>CM054061.1:56494680-57094680 GCA_028641055.1 Alopecurus myosuroides
CGCGGTGTAGCAGTATCCTTTCGATTTTGGCCACCCCGCGCCGCAAAAAGGACGCTTTCGGTCGCCGCAGAAGCGGGAGCCCCACGCACACCCTCCCGATCGATCCCCAGACTCCGTCCCGCCCGTCCATGTATTCCTGCGACGCCACTTGTCCCCTCTGCTCGACGTGGCCGCAGCGGCCTCGAAGTATGCTGCATGCGGTACGGCAGCCGGCGTCCACGACGTGGCGTGTTCGGCGGCCGTCGGCGAACGTGCCTGCATATGGACCGGAAATATACCTGCTATCATATTGTACGATATGAGGCAATTTTTTAAAGGAGTTTCGACGCGTGTGTTATACTCATTGTAATTCAATTCAAATAAATTTTTGTTCCAGGTACAAACTAATATAAATTTTGGTCAATTTATTTGTAAGATTCGATCGGTTCGAGGGGTTGCAATTCCAAAGATTTTTTGAAATCTCCGAAAATTCCTTTTTTTTCCACTTAGAAAGGCGTCGTCACTCACTTTTCCGTGCAAGGATGCAGCGGTGGGAGCCATTACAGGGGATATTTCTCTCGGCACCTTAGATTCGAATTTTTTGTGCTATCGGAATTTTAAACCACAAATAACGCCGTCTTCCTGGCCATATTTATAGTGCAAATAACTCACGGTTTGTAATAGTAAATGTTTTAAACAGCACGATATATATAGCAAAAAAGAAAGAAGAAGTTATAGTCCATGTTTTAAATACTGCATCATAGCGAGCCTAATAACGGGAATTCAATATGTAGTCCAAGCTACATATAGCCCTATATTTTTTTTAAAATTAAAAATCATATTTCCAGGTTGCAAAAAAATTCTGAAAAAAGCCAGACGTATTCCACCTATGTGTGGAATCTCAACTCCAAATAATTAATATTTCTGGGTACATTACAAAATCTGATAGACTTTTGGAGAGTTCAAATTCTGCACTATTCACGACTTCAAAATTTAGATTTTGTCATACTCGCACGGCCCAAATACAACATATTTCTATTTGATATTTTACACATTGATAGAAGCCAATAGTATCTTCATTCATATTTGTGTTTTAGATTTTTCTAAAACTCCAAATTATGAATTTTTTTAATTATTTAAAAAAGTCTACATATGGCCTTAGATAGATGTCCATCCGCTAATCAGTGGCGGACCCATGAATTTGAGTTTGCCTAGCGAACAATTTAGGATATGTTTTATGAGGAACAAATATAAGTGTATCCAAAAGAGTATCTACATCTAGATTTTTTTTATTTTTCTGAAACTCCAAAATATGATTTTTTTTATTATTATTTAAAAAGTCTACATGTAGCCCCAGCCAGGTGTCACCGCATTCTGCTAATCAGTGGCGGGCCCATGAATTTAAGTTTGCCGAGGGAACAATTTAGGATATTTTTATGGGACACAAATGTAAGTGTATCCAACGCAATATACAATCTCAAAAATTCATTTTTCAATATGGATAACATTCAATTACTAAGAACGTGGAAAGTTACGGAAAAAATCTTAGAAACTACTTATAAGGCCTCTTGTTGTATGACACTCATTGGCTGTCACAATATGACATAAATCTTCAAGCAAAACCTTCAGCTTAAACCAAAAAAATACTTTGTATCTAAGCCTCAACACAAGTGTGTCCATAGCAATCAAACGACATGGACCTTTTGACAAATGAACCTTCCTCATTTCATCTCTAAATTTTAGGGTAGCATACTCTTCAATCTATCTCGAGATACAGGGTCGGTAATCACGTTAGCTTGGTTAAATACAATAGCTTCTGAAATATCCTACAAAATCAAATTTGATAGCAAAATTGAGTGATCTCTTTCTTACTCTGGGTACTGTCGAGGCTAGAGGTTGGTAGCAGTGCAGTGCGTAGGTGGAGGGGGTTTTCTGGATCTAATCGTTGATGCGATGTTATGTATAGTCTGACTGTGTGTACGCTTGATACGTCCAAAACATATCTATAATTATTGTTTCATGCCACTTTTATGTGTTTAATAATTATTTTCATATTAAGTTTATGATTTATCTGGACCAACCTACTAATAGTTGCAAAAGTGCACAATGTTTTTGTTTTACACTTTGATATGTAGAAATTATAAAAAAAATACAAGAGGAAACCTTATTGGAGTCGAATTGGGACTTTTCTGAAATCTGTCTGAAAAGTCTTTTTAAATATTGCCATGTTACGGGTCGAAGACGACGTCTAATGGAAAAAGTGCGGACGTGAAAGTCGTGGGAATTTCGCGGCGAACGGCATAGACATAAAGTTTGGCCCAATCCGAGTCCGTACGGTCGAGAAAAGCCCGATTTACCGTAGACCTAGATGGGATGACGGAAATCCGCGAGACTATTTAAAGGAGGAAACCTTGGTCGTGAGAGACACCCCATACTACGAATTTCCAACCACCAAAGCCATGTTTTTGCCTCCCCAATGGATCCCATCTCCATGGGGAGGGCTCCTGAGAAGCCATGAAGGAAATGGGCTAAGGGGCGGCGCTCCCCATGATGCCGGCGGCGTAGGGAAGGAGTCCATGCGCCACCGCCGGCGCCGCCCTGCGCCCCGCGCTGTCGTATCCACCGTTCTTCACCGCAATCTCCATCGCCAATTTTTCCCTGTATATAGTGGTTCATCCTCTCACACACCTCTGTACCGTCCTATGTAAACATGGTGTTTTACGTTATAAATTATTTGAAGATGATCTATTGCATCTACGTCATGTTTGTGTAGATCCCTTTTTGTCATATGATTGATTGTTGAATATCTATGGATTGTTTGAGCTATATATTGAATTTGTTACAGTCCTATGATGCAATCATATGTTTATGCACGCATGGATCACATCATAGGGTTTGTAGTATGTAGAGAAAGTTAGAGAGAGGGTTGCTTGAGTGATAGAAACATAAGCCCCAATCTAGTGATTAAAGCATATGAGATAAAGAGTACCTTTTGATATTAGTGCTATGGTTGAGTATTTTTTAACTTAATGTATCTTATAATAGTTACAGATGTTTGCGAGAGTTGCAATCATAAGTACCTGCAATCATTGGATAGTGAGAGCTTGTTAGCTTTGCCTCTCCAACATAAAAGATGAATATCAACCTTGTATATGACTATCTGATCATAGACAAATCCAACAAAATTACCACAACTTTTCTATAGTCATGATACTGTTAGTTTATATTTATTTAGTGTACTTTATTGCTACATCAACTAACTTTACTTTCATGTATTTATTATCTTGCAAAACTATTTTGTTTACCCGTATTGTTGCTCTAGTATTATTTCCTAGTCCTAGATAAAGTAAATGTTTAGTGTGCGTAGAGTTGTATCAGTGGTTGATAGAACTTGAGAGAAAATTTATCCTACCTTTAACTCCTCATTAGGTTTGATATTCTTACTTATCGAAAAGGCTACACACGACCCCTTTACTTGTGGGATATCAACGCTGCCAGCGTGTGGCTGTGTCCTAACTTTTTTTTGTGTGAATGGTGAGTCCTAACTAGTAATAGACCTATACTATCACTTAAGCCCATTACAATACATCCCAACTAGTATTTATTTTTTCGTATCCCTTAGAAACAGTAATACGACCATGGCAGACAGAAAAGAAAAGTCAGCTTTACCGATGCCGCAACCCAAATGAAGAGGGTACACTACTCCACGCTAGGAGACCTTGGCCAACCTCCCCTGCTCGCCCTTGCGGTGGGTCAGTCACTACCTCTAATAGCACACTATAGCGTAGCTATAGCCTCGCTATGATGTGAAATCTTTGGTATGGCATGATATAGCACCGTGTGATACAAAGGCACATTTAAAAAAACGGGTGAACCCAGCCTCTGCGTCCGGTGGACACAGCTTATTTATTGAAAAAAAATCATTCAGTAACTCTTATTATAACTCAATGAAAGTGCAAAGTTGCTTTAATAATGAGCCAACGGAATAATTTGACATAGGAGAACTACACATGCTGCAATCTCTTAGTATGCAACCAGCCACCCTGGTTGAAGATAGCCGGCACAACCGCCATCAATTGTGCACATACGGTATTCAAACTTCCACGTTGGTCTTCTAGAGACAAGAACGACCACACGTGGATCTAGTGCATAGCTCTGTGAACAACCTGCAAAATATGCC
Organism: Alopecurus myosuroides; assembly: GCA_028641055.1. Lineage (NCBI taxonomy): Eukaryota > Viridiplantae > Streptophyta > Magnoliopsida > Poales > Poaceae > Alopecurus > Alopecurus myosuroides. The sequence goes on from CM054061.1 coordinate 56,498,840, forward strand.
CAACTTCCAATTTGTTAAAAATCATATCATTGCTACAATTCCAAATTGGAAAAGCATATACATCTCTTTCTATACTTGCTTTGGTACGTTTTTTGACTCCATTTCACCAACAACCAAACAAATTAGTTATCTAGGTTAAGTAATGCTAAAAGTAAAGTGAATGAGCCTCCAAATCTTTTTTGCGAAATTACAAGATATTAACAAGTGATCTGCCATTTCGTCATCCCCAACAAAAACACATTTTGTGCACCCCCGTCCATCTTCTCTTAGCCCAATTGTGTTTGTTATTGTTATTTATGGTAAACAAACCACATAAAAATCTTAATTTTAGGGGAACCTTTATCCTCCATAGGTATTTGCGTAAGAATCTAGTGTTACCATTCATTATGTCTTCATAATATGATTTAACTCAAAACACACCCGACGATGTTAGATTCCAATAAAAACAATCTAGAGTATTGGATAGGGAAACAACCATCAAACGTTCAACTAAGTGTAACCAACTATCCCGTTTGTCCCCAATTAATAATCTCCGAAAAGCAATATTAGGATGATCATTCATAAGAACCTGAGAAACAAGAATACTTTTATGTCGCACAATATTATAAAGTGAAGGATACTGGGCTGCTAACGAAGTTCCTCCTAACCAAGTGTCCTCCAAAAAACGCATGCTATGGACATCTCCCAACGTACACATAATATGCTTGAAGAAACCATTATTAACCTTCATAACCCCTTTCCAAAAAGGAGAATATGTAGGTTTAGCCTCAATCTGCGCTAATGGTAAACCTTTAATATACTTATTATGTAGCAACTCATGCCACACCCCTTCTTCGGTTAAGAGTTTAAATAACCATTTTTCTAAATAAACATTTGTTCTTACCATCAGGACCTCAATCCCAAGACCCCCCCCCCCCCGATCTCTAGGATAACATACGATATTCCACTTGGTTAACTTACAAAGGCGCATTTGGGTGAGTATATATAATAACGGGATTCTGTATGTGCATAAGTAGTGGCATCCAAGATATATTATGTTCCACGGTGGTTATCATAAGCAATGATACTTAAATAACAAGCATATATCGTCAACATATTATTAACTTATTACTCCATCCACTAGGATACATTTGACTATAGAAAAAAAATCATGCAAATTGTTGAATTTATAACGTAGAAGTTTCTACATATTTTCTTACATTATCATACACGACACATCTCTATTAAGATAATTGTTAGGCTGTATTCTTTCAAATCTCTACCAATACATGTATAATATTAAAATAGCAAAGAAAGTTCACGCAATAATATCCAAAGGTTATGTATAACGCATCAACCGTAAAAAAAAGAATCAAAGAGACATGTTTTTTTTAACAATTCAAGTGGTCTATATATTGGTAAAAGTAATATCTCACAAGGTAAAATATTTTTGCGCAACTCACATATGTTTCCACCGATATCCATTGCAACTATATACTTGAAAATAATTTAGATTTTTTTTTATGGTTAGAAATGCTAACTAAGTAGTATACAACATAAATTTGTTAAAACCACAATGTGACTAAAAAAAGAAAGTATAAAACTTTAGTATAACTATTATTAATTTAACTTGTCATGTGTCTGTTCAAACGACGCCATTAATCAACTGCATAAGAAACATGAGTAAGAATTCAGCACAATAGAAGATTGTCATCAATCAGCTAATTTTGATAGCTGGTGTCACACTATCTGAACTTCAATTTTGTTTTTTTTAACCTTTGGCCAGAAAAATCTCTGGCAACCGATGACTATCAGGAAATTCATTAAGCACCATACATCATGTAAGAAATATTTATAATCAATAAATAGACACAAACACTTTTGTTTTATCCTTAGTGTCAACATCATGTCTTTGTTCTTGGTCGTTGGAGTCACTCGAGCTCATATACGAACGAGGCATGAACCCATTATCTAGAACAAACCCTTCTCTTGGAGATATAAGTAATCACTTGACCAAAGTAACCATATGCATCGGAGAGCATTCAAGAACTTCAATGAAACATGGATATGATAACATTAACAAGAATCACATAGGAAACATGAACAATCTAATTATAACTACACAAATTCAGAGGATCCTAGCAAACACATCATGTAGCAATTACATAAGGATGATCTTGATCATGTTAGCCATCTCACAAGATCATGACATGGTAGTACAAGGAGAAGAGACAACCATTTAGCTACTACTATGGACCTATGGTTCAAGTATGAACCACTCACGCATCACTGTCGAGGCAATCATGGTGATAAATAGGCGATCTCCCCCTTCGACGGGGTGCCGGAACAAGACTCCAGTAATAGAATTAGGGTTTCGAGATGGCGACGGCTCCGTAGATGTTTCGTGAAAAATAATGCCCGTCCTAAAGTTTTAAGGTCAAGGGACAATTTTTAGGCAAGAACGCAAATTTAGGGAGGGGTGTCAACTCCGGCTCCCCTTTGGACTCTGTCTTCGTGTGAGGAAAAAACTGGACCCGGTGATATTTGATGCCTTTTTGCGGAGTTTTGGAGAACAATTTTTTTGAAACATAAAAACAGGAAAAAAAACAGAAATTGACACATGTCATCTTGTTAATAGGTTTGTCCAAAAATACTCTAAAATGATATAAAAAGGGAGTACAAACATGCAGGAATGGTATGAAACAATTAAAATTTATAGATACGTGGGACGCGCGCGTATCAAGTAGCCACAAGTGTACTCTTTGATGCGATCAGGAAAGAGAAGTTATTGCTGCTAGTATCCATATATTATTGATGTTGCGTCAGATTCTCGGTCAAAATGGTGGCTAGAAATTGTAACGGAAAATGGGTTCTAGAGGTGCAGACGCACACGAAATAATCAGGAGGTACCATAGCACGATGCAGGTACATCAGTGGGCTTGGCAATGTCACAGTGTTAAAACGGCCAACTGTGGAATCCAAACTAGCCTATTGGTTCCATACTCAAATAATAAAGTATGTATGTAATTATTATTATTTTATGGAATATTAGCTATTTATAAATGATAGAGAGTCGACATTTCGTCATATGAACAATTGCAACACGAATGGATTATACAAGTGGAACACATAAGAACAAACAATAGCAAGTTTCTCGTGTAAGTTCTTTCACATGTTATATTAACAAAATTTGGAGATATATTTCCAATTTTTTATATTTTTTATAACTTCTTATACGAGAAACTAGCAGAAGCATTTGTATACAGCATGTGATACAGATGCGCAATAGGGTGAGTACATAATAATGGAATTTGTTTCGTGCAAAATTAGTAGAACCCATAATATATTAGGTTTGCCTATGATTATAATAAATAATGCTACTTAAATAACAAGTTTTCACCATTTTATTAATTTATTAGTCCATCCACTGAGGTACAATTGACTACAGAAAAAATAATCACGAAAATTATTCAATTTATAATCCAAAAGTTTCCATATATTTTCTTACATTATCGTGCACGACATACCTCTATTAAGATGTTTTTGGATGCATACCTTTTAGTATCTACTACATTTATAACATTAAAATAGAGAAGAAAACTCACGCAGTAATATCTATTGACGCTATATAACTCATCAACATAAAAAAAATCAAGGAGGTGTTGTTTTTGTTTTAGCATTTCAAGTGGTTTGTATCTTGTTAAGAGTAATATGTCACAAAGTAAAAAAAAAAAGTATTGTGCATCGTGCCAGCAATTATGTCACAGTACTTTTTTTAATATTTTTTAATTATATAGTTGAATCTATATTTTTTCATATTGGTATTGGCAATGATATAGATTCAACTATATAATTAAAAATAATTGAAAAAATATTGTATGGTTAATGATGCTAACTAATTAGTATACAACATACATTTGTTAAATACCAATATGACTGAAAAAATAAGAATATAATAGTTTTGTATAATCATTATTAATTTAACTTGTCCCGTATCAAAAATTTAGTTGGAACGATGTTGGTCGGCCATGCGAGAACGAATAAGCCTGGAGGTTAACGGTGTCCGTGAGGTCGTTGACGAAAGGATGCATGGTGGTGCGGCCATCAAGCCAAATGAGGTCTGGTTGGGGTTCTCTGCAAGATCTTTATGGCCCCACGTCATGGTCAGTGCGTCATCGCAATAGGTAATCTCGCTGAGATCCTTGACGTCATCGAGGAGGTTGATGATGCACCGCAGCATGGTGGCACCGGCGTTCATACCGAAGGTGATCTCCACTTTGACTGCGGCTTTATAGTCGACGCCGAAGGGTGTTGTCCTCTTTGACGGTGGTGTAGGCGATGGTGAACTTTTTCATCACACACACGTGCGTCTACAACCATTGCACATTAATTCTGCCGCAGCCCGCTAGCTGCCTCCGCATCGCCGAGGAGAGGACCTTGCAATGGCAGCTGCAGTCTCCATCGCCGTTAAACATGGCTCTTGGGGGTTTGGTATGACGAGAATCAGGTCAAATAACCAGGAGACTGATTGGACGAGTGATTTTCTTTTCAATGATGGAGAGAGGGGGAGAGAGAGAGGGGTTATAAATAGGGGAGCAGGTTTCGGGATGTCTCCGAGGCTATACTACAAGGGTTTATTGAGCCCATGGATAACTAGGCCGACTCAATAACCCTTCATTATTTTACTCTATATTTTTTCTCTAAATCCTAATGTTATTCAAAATATGTCTTTTTTAGTTCAGTGTTAGATAACTCTTCTTCAAATTTTATGGATCGAAGGGAGTAAAAGTAGTTTTGTTTTAAATATATCAGCATACCTATCTGAATACATGAACATTGTGTCACGTGTCGGTGAACATATTGTACTTCTTTTCGAAAATGGGAGGATATGCTCCGGCCACTGAATCGAATTGATGCACACATCTATTTTACTCCAAAGTCTAAAAAGATATAAAGAAAAAAATTCTGAGGCTATATGTCTCGGGACAGTATCTCCACTAGGATACCACTAATCCTGTGGTAAAAAAAAAGGGGACAATACACATATTGTAAGCCAAGACTTAAGGGAAGGATAAGCCTCATGTGAGCCAAGACTTAAGGGAAGGATAAGCCTCATGTGGGCCTATAATGAAGAGACCATAGTGATGCAGCAGGTAGTACATGGGTGGACTTGGCAGTGCCACAGTGTCGAAGTACCATGGCTACCAAACATGGACAACTCTTTTCAGCAGTTGCACCCGCTGACCTCCATCATCGTCTGTTGTACACACACTGTTAAGTTTCACACAGCTCGCTTGGTCCATGACGACGTACTCAGATGACCCAGCACGACTTTGAAGAGCAAAATTTAGTCCCCCAAAAATACCTTCCACGACCCGGGGATCGTTTTCGGCACGCGGGCAAGGTTGGTCAAGCCGGCCCGTCCGTTCCCACCGAGAAAATTACATAAAACTACCACAATTGGGGCAGCGGTTGCGAGTCAGTACCGATAGTGGAAATTTTTGCTAAAACCTACCACGTCTTGGACTAACGACCACAGGATGCGCTGATGCCACTCTTTGAGAGCGTTTACGTGAACTGACAAGACGGGCCCGCCTGCAGAGCTGACGTGGCCAAACGGCCGTTCGCAGCTGCCGTTTGGACCGCGCCCGAGCCGCGAGCTGGTTAAGACGCGCCCGGTCGGAACCCAGACAGCAGTCAACGCGCACGCAGTTCACTCCTTCCCAGCTCACTCCTCTTCCCCGACGAGCTCTTCCGACGAACTCTCTTCCGCCGTGGCTGCTAGGACGCCACCACCGTCGAAATGCCGAGCTGGCCCGACAGCGAGACGTCCAGCGGCGATCTTCTGAGTGGACTCAGCTCTGGGGTAAGTTCTGATTGGGGAATTCGTAGCTAGGGTTAGGTTTTCCGATTTGGGGATTTGCAATGTTGGTTCGATTTGTCGTCTATTAAGGCTATATTTCTTCTGCTATGCTCGATTTGTAGTCACAAGATGGCGGTTATACTCCTGATTCCATCGAGGATGCATCATTTGGAGGTTTAGCCATGGATTCAACGGAGGTCTGTCGCGTGCACAAGGAAATACCTGAGCGTTTTGTTGCATTCGAAGGGACTAATACTGGGAGACGCTTTCTAGCCTGTCCGATCAAGGATGTGAGTTATTTAATGAATTACAAATATATTTAAGTTAGTGAGTAGTTTCATTAGCTAAATGTACACAGCTAATTAGTATGACATATGCTCTGTTAGTGAGTAGTTAGATAACCTAAATGTACACAGTGCAGTAAGCTAAATGGAATGATTACAACATCTCTAGTCTGTCTATTTATGTGAGCATATAATTATATCTCTGTGATTATCAATGCTTTATATATGTCTGTGATTATCATTGCATATAAATGTCAGTCATATTGTATTCAATTCTTTAGTAATTGAAAAACAAATAATTAGTTCATAGTATTTTGGACGGTACACTTTATCTTATGGGATAAGTGTGGTTTTGTTCTTATAGGAAGTTGAGAACTGTGGATTTCTTTGCTGGATAGATCCTGAATGGCCAGCAACACTTGAGAATGCATTATTTCATCTTTGGAGCAAGGTGGAGGAGACCAATAATGCCAGGATTGAAGAGAAGATTGATCATGCTTTAATGGTTAAGACTCTGCAGGCTGACAAAGTCAAAGTTGAAAAGAAGTACAACAGTTTGATTGCAGAGGTAAACAAATTGCTAGAAGACACTGCAGCAAATGTTAGGAAGGAGAACTTAGAGAAGATGAGGAAAGATGATGGAGAGCTTGCATTGAGTCAGTTTGCTAGGATGGAGCTTGAGGAACAATGGGGCCAGGTTGTGAAGGATAGGGACCATCTGAAGCTGCAGTTGGAGATCCTTACAAAGGAGAATAGTAAACTGACTGAAGAGAACACTGCACTGAAGCATGACAGTGAAATGCTTCAGACTGTTCAGAACAAAAGGGAAGAAGAAAGGGTAGAAATGAAGGAGGAAAAGAAGAAGCTGGAGTACATGCTCTATGACATTCTGAAAGCCAACAATGTGAACAAAGAAAAGCTCAAGAGGGTCAGGCTCATTTTAGATGAATGAAATGTAGTTTGTATGTGAAATGTATTGCTGGTACTTTAGTATTGCAATACTTATCTATCTACTAGTGGTTGTAATGTTGAACTATTAGCTGGAACTTATTAAGTTGAGATCAGCTATGCAATGTTGAACTATTTGGTTGTACTAATTAATTTCAGATGAGATGATCTCTGCTACTATTTGGTATTTATTAAGATGACATCAACAGCTATGGTAATAAAAAGTAGTTGTCGACGAAATGTCATCGACGGCAACTAATTTCTTAGACAGAGAAGAGTTGTCGTCGAGGACATATCGTCGACAACTAGTTTCTTAGAAATGTCATCTTATTTGCTTGTACCACCACCACTATTTTGTTGACATCACCTCTGCATTAAATTGTACCACCAGTAGTACTAAATAGTTGTCGTCGACGAAATTTGTTGACGACAACTATTTAGTAAAACATAACTTGTAAAACATCATTTCCCAAACAAAATTCATCCAGAATTGCAGTACCAAACAGAGACATGATAATTTGAATTGCTCAAAAAGAAACATGACATTTTGAGTTAATAACAGTACATATTTAGTACCAAACAGAATTCATAGAGAAATTTAAGATAAATCTCATCAGTACATATTTAGTAGATATTTAGAGGTAACCAGCATGTTCATCTCAACACTAGGAGTAGTGGTAACTAGCATGTTCTGGAATTACAACTACTGCATTACAAAAGGAGTGGGTAACCAGCAAGTTCTGAAGTTACAACATAATCATTTCCCCAAAATAATCATCAAGTTTTTTAATCAGCACACATGCAAGTCCAAATCAGGTGTTGGAAGGGCCACCATCCTCCTCCTGATTACTAGGCTGGTAACCACGGTTGAAATAGCCCCAGGTCCTGCTTCTTTTGTACCTGGGTTCATCAGGGCCTTCCCTATCAGCTGTGGGCATATTTGTGGCTCTTGGGGCAGCAAATGATCTTCTTGCAGGTGGAGCTGGAGGAGGGAATGTCCTTGCAGGTGGAGCTGGAGGAGGGCATGTCCTTGCAGGTGGAGCTGGAGGTGTTGTTGAATTATCTTCAGTTGAAGGTGCACCAGCAGCAGCTCTATTAGCTCTGTTTGCCTGAAAATAGCAAGGTAAATATATAAAATTGGAACAGAGCAAGATAAATAGCTAGAAATATATTTGTTTGAACATAGTAGCAAGAAAATAGCAAGGTAAATATATAAAATTGGAACAGAGCAAGATAAATAGCTAGAAATATATTTGTTTCAACATAGTAGCAATAAAATAGCAAGGTAAACATATAAAATTGGAACAAAGCAAGATAAATAGCTAGAAATATATTTGTTTGAACATAGTAGCAAGAAAATAGCAAGGTAAATATATAAAATTGGAACAGAGCAAGATAAATAGCTAGAAATATATTTGTTTCAACATAGTAGCAATAAAATAGCAAGGTAAACATATAAAATTGGAACAGAGCAAGATAAATAGCTAGAAATATATTTGTTTCAACACAGTAGCAATAAAATAGCAAGGTAAACATGTAAAATTGGACAGGGCAAGGTAAATAGCAAGGTAAATAGATAAAAGGACACAAACCACATGGTTGTTCTTTCTAATTTCCAAATCTGGCCTCAATTTTGTTGGGCAGCTTATGTACTTGTGTCCTTGCAGATTACAGTTAGAGCATGTTGTTGTTCCCATCCTTGAAGTATCTTTAGGCTTGGGTACCTCAAATTTGCTCTTCCTTCTCTTCTCTTGTTTCCTTCCTTTTTTGATATCAAAGAAAGGTGGTACTATGTCAGGACCACCTGTCTTGGCCCAATCATGCTTCCCAGGAACAGGGTAAATCAGAGCTTGTAAGCTTTTTTATACATTTCTTTTTTGAAGAAAGGACTCACAAAATCTTCTGGACATTGCTTGGATTTGATAATGGCACTGCATGCATGGTTGCAAGGAAGTCCAGTAACATCCCACCTCCTACAACCACATGTCCTGGCAGTCAAATCAACAGAGTGTGTCTGATCGACTTTTCCGTTAGTGACTTGCCATAAGTTTGTTCCTGATATCAAAGGGGTGCAAAATCTGGAGTACTTCTTGGCCATTTCTAACTTCTCACTGTAGTGAGGAGTAATCTCCCATCTAGCAGTTTCTCCACCTTCCCTCTTCTCATATCTTCTCACCATTAACTTGTTCTTTATGCCTTCAATCATGGTTCCTATGGGTTTTTTCCTCACATCCAATATATATCTGTTAAAAACCTCACTGAGGTTGTTAACCACCAAGTCTGTCTTGCAGTTGGTGTCAAATGCATGTCTTGCCCATGTGTGTACAAGAATTGCACATAAGTACTTCCAAGCTGGCTCACTCTCCTTCCTCAAATTCTCCATTGCAACCTCAAACTGGTCCTTATGGAAAGCATAGCTGGCTGCATCCAGACACTTCTTTAGATCTTCCCCTCTGAACCCAGCAGTCTGCATATTAGCCCAAATATGCCTCAAGCAATATCTGACAGGGCTGTAAGGGAACACCTGACTGACAGCTTTAATCAGCCCCTGTTAAACAGCACACACAATTAGTCTAAGTACAAAGTAGTTGTCGTCGACGATCGTCGACGACAACTATTGATTCAGTCCAACTAGAAAGTAGTTGTCGTCAACGATCGTCGACGACAACTATTGATTCAGTCCAACTAGAAAGTAGTTGTCGTCGACGATCGTCGACGACAATTATTAATTCAGTCTAAGTACATGCTTTTAGTAAGGAGTTCAGTCTAAATACCTTCTGTCTATCAGACATGATAGTGTAAGTCCCAAACTGCCCTTCTGTTTCACCCAATGCAAACTGTAGTTGAGTCAGAAACCAACACCAGTTGGCTGTATCTTCTTTGGGTACAACAACAAATGCAATTGGGTACATATTGTTATTCCCATCTCTGCCTGTTGCAGCTAGAATCTGAGCACCAGTGCATAGTTTGATAAAGCATCCATCCAACCCTGTGAAATGGCAAGTAATTCACATCAGTTAGTAAATACAAAATTCTGTGAACATAGAGACAGACAAATAAATAGCTAGTAATTCCCATCTCACCTATAAATGGTATGCAGCCCTGTAAAAATACCTCTTTTGGTCCATTGATACAGAAAAATAAACCATGGAAAGTGGGGCCAGGATGAGGGTTCTCTTCAGTTGGTGATGGAGTGACTGTTGCCACAATAACTCTACTTCCAGGGTTGGTATCCATCACTGTCTGTGCAATGTCTCTAAGCCTATAGTACTGCTTCCTGTGATCACCTAAGACAGCATCAAGAGCCAGGTTATTTGCCCTGTAAGCCATCATCTTAGGCACCTCAACACCATGTTGCTGCCTAGTAGAGTCTATGAGTGACTGGATGCTTGTACTTGGATCTGACCTGAACATACATTCATAATTTGCAGCCAACCATTTTGCACTAACCCTGGAAGTTTCATTTGTGGTGCCACATGTATGCTTCAACTTCATCTTCCTTAGTACAAAGGTTTTCTCCCCTTTTATGTGAGATCCCAACATGTAGAAAGGACAAGTCTCCTTAATGCACTGAGCAATTATTCTTACATTGGAGTTCCTGTGATACATGTAGTTCCTACTTTGGGCAATGTGCAAATTAATCAAGGCATCTCTGAATTGTTGGGCATCTTTGAAGCACATTTTCAAGCAGAGTTGGTCATGTGGGTTCAGTCTCATTGCATCGAGAAAATTACATAAAACTACCACAATTGGGGCAGCGGTTGCGAGTCAGTACCGATTGTGGAATTTTTTGCTAAAACCTACCACGTCTTGGACTAACGACCACAGGATGCGCTGATGCCACTCGTTGAGAGCGTTTACGTGAACTGACAAGACGGGCCCGCCTGCAGAGCTGACGTGGCCAAACGGCCGTTCGCAGCTGCCGTTTGGACCGCGCCCGAGCCGCGAGCCGGTTAAGACGCGCCCGGTCGGAACCCAGACAGCAGTCAACGCGCACGCAGTTCACTCCTTCCCAGCTCACTCCTCTTCCCCGACGAGCTCTTCCGACGAACTCTCTTCCGCCGTGGCTGCTAGGACGCCACCACCGTCGAAATGCCGAGCTGGCCCGACAGCGAGACGTCCAGAGGCGATCTTCTGAGTGGACTCAGCTCTGGGGTAAGTTCTGATTGGGGAATTTGTAGCTAGGGTTAGGTTTTCCGATTTGGGGATTTGCAATGTTGGTTCGATTTGTCGTCTATTAAGGCTATATTTCTTCTTCTATGCTCGATTTGTAGTCACAAGATGGCGGTTATACTCCTGATTCCATCGAGGATGCATCATTTGGAGGTTTAGCCATGGATTCAACGGAGGTCTGTCACGTGCACAAGGAAATACCTGAGCGTTTTGTTGCATTCGAAGGGACAAATACTGGGAGACGCTTTCTAGCCTGTCCGATCAAGGATGTGAGTTATTTAATGAATTACAAATGTATTTAAGTTAGTGAGTAGTTTCATTAGCTAAATGTACACAGCTAATTAGTATGACATATGCTCTGTTAGTGAGTAGTTAGATAACCTAAATGTACACAGTGCAGTAAGCTAAATGGAATGATTACAACATCTCTAGTCTGTCTATTTATGTGAGCATATAATTATATCTCTGTGATTATCAATGCTTTATATATGTCTGTGATTATCATTGCATATAAATGTCAGTCATATTGTATTCAATTCTTTAGTAATTGAAAAACAAATAATTAGTTCATAGTATTTTGGAAGGTACACTTTATCTTATGGGATAAGTGTGGTTTTGTTCTTATAGGAAGTTGAGAACTGTGGATTTCTTTGCTGGATAGATCCTGAATGGCCAGCAACACTTGAGAATGCATTATTTCATCTTTGGAGCAAGGTGGAGGAGACCAATAATGCCAGGATTGAAGAGAAGATTGATCATGCTTTAATGGTCAAGACTCTGCAGGCTGACAAAGTCAAAGTTGAAAATAAGTACAACAGTTTGATTGCAGAGGTAAACAAATTGCTAGAAGACACTGCAGCAAATGTTAGGAAGGAGAACTTAGAGAAGATGAGGAAAGATGATGGAGAGCTTGCATTGAGTCAGTTTGCTAGGATGGAGCTTGAGGAACAAGGGGGCCAGGTTTTGAAGGATAGGGACCATCTGAAGCTGCAGTTGGAGATGCTTACAAAGGAGAATAGTAAGCTGACTGAAGAGAACACTGCACTGAAGCATGACAGTGAAATGCTTCAGACTGTTCAGAACAAAAGGGAAGAAGAAAGGGTAGAAATGAATGATGAAAAGAAGAACCTGGAGTACATGCTCTATGACATTCTGAAAGCCAACAATGTGAACAAAGAAAAGCTCAAGAGGGTCAGGCTCATTTTAGATGAATGAAATGTAGTTTGTATGTGAAATGTATTGCTGGTACTTTAGTATTGCAATACTTATCTATCTACTAGTGGTTGTAATGTTGAACTATTAGCTGGAACTTATTAAGTTGAGATCAGCTATGCAATGTTGAACTATTTGGTTGTACTGATTAATTTCAGATGAGATGATCTCTGCTACTATTTGGTATTTATTAAGATGACATCAATAGCTATGGTAATAAAAAGTAGTTGTCGACGAAATGTCATCGACGGCAACTAATTTCTTAGACAGAGAAGAGTTGTCGTCGAGGACATATCGTCGACAACTAGTTTCTTAGAAATGTCATCGTATTTGCTTGTACCACCACCACTATTTTGTTGACATCACCTCTGCATTAAATTGTACCACCAGTAGTACTAAATAGTTGTCATCGACGAAATTTGTTGACGACAACTATTTAGTAAAACATAACTTGTAAAACATCATTTCCCAAACAAAATTCATCCAGAATTGCAGTACCAAACAGAGACATGATAATTTGAATTGCTCAAAAAGAAACATGACATTTTGAGTTAATAACAGTACATATTTAGTACCAAACAGAATTCATACAGAAATTTAAGATAAATCTCATCAGTACATATTTAGTAGATATTTAGAGGTAACCAGCATGTTCATCTCAACACTAGGAGTAGTGGTAACCAGCATGTTCTGGAATTAAAACTACTGCATTACAAAAGGAGTGGGTAACCAGCAAGTTCTGAAGTTACAACACAATCATTTCCCCAAAATAATCATCAAGTTTTTGAATCAGCACACATACAAGTCCAAATCAGGTGTTGGAAGGGCCACCATCCTCCTCCTGATTACTGGGCTGGTAACCACAGTTGAAATAGCCCCAGGTCCTGCTTCTTTTGTACCTGGGTTCATCAGGGCCTTCCCTATCAGCTGTGGGCATATTTGTGGCTCTTGGGGCAGCAAATGATCTTCTTGCAGGTGGAGCTGGAGGAGGGAATGTCCTTGCAGGTGGAGCTGGAGGAGGGCATGTCCTTGCAGGTGGAGCTGGAGGTGTTGTTGAATTATCTTCAGTTGAAGGTGCACCAGCAGCAGCTCTATTAGCTCTGTTTGCCTGAAAATAGCAAGGTAAATATATAAAATTGGAACAGAGCAAGATAAATAGCTAGAAATATATTTGTTTGAACATAGTAGCAAGAAAATAGCAAGGTAAATATATAAAATTGGAACAGAGCAAGATAAATAGCTAGAAATATATTTGTTTCAACATAGTAGCAAGAAAATAGCAAGGTAAACATATAAAATTGGAACAGAGCAAGATAAATAGCTAGAAATATATTTGTTTGAACATAGTAGCAAGAAAATAGCAAGGTAAATATATAAAATTGGAACAGAGCAAGATAAATAGCTAGAAATATATTTGTTTCAACATAGTAGCAATAAAATAGCAAGGTAAACATGTAAAATTGGACAGGGCAAGGTAAATAGCAAGGTAAATAGATAAAAGGACACAAACCACATGGTTGTTCTTTCTAATTTCCAAATCTGGCCTCAATTTTGTTGGGCAGCTTATGTACTTGTGTCCTTGCAGATTACAGTTAGAGCATGTTGTTGTTCCCATCCTTGATGTCGGATATATACTAAATAGGGGTATAGAAGATGGTAGACAAAAGAGCCGGACTACCAGGGTGGCCTATATGGTAATGGGCTTGTGTCCATTGGGCGGCCCAGTAGTCCGACGCGCAGAAGCCGGATTCTAGAAGAACCCGGATCACGGCCCACGTGATCTGGCTTGGAGGAGAAGACGGATTCCTTACTTTCCAAGTTACAAGTTAAAACGTAGTCTTCTAGGTTTCTTGTTCTGTAAGCCCTAATCCGGCTATTATATAAAGCCGGACGGGAGATAGATTAGATAGGTTCAAGTTTCACAAACTAAAGCTCTACGCAACTCGCCGAGAAGTTCATCCTCGTCGAGTAGCTAGATCTATTCCCTCACACTGTAACCTTGTTATACGGGCTTTAGTCCCAATTAGTGAGAAGTGCAGGAGTAGGTACGCCGTACTGTCGCGACGTACCGAACCTGGGTAAAATCCCGTGTTCTGTGTTACTACGCTATCCCGTTACCCCACGTCTCTACCGTAGTCTCATGGCACCCCAGTCTATGAAAACTACTACGATGTCTCGACAGTTGGCGCCCACCATGGGGCAAACGACGTCAGGCGTGAAATTCCGATCTGGGATACTCGGCGGAATCGGAAGATCGATCACTGTCGGAAGCTTGGAATTCGACGACGACGTTGGGCGCTTCCTCGACAACGGATCCTATATACCGGCGCAAAACCACCTGGTAAGTGCCTGCGTATTACCGATTGGATCTGCTAACATCTTTATCGGACTAACTGCAGAGGCAATGGGGTTTTGCGGTGGAAGCAAATTTATCCCACCCGCCCTGTACCCAGTCGAAGACGACTATGATGCCGGATTCTGCTCAGATCGCCGACAAAACAGTGATACGCACTTTATCGGCATGGTGCAATCCGAAATCGCTGAAAACACGGATGACGGAAATCCCGTGCAAGAGGCAGATAACAACCTACCCGTCATAGAGACGGAAGAACCAATACCCGTCACAGAGACGGAAGATCCGACATCCGTCAACCAGACGATGAACTCGGAAGCAGAGTCCGTGCTTGCCGCCATTGAGGCGAGATTGGAGTCGGAAACCGGATCGGATAACTTCGACTCCGAAGACGAAGACGAGGATGCCTTCGTAAGAAAAGTTAAGTCCTTTCAAGAGGGATTCCATGAAGTGCTAATGGCAAAACCAGCTGATACAACGGGTGCCGACAGCCAGGAAAGCCTTAAAACCCCTCCGCCAGTGGAAGAAAGAGAAGACGGAGAAACTTCTCCGATATTCCCTAATGTCAAGGAGATGACAGAAGATGAACCTGTCAAAAAACCTCCTTCTTCCAAGAAAAAGCACCGTGCTTCTAAAAAACTCCAGTACAAACTCCGGAAGAAAAAGTCAGCTGATCTCGCTGATGAAAACCTGGAAGTTGGAGATATTAGTGGCACAAAGCCCGCGGAAAAGAAATCTAAGGAAATCACTGCTCCGCCAATGACAGAACTGGAAGAGCAAGAACTATTACAAACACCAGTGGGACCAGATGAACCCCCTGAGATGCTGGAAGCCAGGAGACAAGCTTTCCAACGGCAACAGCAACATCTGCTTAGATCTCGGCAACATCTCCAACAAACCCATAATGACATCAAAGTCATGAAGGAAGAAATAGAGGAGTACGAGAGAAAGCATAGATCTGCCTTAAAACCTACTAGGTTACCCGGAATCGCAAAACCGGAAGAACTGCCGCCAAAAGAAAGGTTTTATAACCCATCTTGGCAAAAGCAGTTAAACGGCAAAGATGCCAAGGGCGAACCAATATACAAAACCGCAGCGAAAAACGCGGAAGCAGCGTTCGCCATCCTAAACAACGATCTGTATTCCAACGGGGAAAAACTCCAAGGGGTGTATGCTTTCCTAGGAAAAGCATTACAGCAGCAACAGCGAGGCCAAGAGCGATCAGGGAGGCTGCATGATAATTCCGCCCTCTGCAAAACAGTTACTTGTGCTGCTGGAGCACCTGGACCGGAAGAACCCGGAGATTCAGATAAAAAAGAGGATCCGAGAAAAGACAAGAAAAACCCCGACAACCGGGACGCAGCGTCTAGAACCGGACCTCATCTCCCGAAAGATGGATATAAACCACACGATCGGGAAGACAAACACCGGAATGACGGCAAAATAATGCCACCTCCGAGAAACCCAGCTGAAAAAGCTGGAAGATACGATACACCTCACAGACGTGAAAGATCTCGGACACCGCCTAAAGATAAGGAAAGGTACAGGAGCAGGACTCCACCTAATCCCAGGGGGCGTGACAACGGAAGAGATAGAGATAACCTAGGAAAAGCGCGTCCGCGCAACAATGGAAAAGAAAGGAGCAGATCCCCTTCTGTCCATTCAGCCGGGAGATATTCTGCACATATTGATAGAGCAGAAAAGGACGATCTATACTTTGGTCCTAAGTGTTTTACTGACAGGATCCGAAGGATAACCCTGCATTCTGGCTTCGCCAAAGTTGGTCCAACCTACCAAAAGTATACCGGCAGTACAAACCCGGATACCTGGCTCTCAGATTATTACACAGCCGTCCAAATCAACAACGGGACAGACCTGGAAGCTGTCAAGTTTCTTCCCCTAATGTTGCTAGACGGAGCCAGAGATTGGATCAATGGTTTACCATCAAGAACTGTCGACAGTTGGGATGATATGGCGAGAGTATTTACTCAGCATTTTCGGGGAACATACAAACGCCCAAATAGCATCAACCAGCTGAACCGTTGCACCCAATTTGAAGACGAACCATACGTGGATTTCATCTCCAGATGGACTGCAATGAAGAATAGTTGCTCTGGAGTAACTGACGTACAAGCAATGCATGCTTTCGTCAATGGCCTAAAACCCGGACTTGTACCGTTCATGGTTGGTTCTAAAAAGCACAAAGATCTCGGATCTATGCTTACAACCGCTAACGAGCATGCTGCAGCCGAAGATGATATCAGAGCAAGAGGAGGCAATATTGAGTCACTGATACTGGCCAAGAAAACCCCTCGTTCTGATAAAAAAGGAACTCCGGAGTCAGCAACAAAGCCCAAGGAGGTCAACATAGCCTTCGGAGGAGAAAAGGTGAACAAGTGGAAAGGCCGCAGTCCAGATCCAATCAATTACACTCCCGAAGAATGGGAGAGAATTAAGTCGGAACCCTGCGTCCACCACTCTCAGTTTGGGAAACCAACCCACACAAATGCGCAATGCCGGCTAAACAAGCATATGAAAGGCAATGCAGGATCCGGAAATAAAGGGAAGGGTTCCAAGAGGAAACCTGCCAAACAAAAGCCAGAAGCTGAAAAAGAAGACAGTGAATCGGACACTGATGACAAAATCCAGGAACAGCAGCGAAAAGGCGAACCCAAATTTCCGAGAGTTGACGGAGAAGCAATGTTAACTTTCCTAGCAACCCCGTCAGCAAAGGTGGCCAAAAGAACACTTCGAGAAATAAACGCGGTTGTTCCTGCGACCCCGAAATTCTTGAAGTACTCCAACACACCGATAATCTGGGATCAGTCAGATCATCCCGGAAATATCCCTGAACCCGGCACACAAGCTCTTGTTGTAAGCCCTATTGTTCAAAACACTAGGCTAAGAAGAGTGCTGATGGATGGAGGATCCAGCATCAATATAATGTACCTGGATACACTGAAGCACTTGAAGATCTCCGAGTCCCAGCTCAACTACAGCAATATACGCTTCCACGGCATTGTTCCTGGCAGGCAAGCACGTTCCCTAGGAGAAATTTCCCTAGATGTCACCTTCGGAGATAAAGATCACTTCCGGCAGGAAAAAGTATCCTTCGAAGTAGTGCCGTTCGAAAGCGTGTATCACGCAATACTCGGACGTCCGGCTTTCGCCAAATTTATGGCAAGATCTTGCTATATCTACAATAAGCTGAAGATGCCAGGACCCGAAGGAGGAGTAATCACCATTGCCGGTGATTTCAAGCTGGCAAACGAGTTGGAGAAAGAAAACGCCCTTTGCGCTCAGAGAGTTATAGCAAAGGAGGAACTGAAGGAATTAGCCAAGGAGGTATCGCCGAAAGAAATGCCGGCAGGAAAAGAAACTCGGAAGCCAACAGATAGCTTCAAGGCGTCCGAGAATACAAGACAGGTAATCCTAGATCCCAAAGATCCGACAAAATTTGTCGTCGTAGGGACTGGGATGACCGACAAATAGGAAGGCGAGCTCATCAAGTTCCTCCGTGAGAACTGGGATATTTTTGCCTGGTGTCCAGCTGACATGCCAGGCGTACCCAGGGAACTTGCTGAGCACCAACTCAAGGTTATTCCCGGATCAAAACCCGTCAAACAAGGTCTCCGTCGATTTGACGGAAGAAGACGGAAGGCTATCGGCAAGGAAATTATCCGGCTTTTAGCAGCGGATTTCATCAAGGAAGTAATCCATACTGATTGGTCCGCAAATCCGGTATTAGTGCCGAAGAAAGACACCACTGCTCTTAGAATGTGTATAGATTACACATGATTGAACAAGTTGTGTCCGAAAGACAGGTTTGCGTTACCGCGAATCGATCAAATAATAGATGCCACTGCAGGCTCTGAGCTTTTATGCTTTTTGGATGCATACTCCGGGTACCACCAAATACGCATGAAAAAGGAAGATCAAATCAAGACTTCTTTTATAACCCCGTATGGGACGTACTACTACGTAACCATGCCTTTTGGCCTGAAGAACGCAGGTGCAACCTACCAGCGTTGCATGCAACGCTGTTTGCATAGTCAAATTGGCAGAAACGTCCATGTTTACGTGGACGATATTGCTGTCGTAACCAAGGAAAAAGATACACTCCTTGAGGATTTGCGAGAAACTTTCGAAAACTTGCGCACTTACAAGATGAAGTTGAATCCATCTAAGTGCGTATTCGGGGTTCCCTCAGGAAAACGTCTGGGTTTCATTGTTTCTCACAGAGGAATAGAAGTTAACCCGGAAAAGATCAAGGCAATCTTGAATATCTCAAAGCCTACATGTGTAAAAGATGTCCAAAGATTGACGGGTTCCGCTGCAGCCGTCAGCAGATTTATTAGTCGGCTGGGGGATAAAGCCTTACCACTCTACAAACTGTTGAAGAAATCCGACAAGTTCGAATGGACAGAAGAAGCCGATGCAGCGTTGGCTCAGTTGAAGGAAACCTTGATGAACGCTCCCATCTTGGCATCTCCAAAAGACGAAGAACCCATGTTACTATACCTTACGGCTACAAATCGGGTTATTAGTGCGGTAACCGTGGTGGAACGGACAAAGGAAGAGCAAAGCATACCAGATCAACATCCGGTATATTACATAAGTGAAGTTTTCTCCGAATCCAAACAAAGATACCCGCACTACCAGAAACTGGCATATGGCTTATTTTTTGCATCCAGAAAACTGCGCCATTACTTCCAAGGGCATTCCATAACAGTGGTATGTAAAGCGCCACTAGGGGATATTATAAACAATGCGGAGGCAACCGACCGAGTAGCCAAATGGGGCATCGAGTTGGCAGCCTTCGACATTAAGTACCAGCCAAGGACGGCAATAAAATCCCAAGTTTTGGCAGATTTCGTCGCCGACTGGACAGAGGCAATGGAAAACACACCGATGCCAGAATCCGAGTACTGGATCATGCACTTTGACGGATCCAAGATGAAGGAAGGAGCTGGGGCCGGCGTAGTTCTAAAATCTCCCAAGGGAGACACAATGGAGTATGTATTACAAATACACTTCAACGCCAGTAATAATGTGGCAGAATACGAAGCTCTGTTTCATGGCTTGCATATTGCAAAAGAAATAGGGGTAAAACGCATCTTGTGCTATGGAGACTCGGATTTGGTACAGCATCAGCTCAACCAAACCTGGGACACGAAAAGCCCTATAATGGCCGAATATCGGAGGACGGTGGATGAGTTCGCCATCTGTTTCTTCGGGTTCGAAGTCCTTCACATAAAAAGGGAGGAAAATTGGAACGCGGATGCGTTAGCCCGCATGGGATCAGAGAGAATAAAAACTTTACCACCAGGAGTTTTCGTCCAGCATTTGCATGAACCATCCATAAAGGGTGGAGACGTTGATTACCCTCTGGCATCTGAAACAATTGAGGTCATGCTCGTTAAACCGGATTGGACAATTCCATACTTAAACTTCTTAGTCAATCAGAAGTACCCGGAAGGAGCAGACGAAGTACTGCAAAGGCAAATACAGCGTCGGTGCAAAGGATACGTGGTGATCAATGACCACTTGTATAAACGCAGTACTTCCGGAATATTTCAACGGTGTATTTCACCAGAAGAAGGAAGAGAAATACTGGAAGAAATCCATGCCGGCGATTGCGGACATCATGCTCAATCAAAAAGCATAGTCAAAAAAGCATTTCGGGCGGGGTTTTTCTGGCTAACAGCCAAGACAGACGCCGAGCGCATAGTGAATACGTGCGAAGGATGTCAATATTACGCCAAGCAGACCAATTTGCCGGCCCAAGCACTTAAAACTATCCCTATCACATGGCCATTTGCGGTCTGGGGGCTAGATATGATGGGACCGTTCAAAACTGCAAGAGGTGGACTTACGCATCTACTCGTAGCGGTAGATAAGTACACAAAATGGGTGGAGGCTAAACCCATCAAAAAGCTGGATGGCGCAACTGCCAGAAATTTCATTATTGATTTAGTAATGAGGTATGGCGTCCCACACAGCATAATAACTGATAACGGGACAAATTTCTCCATTGGAGAGTTGGCAAAATACTGCCAACAAACGGGAATCCGCTTAGATCTTGCATCTGTGTCGCACCCGCAATCTAATGGACAGGTTGAAAGAATGAACAGTTCAATCCTGCAAGGAATACGCCCAAGACTCGAAACTCCTCTCCATAGAGCAGCTGGAGCGTGGGTAGAAGAGCTACCTTCCGTGTTGTGGAGTATTCGAACGACGCCAAATAGGTCAACCGAACAAACCCCGTTTTTCCTGGTTTATGGTGCGGAAGCTATTCTTCCAACGGAGATGATCCATGATAGCCCGAGAGTGCAGAATTTTGACGACTCGGATGCCGAGGAAGCACGACAAGACGCCGTCGATCTCCTAGAAGAGGAACAAGAACTTGTGCTTCAAAGATCCGCCATCTACCAGCAAGGTTTACGACGTTATCACAGTCGGAAAATCAGGCATCGTTCTTTTAAAGAAGGTGACTTAGTGCTGAGGTTGGTGCAGCAAAGGAAGCACAAATTGGCCCCCGTATGGGAAGGACCATTTGTCATCAGTAAAGCCATGAAGAATGGATCATACTATCTTGTTGACATTCGAGATACGGAAGACGATCCCGAGAAGCCGAATCGCAAAAGAAAGAGAAAAATAGATGATGAACTAGGAGAGACAAAGAGGCCTTGGAGTATCCAGCAATTACGTCCCTTCTATACTTAGTTCAATTTCTGTGTAAACATCTTTGAGATCATGAAATAAAGTTGTCGGAATTCATATTCATTATAAGTATAAAATATTTCCGCTTTATCTATTTCCCAATGATCTTACAAATACTCAATGTTGACCCGAATTGTGCCTGCGTGCTCGGTGTTTAAAAGCTGAATGATTCGGCCTGTTAAAGGTTAAAGGAAACTCGGATTGTGCCTGCGTGCCCAAGTTTCAGAGCAGTTCCTTGTTTTCTCTAAATTTTATCTGATTGTGTATGTGTTGGGTTACTGAAACTAGTCAGTAAAAATGCTTCTAGCATAATCCATGTTTCTGAGTTTTAAAAACTGTTTGGTTCGTCCCCGGTTACTCGACATGACGATACATATTGCTAATTGAGCCATTTTTAAACACTAGAGCAGTTAAAACACAGATGCCAGATTACTTAGAAGATAAAGGAACAGTCAAACCCGGAAAAACTTTGCAAGAAGCTTGAAATTGCAAAAGGCGGAGTTCTTGTTCCGACAAATGACATAGAAGCATTACAATATGAATTACATTGTAAAAAAGCTCCTATACACATCCATCATTCGAGTTAAGTGTATTCCCTCAAGCATCCGAGTCTTCATCACTGCTATCATTCTCGGGGGCTGCGGGCACTTCTTCTTCCGGATAAGTAATGGAAATATTAACCATAGAGGCAATCTTGGAAGCATGCCCTTTAACTTCGTCAAAAATTGCATTGCATTGCGCTTCTGTATATCCTTGAGGGATACCGGATGCTACGCGCCAAGATCTAGCATTAGGGTAATGTAGACGCATAAGGCCAAGTGCCATGCGTGCACCACCTCGTGCGGCAGAGCGAAGGATAGATTCTCTCGACTCTGCTACCTCTGTGATGGCACCCGGAAGCCGGTAGACTTCCGAAAATTGTACAGTACTTGTGGGAAGGAATTTACTAATCAGCTGCATTCCTGCATTCCTGATTGAATTCCACACTTCCCCAAAGGCCCGGATCTTTTCAGTCCGAGAAATTCCTGGAAAATTTCCTGCTTTTTTGACAAAAGCAAAGGTTACATGAAAAAATACAAGAGATAAGACAGGAAGACATTGGTAAAAATAAATTAACTTACCAAAAACCTTGTCAATTTCGTCGCTTTCTTTCATGCGCGGGAGTAGCATGCTTTCCAAATCGTTGATAACAGATTTATCTTCCGCTGCTTGTAAAGAAGCCTTGGATTGAGCAATCCCAAGGGCCAGATTACTGGCTTCCAGGTCTTCCTGAACTTTCAGAAGTTCCTTTCGGAGATTCGAGTTTTCCTCACGGAGCCGAGAAACATGGACATTGTTTTCTGCTAATTTGTTGGCTTTGTTTAAAGCAGCTGGAGGGCAATAATTAATTTGAGTTTACAAAACAATTCAGCAAGCATTCTCCAGAGAAAACAAATGGTACAAAACAAAATACCGGTGGCTTTTGATAGTTGCCGTTGAGTTGACGCTAGTTCGTTGCTTTTCGTCTCAATAACAGATTGAAGGGTTTTTACTTCTTTGCTCTTGAGACTAAGCTTCTTCAAAACTTCTAAGTTTATGGCGTCTGCGGAATGCTATAACATGGAAATGAAATCCAGATGCTTAAGTTTGAACAGGCATTTGAAGAAACATTAAGAAGAATTCATATTTCAACTTAATGCTTGGGGGCTAGAAGTATTACCTGGCTCATTTCCCGCAAGTCGGCCAAAACCTCGTGGAATTCTTTGGCATATTCCGCAAAGAGAATCCCAACGTGATGAAGGCCATCGTGTATAACTTGACGAGGTGAAAAAGCAATGTCATTGCGAATAACTAACCCATTTTGTGGCCAAGGGCGAATTAGAGGCGCAGGAGCAAAGAATTTCTTTGCTTCTGGACGAATATATCCGAGTTCGTCGAATGGTTCTTCTTTTATCCGGGTATCGTCCACGATGGGAATAGATTCCTCTTTAATAGCTGATTGCCTTTTGCGCTTCCGATTGTTGAGAAACTCGGCATGCAATTTGTTGAGCTCAGCATCGGAAGCAAGATCATTTTCTCCAAGTTCATCAAACTAGGAAGGAGTTAATAGTATGTTAAAAAGCAGAGAGAGAAGATAATCTGAAGAAAAACTCGGAAACAAGGAAAGATAAATACCTTAGGGACCGGGTTTTCCACATGATAGATCGCCAGATTTTCCTCAACCTGACTACTGGCGGCAACCAGTTGGTGAAGTCGTCCTATAAAATCCTTTTTGGTAAAGGCCTTATCTGTTCCTCTCATGCTATCTTCTGGCCCTTGGTATTCACAAAGGAGTCGGGAACGAAAAGAGAGAGGTTGGATGCGGCGTCCGAACCAGCACATAACGGTATCCTTCCCAATCAAAGAAGGTTGAGAGGAAGAAAGTTTGGCGATGCGCCGCTTTATCTTCATCAGGTTTTCTGGCAAATTTTCTACTGCTGTGGTTGTCCAACTCTCGCGAGGAATAGCAGCAGAGTTAACGAAGGGAGGAAACCCGGTTGTCCTGCCTGGGAATGGAATATCCTGATGATAAAAGAAAGAACCTAGCCAAGATTGGTCTGGTTCCGGCATTTCTATTATTGGATACCATTCCTCCCTAAATTTTCTAAGGGTAAAAGATATAGTCCCGCAAATAGGCGATATGCCATGTGTGATATTATGCTTTACCTCAAAACAATACTGCCAGAAACCTAGGTCAGGTGTCATCCCGAGATATCCTTCGAAAAGGGCTTGGAAACTGGCTAAGTAGAGGATGGAATTCGGAGAAATATTGTGTGGTTGGACGCCATATAAGTTAAGGATGTCTAGAAAAAAGGCGGAAGGGGGAAAACCCATACTTCTCGTGATGTGAGAAGTAAGGATGACGCATTCTCCGACTTTTGGCTTGGGCTCGGGTTCATCTTTCGAGATCCGCCATTTGCCTTTAACTATGTAACCTTCTTTTGTCATCCGACGAAGAAGAACGAGAGAAGTATTACTCGGATTCCAATTGCCGACAAATTCTGTTCTGTTGTTGGCTCCGGTAGCGACGCGCCCCTCGCCACGGGAAGGGATCTTGACCCTCGCCGTCGTTGGTGCAAACGGTGGGGTTGTCGCGGCGCTTGATGATGCTATGTCCGCGGCGGCGGAAGTGTTTTCTCCGCCCGCCGCGGAAGCCGTGGTCTTCTCCGGCTCACCGCCGGTGGGGTTTTGCGCTCCCGATTGCGGATCTAGGTCGTTGACAAGCTCGTCGATGGCGGCGCGGGTCGGTGAAGGCGGCGAGGATGCCATCCTTTGGTGGCGCGTTTTGGTGCGTTCTGCGTGCTTGGAAGCTAAGTGCGCTTGGGGCAGGAAACTTGCTCTCGAGCTCGCGTCAATGGCGTGGGCAGTGTGGGAGTGAGGAAAGTTTCGGAGGAGGACGATGATGGCTATTTATAGCCAGAGAACCGTTTAGATACGTGCCAACGGCTCTTTTGACCGTTGGATGTTCGACGCGTGTCGCTCGCCGGAAAATCCGGGAAACGAAACGACAGGGGAATGATGGCTATCTCCTCGTTTCTCGTGAGAATCTGTCAGAGATACGTTGCAGGGTTTCCCGCGTGAAACCAAGCGGCGCTTGCGTCAGCATGATTAAAGCGCTGATGTCATAAGTTCCTTTTCCGCGAAGGATCGCGAGAAGAAAAGCCGGATTTTCATAGTTCCGGGTTTTATGTTACCATCTCCTTCAAAAGGAAAGAAGAAAGAATCAAGACTGCTGAATCAAGTTTTCCTGGACAAAATGTATTTGACGAAAGACGGAGAATCAGAGTTTTGATCCTTCCTGGGGGCTACTGTCGGATATATACTAAATAGGGGTATAGAAGATGGTAGACAAAAGAGCCGGACTACCAGGGTGGCCTATATGGTAATGGGCTTGGGTACATTGGGCGGCCCAGTAGTCCGACGCGCAGAAGCCGGATTCTAGAAGAACCCGGATCACGGCCCACGTGATCTGGCTTGGAGGAGAAGACGGATTCCTTACTTTCCAAGTTACAAGTTAAAACGTAGTCTTCTAGGTTTCTTGTTCTGTAAGCCCTAATCCGGCTATTATATAAAGCCGGACGGGAGATAGATTAGATAGGTTCAAGTTTCACAAACTAAAGCTCTACGCAACTCGCCGAGAAGTTCATCCTCGTCGAGTAGCTAGATCTATTCCCTCACACTGTAACCTTGTTATACGGGCTTTAGTCCCAATTAGTGAGAAGTGCAGGAGTAGGTACGCCATACTGTCGCGACGTACCGAACCTGGGTAAAATCCCGTGTTCTGTGTTACTACGCTATCCCGTTACCCCACGTCTCTACCGTAGTCTCATGGCACCCCAGTCTATGAAAACTACTACGATGTCTCGACACTTGAAGTATCTTTAGGCTTGGGTACCTCAAATTTGCTCTTCCTTCTCTTCTCTTGTTTCCTTCCTTTTTTTATATCAAAGAAAGGTGGTACTATGTCAGGACCACCTGTCTTGGCCCAATCATGCTTCCCAGGAACAGGGTAAATCAGATGCTTGTAAGCTTTTTTATACATTTCTTTTTTGAAGAAAGGACTCACAAAATCTTCTAGACATTGCTTGGATTTGATAATGGCACTGCATGCATGGTTGCAAGGAAGTCCAGTAACATCCCACCTCCTACAACCACATGTCCTGGCAGCCAAATCAACAGAGTGTGTCTGATCACCTTTTCCATTAGTGACTTGCCATAAGTTTGTTCCTGATATCAAAGGGGTGCAAAATCTGGAGTACTTCTTGGCCATTTCTAACTTCTCACTGTAGTGAGGAGTAATCTCCCATCTAGCAGTTTCTCCACCTTCCCTCTTCTCATATCCTCTCACCATTAACTTGTTCTTTATGCCTTCAATCATGGATCCTATGGGTTTTTTTCCTCACATCCAATATATATCTGTTAAAAACCTCACTGAGGTTGTTAACCACCAAGTCTGTCTTGCAGTTGGTGTCAAATGAATGTCTTGCCCATGTGTGTACAAGAATTGCACATAAGTACTTCCAAGCTGGCTCACTCTCCTTCCTCAAATTCTCCATTGCAACCTCAAACTGGTCCTTATGGAAAGCATAGATGGCTGCATCCAGACACTTCTTTAGATCTTCCCCTCTGAACCTAGCAGTCTGCATATTAGCCCAAATATGCCTCAAGCAATATCTGACAGGGCTGTAAGGGAACACCTGACTGACAACTTTAATCAGCCCATGTTAAACAACACACACAATTATTCTAAGTACAAAGTAGTTGTCGTCGACGATCGTCGACGACAACTTGGACTGAATCAATAGTTGTCATCGACGATCGTCGACGACAACTATTGATTCAGTCCAACTAGAAAGTAGTTGTCGTCGATGATCATCAACGACAACTATTGATTCAGTCTAAGTACATGCTTTTAGTAAGGAGTTCAGTCTAAATACCTTTTGTCTATCAGACATGATAGTGTAAGTCCCAAACTTCCCTTCTGTTCCACCCAATGCAAACTTTAGTTGAGTCAGAAACCAACACCAGTTGGTTGTATCTTCTTTGGGTACAACAGCAAATGCAATTGGGTACATGTTGTTATTCCCATCTCTGCATGTTGCAGCTAGAATCTGAGCACCAGTGCATAGTTTGATAAAGCATCCATCCAACCCTGTGAAATAGCAAGTAATTCACATCAGTTAGTAAATACAAAATTCTGTGAACATAGAGACAGACAAATAAATAGCTAGTAATTCCCATCTCAACTATAAATGGTCTGCAGCCCTGTAAAAATCCCTCTTTTGGTCCATTGATACAGAAAAATATACCATGGAAAGTGGGGCCAGGATGAGGGTTCTCTTCAGTTGGTGATGGAGTGACTGTTGCCACAATAACTCTACTTCCAGGGTTGGTATCCATCACTGTCTGTGCAAAGTCTCTAAGCCTATAGTACTGCTTCCTGTGATCACCTAAGACAGCATCAAGAGCCAGGTTATTTGCCCTGTAAGCCATCATCTTAGGCACCTCAACACCATGTTGCTGCCTAGCAGAGTCTATGAGTGACTGGATGCTTGTACTTGGATCTGACCTGAACATACATTCATAATTTGCAGCCAACCATTTTGCACTAACCCTGGAAGTTTCATTTGTGGTGCCTCATGTATGCTTCAACTTCATCTTCCTTAGTACAAAGGTTTTCTCCCCTTTTATGTGAGATCCCACCATGTAGAAAGGACAAGTCTCCTTAATGCACTGAGCAATTATTCTTACATTGGAGTTCCTGTGATACATGTAGTTCCTACTTTGGGCAATGTGCAAATTAATCAAGGCATCTCTGAATTGTTGGGCATCTTTGAAGCACATTTTCAAGCAGAGTTGGTCATGTGGGTTCAGTCTCATTGCATCATACGATTTTCTTGGTTCCCTTTTCTTTGCTCTACTTTTTCTACCTCCCTTTGGTGGAACCATTGACAATGGTTCAAAGCCATCCTCATCTGATGAAGGAATGTAATCACCTACATAGCCAGGATAATTATCCAACTCTGGTGGGGGTATGTAGTCAGGTACTTCTTCATCTTCAGCACTGCAATGAGACCTAACTGTGGGTCCCTTCCTCACAGACAACTTCTTTTTATTATTCTGCTCAACTATAGGTTCTGCAAAAGGAGCTAGGTCTTCCTCTGTCACAAACAAATCTTCAACATCAGTGTCACCTTCACAGTGCATCAGTGGATCCTCTCTCACCTTCCTTCTCTCCTCAAACTTCTCAACAATCTCCATGTCCTCCTTTGACCTCATCTCAGACATTGCTGCAAAGTCTGCCTCTCCCATGTCAAAATAGGACCCAGTTGATTCATCCCCTGAGTTATCATCTTCTTCTGAATGTA
The DNA here is from genome assembly GCA_028641055.1 of Alopecurus myosuroides. Lineage (NCBI taxonomy): Eukaryota > Viridiplantae > Streptophyta > Magnoliopsida > Poales > Poaceae > Alopecurus > Alopecurus myosuroides. The sequence continues at coordinate 56,527,262 of CM054061.1, forward strand.
CTTGTACTCCCTTCCCCTTATCTGTTACTGCTGCTTCCACATTTCTGCTTTCTTGAGTGCACACATAAGGACCAAATGGAGCACTGCCACACTGAGTTGGAATTACTGAACCTTCATCATCAACAACAAAGACAGAAGGAGGGTCCAAATCATAAACAACTGGGTCACCATACTTGATTAAAGCTCTAGCACTGGCTTTTTTAGTACCAGGTTTCAACAGTGCTGCTGGTGATGGAGAATGTTTTGCTTGCTCATCAGTAAAACAAGTGTTAGGAACAACAGGTCTGCCCCTTTTAACAGTGAAATTCAGAACTTTTGTTAAATTAAAATGCTCAAGCAACTCATATATCTTAGCATTGTTCTCCACTAGTTCCATTCCCTGCCCCCTTCTGCAGTACAGTGAGTCCATAATACAATACCCCTGGGTCTCTATCAGTGCAATGATATTCAGATAAGTAACATCATCTCGGCCAATAGTCCTTTCAATATTATCTAATCCATCAAAATGAATTCTGAGCTCCCATAATTCAGGATCCTAACTACAAAGCAATAAAAGAAATACAAAAATCAATAACATGCCACATTGAGTTTAATAGCAATGCAACATTCAGTTTAACATTAGAAAAAATAAACAACAAGTTTAATAGCATGCCACATTGAGTTTAACATTACTAAATAAACAACAGGTTTAATAGCATGCAACATTCAGTTTAACAACAAGTTTAATAAAATGTACAAAATAAATAACAGACATCTAATTTGCTATCTAAAGAAATTACTAAATTAAGTTTAACATTAGAAAATAAACAACAAGTTTAATAGCAGTTTAACATTCAGCTTGCAACATTCAGATATCTAAATTGCAACATTCAGATTGAGTTTAACATTACTAAATAAACAACATAATGCAACATTCAGTTTAACAACAAATTTAATAAAATGTAAAATAAGTAACAGATATCTAAATTGCTATCTCAAAAATTACTAGATTCAGTTTAACATTCAGCTTGCTGTCTTATAAAAATTCAGATTGATGTCTACTAAAAATTCAGTACATTCAGATTGCTGTGTACTTACTAACCTAAATCAGATAGCTGTCTACTAAAAATTCTGAGGTACAGAATCATAACCCTAACCTAAATCCCCAAATTCGTAACCCTAAATCCCCAAATCCCCAAATTCAGAGAAGAGAAGATAGCAGATAGAAGAAATGGAGGCACTTACTCCACGCCGCCGAGCCCGGACGTCCACTGCGAACTTGTTGCCGGATTGGCAGCCCACATCTGCGCAAGAAGATGGAGATGCGACGCCGACGATGGCCGGCTCGCTGTCCACAGCTCTTGCAGCTCCTCCTCCACGCCCGTAGATCCAGTTGATGCGCCACCTCCGCCTCCGTAAGTACCGCCGCCGCCAGCACAGCTCAAATCGCCGCCAGTACCGCCGGCGCCGCCGGGATTCGCCGCGTCGTCCATCGCACGGGGAGGAGTGAAGTGCGTGCGCGTTGACTGCTGTCTGGGTTCCGACCGTGCGTGTCTTAACCAGCTCGCGGCTCGGGCACGGTCTAAACGGCAGCTGCGAACGGCCGTTTGGCCACGTCAGCTCTGCAGGCGGGCCCGATCTTGTCAGTTCACGTAAACGCTCTCAACTAGTGGCATCAGCGCATCTTGTGGTCGTTAGTCCAAGACTTGGTACGTTTTAGCAAAAAATTCCACAATCGGTACTGACTCGCAACCACTGCCCCAATTGTGGTAGTTTTATGTAATTTTCTCCATTGCATCATACCATTTTCTTGCTTCCCTTTTCTTTGCTCTACTTTTTCTACCTCCCTTTGGTGGAACCATTGACAATGGTTCAAAGCCATCCTCATCTGATGAAGGAATGTAATCACCTACATAGCCAGGATAATTATCCAACTCTGGTGGGGGTATGTAGTCAGGTAATTCTTCATCTTCAACACTGCAATGAGACCTAACTGTGGGTCCCTTCCTCACAGAAACTTCTTTTTATTATTCTGCTCAACTATAGGTTCTGCAAAAGGAGCTGGGTCTTCCTCTGTCACAAATAAATCTTCAACATCAGTGTCACCTTCACAGTGCATCAGTGGATCCTCTCTCACCTTCCTTCTCTCCTCAAACTTCTCAGCAATCTCCATGTCCTCCTTTGACCTCATCTCAGACATTGCTGCAAAGTCTGCCTCTCCCATGTCAAAATAGGACCCAGTTGATTCATCCCCTGAGTTATCATCTTCTTCTGAATGTACTTGTACTCCCTTCCCCTTATCTGTTACTGCTGCTTCCACATTTCTGCTTTCTTGAGTGCACACATAAGGACCAAATGGAGCACTGCCACACTGAGTTGGAATTACTGAACCTTCATCATCAACAACAAAGACAGAAGGAGGGTCCAAATCATAAACAACTGGGTCACCATACTTGATTAAAGCTCTAGCACTGGCTTTTTTAGTACCAGGTTTCAACAGTGCTGCTGGTGATGGAGAATGTTTTGCTTGCTCATCAGTAAAACAAGTGTTAGGAACAACAGGTCTGCCCCTTTTAACAGTTAAATTCAGAACTTTTGTTGAATTAAAATGCTCAAGCAACTCATATATCTTAGCATTGTTCTCCACTAGTTCCATTCCCTGCCCGCTTCTGCAGTACAATGAGTCCATAATACAATACCCCTGGGTCTCTATCAGTGCAATGATATTAAGATAAGTAACATCATCTCGGCCAATAGTCCTTTCAATATTATCTAATCCATCAAAATGAATTCTGAGCTCCCATAATTCAGGATCCTAACTACAAAGCAATAACAGAAATACAAAAATCAATAACATGCCACATTGAGTTTAATAGCAATGCAACATTCAGTTTAACATTAGAAAAAATAAACAACAAGTTTAATAGCATGCCACATTGAGTTTAACATTACTAAATAAACAACAGGTTTAATAGCATGCAACATTCAGTTTAACAACAAGTTTAATAAAATGTACAAAATAAATAACAGACATCTAATTTGCTATCTAAAGAAATTACTAAATTAAGTTTAACATTAGAAAATAAACAACAAGTTTAATAGCAGTTTAACATTCAGCTTGCAACATTCAGATATCTAAATTGCAACATTCAGATTGAGTTTAACATTACTAAATAAACAACATAATGCAACATTCAGTTTAACAACAAATTTAATAAAATGTAAAATAAGTAACAGATATCTAAATTGCTATCTCAAAAATTACTAGATTCAGTTTAACATTCAGCTTGCTGTCTAATAAAAATTCAGATTGTTGTCTACTAAAAATTCAGTACATTCAGATTGCTGTGTACTTACTAACCTAAATCAGATAGCTGTCTACTAAAAATTCTGAGGTACAGAATCATAACCCTAACCTAAATCCCCAAATTCGTAACCCTAAATCCCCAAATCCCCAAATTCAGAGAAGAGAAGATAGCAGATAGAAGAAATGGAGGCACTTACTCCACGCCGCCGAGCCCGGACGTCCACTGCGAACTTGTTGCCGGATTGGCAGCCCACATCTGCGCAAGAAGATGGAGATGCGACGCCGACGATGGCCGGCTCGCTGTCCACAGCTCTTGCAGCTCCTCCTCCACGCCCGTAGATCCAGTTGATGCGCCACCTCCGCCGCCGTAAGTACCGCCGCCGCTAGCACAGCTCAAATCGCCGCCAGTACCGCCGGCGCCGCCGGGATTCGCCGCGTCGTCCATCGCTCGGGGAGGAGTGAAGTGCGTGCGCGTTGACTGCTGTCTGGGTTCCGACCGTGCGTGTCTTAACCAGCTCGTGGCTCGGGCACGGTCTAAACGGCAGCTGCGAACGGCCGTTTGGCCACGTCAGCTCTGCAGGCGGTCCCGTCTTGTCAGTTCACGTAAACGCTCTCAACTAGTGGCATCAGCGCATCTTGTGGTCGTTAGTCCAAGACTTGGTACGTTTTAGCAAAAAATTCCACAATCGGTACTGACTCGCAACCACTGCCCCAATTGTGGTAGTTTTATGTAATTTTCTCCATTGCATCATACCATTTTCTTGGTTCCCTTTTCTTTGCTCTACTATTTCTACCTCCCTTTGGTGGAACCATTGACAATGGTTCAAAGCCATCCTCATCTGATGAAGGAATGTAATCACCTACATAGCCAGGATAATTATCCAACTCTGGTGGGGGTATGTAGTCAGGTACTTCTTCATCTTCAACACTGCAATGAGACCTAACTGTGGGTCCCTTCCTCACAGACAACTTCTTTTTATTATTCTGCTCAACTATAGGTTCTGCAAAAGGAGCTGGGTCTTCCTCTGTCACAAACAAATCTTCAACATCAGTGTCACCTTCACAGTGCATCAGTGGATCCTCTCTCACCTTCCTTCTCTCGATGATGCCCTCCTGCTCGGCCGAGGCAGCGCGCGCGGCCATCTGCCGGCGCACCTCTCGCGCCGCTTCCTCCCTCTGGTGCGTCTCCAGAGAGGCCCGGATGGCGGCCGCCTCCGCCGCCTGCTCGAGGACGCCGCGAACCTCGCGGTACGCGTCCTCGTTCTGCGACGTCTCGAACGAGTGCAGCCCGGCGTGCTGCTCGGGCCATACCGGCTGCCTCCTCACCTCCCGCCTCCACTGACGGGCAGCCCGCCGTGCTTCTCGTGCCTCGTCCTGCTGCGGCTCCGGCGCCACCTGCTGCGGCTCCGGCGCCACCTGCTGCGGCTGAAGCTGCTCCGGCGCCACCTGCTGCGGCTAAAGCTGCTCCGGCGCCGCTGGCTGCAGCTCGTCGTCGTAGTCGCTCTCGGGCCACGCGTCCCAGAGATGATCCATTGCGGCGAGGGTGAGGACGGAGAAGATGGAGAAAGAAGGGCGAGGGAGGAGGCGAGAATGTGCGTACGGGGAGGGGGCGGGCACCATTTTTATAGCTTGGCGGGCCAGTCGCCGCGCCGCGCGTGTCACCGCTGCCGCCCCGCCATTAATCCGGCAGCCTTTGACCGGGGCGCATGCACTGGCCGGCCGCCACGCCATAACTCCGGCAGCCTTTGACGGCGCGGGCGCCGAGAAGGAGGTCACGGGCGGTGGCTTCTGTTCCCACGCTTTCCCGTCGCGTCGCTGACCGAGCTGGCCCACGCGCGCGGCCGCGCAGTTTCGCCCCCCCAGGCCGAACCCAGTGGGCTGGGTTTGGCCTGGGTGCCGCGGCGCTATTTAGCGCCGAAACGGCGCTATTTGGGCCTCTGGGGGGGCCGAGTGGTGAAGAAGCGGCGCTATTTGCCGCTTCCGCCGCGAAAAAAACCCCCTGGAGGGGCTCTGGGGGGGACGGCTGGAGATGCCCTAAGGTCTGCAACAGGAGAAGCATTATTAATGAAACTGAATTTGCTTGCACAAACACTCTGCTTAGGATCTAAATGCACATACTTCCACCCCGACACGTTCGACTAGCAAATTCCGTCAGAGAATGACAGGATCAGGTAACTAACACGGTAACACCAAGTCGTGTTAGCCGTTACTCTATCTGATGGAGAAAAATCCAGAGCAAATTCTCTTCATTTTCTGGGGCAGCTGGGTCTAGGCAGACTTTTTTTTGGCAGAGGCAAGGCGGCTGCATCTGACGGCCTGGCCAACGCCGCCGCTACGCTGCGCGCAATTGCAAGTGGACGTGCACCAGAGCGTGTCGTTGTGCTCATCTGGTAGCCAAGCCATGATGCCGTGTGTCGAGTCGGCCCCATTGCGCCGCCTCGCTGCCTTTTGTGTTGCTCTCACCCGCCCGTCTTTCTTTCTGCTGGCTTTGTAAGCAACGGATCGAGTCCGGCGACCACTCCACAAGTCCACATCGCGAACCGGTTCAGCTTGATCATTAGGCCTAGAGGACATATCTTGATTCGATCCCGCCTTCTTGTCTTTCTGCAAATATCCGGCTACACTATGTTGGTGTCAACCATTGTTGTTAAGTGGGTTATCTAGTTTATTTCCGTTTGGGTGTGTTCAGTCTAAGTCTAGTACAGCGTTGCATGGCATCATGGTGAAGTGGACTGATAGATCGGCAATGGTGCGAGCTGATCATCGGTCAAGTGAAGCCAGGAGTTGTGAGTACATGCATATGTTCTAGATAGATTTTATCAGTACATGCATGCAGCCGAGAGCAGAGGAATATGTACGTTGCCATGCCAAGAGACAAAAGGTCCGAATCAGGCGAAACCCCTCTGCCTACAGGTAGAGATACCTGGGGTGGATTTTAAAGTGAAGAGCTGTCTGTTCTAGCTCAAAGTGAGCGGAGTTAGTTGAGGCAAAGACGTTGAATTGGTCCATCAGAGTGGCCGGATGTGCATGCACTTGATTAGTGGAGTACATGTGTGCATGGACCGTAAGTTTAGGATCAGGCATGTGTGTGGCTTAGCCCGTGCGTTTCTCTGCCTTTAAATAATCCTGTAATTACTGTTGTTAATTAAGAGAAAGAGAGTCAGAAAATGCACAAGTTGTGTGGTGCCAAAACTCCCTGTGTACTCTTCTTCTACCTTGTGTTCGTGAGTTGATCTCCTACCTTGGGCCAGAGACAACACACTAAGCTTGTTGCGCAACAAAAGGTTTGGCTTTTTAATTGATCTGCCAGAGATGCTCTTATTTCTTGTAGGAGTAGCCGGGAAGACGACACTAAACCAGCGATAAGTCAATTGTATGATTCATCTTGTGAGGATCGGATGCTCCGGTGCGGTTTGATGCCAGAGGCAGCGCTAGGTGTATTCCTGGGTATTCAAATGAATACCCATGATTTTTACAAAACAGTGTTGATTTTCACAAAACATTGACAATTTTCGAAAAACAGCTATGATTTTGATAAAATGAATACACATGAATACCCAATTGAAAATTCCTGGAGCCGCCACTGTTTGATGCCTTCGGCCGATGGCTTGATGCGGTGTATCGTACAAATTGTGTCGTATGTGTAGCAGTTCTCATTTATAATTGAAATTATTCACATAGAAATAAATAAAATATGTCCATGCAATCTTTTGCTAAAAGAGCGAACTGTATAAAAATCTCAAATTATACTTCCATGCTACAAATAAGGTGACTTGTTTCTTACGGCCTTAGTTCTTGTGAGGGTTTAAGTTTTGAATAGTTGCATGATCTCCGAGTCTTAATATTTTGGCATCATTTTGTACTCCTATCTTTTTATAGAAATCAGATAATATTGCATTATTAACTTGTTTTGTCAGACTTAGGGTTTAAGCACAAATGTATCGCAGTAACAGTCTCCAAGGATTCATTTTTCAATATCGATAACATTCACCCAGCCTTTGCTAGCCAAACTCGCCGTCCTCTCCGTCCAAGGTCTCCTTGGGCTTAATTTAGTTAAGACATGGGTGAACTTCCGTTAGGAGTTTAAATAACCATTTGCTAAGTAAATATGCGTTCTTAACATCAAGGACCTCAATCCCAAGACCCCCCTAATCTTTAGGACGACATACGATATTCCACTTGGTTAACTTACAAAGGCGCATTTGGGTGAGCATATATAATAAGTGAATTTTGTATGTGCATAAGTAGTGGAATCTAAGATATATTATGTTCACCGGTGGTTATAATAAGCAATGCTACTTAAATAACAAGCATATATCGTCAACATATTATTGACTTATTACTCCATCCACTAGGATACATTTGACTATAGAAAAAAAATTCATGCAAATTGTTGAATTTATAACCTAGAAGTTTCTACATATTTTCTTACATTATCATACACGGCACATATCTATTAAGATAATTGTTAGGTTGTATTCTTTGGAATCTCTACCAATACTTTTATAATATGAAAACAACGAAGAAAATTCATGCAATAATATCCAAAGGTGTTGTATAACGCATCAACTGTAAAAAAAAGAATCAAAGAGACGTGTTTTTTTAACAATTCAAGTGATTTGTATATTGTTTAAAGTAATATCTCACAAGCTAAAAGAGTTTTGCGCAACTCACATATGTTTCCACTGATATCCATTGCAACTATATAATTGAAAATAATTGAGATTCGTTTTTTGTGGTTAGAAATGATAACTAAGTAGTATACAACATAAATTTGTTAAAACCACGATGTGACTAAAAAAAGAAAGTATAAAACTTTAGTATAACTATTATTAATTTAACTTGTCATGTGTACGTCGAAACGACGCCATTAATCAACTGCATAAGAAACATGAGGAAGACTTCAGCATAATAGGAGGATTTTCTTTAATCTGCTAATTTTGATAGCTGCTATCACACTATATGAACTTCAAATTTGTTTCTTTTACTTTTGGCGAGACAAATGTTTGGCAACCGATGACTATATGGCAATTCATTAAGCACCATACGTAATGTAAGAAATATTTATAATCAATAAATAGACATAAACACTTTTGTGTATCCTTAGTGTCAAGTCGTTGGAGTCACTCGAGCCCATATACGAATGAGGCATGAACCCATTATCTAGAACAAACTCCTCTTTTGGATATATAAGTAATCACTTGACCAAAGTAACCACATGGATCAGAGAGCATTCAAGAACTTCAATAAAACATGGATATGACAACATTAACAAGAATCACATAGAAAACATGAACAATCTGATTATAACTTCACAAATTCAGCGGATCCTAGCAAACACACCATGTAGCAATTACATAAGAACAATCTTGATCATGTTAGGCAACTCACAAGATAATGACATGGTAGCACAAGAAGAAGAGACAACCATCTAGCTACTACTATGGACCTACAGTTCAAGTATGAACCACTCACACATCACTGTCGACGCAATCATGGTGATAAACAGACGATTTCCCCCTCCGACAGGGTGCCGGAACAAGATTCCAGTAATAGAATTAGGGTTTCGAGATGGCGGCGGCTCCGTAGATGTTTCGTGAAAAATAATGCCCGTCCTAAAGTTTTAAGGTCAAGGGCCAATTTCTAGGCAATGACGCAAACTTAGGGAGGGTGTGTCAACTCCGGCTCCCCTTTGGACTCCTTCGTGTGAGGAAAAAACTGGACCCGGTGTTATTTGGTGCCTTTTTGCGGAGTTTTGGGGAACAATTTTTTTGAAACATAAAATATATATATATAGAAATTGACACATGTCATCTTGTTAATAGGTTTGTCCAAAAATACTCTAAAATGGTATAAGAAAGGGAGTAGAAACATGCAGCAATGGTACGAAACAATTAAAATTTATAGATACGTGGGACGCGTATCAAGTAGCCACAAGTGTACTTTCGATGCGATCGGGAAAGAGAAGTTGGTGCTGCTAGTATCCATATATTATTGACTTTGCCTCAGAGTTTCGGTCAAAATGGTGGCTAGAAATTGTAACGGAAAATGGGTTCTAGAGGTGCAAACGCACACGAAATAGTCACGTGGTACCATACCATGATGCAGGTACATTAGTGGGCTTGGATATGGCACAGTGTTAAAACGACCAACTATGGAGTCCAAACTAGCCTATTGTTTCCATACTCAAATAATGAAGTATGTTTGTAATTATTATTATTTTATAGAATATTATTTATTTATAAATGATAGAGAGTCGACACTTGTTCATATGAACAATTGCAACATGAATGGATTATACAAGTGGAACACATAATAACAAACAATAGCAGGTTTCTCGTGTGATTGGGTCAAATAACCAGGAGACTGATTGGACGAATGATTTTCTTTTCAATGGAGAGAGAGAGAGAGAGAGAGAGAGAGAGAGAGAGAGAGAGAGAGAGAGAGAGAGAGAGAGAGAGAGAGAGAGAGAGAGAGACTATGGAGTCCAAACTAGCCTAATGTTTTCATACTCAAATAATAAATTATGTTTGTAATTATTATTATTTTATGGAATATTAGTTATTTATAAATGATAGAGAGTCGACACATTTTTGTATGAACAATTGCAACATGAATGGATTATACAAGTGGAAAACATAAGAATAAACAATAGCAAGTTTCTCGTGTGATTGGGTCAAATAACCAGGAGACGATTTGACGAGTGGTTTTCTTTTCAATGAGAGAGAGAGAGAGAGAGAGAGAGAGAGAGAGAGATATTTCAGAGATGTTCGTGGGGGCTTAGGAGAGGTTATAGATAGGGGAGCAGGTTTCGGGATGTCTTCGAGGCTATAATACAAGGGTTTATTGAGCCCATGGATAACTAGGCCGACTCAACAGTCCTTCATTACTTTACTCTATTTTTTTATTTACTCCTAATGTTATTCAAAATATATGTCTTTTTAGTTCAATGTTATATAACTCTTCTTCAAATTTTATGGCTCGGAGGGAGTAAAAGTAGTTTTCTTTTAAATACATCAGCATACCTATCTGAATACACAAACATTGTGTCACGTGTCAGTGAACATATTGTACTTTTTTCCCAAAATGGTAGGATATGCTCCGGCCACGAGAAATTTGCATGTTACACCAATCTTTGGTGACAAATTTGCACAAAACACAGAAAACAAACTTCTATTGCAGCCGACCCCATCTTTTGAGCTATTTAGTTGCAGTTGGCCCAAATAAATAAATTTAGACCCTTAACGTTGCCTAAATGTGTTTTCTAATCTACTATGATAATAATTTATTCAAATTAATAAGCTAAAGTATGACTAATTAAGTTAACAAATCGTGAAGTTTTAGATTCCTGAAACCGTGTGAGCTGCATGCATGGGTTAAACAATTCACAAAGGCATAATTGTATTTGGTATCTCTGAATTTTCCTACTTTAACTTTTTAGTTTGAACAGTTTTAATTTGAATCTAGAGCTACACAGTTTCACGGGATTCAATAAAAATATTCACATTTTAGAAAAATACTTTAATCGGTTCCAAAAAGCGTACTTCAAAAAAATTCACCAGTTACACAAAACATTCGGCTCCAAAAATGTTCATGGGTTCTTGAAAATTTGTCTACATGGCGCCAAATTTAGTTAATGAGTTTAAATAATATTCACTTGGTCATAAATATATTCACGGTGGTTCTAAATAATGTTTGTGATTTAAGCATGGTCCGAAAAGGTTCACCGATTGTGTTATTAATACTTTCAAGGAATCAGTAAAAGGTTCACTGATCATAAAATATTCAAGGGGTTTCTCAAAATGGTTCAGAAAAACGTTCCATGTTTCTCCAAGTATTGTTCATGATTTCTGAAACAATATTCCATGGAATTCAAAAATATATTCACTGGTTTGTAAAAATTTCCCAAGTTTTCTAAAATATCCAAGGGGTGAAAAAAAATATTTATCTATATTGTGACCAATATTTTTTTCATTTTTAAAATACTAGTTGTAAAAATTTCACAGTAATCTTTCCGTTTTTGTTTCCATAATAACATCTTTGGTACGATTTGTAATTTCTGTTGAAATGAGTTAAAATGAAGGAAAATTGTATGGGAAGCGTCGAAACTGAGTGACCTGCATGCACTTGAGCTGCACGACTACGGGCAGTTAGGATATTAAGTGTCTTAATTTATTTATTTGGCCCAGCTGGAGCTAATTAGCTCAAAAGATGGGGTCAACCGCAAAAGAGAATTGTTTTTTGTGTTTTCTGCAACTTTGTTACCGAAGGTTGGTGTTGCCTGCAATTTTCTCTTCGGCCACTGTATCGAAACAATGCACACATCTATTTTGTTGCAAAGTCTAAAAAGATGTAAAGAAAACAAATCTGAGGCCACATGCCTCGGGACAGTGTCTCCACTAGGATACCACTAAATCCTGTGGTAAAAATAAAATAAACAAAGAGACCATACACAGATTGTAAGCCAAGGAAACTGACCTTTCCTCCCTCGTCGCTCCCGCGAGCGGCGGCGGGGGAACCCTAGGCCTCTCTTCTCTCGCTCCCCCCTCGCGCCCTCCCCCTTCTCGCCGCCGCCGGTGGGCGCCTCCGGCCGAAGGCCGAGCGCGGGCGGCGGCGGGGATTTCTCTCCCTCCTTCGAGGCTCCGGGGCGCGGGCAGGGGAGTCTCTCGGAGCGCCGGGCTCTGCAGGGGGCGTGGCGGCGCGGCTGGAGGCGGCGGGGCCGCTCTGCGGTGGTTGTGCACGCTGGGAGGCGACACAGCTTCGTGGCGTCCTCGAGCGGGGCAGCGGCTTTCATCCGGTGGTGGTTTCCTGTGGGGTGAGTGGTGGCCGTGCGGGGACGCTTCCGTCCGGCGCTCGAGCAGGACAGCAGCAGCTGGGGGCAGCACGGCGGCGGAGACAGGTGGTGCCCGTGCGGTTGCTGCTAGGTTGCGTGGCCCAGATCTGGGCCCTGGGCCCGATCTGGGTTTTACGGGCTCTAGATAGCGTGCACGACAGGGACCCTAGCTGCTAGGGCTCATCTGCGACCTTACGCTGCAGCACGGCGGCGGGGATGGTCGGGACCTATCTGGCCTTATGGGTTGATGTGGACCTGACTGACCCTGCTACTGTGTCCGGCCGGCGACCGCCTCAGGCGGTGGAGGATGGGTGTCCTCCTACAGGTTGCGGAAGGTGCCCTCGCGGGTCTGGATCTGTTGCCGGCCCCACGCTATTGTCTTGTCAACCTCGCAAGCAGTTGGTCCCTCAGATTGAAGACGCGGAAGCCGGGGCGGCGGCCCTGGAAGGCGGGCTGCACGGGCGTTTCTTCGGCAAGCGACGTGGCGGTGGTGATGGTCTCGTTCCTTGGCCATTTGGATGGCGAGAAGCGGACGATGGGGGTTCCTGGAGTTGGTGGCGGCATCTCCCAGATCGCGTCGGAGGCCATTCTCGGGGTTAGTGGTCGATTCGACTTCGCGGACGCTATGCGTAGGTGTTTCCGAGCGAAAGCTCTGCGCTTCGGCGCCAATGGTGGCGATGCCTGCGGGTACCGTTTCCCTCTTGAGGGCGCTATTGTGGCTACCTTCGTTGCGTTAGGACTCCGGGTGAAAACCTTTGACCATCTTGGTCTCGACGACGGCGACGTGATACGTCGTTACCCTCTTGGGGGCGTCGTCGTGGAGTCTCGTGTGTCGTGCTCGTTCTAGTGTCCTCGGTGGCAAGTGTGGTTCTCTCTATTTTTCTTTTCTATTTTTTGGTCTGCTTTGTAAGAGGTTCCCCTCATCACTTTGTATCGGTTCGGCCGTTGTGGTTGCTATATTAATATAGCGGGGCGAAAGCCTATTTCGGTAAAAAAGATTGTAAGCCAAGACTTAAGGGAAATATAAGCCGCATGTGGGCCTATAATATTGAAGAGACCATACTAATGCAGGCAGCAGGTACATGGGTGGACTTGGCAATGCCAGAGTGTCGAAGTACCATGGCTAACTCTTGTCAGCAGGTGCACCCGCTGACCTCCATATCATCGTCTGTTGTACACACTGCTATGTTTCACACAACTCGCTTGGTCCATGACGGCGTACGCAGACGACCCAGCACGACTTTGACGAGCAAAATTTCACGACCCGGGGATCCCATGTTTCACGCAGCTGGATCGTTTTCGGCACGCGGGCAAGGTTGGTCAAGCCCGTCCATTCCCACCACTCACCGCCCAGCCCCCACAGAAGAAACTCGGTGCCCGTCGTCCATCCACCGGTACCTCACGCTCACGGCTCGCCCGCCGCCGCGAGCGCGTGCTCGACAATTAAAAAGATCTTGCATCCCACGCCTTCCGTACTTCCTAATCCGCACACCACAATCCATCGCACACGCCAAACACCTTGCATATCTTAAACTTTTCTTCCTCCCAATTACAAAGCCTTCCTTTCTTCTCCCAACCTATATACACGCTCACCCGAAACAGAAAATCATCATTCAGCACGAGACAAGCAATCTCGACATCACCAAGAGAGGACCAACACAATCCATAATTCGCAATTCGCCAAACAGAGAAGATGTCGATGGCTGTGAGCAAGCAGTGGACGCGGGTGCGCACGCTGGGCCGTGGCGCGTCGGGCGCGGAGGTGTTCCTGGCGGCGTACGACGCGTCCGGCGAGCTGTTCGCTGTCAAGTCGGCGTCCGCGTCCGGTGCGGCGGCGCTGAGGCGGGAGCAGGGGGCGATGACCGGCCTGCGCTCACCGCACCTTGTCTCCTGCATCGGCGGACGCGACGCACGGGACGGGTCCTACCAGCTTTTCCTCGAGTTCGCCCCCGGCGGCTCGCTCGCCGACCAGGTGGCGAAGAGCGGGCGGCTCGATGAACGCGCTCTCAGGGCGTACGCGTCCGATGTCGCGGCCGGGCTCGCGTACCTCCACTGTGCCGGGATGGTGCACGGGGACGTCAAGGCGAGGAACGTCGTGATCGGCGCCGACGGCCGTGCCAAGCTCGCGGACTTCGGCTGTGCGAGGAAGGCGTGCTTCGGAGTGCCGATCATTGGCGGCACACCGGCGTTCATGGCGCCTGAGGTGGCACGCGGGGAGGAGCAGGGCCCAGCGGCCGACGTCTGGGCTCTCGGGTGCATGGTCATTGAGATGGCAACCGGCCGCGCCCCGTGGAGCGGCATGGATGGCGATGCGCTCCCGGCAATGCACCGGATCGGCTACACACACGCCGTTCCCGAGGTGCCCCAATGGCTGTCTGCAGAAGCGATGGATTTCTTGAGCGCGTGCTTGATCAGACACAAGGCTGCCCGGTGCACGGCGGCGCAGCTGCTGAAGCACCCATTCTTGGCCGGCGCCGGCGTCGAGGCGAAGCCGGAAGCTGTAAAGAGCAAATGGGTGTCTCCGAAGAGCACGCTGGACGCGGAAATCTGGGAGTCGGAGTCCGACTCCGAGGAGGCCGACGACGAGCTGTCGCACGACACGGCCGAGAGGAGGATCAAGGCGTTGGTCTGCCCCAGCTCCGCGGTCCCGGACTGGGACTCCGAGGACGGCTGGATCGACGTGCTCTCCACAGCACCAACAGACGTACCCGACTCGGACGTAGCTGCCGTGCCGGCCGAGGAGACGACGGACCTGAAGGAAGCCAGCGGCGCAGCAGACTCGGGCAACCTCTGCATTGCAGCTGAGTGCATCTGCGATAGCAGCAGTGTCCTCTGTGCCGCAGAAGCCGATTATGTTTCAGTCGGATCGGACAATAGGCACAACCAGTCTTGCAAAAGTTCAGATAGCCAAGAATTACCACCATGTAAGGTCTGCAACAACAGAAGCATTAATAATGAAACTGAATTTCCTTGCACAAACACTCTGCTTCGTCGCTGCTCCTCCGTTCTCTCCTCGTACTTCTTTTTCCGCCAATTTCTCTGCTCAGTGCACATACTTCCATCACGGCAGGTTCGACTACCGAATTCCGTCAAAGAAAGACAGGATCAGGTTACTGACACCGCAACACCAAGTCGCGTTAGGCGTTACTCTATTCAGCTTAATTACCCGCCACGCCGCACAGAAAGGATCGAGTCGACACTGAAAGCGCAGTGTCACAGCAGAGGTAGAAAGGATTCTTGACAAAGCGGCTACGAAAAACCTCTAGCTAAGGGCATCTCCAGCCGTCCCCCCAGAGCCCCCGGGGGCTTTTTTCGCGGCGGAAGCGGCGAATAGCGCCGCTTCTTCACCACTCGGCCCCCCAGCGGCCCAAATAGCGCCGCGGCACCCAGGCCGAACCCAGCCCGCTGGGTTCGGCCTGGGGGGGCGAAACTGCGCGGCCGCGCGTGCGGGCCAACGCTGTCAGTGACGCCCCGGAAAAACGCGGGAACAGAACCACCGCCCGTGACTTTCTTCTCGGCGCCCGCGCCGTCAAAGGCTGCCGGAGGCGGTCGGCCAGTGCATGCGCCCCAGTCAAAGTCCACCGGATTAATGGCGGGGGCGGCAGCAGCGGCAAGCGCGGCGCGGCGCGCCCCAGTCAATTTCGCATGTTTTTATTTTGCGTTTGTTTAGGCCGCTTCTTGGGCTCGGGACGCGACTGGGAAACGCGCCCCCCCAGGTTCCAGAATAGCGCCGTTTAGCGCCGCGGCGGCACCAAAACGGCGGCGTTTTGGGCCCTGGGGGGGCGCAACGGCTGGAGATGCCCTAAGAGCATCTCAAGCCGTGCTGTAAAAATCGACTCAGCTTAGAGCATGTCTAACAGGCCCCCTATAGCGCGGGCACCCCGTAAAATTCCGGCGGCATACGGGGTGCGGGCCAAAACGGCCGTCTAGCAGCCCCCCGTATACGGCCCGGCCCGTACGTAAAATTTAGGGGGCCTGCGAAATAGCCCCCGCCGCCCCCTACAAGTAGTGGGTGAGGGTCGGGGTGGGGGTCCAACCCCCCACCCCCAACCCTAGCTCCGCCGCGCGCCGCCGCAGCTCCGGCGAGCAATCCCGCGTCCCCTGCCGCCCCATTTCTCCTTCCACCGCCCCTAACGCCTCCGTCCCTAACACCTCCGCCTCCCGGCGATGAACTCCCCCAATGGATCGAGCTCCTCCACCGGCCGGTCGAAGCGCCGCCACGAGCCGGAGACGCTCGGGGAGGCGTGGCGGCTCCACTCGAAGCATTCGTTCGCAGGGAGCCGCCGCGCCGCCTAGAAGTACGCGGCGTTCCCGGAGAACATATGCCGCCGTCGCTGGTCGACTACGCGGAGGGCGGCCAGTACTTCTCCGTCGACCCGCCGCCGAGGCCGATGCGCGGCCCCCAATTCGAGAAATGGCCGCCGCCGACGTCGAGGCCTTCAAGGCGATGGAGGCCGCCGGCGACGTCGTCTTCATAGATTAGGCTAGTAGGCTAGTAGATGGACGAGCTCGAGCTCGAGCTATGTAGCAGCAATGGTGATCAAATAAAATCGACCATTGTTTTCTCCCGCGAAGTTTTAATTCAAATATACAGGCCGGCTATAGGGGGTCTGCTAGATGGACGAGTTCATCTGAGCAAAAAAATTCATCGATTTCGTGTGCAGGGCCCTCTACACGCGATTTAGGGGGCGAAAATGTAAGGGGTCCGTTAGAGCATGTCTAACAGACCCCCTATAGCGCGGGCACCCCGTAAAATTCCGGCGGCATACGGGGTGCGGGCCAAAACGGCCGTCTAGCAGCCCCCGTATGCGGCCCGGCCCGTACGTAAAATTTAGGGGGCCTGCGAAATAGCCCCCGCCGCCCCCTACAAGTAGTGGGTGAGGGTCGGGGTGGGGGTCCAACCCCCCACCCCCAACCCTAGCTCCGCCGCGCGCCGCCGCAGCTCCGGCAAGCAATCCCGCGTCCCCCGCCGCCCCATTTCTCCTTCCACCGCCCCTAACGCCTCCGCCCCTAACACCTCCGCCTCCCGGCGATGAACTCCCCCAACGGATCGAGCTCCTCCACCGGCCGGTCGAAGCGCCGCCACGAGCCGGAGACGCTCGAGGAGGCGTGGCGGCTCCACTGCAAGCATTCGTTCGCAGGGAGCCGCCGCGCCGCCTGGAAGTACGCGGCGTTCCCGGAGAACATGCCGCCGTCGCTGGTCGACTACGCGGAGGGCGGCCGGTACTTCTCCGTCGACCCGCCGCCGAGGCCGATGCGCTGCCCCCAATTCGAGAAATGGCCGCCGCCGACGTCGAGGCCTTCAAGGCGATGGAGGCCGCCGGCGACGTCGTCTTCATAGATTAGGCTAGTAGGCTAGTAGATGGACGAGCTCGAGCTCGAGCTATGTAGCAGCAATGGTGATCAAATAAAATCGACCATTGTTTTCTCCCGCGAAGTTTTAATTCAAATATACAGGCCGGCTATAGGGGGTCTGCTAGATGGGCGAGTTCATCTGAGCAAAAAATTCATCGATTTCGTGTGCAGGACCCTCTACACGCGATTTAGGGGGCGAAAATGTAAGGGGTCTGTTAGACATGCTCTTACAGCGCGTTGTTGCGTCTGTTTGCGCGTCGCGCGATGTAGATAGAGGCGCAAAGAAGAACCTGCGCCACGCGTTGCATTTTCCAGACGCTGCACAATAACGCGCGGCAAACACAGTTTGCTCCCAAAATAGCGTAGGGGAAGACAAAAATGCGACGAAAATTAATAGAAAAAGAAAATTTTATTGTTCCAGCGACAACACTACGATAGACATACGCAAAAAAAAAACTACGCTAAACTAATCATTGTCAGAGTCGAACAAGGTGAACAGATCCTCGTATCGAGGATCGTCATCGTCCTAAATCGACGTTGGGTCGGCGCACATCGCCTAGACGACGGCCTTCCGGCGCCGCTTGTCTTCCCGTTTCTGGGCCCAGCGCAGCCTCCAGTACTCGCTGTCGACAGCGACGTCCTACTGGAAGTGCTCGCGCCACGCCGTCATAGCGCGCTCGGCGACGAGGAGGCGGCGCTGCTCCTGGAGCTGGCGGTGTCGATCCGCCTCTGTGACGAGGTGATACGTCTCAAACGTATTTATGATTTCTCATGATACATGTTGTTATTATATCAATTGTCGCATGTATTACATTTTCTGGGACTAACCTATTAACAACATGCTACGGTGCCTGTTCATGTTTTGTGCTGTTTTTCTGTTTCAGAAAAACTAGTCATAAAATATTCTCGGAATTGGACGAAAATTGGCGTACGCAAATATTACAACAAAAGACCCCAGAAGCCCGAAGGGGAGGAGCATCGACCCAGGAAGCGGCCACGCCACACCAGGGCGCGACCCACCCCTGGCCGGCACCCTCCTATGACGTGGGCCCCTCGGGAGGCCACCGACGCCGCCCTTTCGCCTATATATTTCTTCCGCCCCAAAAAACCTAATTACCCGATCGTCATTCCATGAAACATCCAGCCGCCGCCCCCTAGTTCGAGTGGGTTCTGAAGCCCTTCCCGGCACCCTGCCGGAGAGGGGATTAGTAGGAACTAAGCTTGGGGATGCTTGATACGTCTCCAACGTATCTATAATTTTTGATTTTCTATGTTGATATTATGCCAATTGCTACATGTTTTATCCCTTCATTATAGCATTTTTACACGTTTTCCGGAACTAATCTATTAACAAGATGCCAAGTGTTAGTTCCCTGTTTTCTGCTGTTTTTTATTTCAGAAAAGTTGTTCTGAAAATATTCTCGGAATTGGACCCCACGAATCCCGAAGTTCCTATTTTCCCCAGAAACATCCAGAAGTCCGAAGAGGAGTCGAAGACGGGCACCAGGGGGCCTCACCATAGCCAGGCGTGGCCCCCCCTTGGCCGCGCTTGGGGGTGGTGAGGCCACCCTAGTGGCCCACCGGCGTTGCTCTTCCGCCTATTAAAAGCCTTCCTCCCGAAAACCCTAAAAGAATCGAATTTTCCACGGAAAACATCCGTAGCTCCGCCGCTGCCGCCGACAAGTTTCAGGGGACAGATCTCTGTTCTGGATCCCTGCCGGAACGGGGAAGTGCCCCGGAAGCCATCTCCATCGACTCCACCGCCATTTCCATCGTCGTTGTTGTATCCTATGATGAGGAGAGAGTAGTTCTCCCCCGAGGCGAGGGCTCTACCGGTAGCTATATGGTTCATCTCTCTCTCCCTTGGTGTGATCTATATGTGATCGTGAACTTTGTAATCTAGTTGAATAAGTAGATGTTACTCTTCATCTAGTGATACTCAAGTGTTTTATTAATATGAACTTTGGAGTCATCTTGTCCCGCAGTGTGAAGGTGACAGTGTGCACATCGTGTGTGTCTCCTCTATGAACTGTGGTGTTTGTCTAGTACCTTTTAGGATGCTCATAGTGACGGCGTGGGTTTAACTAGACATGGGAATGCTTACTTTAAGTAATGTTTTTGCAGCCATACGCAATGATTAGTGTTCGTTATCCAACAGGAAAGGGTTAAGAGTAGCATAGTGAAGAGAAGATATTTAGTTATTCAATTATGATCACTGTTGAGAGTGTCCACTAGTGAAAGTAGAATCCCTAGGCCTTGTTTCCAAGCATTAAAACACCGTTTTCCGCCTGTTCTGCTACATGTTTGCTTGCTTCCATATTTATTTTAGATTGCTATTATTACTTATAACCATCCATATTACTTGCATTTCACTATCTCTTCGCCGAAGTAGTGCACCTGTATATTGGGTGTGTTGGGGACACAAGAGACTTCTTCTATGTTAATTGCAGGGTTGCTTGAGAGGGATATCTTTGACCTCTACCTCACTGAGTTCGATAAACCTTGGGTGATCCACTTAAGTGAAACTTGCTGCTGTTCTACAAATCTCTGCATTTGAGGCCCAACACTGTCTACAAGTATAGAAGCGTGCGTAGACATCATTGGCGCCAACGAGGATCCTTAAGCATGACCTGCAACCTTATGTGGATAAGCTGGTCATGTGGCTACCCTCGTGGATGGGTTCCCTCCTAGCGGCCCTTGGGAGATCGGTCCCGATCAAGGCGGTGCTTGCCTCCATGTCCACCTACCTCCTGATGGCGCTGAAACTCCTCGTGGGGGGTGATTGAGGCTTTCAAGAAGGTGTGTATGGGGTTCTTGTGGTGTGGGAAGGACTCGGCCAAAGATGGATCTTACCTGATCGCGTGGAAGGATGTGTGTCTTACGACTCGGCGAGGGGGCTAGTTATTCGGAATCTGCGTATCTTAATGACGCTTTGCATATGCGTTGGTTGTGGTTATGGAGGACAGACCAGGACAAGCCTTGGGCTGGGATTTCCATCTCGGGATTCGATAACTGTAGAGCCATGCTCGATGCTTCGATCAAGGTTGTGATTGGTGACAGTAAAGGTTGTTCCTTCTGGGGCGACATGTGGATTGGCAGCAAATCCGTGGGTATGGTGGCACCAGATCTCCTAAACTTCGTAAAATGCAAAGGCTAGGGATTCACGGTCTGTTGCCTAGGGCCTCGAGGGTAATGCATGGGTCCGAGACATTGTTGGGGGTCTCTCGGTGGGTGCCATTGGGCAATTTCTCACCCTGTGGAACTTGATTCAGGGGGTTAACTTGCTGGACACGGTAGATCGGTTCGAGTGGGCATGGACTGTAGACAGAACCTTCTCGGCGCGCTCGGCCTATATGGCTTTCTTTGTGAGTCGGACCTCCTGGCCTCTGTATGCTCCAATTTGGAGGTGCAAAGCCCCCTTGAAATTCAAATTCTTTGCGGTTGAAGCTGCTTGGGATAGATGATGGACGGAGGAGCGTCGTTTGCGGCATGGATTGCGGACTCCGACACTTGCCCTATGTGTCTGCAAGGAATTTTTGGCAAAAGAAACCACATGCAAAAGTGCAATGCTAAAAAAGACCACCTCCTAAAAAAATGGTCAAAAAAGACCACATATCCATGGCGGCAGGTCTCGCCAGGCGACACGTGTCACGTGCCGCCTCCGTAGCCGAATGAAAATTTTCTCTGCCATAGAGCATGCCGCCTTCCCCAGAGGCGGCATGTGCTACAGATAATATAATGTAATCTGTTATGGACTAACCACATGCTAATCATTTTGTTTAGCAGAAGGTTAGCTGGACTAATCGCATGCAGCTAAGTAGCTAGACATAGCTTTTGTTAGCAGTAAGAGCATCCACAACGCGGTGACGCTAAAAATGACGCTTATTTAGTTGGTTACTCCATGAAATAAGCGCCCGCCGCTTAGTAGCACTATTTTGTACTACTTTTTTAAGCGTCGGACTCTTATTTATACGCCGGACTCTTATTTACCACCGGGATTTAGGCAAAACGGCCGGGATTTAATCCCTAGCGCCTGTGAATAAGCGCCCCACTGTGGATGCTCTAACATACCGCATGCATATTAGTTAGGAGTAACCGCATGAATCGCATGCAGCAGGCCGCCTTGCTGAGAGGCGGCAAGCCAGAAAAATTCCCTTCAGCTGACGTACCACCTTGCCGCCTCCACCAATGGCGGCAGGTGACACGTGTCGCTTGGCCAGGCCTGCCGTCACGGAGGGGTGGTCATTTCTGACAAATTTTTTAGGAGGTGGTCATTTTTGACATTGCACTTTCACATGTGGTCTTTTTTGCCAAAAATTCGTCTGCAAGAGCCCGAGACCATCTAACACCTCCTCCTCAACTGTCCCTTTGCTCGCGTGGTTTGGTTTGAAACCCTCTCGGGTCTTGGCAGGCCTGATCTGGCTCCCTCTTCTGCGGATGTCTTGTAGGACTGGTGGACATCTGTTGCCACGCACTGGCCGACGAAGGAGGCCCCCAAGATCAGATCCTTGGTGCTCCTTGTCCCCGCTTCATCTAGGTCGAGAAGAATAACCGTGTCTTCAATAAGACTATTAGTTAGGAAGCGGCCCTGTTGGATGTGATTGTTGCTGAAGGTAGGTTTTTTTAGTTATAGCATTAGTTTTCTAGGCTTCGGCTATGGGTGCGTTTTAGTGGAGGCATGTAAAACATGCATGTTCTCTTCTTCTATATATAGAAAAAAGGCGTGCAATTCGGGCGTTTCTGGAAAAAAAAAAGCGAGGATGTGGCCGTTGAACAACTCTCGTGGCGGCTATTTTAAGGGCTGAATCTAAAAATCGTTTTTGACGGGGTCAAACTTAAAGTCTTGTTGCTGAGCGAGCCACTGCTACCATAATCACTGGACGTCTGCCCCGTTCTCATAGGGCCAGATACTTTTAAGGGATAGATTTTCTTATGCCAAAATGTTGGCAAAAAATGCCACATCTCCGCTGCAATTCCATCCTATTAAACGATATTCCCAATTTTTTTTCTTAATCTGTAAAACCATATTCCCACCTGATGCCAAGACAACGGGTACTTGGAGCTTGCCAAAATGTCAACCATATAGGCTGCCTCGAGATCGAGGTCAGGTGATGAGTTTCCCTTGCTCTGTATCTACTCTTCTTTTGTGAAGACGTCTGACCCCCTTTGTTATAGAAAAATAATACGCTGACTTTGTTACAGATCGAGCGGGCCTTCTCCAATGAAAAAGCAAGCCTCCTCGCCTTTTGGCTTGACCGCAACATACCCCAAAAAAGAAGATCAGCACTAACAAATGGAATGTCGAGTCGAAATACTAAGTGTTAATAAGTTAATTAAATCAGCACTAAAAGAAGATGAGCATTAAGAAAAGGCAGTCGGCAGTTGAAACGGTTCAAGGTAAGCTGCTAAATCAGCACTAATTTGTCATCATATCAGCAGGATTATCATGAGTACTAATCTTGCATACCTTCAGCTTACCTTGTGCAACAACATCACGCACATAATGGTACTTGACATCAATGTGCTTTGTTCTCTCATGGAACATCTGATCCTTAGTAAGGTAAATAGCACTCTGACTGTCACAAAATAGGTTAATGCAAGTATCATCTCCACAAAGCTCAGCAAACAGGCCTTTCAACCAAACTGACTCCTTGCATGCTTCAGCAATAGCCATATACTCAGCCTCAGTAGTAGATTGTGCAACAACACCCTGCAAGGTAGCCTTCCAGCTAACGGCACATCCACTAATAGTAAACACATAACCTGTGAGGGATCTCCTCTTATCCAAATCGGCAGCATAATCTGAATCCACATAGCCTGCGAGTCCCTCACCAGTCTTGCCAAACTTCAAGCAAGCTTTGGATGTGCCGCGAAGGTACCTGAAAATCCACTGAACAGCTTTCCAATGTTCTTTACCAGGATTAGCCATGTATCGACTGACCAAACTCATAGCATATGATAAATCAGGCCTAGAACACACCATGGCATACATTAAGGAACCAACAGCACTAGCATAGGGAACTCGTGACATGTACTCAATATCTTTGTCAGTAGTAGGACTTTGCAATGCTGACAACTTGAAGTGCGAAGCAATAGGAGTACTAACAGACTTTGCATCATGCATATTAAATCGATGAAGTACTTTCTTAATATAATTCTCCTGACTAAGAAATAGCAATCTAGATTTTCTGTCTCTAGAAATTTCCATACCTAGAATTTTCTTAGCAGGACCAAGATCCTTCATCTCAAACTCACTACTCAACTGTTTCTTCAATGTAGTGATTTCTTTCATGCTCTTGGCAGCAATTAACATATCATCAACATATAGCAGCAAGTATATAGGTGATTCATCAACAAATTTAATGTACACACAGCTATCATATTCAGACCTCTTAAAACCATGTGCCAACATAAAAGAATCAAACCTTTTATACCATTGCCGAGGAGACTGTTTCAAACCGTAAAGAGACTTCTTTAGCTTGCACACGAAATCCTCTTTACCAGGCACTATGAACCCTTCAGGTTGGTCCATGTATATCTCCTCCTCTAGTTCTCCATGCAAAAACGCAGTCTTCACATCTAACTGCTCAAGCTCAAGATCATGCATAGCAACAATACTAAAGAAAGTACGAATAGAACTATGCTTGACAACAGGTGAGAACACATCATTATAATCCACTCCTGGAATCTGACTGAAACCTTTTGCTACTAACCTTGCCTTAAACCTTGGAGGCTCACTGGGAGATAAGCCCTCCTTTCTTTTGAATATCCACTTACAGCGGACGGCCTTCTTTTGTTTAGGCAAGCGCACAATATCCCATGTGCCATTCTTCTCAAGTGATTGCATCTCTTCGTGCATTGCACCAATCCACTTGTCACGATCAACCGAAGCAATAGCTTCATTATATGTAGCAGGTTCAGCATCATTCTCCACCTGTTCTGCACAACTTAGAGCAAAATAAACAACATCACATTCTCAATTAAACGAGTACGAGGTCCTTTATTCCTCTTCTCTCTGCGTTCTGCAATAGACAAATTTTCTTGCTGCACAATAGGAGGTGAGGGCGGCACAATATCCTCCTCAACAATTTCAGTTTCCTCCTCATCCAGGTGGTCTGGCTCCACCTGCAAACGAACTCGTGGTTCGTCCTCATCAGAAGAATCAGGCATAACATCAGTTGACAAACTGTCCTCATACATAACAGATTCATTAAACACAACACTTCTGCTAAAGAAAGTCTTTTTGGTTTCCGGGTTCCACAACTTATATCCTTTTACTCCAGAACCATAACCAAGAAATAAGCACTTAATAGCTCTAGGCTCTAATTTTCCATTATCAACATGAGCATAGGCAGTGCAACCAAAAACTTTCAGTTGTGAATAATCAGCTGACTCACCAGACCATACCTCAATAGGAGTTTTCTTGTCAAGAGGGATGGATGGTGACCTATTGATCAAGTAGCAGGCAGTGTTGGCAGCCTCAGCCCAGAAACGCCTACTCATGCGGGCGTTGAACAACATGCAGCGAGCTTTGGAGATGATCGTCCTATTCATCCGCTCAGCTACACCATTTTGCTGAGGTGTGTATGGGATGGTGTGGTGCCTGACAATGCCTTCCTGCACACAATAATCATCAAAAAGCATGCGAACAAAATTCGCCACCATTGTCAGTACGAAGCACCTTCACCTTTCTCTCAGTTTGCTTTTCAATCATAACTTTCCACTCTTTAAAAGCAGCAAAAGTATCATCCTTAGTTTTCATAAAATAAGGCCAAACTCTTCTAGAGTAATCATCAATGATAGTAAGCATATAACGAGCACCACCATAAGAGGGCTTACGTGAAGGCCCCCATAAATCAGCATGTACATAATCCAAAGTACCTTTAGTGCTATGAACGGAAGCATTGAACTTAACTCTCTTATGCTTACCAAACACGCAGTGTTCACAGAACGGCAACTTACTCATATTGCAGTTCTTCAACAGTTCTCTCTTCACCAATTCTGCCATACCATGTTCACTCATGTGTCCAAGCCGCTTATGCCAGAGGTTAGTTGTACTTGCATCATCATTAGTAATAACAGCAGCAGTACCAGACAAAGTGCTACCTCTAAGAATATATAACTTGGCAGAATTCATATCACCAATCATAACAATGAGAGAACCTTTTGATACCTTCAGGCGTTTATCCCCTCCGGCATATTTGTACCCGTCACAGTCAAGGGTACTCAGCGAGATCAAATTTCTCGCCATGGATGGTATGTGTTTCACTCCCGTCAATGTACGTGTCATCCCTCCATGGGTCTTGATCTGAACAGATCCAACGCCAACAATGTGACATTTGTTGTCGTTCCCCACACGCACAAAATCTCCAGTCTGCACAGCTTCATAAGAACTGAACCATTCTTTGTTACAGCAAATATGAAACGAACAAGCAGTATCAAGAATCCACTCATCATCACGGGTAACACATGCAGTAAAAACAGCTAAGCATTCACCATCCGAACTATTATCACCAGCAACAACAGCAGCCTTACCAGTACCATTACCATTACCGTCAGAATTATTTTTCGGTTGGTATGTGCCGTTCCTTTTCTCCTTGTTCTGTACCTTCCAGCAATCATCAATGGTGTGATTGGTTTTCTTACAGTACCTGCAGAACTTGTCTCGTCCTTTGGACTTTGAACGGCCCCTGCTTTTATCTCTGTTGTTGTTGTTGTAGTTGTTATCTCGCTGCTCAGGTCTACCTCGTACCTGCAATGCATCGCCTTTGGAGGACGATGTGTTAGCCTGCACCATAACTTTCATCTTTTCCCTGGTCTGCAGGGCCTCACAAACTTCCGCAAGAGTTAGTTCATCGCGGCTTAACAGTATGGTATCACGCAGGTTTGTAAAAGAACTAGGCAGCGAACATAACAACAGAAGAGCTAAGTCTTCATCCTCATATTTTACCTCCATCGACACTAGGTCGGACACGATCTCCTTGAAGATCGACAAGTGGCTCATGACAGAACCACCATCCTGCATCTTGAGCGAGAACAGCTTCATCTTTACGTGCATCTTGCTGGTGAGATCTTTTGACATGCAGATCGATTCCAGCTTGACCCACAGCGCAGCCGCGGATTTCTCCAACAGCACCTCTTGTAATATATCATTAGACAGATAAAGCTGAATCAACGACAAAGCCTTACGATCTTTGCGCTTCTCCTCAGCAGTCCACACCTTCGCTTCCTTATTCCCGAAAGAATCCAGCGCCTCATCCAGATCCGATGCCTGCGACAGAACCGCACGCATCTTTACTTGCCACAGAGAAAACCTCGTCTTGTAGTCCAGCAACGGTAGATCAAACTTCATCGATGCCATCGCGAATCCCTAATCTGAAACAGGGCTCTGATACCACTTGTTACACGCAATAGCAAAACAACGATGAAATTAAACAAGATCAAACCAACGGGGACAAGAGATTTTAACGTGGAAAACCCTTCCAATGAGGAAGAGAAAAAACCACGGGCGCCAGCCAGCAATACTTCACTATTTCGGGGTAGGTTACAATCGCGCCGGGATTTACAATGTGTGGCTTATCCCGTGCGGCGGCTTACAAGAGGTATATAAAGGCGGTCCTGACCTAACTAGGTCGGTAACTGTGTATCCAACTCCAACTCGGTATAGCGAAGGCCGAACTTTCCTTTATCTTCATATGAATTTGGATCACCATAAAACAACACGGCGGTCTGTGCGGTGTAGTAGTATCTTCTTCATATCTAACTGGGGAGGAAATCCTGCGCTGTGGTGCGTCCTCCTGTGGGCCCGCATGTCGGCCACTGTATTTGTTGCGTTGTGCTGTGGATGAATCTCCGCTCTCTCGCGCGTCGTCGTCCTAGGCACCTGTGTCAGCGTCTGCTCTATCGTGCAAGGTACATTACCGTCCTCGTCCTCGTTGAACTGGAGATGATGGCATGATGCATCGGCCCGCCTTCTCCATCTCTCTCCAGTCTCCACTTGAGGCGCTCGCCTCCCTCTCAACCCTTTCTATCCCTAAATTCTCAGCAGCGCTGCGCTCGCTCGCGCCACAATCCGTCCCCGTTGAAGCTTTGAGCCTCCCTCGACCCGATCTCCAAGACGACCGCCGGATTTGCAGGCTGGGTACCTCCCTGAGCTGCTGCTATTCGTCTCCCTGCCCGATCTGCTGTTGCCGACGTCCACCGCTGGAGGTATGGTCTCCTCTGCCTTCTCTCCTTTTGCGATTTTCTTTAGTAATTACTATGGGCTATCACAGACAAGTGCCAATGGTTGGATTGTAGATCTGAGTAATTCTTTTGTATGGATTGTGTGTAAATTGACATGATTTGGTCTGACCAGGGTTGGAGTTCATATTTGTGTCAATGCAATATGTCATGAGAATAAATAGTTTGATCTAATCAGCTAATTTAGTTGGAAGCATACAAAGGTCCCGTAGTCTCACCAAAGCTAAATCTTGTGCACTGCATAAGATAACCGGAATCTTGTATAATATAATGATAGCTCATTTATATGCATTAATCCATGGCCACAAAAGTGATATTCTTTGGCAGCATTGAGTATATTTTACCGTCAAGCCATGAATTTTGTCCCAAAAATATATTGGCCCGCGTTCCACTGTTCGTAGCCAGCTGTATAACTTATCTAACACATTGTTTGGGCTACTGTGAAGACAGCTCATGTAGTTTAAGAGAAACTCTGGAGTTTGAGATTGTTTCACTACACAGGTGGCAACTTTGCCAAAGTACCATGAGCACTAGGCCTCTTCATTCTTTGATGTGGTTGGCGAGCAGGATTGGAAGCCAATCACCGCTGGTATAAACAAAGGCATGTTCTTTAGGTAATTTCCAAAACTTTCTAATTTCCTGTCGGAGCGCCCGTGCCTTCGTACATATCACCGTACCGTCTTCGTCATAGACACCATAGATTTTGCATAAGCCCTGAGATTCCAAGGTTTTCTCCTGCATTTGCTGACCGACCATAGTGGCTAAGTTATCACGACCAACTCTTCAGCCAAATATATGTAGGTACCTTAATAGGAACGGCAGCAGTCCTGTGGATCATTTCATAAGTATAATTTAACATTTTTATGATATTAGGTTGCAATAGAAGTTATGTAACTATTGCTACATCCAATATTTTTGTAAAGATCACGTCTACCTTGTAGTTCATAAGTTGTACAACTAATATATGGGTGCATCTTTTTATGATATTAGCTGCAATATAAGTTCCGACAGTTATTGCTATATCCAGCTCACGAAGTTTTGCAGATCATTTCATAAGTTATAATTTAACATTTTTATGATATTAGGTTGCAAATTGCAATAGAAGTTATGCACCTATTGCTACATACAATATTTTTGTAAACATTACATCTACCTTGTAGTTCATAAGTTGTACAACTAATATATGGATGCATATTGGGCCAAAAAGTTGCACCTCTTTGTCATTCTTCTTTTAATTTTAACAAAGTGTCAATACTCTCAGGCGACCAATCCCGACAGATCCTCGCTGCCATCGTACTTTTTATCCACCTCGGGCGACCAATCCCGGCAGATCCACCGTCGTCGTCTCCCCCTAGCCCCTACCCATTCGTCATGTGGCTTGTGAAGAACACCCTCGACCACGCTAGAACCTTGATAGCGGTGTCTCGTGGCCACTTTTCTCCGGCGCCGAGTTTCGAAGTGGATGAGGAGAGGCTCTGCGCCGCGAGGTCCAAGCAGGGCCACAACCGCGGTCGCTTGTGCCATGGCCACCAATGGGGGTGGCGCGACACACATGATGCTGCGCGGGGGGTGGGGTGGGGTGGGGGCGGGCTCGGTCACCGATGTGGGCGCTGGCGGAAGTGAAGTTTGAGGATAACTGCGGGGACTCGAGAGCGACGACGACGCCCTCATCCGTGTCACCACCGACAAGGAGCTTCTCAAGCTTCTAAAGTTGAAATCCCTCCGGTCCGAGCGCCGCAAAGCGCTAGCGTCGCCACGCAGCTGCAATCAACGCCTTCAACACCGACCAGCTTAAGCGAGTGCTCTGTAGCGACACAGAGCGTGTCGGAACGGAGTGGGAGCTGGAGGTCACATGCCAACTCAACTTCATCAGTGTGTAACGATGAATGAGCGCGGCCGGCGGCGAGTGCAGGCCCGGTGACCTCTTCCTGGCCCCCTTTTGCATAGCTAGAGTTATGATCTAGAAACGTTTAAATCTATGTAAAATAGTATGTAGGATCGCTGCTATCTGTATGAGTTGCATGATGATCAAGATGAAGTGCAACTTATAATTTTCAGCGCGAACAGATTTTTTAAATTTACGGTTACAGTTTCTATTTTGGTGAGATCATTTTGAACCTGTATCGTATAATTCTTTTACGGTGCCTCTTATAACATTTATACAGTTTCTGTTAGAGATGCTCTTGGGCCTGTTATCATAAAAATTGGGGACATCAGATTCTTGGTGAGCAGCGGGAAAAGCTCCGATGAGTTCATCTTCTCTGATTGCTAAAATATTCTACCTTATTTATAATCGCCTATTATTTGTTTCTAAATTATGGATTGAGTTTTGGGGTTTGAGATGTACCGTACTTGCTGGTATGAAAAGTTAAATAGCTTGGACATCAGTGTGAGTGTGTGACTGAGGGGACATGATTTTGATTTGCATTTGTTTTCCAAACTGTAATTACCAAGAAGAGATTGATTTTATCTTTGTAAATTCTTTATCTGTCAAATAACTAAGGGTTATTGAGTAAGTAAAAAGAAGTTTGCATGTATTAAGTCTGTCGTTGTAGCAAAGATTTTTGCAAGAGGATAAGTTGTAAAGAGATATTATGGATGTTATATGTAGTCAGAAGTTATAACGTCGGAAATACTTTACATTTTATGGGGAGGATAAGTGTGCTATCACATATATTATCCTATGCAATTTTCCTCGTCATTGCATTTGACCAAATAAGAACGGCACCCATAGCATGCAGCCAAAAATAAAAAATTCACGGGAACCCATGGAACTGGATATATGAATGTTATTTTTTCAAACGCAAAAAATATAAAGTCAATATTGTAGAAAATATGGAAAAACATACATTGTTTGTGGCGACTATAAGAACTAACGCGCGCAGCAACGCGCGCGAAGTCCTTCTAGTTCTTTCGATTTCGGCCACCCCGCTCCGAAAAAAGTACGCTTTCGGTCGCCGCGGGCAACATCGGCAACGGTATGGGCCAGCAGAAGAGGGAGCCCCACGCCACACCCCTCCCGATCCATCTCCTTCTCCCGACTCCCCGTCCATGTTTTCCCGCAACGCCACTTGTCCCGCTCGACGTGGCCGAAGAGACCATGCAGTATGTGTAACGGCAGCCGGCATCGAGGACGTGGGGAATACCTGCTATCATATTCATGGTAATACTCATGGTAATTTTTACAGAAATTTTGACGCGGGGGTCATCGAAATACTCATGGTAATTCAATTGAAATAATTTTTGTGACTAGGTTCAAATTAATATAAATTTTGGTCAATTTATTGATAAGATTTGATCGGTTTCAATTCGAAAGATTTTCTAAAATTTCCACTTAGAAAGGGGTCGTGCAAGGATGGAGCAGTGGAAGCCATGACAGAAGATATTTCTCTCGGAACCTTACGTTCGAGTTTGGTGTGTTATCGGAATTTTGAACCACAAATAACGTCGTTTTTCTGGCCGTGTTTATAGTCGGAGCTACATTCAAAAATTGAAAATCATATTTCGAAACTGCAAAAAAAATCTGAAAAAGAACCCGAATGTTTTCTACAAATGTGTGAAATCTCAACTCAAAATAATTCATATTTCGGGGTACGCAGAACTAACAAAATGTGATAGATTTTGGTGCACTATTAGTACTTTCGGATTTAGATTTTGTCATTTTCGCACAACCCAAATAGAAGATAGTTCTTTTTGATATTTTACACGTCGATAGAAGATAATTGTATCTACATCTAGCTTTTTATATATATTTTTAAAAGTCCAAAATATGTTTCTTGATTATTTTTACAAAGTCTACATGTAGCCCGAGCTATGTATCGTTGCACTCCACTGATAGCACACTGTAGCGTAGCTATCTACTAAATAATGTGCAATCTTCGTTATAGCACGATATAATAGTACCATGTGATACAGCAGCGCATTGGGGTGAGTATATGTAATAACTGAATATGGTATGTGCAAAAGTAGTAGAATCCATGATATATTATGTTTGAGGTGATTATACTAAGAAATTCTACTAAATAACAAGCATATATTGTCAACATATCTTTAACTTATTATTCCATCCACTAGGATACATTTGACTATAGAAAAAAATCACGCAAATTGTTCAATTTATAATCTAGAAGTTTCTCTATATTTTCTTACATTATCATAAACGACATATATCTATTAAGACATGTGTTAGGCTGTATCATTTGAAATATCCACCAATACATTATAATATTAAAACACAGAAGACAATCCAAGCAATAATATCCAAAGGTACTAAATAACTCGTCAACTGTAAAAAAGAAAATCAAGGAAGGGCATTTTTTTGTTTTAGCATTTCAAGTGGTTTGTATATTGTTAAGAGTAATTCTCACAAGGTAAAAAACTTTTGTGCAACTCACATATGTTTCCAATGATATCCATTTCAACAATATAATTAAAAAATTAGGATTTATTTTTTATGGTTAGAAATGCTAACTAAGTAGTATACAACATAAATTTATTAAAACCACAGTGTGACTAAAATAATAAGAAAGTATAGAAGTTTAGTATAATTATTATTAATTTACTTTTAATTTTATAAGGATGTTGTATTCCTTCTTGGAAAATCTATAACACCATTGTCCATCGTTGCGCCTAGAATGAAAGGACCCTACTTACAAAACAATGTTTTCAAGGATTGGTTTCTCATCATGTTAAGGTTACCATAAGCTTTGTTACTAGACATTGTGTGCTATTTTAATCTTGCAACCAACAAAGGTGGATGACGACGAGAAGAGGAAGAGAAGAAAGAACATGATGAAGAAAACATGAGGAAAGAAGAAAAGGAGTGGTAGCAGTAGCAGCAGAAGAGTAAAGAAGATGTGGATATGATAATTTTGGGCTTCATCAAGTTTGCATGAACCTTCTTCTCACTACCGTCCGGTTTATTTAACAGTGAACATTGTTTTTTTTTGTTCTTTTTGGCCTATCAAGAGTTCTTCGATGGGCTCTTTTTCACCCTCTGTTATAACTGTTGAGCCATACCTAATGCCGGATTTCTCTTGTCATGTAGAGAGTGTTGAACACGTTGAAATCTTGGAGGTCTTGTTCCCACTCCAAGTGTACAAAGCTCGAGCCACACTAAGATTTTTTGCATACTGTTTGTAATGTGGGTTCCACTATCTAGAGGAGTTTCGTAATATGTGTTTCCACTAACCTTAACTAGCCCTTCAGCCAGTGGGATTATTACCAGCTGCTAGTAGTTGTCGATGTTCTAGAGGTTGTTGGTGGCCTGCTTGTTGAAGTGGACCACACGTTCGTTGGGAGATCCCAAGAGGAAGGTATGATACTACAACAAATGTGACGCTTATTGTGTGATGATTCAGTGAAAAAACGTCACATTTTGTGAAAAAACGTCACATTTTGTGAAAATAAGATGATTCCCTGACGTTTTTCACTGAATCATCACGGAATGTGCGTCACGGAATCTCACATCTATTATTGCCGCGTAGAAGTATTTTCCACCAGTTATAGAACTAGGGTTATGAATCCAGTACAATTTTAATGTCTCTCAGTAGATTGCTTGTTGTCTAACGCTTCAACATGCATGGACCTGCACACAAACACAAACTCTCTCTTGCTCCCAACTTTCCAAAAAAGGTTGTCAATGTTTCCGTCTTGCTGAAAACTAGAGAATTAATTGTCTCGAATGGTTGGATAAGAATACATGAAAACAGAACAGGGAGAAAGTGATGATGAAAAGCGAGTAAACGAGGTTGTCATCAATGAGGAAAATAGGACTAGGGGCCATAGTTTCACTAGTGGTGTCTCTCCTAAGAACAATAACATACTTGGTAAACAAATTATAGTTGACCAATTCACAAATCTTGAATGTGTAACAATACTATTATGACAAGATGTAGTTTACGGGTTCTAACATTGTAGACATTATGTCAAGATAAATAGACCGCCACCTGACAACATTTATTACTAAAATTCCACCTTGAGATAGATATCCAACAAATCTCGTTGGTATTAAGTTGCAGGAACAAAGTGATTGCTTTGCATGCAACATACAATTTCATTAAGAATAATACGTAATGTAAGCAATAATTACCATTAGTAGACAAGAATATCGTTGTTTTCTCCCTAGTGGCAATAACACATCCCCACCCATCATGTTTCTGTCACTCGAGCACAGATGTAAAGGAGGACATAACCCACTATCTAGCATATAAACCCTCTCTTGGAGGTGCATACAACAACTTGGCCAAGAAAATCATACACACCGGAGAGAAATACAAGACAAGATTAAAACTCTTTAAAGATACAAGTGAAGCATCTCAATATGACATGAACAAAATAATCATAATCTCATGATTCATTGGATCCCAGCAAACAAAACAAGTAGCAATTACATAACAATGATCTTGATTATGTTAGGCAGCTCACAAGATCTGAACATGGTGGCACAAAGTGGAGAGAACGTCATCTAGATACTTCTATGGACCAATAGTCCCGGAATGAACTACTTACACATCTGTCCAGAGGCAATCATGGCAATGTAGAGGCCTCCTGTGACGACCCCCCCTCTCCGTACGGGTGCCGGAGCAGGACTCCAGAATCCCTAGATTGGACTTTCAAGGTGACGGTGCCTCTATATCTGTTTCGTGGGAAAATTCTTCTTCCTCGACATTTTTATGGTTAATGTGATTTTATAGGCGAAGAGGTGACAGGAGGGCGTACCGGGGGACACCAGATGAGCCCATGCGTGGGCTAGGGATGATCCTCGGTTGGTTGGTGGCCCTAGGCCACCTCTTCGTATCTCCTTTGTACACAGTCTTCGTTCCGGGTAAAAATAATTCCTCATAAATTTCCAGACCGTTCGGAGAATATTTTTTTGAGAACTTTTCTGAAATACAAAAACAGCAGAAAACAGGAACTGGCTCTAGGCATCTTGTTAGTAGGTTATTCCATCAAAAAATCTATAAACAAGGGAAAACATGTAGAAACCGTAGCATGGAGCATAAAAAAATATAGATACATTTGGGATGTATCAGCATCCCCAAGCTTAACTCCTTCTCGTCTCGAGTAGGTAAGTGATAACAAAGATAGGATATAAGGTGACATGCAGCCAAGACAAACTTGATCAATCATTTTGTAAAAGCATTATAAGTTGAGATCAAAAAACTTTAACAAAGGCATGATAAATGTTATTTGAACAATGTAAACTTAGAAACCATGTATCTTCCTAGTTTATGTGCGGGGGTGGGAGTTAGGTTTCGTTTCATCCCCATTTTCCTCATCTCTCCCACCCTCCACATCCCCCAGCCGTCGCCCACAACCGGAGCTCCGACGGCCTGTGCGCCTTCTCCTACCGCCCCTCGCCGGATCTGTCCCAGGGGGTCGTCCTTCCACCTTCCTCCATGGCCTCGGGTACCTATCCTCTCCCATCTTACTTTAGGGCTTCCGGGTTAGGGTTGATGTTAGCCCCCATGTCAGATGGTTCCTATCTAGTGTTTGGTACATCATGGTAATGGCTTTCAAAATTTTCATCTAGGATCCGAGTAGTTTCGTCTTTAGAACCGTTTTTGTTCCGCTTAGGGGTCGGAAGTTCCGGACATAAAAAAAAACTTTCGCTTAACTCGCAGATCTGCGCTGAGTACCGGTTTTTCCCTCAGCGGAACTTCCGGTTCTCTACCGAACTTACGGTTCCTGTTAAATTTTTGTTACTTATTACCTTTTTATACCATGCCTTCCATGTCTCATGTATTTATAGCTTGTGCCCTTATCTTGGTTCCCTCTATATAGTCTTCTTTCATAGGTTCGGATGGATCGGGTGCGTCCTATTCTCGCAAAAAGAATCACCACCATTCAGAAGGACATTGAGGAAGAATCTGAGGTCATGCCCACGACCGAGACAACTAGACAGAAAGCTCTTGAGAAGAGGAAACTTCCCCCGGGAACTGCTAAGCCTATCAAGAATACGGTTGCTTTCAAGCCTCCTCTAGTAATCTGATTCAACAAGTGGATTCCCCATCTCTACAAGCAATATCATGACAAGAATCCTTATGATCAACCTCGTGTTGTGGATGTGGTCAATCTGTTCTTATACGCCAATGATAGAGAATGAGTGTACAATGAGGTTTACATGGGTATGAAGACTCGAGTCACTGAGCAGTACTCTATCAACATTGAGCATATGAAGAATCCCAAGCATCAGGGTTATTTTGAGGAAGCTCTTGCCCTCTATGAAGAGTATGGTCTGATTCCTCTCATGGAGCTCAACTGCTGGTATGATGAGTTTCTCATTCTTTAGTTCTTCTCCATTGTCCATATTGATACAGCAAACACTATGCGCTCGATGACCAAGGACACTGCTTTGGAGGTCACACTTGAGCAGTTTGGAGAGGCATTGGGCTACTCTCTTGGAGGCTGGACTTGTCATGGCACTAGTCTCTCTATGCCCTATGAGGAGCTTGCAGAGATCACTATTGAAGATGGTTTCCCTTGTCAGACTGGTTGAACCGCTATTTATTGGGTTATGGTGGCAAATATTTGGTTTCAAGTATTTGTGTTTCCTTGATTTTACTCATGTGTGTACTCTTTTGCAGACCAATGCATCCTATGGCATGGGGGTTGCTCCTGATATAGGGGAGGCATTCCTCGATCTTCAGATGAAGAAGGCATT
Source organism: Alopecurus myosuroides (assembly GCA_028641055.1). NCBI lineage: Eukaryota > Viridiplantae > Streptophyta > Magnoliopsida > Poales > Poaceae > Alopecurus > Alopecurus myosuroides. Next base: position 56,563,643 of record CM054061.1, read on the forward strand.
TAGCTATGTTATCTTGAAAATCGAGGAGAAGGAAAAGCAGGTTATGGTGGAGAAGACTTGCGCTATAACTAAGTGGTATGATGATTTCATAGCTTCTCTCTCTAAAAATAATTGCAGATAGGCCCTTTATAATTTTGAGTTAGTTACTCGGGAGAATGTACAGAAAAGCAAGGTTTTATTCATTGCCTCGTGAGCTTCATAGTCACTTATTCATATGGAAATTGCTGCATTAACATGATCAATTATCGTCCAATGAGTGTTAAGGTTTTTTTTTGGGAAATTAGTCCTGGCTTGGTCTTGTTAAAAAATAATATGTTGAATAGTCATGGAAGTTCCTGTTTGGAATTATGTTTTTGGAATTATGAATGCAGGTTGGATATTGCTAGAGGTCTCTAGCATGATAGACTGTTCTCATTTTCTTGTACCTGGTATATGTGTTTCTTGCTGCCCAGAATGCAAAAAATAGTGCATGTCTACTACATGTCTTTAGAATATGCTTGTCAATAGAGCAATTTGTATCATGAAAGTATGGCATGTAGATGATGAGATGCTGAGCTTACTTAAATTATTTTCTATTTGGAAAGTTTGGTGCATGCTTACACACATCTGGTATGCTTGCTGAGCCTCTTTGCTCCATGGTTTGTATGCTGCTATGCTTGCATAATGTTGATGTATATTGGGTCTAGGATGAGCAATGGCTCTTGACAAAGATTCAATGAATCTCTACCCGCACTGAGAACTTTACTGCATCTAACAATATAGGTGATCTTACACACAAGACATTTGTTGAGCTCGAGTTATACAGGTATAATCCCTAGCGTGTTGGTGATTTTACATGGGTCTGGTCGCAGGAGAGGTGGCCAGGGAGGCAGTACTGTCCTGAGGCGCGACTACGGTGATGCATACGCCAAGGGCTTCAATGTCCATGCTGCAGGTATGGTTGCACTTTGACTGCTATTTCGATCACAATAATGCTGAAATATGTACTATGTCAGTACGTCTAATGGTAAATTTAATGAACCAGTGTTCTTTATGCTAAGATTGGATGGTATCAGCTTCTTTCTTAGATGGATCTGCATTAGTTTGGTTGTGATGTTTTCATACTCGAGATGACAATCGCAATCTGAACCAGGGATTTGATATATGATTTTGTTTTTAATGATATTTTCAAGCTTCTTCTCTATACTTCTTTAATGGATTGATTGGCAGGAACCATAGAAATGGTTCCTCGGTTGCTGTTGGAGCCCCCTCCACCAGGACCAACTGGCTGGCTGTCAAGCAACATTGCAGAAATCTGAAGAGCTTTTAGAGTTATAATCCCTTCTTTAACTTATGAAGAATTAAATTGACATATCATTTATGTATGACATATTTGTTGCCTTTTATTAAGAAACGTTTTTCTTCAAAATTGTTTACGTGTAATTTTTGTCATCGCTGATCGGTTGATTTTCAATATCTTCATCTACTTCTCAAATGCACATTACCATGTTATATATAGTTATTATTCGATGCTCTCCTAGATCAATACTAAAAGGTGCATGCCATTTCATAACCTAATTTTACTTTAAAAACATTATAGTGAAAGTACTTGACACTATTACTCCATAGCCTATCCGTCTCAAGTTTTTCAGCTGAATAGAAGCATGAAAATAGAAATATTTAGTTATCCCTGCTATTTCTAGAAGTTTTGGTTCTTGGAGGAACATAGGATGGTATTTCGCACCAGGGAGGTGTGTTGTGAACAGAAGCTCAGAAATTGGTACCCGACGCCTAGCAAATTCGTCCAGTGCCCCTGCCATTTGTTCATGGGGCAGAGACATAAGCGGAAGATCTCTGATAAAATCTGTAGCTTCGTGATGAGCCCTTCCTGCATCTTTACTTCTGCGCTTACACTTCTTTGAACATGTCCTATATTTTCAACTTAAGCTTGCCATGCTGAGTGTTTCCTTTTCTGTAGGTATTTGCAATGTTACATTATCTTGTGAACGAATTCCATTCGGCGGATTTGGCTTCTCCAATTATTGGAAGGTGGTGGCTTTGTCACCCTTTTGGATCGAGGCATCCACTGAAGAAGAGAAACTCGTAGACAACCCAGGTCAAAAGATAGTAGGTTTTCCTGAATAAGATGGGAAACACCTTAAACAACTACAGGCTTTGGAGCATTGCAGATTGAGATCTAAGGTTTTCTAATCCGGTCTGGACATCCTGAAATGGGACAGAGCAAAGAGTAAACATGTATTATGACTTATGAGATTTCACAAGATGTACATATCAACCGACAGAACAACGCGCACTTAGTTCTGTGGTTACATTGATTTGGCTTTATTGTTGGCCTTCCAGAACAAGATTCATGACAACACAACCATTATTTGGAGTAGATGACCTTCTTTGCTGTTCTCGAAATTGTCAACAAATGACTTGCATGGCTTTGATATTATGTTAGTAGAAGCTTCTCAGATCGACATCCGAAAGATGGTCATGACGCACCAAGAGAGTTGATAGATGCTTAGGTATTTTTATTCTAACATCAGGATATGGGAATGCGATAGTATCTTGTGTTTTGCGTGTTAAAAATGTCAATGTCTCCTGAATGGTAACATGCTAAATGTTCAGAACCTTATGATGAAAAATACACCGCGTTTGGCAACATATACCATAATAGGATGTAAATGACCGGCTAGGAGGCGCTCCAAGGGGTGCCCCAGCCTCTAGTATTTGATCATCCTGATGGTAAAATGGGATTTATTCCCGGTCGAGAAGCCACGACTTTTGAGACTGTTCATGTTGGCATTTCCATATATTTTCTTTTTCATGGCTAGAAGTTTGATCCGTCAGAGGCTTGGTCAGGGCATGTACAATAGAGTCTACTGAGCTGTCTATAACGATAGCCACGCAAGATTTTAGCTGACGTAGAGGAGAGAAAACGAGGAGAGAGAAGAAGACCGTCTCTAAATGAGCAGCCGGTCGGTTAGCGTTAATTTCGCTCGCTAAAGACGGCCCTTTTTCCGTTGTACCGATTGGTGTCCGTTACCGTGGGTTTGTGGACGGGAATATATCTTGGCCCATCTCCTGAAATTAGGGAAGACAGTTTACCTTTTTACGTACACAACAGTCACATTAAAAAGAGTCTCTACTGTATCATGTGTTCTGTACCTCCCATATGTAAATTACGTGTATAAGTATTATAGACAGTGTCGACTAAACTATTGCACATGCCCTCAAAAGAGTTCCTGGAAACCGAACCAAAAAATTGGTTTCTAGATGTCGGGTGCAGACGCACACGAAATGGCCAGGTGGTACTAGACCGACCGTGATACATGTAAATAGGTGGACTTGGTAGTGCCACAGTGTCCATGTAACAACAATGGCGACCAAACATTGCCGACTATTTTTAAGCTGGTCTACCCGCTGACTTACACCATCGTCCCTTGTACACACACTGCTCGCTTGGTCCATGACAATACACCTAGGACCTAGAACGACTTTGACGAGCAAAATTTGGTGCCCCCAAATAGCTTCCACGAACCCTCTTCTCTCCATCAAATATCAAAACATGCGACCCGGGGTTCCCATGTTTTTCACACAGTTGCCATCGCCAAGTCTTGCGTTCCCACCACTTAACGCCCAGGCCGAGAGTGGCTTTCCCACTATTACATGGATCTCCAAAGCTTATCTCAACCGTTCATCTGTCTAGGGATATGAGCCTGTGGTCCCTCCCACCCCATCCTTTGACTTTGATCAACGAAGGAAACCCCCGGAGTTACGCTCTTTCCTAACAGAAAACGGATGCCAAATGATTTCTAAATGGCCAAAATACCCCTTGGGCATTTTGATATTAATACGGTGAAGTTGCAGTGTACGGATTGTAAAATCATACAGCACAAAACCAAGTATAATATTGTTAGAAAGCATTCTTTTCATTAGATTATGTACTAACAAGAATTTTTCATATTATCATTCGCAAAAAAAAATCATATTATGTACTCACTAAGAATTCTTTTCGGATTATGCTCTAGCAAGGATTTTCATATTATGTAAGATTTTTCCGAGTATGGACCAACACGAGTTTTGCAGATTATGTACTAATAAGGGTTTATGCATTTTTTATTATTCTCTACTAATAAGAATTTCAGAGAATATGTACAGACAAGGAAATTTATTCATTACATTTTTTTTTTTCGTGATTATGCACCACACAATTTAGAGACAATGTAATAACAGGAAAATGATGCATTAACAACAATTCATACATTAAAAGAAATCCATTAACACTCAGAAAATCCATTAACAATTTGTCACTGATTTGTTTCAATGTGAATGTACATAGCAGAGCTGCACCTTTTTGGGATTAGCATGTCAAACATCTCTTAAAAAACACACAAACATGAGCGGATTTTGCGGGCCTAATAACAAGAAACTTTAATCAACAAAAGTCCGGATCAAATATTTCACCATGTAGCCAAGGAAACAAATGCAGATCCGGCCTGTTCAGCTGAATTAACTAACATAGAAGAATAGTTGGGAATAGAACAAATATCAAACAATCCAAAATGGATTTGTTCCGGTGTAAAAAACACGTATACAGACATGAGAACCTGACCATTTTCCATCAGCGAAAAAGCATCTAATTTATAGAAAAGATGAACAAAAGAATTGACAGGATAAAGAAAAGAAAAAGTAAGGCCAGATCCCAAGCCTCCACGCTCGGATCCAGCCCTCCATGGCCGGATACGGGACGTACATGGCAGGACCTAGTATTTTCGGCCATTGATGTTGCTCTCCCGTCAGATTTTAGACCTCAAATGGTAGATCCGTCAGGTATAGGCCCGGATCTTGTCCTCCCGGGCAAAAGATCTTCTCCACGGCCTGATACCTCCATGATCCCGTAGTAGGACACCGGAGGACTCTCATCTGGGCTCTCCACACCCAGAGGAAGCCGGATGCGTCGTCCCTCTCCGCCGCCGGTCGCCGGAGGCGTCGGTCGTGGAGAGCCCTCGACGCGCAGGTCACCGGTGCGGCCTCCCTCGAGCGCGCAGTTCGCCGGTGCGGCCTCCCTCCGATCGCGTAGGGTGTCGCAGCATGCAGTAGTGGAGGAGTGGAGGTGAGATGAACCTGTTCTTGGCTTGGATGCTGCCCTTGTTGGAGCTGCGTGTGTAATGAAAGAAAGGGGAACAGAGACCTAGGAAGAAGAAGCTGAAAGAAATGCCCAAACGGTCCCTCTGCTTTCAGCCGGTGGGGGAGGAGGTTAGCGACGCGAGACGGGAATTCTAAGCTGGGTGTGGGCCACGGAGGGGGAGGGATCAGCTGCGGACCCTAATCCGGTCAAACTATCCGCACGAATCTCCAACAGACGTGGACGAGCGTGATATGTCGTGGAGATCCTAGTAATAGTGGGGATGAATTTTCGGCCCAGGCCCCACAGAAGTAGCTCGGCCTCGGTGCCCGTCCATCCATCCACCGGTACCGTCACCGCGTCACGGCTGGCACGCCGCCGCGACCGCGTGCTCGACAATTTAAAACATGTTGCTTCCCACGCCTCCCCCTTCCGTACTTCCTAATCCGCACACCACAATCCATCGCACACGCCAATCACCTTTCATGTCCTACCAACCGGGCTTCACCCCTTTCCATTACTAGAACGGAAATAACAATGTTCATTACAACCAACTGAAGAAAGGGGAGGGAGAGAGAAGCGGGTTGGGGCACCATCAGGAAACCCACTGCAGACATCCCCCGATTCGGAGAGACGTCGCCATGGGGCGAAAACCTGATGCCACCTTAACACCGAACAAGTTCAGACAACAGGAAAAAACCAAGCTAAACCACCAACAAACTAAGGAAGAAAGTCTAAACTCGAGACGACAACCGACAGGCACAACAAAGCCCGCGCCACAGAAGTTCAACAGCAACAACGCCAAAAGACCCCTCCGAAAGACTCAGGCACCAGTAATCATCAGCGTTGGCGCTTGAACAGCCAACTCCCTTGCTCCAGCTTCTCCAGCAGCATACACCGCCGACGCCTTTTGCATCAATTGCCTCGCTTGTTCCTTCAGCAGCTCCCTGTCATCCTCCTTGTGAAGCCCTGCCCAGTAAGATATAAGCCACCACAAAAATTATCTCGCAAGGCGATCGAAGAATATGTCCATCAAAAGTTACTCTGTTCCTCGTTTTCCAAATCCCCCAGCAAATAGCTGCGAGCCCAACCATATGGAATTGCTCGAACTGCGGTGCGTAAGCATAAAACCACGCCATTGCCTGCCACAAATTCCCAGGCACCCGAGTTGCCCCAAACAGAGAACCAACCACTCCCCAGGTGCACTTTTCCACAGGACAGTCAAAGAAGAGGTGTTGCAAAGTTTCCACTTGCTTGAAGAAGGAACAAACAGGAGAACCCAACCACTTTCTAGTCCTCATGTTATCCCTGGTAACAATGGCATTCCTAAAAGCCTGCCACAAGAATATCTTAATTTTTAAAGGAATTCTTGAATTCCAGATCCATTTGTTGTTCGACCCTGCCAAGTGTTGCTCCAACCAAGAATACATTGATCTGGTAGAAAACCGACCATTCTTTGAGAGTTTCCAGGAAACAACATCTCCTTCCTCGCTACTAGGAATACTTCTAACTTTTTCCAAGATTTCATGCCATTGAATAAGTAAATCTGCTCGTAAAACTCTCCTGAAAGGTAACTGGAAGTCACAGTTTTTCGCCTCTTCAAACGTACACTGTTGTTTTTGACAGAGATCAAACAGCATGGGAAACTGCTCACCTAACGGTGGCTCCTCTCCAATTTTGTCAAGCCAAAACCGAACAATATCTCCTTTGCCTAAAACCACTTTTCTCCCGGCAAAATACACATCCTTAACTTTCAATAAAGCTTTCCACATAGGGGAATTGTTAAATCTCATTTTAACATTTGCAACAGTTTTATTACGAAGATATTTTCCTTTAATAAGACTTTGCCAAATGCCTTTTCCCTTTTCTAATTTCCACCACCACTTGGTCAAAAGACTAATGTTCTGCCTTCTCAAATTTTTAATACCCAGCCCACCTTTACTCTTTGATCTGCAAACTTTCGACCACTTGACCATATAATATCCCTTTTTTTTCTTTGAACCATGCCAAAAAAACCTTCTTCTATGCTTATCAAGTCTTTCCAGGAAAGTTTTATTAAATAAAAACATAGACATTGTATAAGTGGGTAAATTGGATAGACAGGTGTCAACCAAAATAAGTCTCCCTCCTGATGAAGCAGTGTTACCAGCCCAAGCATCAAGTTTTTTAACAAATCTTTCATCAATATGATTCAAATCAGCATTGGTTAATTTTTTAAAGCTCACTGGCACCCCCAAGTATTTCATTGGAAGGTTACCAATTTGGCAACCAAACAGCTCTGAATAAAATTCAGCAACAAGATTATCACCACCCACCATGAATAATTCACTTTTTTGAAAATTTATTTTCAGTCCAGACATAAGCTCAAATAAAATCAATAATAATTTCAGATTCAAAGCTTTATCAGGATCGTGAGAGATACACAGGATTGTATCGTCAGCGTATTGAAGAATTGCTACCCCATCATCCACAAGTTCAGGAGCCAAACCATTAATCAAACCATTTCTTTGAGCACGGATCACCATTTTAGTAAGACACTCAGGAGCACTATTAAAAAGTGCTGGTGAAAGGGGATCTCCTTGTCTCACTCCCTTTGCACTTTGAATATAGGGTCCCATCTTATTATTTATTTTAACTGCCACTGTTCCATTAAAAATGATTTTTTCAATCCACATACACCAATTATCAGAGCAGCCTTTAGCTTTTAAGCAAGATAAAAGAAATTTCCAATTCACCTTGTCGTATGCCTTCTCAAAATCAAGTTTGAGAAAGACAGCAGTACGTTTTTTAACATGAGCATAATGCATCAACTCATGAATGGCCATGATACCATCCATTATATTTCTTTTCTTGATGAAAGCATTCTGGTGAATGCTCACCATTTTATCCATAAAAGGTTCCAGTCTACTGTTCAAAACTTTAGTGATAAGTTTGTAAACACATCTCAGCAAGCAAATAGGACGATATTGTGTGATTTTCTCAGCTCCAGACATTTTAGGAAGCAAGGTAACGATGCCATAATTCAATCTCTTAACATCCAAGTTCCCTTCATGAAAAGAATAAAAAAGTCTCATAATATCTCCTCGAACCACTTCCCAACAGTGTTGGAAAAATTCGGCAGGAATGTTATCAGGCCCTGGTGCTTTGTTTTTCTTCATAGAGAATAAGGCTTTTTTCACTTCATCAACACTAAAAGGTTTACACAGCATTTCATTATCGTTCTGATTCAGCCGTTCATTATCTTCCCACATATCACTGCTAACATCAATGAGCCCTCCAGGAGCAGGCCCAAAAAGTTCTCTATAATAGTCTGTGGCATGCATTAAGAGATTTTCAGTCCCCTCAATATTAACCCCATCTTTTTTCAGATTGAAAATGGTATTTTTTCCGTTTCCTCCCATTGGCCACTCTATGAAAATAACTGGTGTTTTTATCTCCTTCCAACAACCACTTTTCATGAGATTTTTGATACCACTGTAATTCTTCATTAGCATATAGCTCCCATAGAGCAATGGATATTTCAGCTTTTCTATTATATAAACTAGGAGACATTTCTCCCTCTTCCTCAAGACTTTCCAAATTAATTAATTCCTCTTTCAATTCAGCTTTTTTCTTCTTTTCATGCCCATAAGAATTTCCTCCCCAACCTTTGAGGAATTTTTTGTTCTTTTCAACTTGATATTAATGATATCAATAGGATCATTAGAATTAACTCTTTTATCCCAAAAGTTTTGAACAACTGTCAGGAAAAAATCTCTTTTAAGCCAAGCAATATCAAAACGAAATTCTCTAGAAATATTAGTGATAGGAGAAGCCCCTCCAGTATCCAAAAGCAAAGCATTATGGTCTGAAAGTTCTCTAACAAGTTTTCTCACCGAAACCAAAGGAAACAAATCCTCCCAATCAGGAGACATAAGAAATCTGTCCAACTTCTCAAGAGTTGGGTTATCCTGCTGATTGGACCAAGTATATAAGCCACCATGCATATAAATCTCCCTCAGCCCCAAAGTATGGATCACAGAATTAAACAAATCAGTAGAATGAGTATGAATGAAATTGGTGTTTTTCTCTCCACTGTGTCTCATGATATTAAAGTCCCCTCCAACAATATAAGGCATGAGCATACCATTGCAAAAAGCAGCTAATTCAGCAAGGAATTCAGGTTTGAATTCTTCATGAGCCGAGCCATAAACCACAAAAAGAGACCAATTGCATTTTTTAATTTTGTCCCACAACACAAAATGCATAATATATTTACCAATTTTGCAGGCACTCACATCCAAAGTTTCAGTTTTGATACCACATAAAATACCCCCAGATTTTCCAACAGAAGGACACCACTTCCAAAAATATTTATTTAAGGGATCAAGTTTCCTGAAAAAACTCTGTTTGTAATCTTTTTTCATTGTTTCCTGAATACCAATAAAATCCAGTGAATAATCATTCATCATATCATTTATGCAAGGCACCACACCCTTTTTCCCCACTCCCCTACTGTTCCAAATAGCTCCTTTCATTTTAAACGATCAGGTTTTCTTTTTGTTCTAACAGATCTACCAGGAAGCATAGTAGACCTGTCAGCTTCCAAGGATGCCTTCTTACACTGAGTTCTGGTCCTAGGCTTAGCCACAGGAATAGACACATGAACCAGGGTTTTTTTTCTAGCATACTTGGTTTTTTTATTTTCCACCAAAATAAATCCTTGTTCTTCATGATTTTCCTCATGATCCCAATCCATACATAAAGGAGTTGAATCTCCTACATTATTTTCAATATATAGGGTGTTAACAGAATTGTTTTTAGAAGCCTGTTTGTCATTCAACTCATTCCTAGCCCGATCAATTTCTCTCACCAAATTAATCACCGAGAAATCATTATCAGGAATATAAACACCCATCATAGAAGCAGTAAGCATTATATCTCTATTGGACAAGACATCAAAGGAATTACTATTAGAGGGGGATTGTTCATCAAAATTACCTTCCAGGGTCCTCTTCCTAGACAAGGCAGTAGCCTTATCCACAGCATTAACATGAGCCTCCTTCTGAATCCGAGTGCTGTATCTAATTTCATTGCCACCAGGATTCACCTCTGTAGCATTTCCAGCGCCAATACCTTCTCCAGAATCAGGTGATTGCACCATATACTCAGGGGACCCCACCAGAGGAGAATTTGGACCATCAGAGATTTCAGTGACCCTTGGCAAAGAAGGCCACACAGTGTCAGAACCCAGATTAAGAACGTCACTTGCTATCCTCCCTGCTACAGGCCCAGCCATCACCTGCTCAGGAGTCTTTTCTTCATCGGCTTTGTAAACGGGTACAAGCCACTTGTTGGTATCATTCATTTCCTTTTCCTGTAACTGCTCATTGTGAATCCTTGTCATTTCTTCAATAAGAAGCTCACCACCTCTCTCTCACTGTATTCCTCAGATTCTTGTTCAGACACCACTGTCTCCACATCAGCAGAATGGGACACCACATTCTTGGCTGAGTCAGTTTGACTAGCCATGATTTGGTCTTCTGAATTCTCTTCCCCAGCATGAGAAGTTCCCTCAATCCTTGCTCTCTTTGGTGATGATGCTCCAGGATTATCATCAACAACAACAGCAGATGTCTCTTTAGGAGGCCCAGCTACAACCACTTTATCAACCTCGAAAGAAAAATCATAGAAATTGTCACCCAGACATCCTTCTGCCCTTTTAGGGATTTTTTCCACGTCCCTGCATCCAATAAGCACCCGAACAAATTCAGGCTTATGGAGAGTTGCCATATCAAGCTCTAAAGAGACCCCCACCAGTGAACCCACAAAGAAGATATTCTTTTCCACTCTTTTGTCGAGTGGGATGTTGCTGATTCTGACCCAAGCTTTCTGTAGCGCAACTTTCGCTCCCACAGACGTTGTCCAAGTTGATAACCTGACAGTAGCATCCACTGTCTTCATTTTCATCGAATCCCCATAATAAACTGCTCGTTCCACCTCACGCGAGTTAGGAAATCGCATTATATACTGATTAGGTCCAATGGGTCTAGCAGTACACCTCCATTTCTCCTTAAACACCATATTGAATTCATGCTCAATTTCTCTGAAGGAAGCATTGCCCTGGATAACAGAAATCACAACACTGCTAGCTCTCTCTTTGTTCAGTTTCGCAGAACTATCATCAGGAAAATAGAAGAAGCCAGATCCAGGATTTTGAAACGCACACATAGAAGCCACACATTCCCAAGGTAAAATGGCCTGACAAATCTGATTGATATGCCCTGATTTTCCACATCTATCACATCTAATGGAGGGACACTTAGCTGCTACGTGGCCAAGAAGATTGCAATTCGCACAGGGAATTTTCTCAGTGGAGCCAGTGGAACCATCAACCGTACCTTGGCCACCACCCTTCGCTCCTGTAGGAGACAGATTTGCTTGCTGTTCACCTCCTGCCATCCCCTTTGCAGCTTGCTCCCATCTGTCACTCTTAGCTCAACGAACCAGAACCACCAGCAGCAGTCGATGAAGCCTGCATTGAGTCCTTGCCATTCCTCTGCCAGACGTTGCGACCACGGCCTGCGTCGAAACGGCCACCAGGATGCTGGCCACGACCCGCATCGAAACGTCCACCGCCGCGACCCGGGTGGAACTGCCCGCGCCCAGGAAACGGCGCGCGACCAGCTCCCGCCCTGCCACCACCACCATCTCCCATCTCAACGGATCGGGAAGGAGACTGCACCACTTGTGCGAACGATCGAGAGTCGCCCGCAAGTTTGCCCTTCCACCAACCAAAGGAATCGACAAGGTGTTCTTCTTGAGGAGAAACCCTAGATCTCGATTCGGACCAAAAGTGCCCGAGGAGAGAGGATAACTCGAAACAGGGGGCGGCGGCAGTAGATATACCTCCCATACCTGGCCCTACCTGTCGGCGTCCGCCATTGACGAGCCCTGGCGAGGTCGTCCGGTTGCCTACGGCCCGAACTGTATCATCTGGGCTTGCGCAGCCCACCTGCGCGAAACGCTGCGCAGCGCTGCCTCCCTCCGGCGGCCCAGCGCCCAAAATCCCCCTCTCCGGTGATCGAGGGCGCGGTCCAGGATCGACGTGAAACGAGTGTCGTGACGGTACATCGCCCGACCGAACGTACGAACGTGACGAGCCCCACACCGACGAGGCGACGAGGTCCTCGATCGATCGCGAGAACGGCGACGACGAACCCGGCGTGCTCTCCCGCCCTAGCGCGGCGGCGCGAGGAGCGCACGAGACGTGCACGTCACGGAAAGCCATCCACACCTTTCATGTCCTAAACTTTCCTTCCTCCCAATTACAAAGCCTTCTATTCCCAGCCTATATATATGCTCACCGGCAACAGAAAAGGAACTCACCAACCAAGCTCCACACCAACAAAGAGTACCAACACAATTCGCCGAGAAGCCAATATGCCGATGGCTGTGAGCAAGCAATGGACGCGGGTGCGCACGCTGGGCCGCGGCGCGTCGGGGGCGGAGGTGTTCTTGGCGGCCGACGACGCGTCCGGCGAGCTGTTCGCGGTCAAGTCGGCGTCCGCGTCCGGTGCGGCGGCACTGAGGCTCGAGCAGGGGGCAATGACCGGCCTGCGCTCACCGCACCTTGTCTACTCTACTGGCGGACGCGCCGGGCGCGACGGGTCCTATCAGCTCTTCCTCGAGTTCGCACCCCGCGGATCGCTCGCCGACGAGGTGGCGAAGAGCGGGCCGCTCGATGAGCGCGCGGTCCGGGCGTACGCGGCCGATGTCGCGGCCGGGCTCGCGTACCTCCACAGGGCCGGGATCGTGCACGGGGACGTCAAGGCGAGGAATGTCGTCATCGGCGCTGATGGCCGCGCCAAGCTCGCGGACTTTGGGTGCGCGAGGAAGGCGCGCTCCGGCGGGCCGATCATCGGCGGCACGCCGGCATTCATGGCGCCAGAGGTAGCGCGCGGGGAAGAGCAGGGCCCGGCGGCAGACGTCTGGGCTCTCGGGTGCATGGTCATTGAGATGGCAACCCGCCGCACCCCCTGGAGCGGCATGGACGGCGACGCGCTCCCGATGATGCACCGGATCGGGTACACGGACACCGTACCCGAGGTGCCCCAATGGCTGTCCGCAGAGGCCAAGGATTTCCTGTCCAGGTGTTTGATCAGACAACCAACTGAGCGCTGCACGGCGGCACAGCTGCTGGAGCACCCGTTCTTGGCCGGCGCCGGCGTCGACGCGAAGCTGGAAGCTGTAAGAGCATGTCTAACAGGACCCTTAAAATTTCGCCCCCTAAATCGCGTGTAGAGGGCCCTGTACAGGAAATCTAGGAAAATCCGTGCTAAGATTTAGAAGTTCGTCTAGCAGTCCCCCTATCTCTGCCCCGTATGTTTGAATTCGAACTACGCGGGAGAGAAGATAAACTAGATTTCATTCATCAGAAGATCACCATTGCTACATGAACTGCTCGAACATGAACTCCTAACCTAATCTAGTCTAGGAAGACAACGGGGCCGGAAGCCTCCATCGCCTTGAACTGCTCGACGTCGGCGACGGCCTTCGCCTCCTCCTCCGCTTCCGCCCGCGCCGCGGCCTCTGCTTCCATCTTCGAAAGCTCGACCGCCGCCGCGAAGGCGGCCTCCTCCTCCTCCTCTGTCGCCGGTAACTCCTCCTCCTGCGCTGTCGCCGCGCCTCCTCCTCCGCTGCCGCTTGCGCCGTCGCCGCCGCGCTTGAACTGCTGCTGCAGCTCCCACCCCGCGCGCCATTTGGCGAATTGGGGGCCGCACATCGGGCGCGGCGGCGGGTCATCGGTGTAGTATCTCCCGCTCGGGGCGTAGTCCTTCAGAGTCGCCGGCATGGCCTGCGGCCACGCCTCGTACTTCCTGGCGCCGCGGCGGCTCCCTGCAACGGAATGTTTGCAGTGGAGCCGCCACGCCTCCTCGAGCGTCTCCGGCTCGCGGCGGCGCTTGGAGCGGGCGGTGGAGGAGCCGGAAGCGTCGGGGGAGCTCATCGCGGTGAAGGCGCTTGGAATGCGGCGGCGGCGCGCGCGTAATTTCTCGCCGGAGCTGCGGCGGCGCGCGGCGGAGCTAGGGTTGCGGGTGGGGGGTTGGACCCCCACCCCGACCCTCACCCTCTACTTGTAGGGGGCGGCGGGGGCGCTTTGGCAGGCCCCGTAAATTTTTCCTACGGGCCAGGCCGCATACGGGGCGTGCTAGACGGCCGTTTTGGCCCGCACCCCGTATGCCGCCGGAATTTTACGGGGCGCTCGCGTGATACGGGGCCTGTTAGACATGCTCTAAAGAGCAAATGGGTGTCTCCGAAGAGCACGCCGAACGCGGCATTCTGGGAGTCGGAGGCCGACGACGAGCTGTCGCACGACACGGCCAAGAGGAGGATCAAAGCGTTGGCCTGCCCAATCTCCGCGCTCCCAGACTGGGACTCCGACGACGGCTGGATCGACGTGTTTCCCACGGCGGACGTATCTGCGGTGCCGGCCGAGGAGGTGACGGACCTGAAGGAAGCTAGCGGAGCAGAGTCCGGCAACCTCTGCATTGCAGCTCAGTGCATCTGCGATAGCAGCAGCGTCCTCAGTGCGGTTGAAGCCGATCATGTTTCAGTCAGATCGCACAATAAGCACAACCAGTCTTACAAAAGTCCAGTTACACTTAGTCAAGAATTAGTACCATGTAAGGTCTGCAACAGGAGAACCATTATTAATGAAACTGAATTTGTTTGCACAAACACTCTGCTTCGCTGCTCCTCTGTTTCTCTCCTCGTACTTCTTTTTTCTGCGAACTTCTCTGCTCAATGACACGTTCGACTAGCAAATTCCGTTAGAGAATGACAGGACCAGGTAACTAACACGACAACACCAAGTCGTGTCAGTCGTTACTCTATCTGATGGAGGAAAATCCAGAGCAAATTATCTTCATTTTCTGGGGCAGCTGGGTCTAAGCAGACTGGCGGAGGCAAGGCGGCTGCATCTTAGGGCCTGGCCAACGCCGCCGCTCGGCTGCACCAGAGCGTGTCGTTGTGCTCATCTGGTAGCCAATTAGTTATTAGCATAAAACCGCCACTTGTGACCGATTTTTCCAAAAACCACCACGGGACCTCGCATTCGCAGAAAACCACCAGATTTTAAATTTTTCGTAGCAATGTGCACTGATTTTGTTTTAGAAATGGGAGGCTGGGCCCCGGCCTCTGAATCAAAGCGATGCACACAGCCGAACTTTATTAAATAATAGAGAGAAACGTTCCGAGCTTAAACGTGATACAGTCATGGGTCAGACAAAATGGCCACAAAAATAAGCCACACAAACAGCGACGAATTAAACATCAATTCGCCTACGATTAAGCCACCCAGCCTGGCTGTAGATAGCCCGAACGACCGCCATCAGTCGAGCACAGCCTGAATCCATAAGTCCGCGCCGATCCAGAGGTAGAAGAAAATCCACATCTGGATAAAATAGACCGCCTTGTTTACAACCTGCAAAAAATGAGTGTTTGTTTGTTTGTTTGTTAAAAACCACATCATTGCGGTAGTTCTAAATCGCCCAAAGGAAAGCAGCTGCATCAATTCGTATTCGTGCTTTTGTTTTCCTATCTATACCATTCAACCAGTTACCAAACATATTCGCAATGCTAGTAGGTGGATAAATGCTATAGGTAAAATGTATCAAACGCCAAATATCACGGGCAAAAGGGCATGTTATAAATAAGTGTTCTACGGACTCATCTGCATCGCAAAAAACACATTTTTTACAACCATGCCAATTTCTCTTAATCAAATTGTCCTTAGTTAGAATAACTTTTCTATTAAGGAACCATAAAAAGATCTTAATCTTCAATGGCACCTTCAATTTCCACAGGTATTTTCGTAAAAATCTTGTGGATCCATGCATCAAATCAGCATAGTACGATTTAACAGAAAACACCCCATTCATTGTAAGTTTCCAACGAAACACATCTCTATCATTCGTTAGAGAAACTCCCATGAGCTTCTCCACCAAATTTAACCAGCGATCCCTTCTGTGTCCAACTATACTCCTTCGAAACCGAACGTCTAAAGGATTATGAGCTAACACATCCGCGACCGTAACATGTTTATGGGATGCGATATTATACAAGGATGGATAGGATTGTGATAACGGTTCATCACCTTGCCAAGTATCTTCCCAAAACCGCACCTGCTGACCGTTGCCTAAAGAGAACTTGCCTCGTGAAAAGAATTCATTCTTAACTCGCATTAAACTTTTCCAGAAGGGTGAGTCAGATGGTTTACTCTCTACTTGAGATAACGTTTTATCCCCTAAATATTTATTAGAGAGCAACTCATTCCACACCCCCTCTTCAGTTAACATCTTGTACAGCCATTTACTTAACAAACACATGTTTTTAATTTGTAAGACTTCGATCCCTAAGCCTCCTTGATCCTTTGGACGGCAAACAATATTCCATTTGGTTAGTCTATATTTCCTCTTCTTCACATCGCTTTGCCAGAAAAACCTCGATCGATAAAAATCCAAACGTTTCCTCACCCCCAACGGGAATTTCGAAGAATGACAACAGAAACATAGGTAAACTAGATAGGACTGAGTTGATCAAAACGAGGCGATCCCCATAAGATAACAACTTACCTATCCAAGAACTAAGTTTCTTGTCAAACCTGTTCTCAATGGGTTTTCACTCTTTGTTAAGAAGTTTTCTATGATGAATTGGTATGCCTAGGTATTTGAAAGGTAAACTGCCTACCTCACAACCAAAGATAGTACGGTAATGATCTTGGGCATCCTTGGCCTTACCAAAACAAAATATCTCACTTTTGTGGAAATTAATTGAGCTTGATTAAGGAACTTGGGCCTCACCCGTCAGGCTGACGTGGCTATGTCGGAATGGAGACGAGCAACGGCCGTCAACTGCCGTGCATAAACCTAGATCCCGATCGGGGCCACTCGTTCTCTTCCTCACTCTCTCCCTCACTGAGCTTACTCTCTCCCTCACTAAGCTTGAGCTCGACCGTCGCCGTCGTAGTAGGATAGCGTCGCCGCCGCGCAGCTCTATCCGTCCTGTTTCCACCGCTGCTCCGGCAAAATGCCGAGCTTGAACGACGGCGAGGAGACTTTCGATGGGACCTATCTCAGTTATGTGAGTTCTTCTCCTTCGGTTTTAGCGTTCCGATTTGGGGATTTTTTGATTGTTTTTCGATTTTGCTTGTTTTTTGATCGATTGATACTCGTTTGTAGACCACCGATATGGATTACGCACCTGATTCCATCAGTGTCCCGTATTTCTTCGGCATTGATGTCGGTAGCTCTGTTGTGTGCCGCGTGTACAAATGCAAACCTGATAGACAAGTTGCATTTGAAGACAGCAACACCGGAAGGCGTTTCCTAGTCTGTCCCATTCTGAATGTGAGTGATAATGCCTAGTTTATGTATGCCTAGTACTGAATTCTCCCTCTGACTCACATGATTTTAACTAATGCTCTGACTCACATGATTTTAACTACTGCTATTTCTGTATTTATGTATGTCAGGAAGTTGAGAACTGTGGCTTTGTAGACTGGATTGATGGGGAGTGACCCGACACTTTGTAAAACAGTCTTGCTAAACTGTGGGCAATGTATGAGGAGAGTTAAACAAGTTTTATTTCAGCCAACTATGAGAACTCAGTAGTGGTGAAGAATCTGGTTAAAGAGAAGGAAAAGCTGGAAGAGAAGTACTCTACTCTGATATGTGACATGAACAAGATGATGGAGACCACAGACAGGAGGATCGGGACTGAAAATATGAAGAAGATAATGGAAGGCAATGATAAACAGAAGTTTGAAGTTTCTGAGTATGCTAGGATGCTGGTAGAGGAAGAGCTGAAGTAGGTGAAGCTGCAGAATGAGAAGCCACTAGCTGAGCTTGAGTTGGTGAAAAATCTTCACAACTGTGACAAGGAGCATATCAAGATGATGATGAAAGAAGAAAGGGCATTGGAGGAGGTGAAGAAGCAAAGGCAACATCTTCTTCAGGATATTGAATTGCTCAATCCGAAGCAGAAAGAGTGGGATGGTGAAAGAGAGAAGCTGAAGGATGAGAAGAGGAAGGTGGAGTACATGTTGTTTGATCTACTGAAGGCAAACGAGAAAGACAAGGACAAGCTCAAGACAATCAAGGCCTTATGTGAGGAGTGAATGAGTAACCAGGGCAGATTTATATGTAATATTTGCCTATTTTATGTTGCAACTAAGTAGTGTTGAACTTAAGTAGTATTTGGCAGTAAATGTGTGAACCTAGCTATGTTGAACCATTTTATTTGGCAGTAAATGTGTGAACCTACTTATGTGATGAAGTGTTTTAAAATTCTAGCTATTTAATTTTAAAATGGTCACCTGAATGATGAGTCCAAATATGGTTTGATTTAGGGGTTGTCAAGAACCCAGAAGATTCTCGACAACCCTAATTCATAGTGGTAAGATGAGCATTGAGGGTTTTCGAGAACCCAAACGCTTCTCGACAACCCTTTTGCATATAGGTAAGATGAGCACAACTATATTTCATAGAGGTCAGATGAGCATTGATGGTTGTCGAGAACCCAGACGCTTCTCGACAACCCAATTTCATAGAGGTAAGATCAAACATGGGAATCTAGGATTAAATAACTACCAGATTAACTGAAAATGGCTAGGATAATTCACCGAGTCACTTAAGATCGATCTTACACATAGTCTTACATTAGTTCTTACACATCAAACATTAAACACATAGTCTTACATTACATGCAAACCTTATTGAAAACTGACATAGTTGTAGACATCAAACAACATCATCCACATAGTTTGGTGCGAATTAAACAAACCATTGTTTCAAGCACATATAGTTCTAAACAACATCGATAATTTCAAGACGATGTAAGGTACCCCTTCATTCTCTCAGTGAGAGTCCTCTTCCTTTTGCTTGATCTTGTTGGACCCGAAGAACAAGTTGCAGCTGCCCTCGGTGCCCTTGTTGCTGCTGGTGCTGAGGAGCTTGGACCAGATGATGCCCTTGGTGCTGCTGGTGCTGAGGAGCTTGTAACAGTTGATGGCTCTGTTGCTGGTGCCCTTGGGGTTGATGTCCTAGCTCTTGGGGCCCTCTGTGTTGATGCCCTGTGTCGAATATGAGACTCTACAAATCCCTTGGGTGAACCCATAGGGTTTCGAATAGGAGAACCCATGAGCGCTGGTGGCGATCGTCGGCTAAACAGGAGGCAAGATTTACCCAGGTTCGGGGCCCTCGTAGAGGTAAAATCCTTACTACTGCCTCTGTCGATCTGTATTAACGGAAAGATCGGTTACAATGGTGGTTGCTCAAGTCAAGAGTATGATCTCGAGCTCAAGGTTTTGGTGGTGCTGTATTTCTTGGTCCTCTTCCGGTGGTTCTCCTGGCCTTATATAGGTGGCCAGGTCTCAAACCCTACCCGGAGAGGACTCGAACTCTAACCCTATGTTGGTTACAAGTTTCCTAACTTAGCCCGCAAGGCATTGCAGGTGGGCTTCATGTGGGCCTTCTAGAGTACTCCAAGGGCTTCCCTTCTTGGGCCTTAGCCTTGGGCCTGAGACGGGGTGTCCATACCCGCAGGGTCTAAGATCCATCCCTTCGTCACCCTGGCTCCTGGGGCCGACTGTGTTGATGCCCTTGCTGCTGGTGTCGTCTTTGCTGGTGCTTCAGGTGTTGTCCTTGGTGGCCTTGCAGCTGAAGAACATCCAGGTGTATCCTCAGCAATGATGTGCCTATTAGCCTAGGAGAGAAGAAATGACAGCATTTGCATAGTATGGAAAATATTGGAAAGACATAGTGCCTATTTGTACCTGATGTTGTGCCTTCCTTATCTGTAGCTCAGTCCTGAGAGGGATATCACAGTTAGAGAACCTATGGCATGTCCTTTTGCAATTTTTGCAAGTGATAGTGCTAATCCTAGATGTATCCTTAGGTACTGGCACCTCAAAAAGACCTTTCCTTCTCTTTGTCCGCTTTCTTCCAGGCCTTGGTCTACTTGGAGGTGGATCTATGTCCTGAATATCAGTATTTGTCCATGCATAAGGCCTAGGGATAGGGCAAACCACGTGCATGCATGCCTCAAAGTACAATGGTTTCTTGAAGAAATCCAGCACATAGTCTTCTGGATGTGACTTGTCTTTCATTATAGTAGAAATGGCATGATTATAGGGAATACCTGTCAAATCCCACTTCTTCCAGCCACAAGTCTTTGCAATCAAGTTGACTGGGTGAATTTTTTCACCACTGGTTACTTGCCATAGACCAAGTGCTTTGTCAGCAACCACTGCATTGCAGTACCTAGAGTATTTCTTGGCCTCCTCCAATTTTTCACAGTAGAAAGGTGTTATCTCCCACCTTGTACTATCTTCTTTGGCCCTTATCCCACAGTACTTCACCATAAGCTTAGTCCTTATCCCATCCACCATTGTCCAGATTGGTTTGCTCCTTACATATAAGATCATTTTGTTGAAAACCTCACTAAGATTGTTCATAACAAGGTTTGTTTTGCAGTTATAATCAAATGCAAACCTAGCCCAAGATTCAACAGGTATTTCAGCAAGCCAAATGTATGCATGTTCACAGTCAACTTTCAAGGCTTCCATTGCCTGGTCAAAGCCACTTTTGGTATAACTATAGCTTGCTGCATCAATGTGTTTCTTAAGTTCTGGACCCATAAAGCCAGCTTGTTGGAATTTTGCATAAATATGCCTAAGACAAAACCTTTGTGGAGAGTTGGGGAACACTTTAGATACCGCTTTTATAAGACCCTGTGTAACAATTGGTGGATGTAACTATAGATATACATGATGGATTTTACAACAAAAGTAATGGCGTAAGTGCTGCCATACTAACCTTCTGTCTGTCTGATATGATGGTGTAATTGACAAATTTCCCTGCCTCACCAATGCAATATCTTAGTTGTGTTAGGAACCAACACCAGCTAGATGTATCCTCTTTGTCAACTATTCCAAAGGCAATAGGGAAAATATTATTGTTCCCACCTCTTCCTATGGCAGCAAGTATCTGTTGACCAGTGGTGAGCTTTATGAAGCAACCATCTAACCCTGCCAACATACATATCAATAATCAAATACTGTAACAAATATTTCAAACAAGAAATATGGTCACTAATAATCAAATAATGTAACTAAATATGTTTATGCCTACGAAAGGTCTGCATCCATTAAGAATCCTTCTTTTGAGGCATTTAGACAAAAAAAACAAGCCATGGTACCTGTGATTTTGGCTAGGATTGTTCAACAACTCTTTAGTTGTTACAATGCACCTGCTTCCAGGGTTAGTATCAATAACAGTTTGTAGATAGTCCCTAATCCTCTTGTATTGTGTTTCATGATCACCTAACACAATATTAAGAGCCTTTGTTCTAGCTCTATAAGCCTTGCTCCTGGGAACAACAACTCCATATTTATGTTTGGCTTGTTCAATCAATGTGTCCACAGAAGTGTTGAAATATGTTCTCATAGCACCCACAGAAGTTTCTGCCGGCCAGTCAATTGTGACTTTACTATGCTCACCATGTGCCCCACATTCATGGTGCCGATTCAATTTTCCAAGAACAAAGGTTTTCTCATGCTTTACTTCTGAACCTACCATGAAAAGGGACAATTATCATCAGCACGTACTACAATAACTCTATCTTTGTTGTTCCTGTGGTATCTAAAGTTCCTGAGATGAAATACATGCAAATGCCTAAGAGCTCTCCTGAAATGGTACACATTAGTAAAGCACATCTTCTTGCCCAGTTGGCCATCAAGATTAGCTCTTGTCTCATCATACCACACCTTTTCCTTTGAATTCTTGCTCCTACTCTTCCTACCAGATGTAAATAAGTGCTTTGGCACAAAGCCATCATCATCACTGTCACCCAAATCACCAGGGTTGCTATCCTCATCTCATGATGACCTAAAATCCATATAGTTCTTACATGCTAGCTCATGATGTTACTTACTGGTTGTCCTAGGATTCACAACAATTTGTTTCCCTTTACAGTAATCAGGCTCAGCAACATCTTCACACTCTGACCCAGTCTCCTCCTCATACAATTATTCAACATCAGTGTCTTATTCATAGTGTAGAAATGGATCTTCTCTTGATTTCTTCTTTTTCTCCATTTCATTCAGTATGGCCTCTCTCTCAGGATCAACAGTTTTTTTCTTTTTCAGTTCATTAATTAATTCCAGCTCCTTTGCTACCCCTTTGTCATGATCTCCAGGTCTGTATTCACCCATGTCGTAGAAATCACCCTCTGACTCTCCCTCCCCCTCTGAATCTGCATCTGAATCTATATCTGAATCATCTTGTACAACAAACAGTTTCTTTCCAGGCATGTGACTAGTGCTCTGTTGTGTGCCCAGAAATAGAACATAAGAGTAATCCATGGCCACTAGAAACAACTGAGCAGGGGTGTCCTCATCAGGTATGTGTGAGAGACCATCTAGGTCAACAAACATTGGCACTAGCTCAGATAGCTGCAACTGAGATTCACATGTCTCAAGGTTAAAGTAAGCTGGTAATTCTGTTTTGGCCCCAATAACAGTCAAATTATCTCCATTTAAGCACACTATCCACCTTATCCATTGTGTCAAGTACCTCCACTCCTTGCAGTCCAGTGCCCTTTTCTTTCACACAGTACATCTTGTCCCTTATGCCATATCCTTGTGTGTCTAGCAAAGCAAACAAATTCAGAACTGTGATATCTGATCTAAACAATGTCCTCTCCAAATTATCTTCTCCCACGAAGTTGAACCTAATTTCCCACACTTCATCATCCAAACTACAGAGAAAACCATGAGAAATTATTGTTACTAACAGTACTCGAACCCTAACTGTCGCTAAATACACTGAATTTTGTCTAAGTTCAAGAACCCTAACTGTCGTATTTGAACCCTAGTAAAGAGAGTACTCTAGTAAAGAAGACAGGAGAGGAGGACAGAGATTACTTACTAGACGCCACCAAATGGTGAGGTCCACTGGTGGCTGAGGTGCGCCGGAGAGGCAACCACCGCCTTCGCCAGAGTTGAGGCCGCACGGTGCTGAGGCGAGAATTTGGCAACCACCGCCTTCGCCAGAGATGTCATCGCCGTCGTGGCCGTCCCTGGAATCTCCACCACCACCTACTACTGGGTCACCGCCGCCGCCATCGCCGCGGGGAGAGAGAGGGAAGAACATAGGGGAAGAGTGAGCGAAGAGCCAGGCGGTATCTAGGTTTCGAGACACGAATTAAACTTGACGGCCGTCAACCGTCTCCGTTCCGACAGAGCCACGTCAGCCCGACGGAGTTCCTTAATCACGGTCAATTTGTGTGCGAAGAGGTATCACTGCCCATTGCTACCAAAATTCAAAATCTGCTGGTTTTATGCGATTGTGAGGTCCGGTGGTGGTTTTTGGGAAAATCAGCCACAGAAGTGGTGGTATTATGCTAATAACTCGGTAGCCAAGCGATGCAGATGCTGCTGCGCCATGTGTCGAGTCGGCCCCATTGCGCCGCCTCGCTTCCTTTTGTGTTGCTCTCGCCCGCCCGTATTTCTTTCTGCTGGCTTTGTAAGCAACTGATCGAGTCCGGCGACCAAGGAATCTAGGAGGCGGCTTGGGCACGCATCACCACTCCTCATCGCGAACCGGTTCAGCTTGATCATTAGGCGCGGATGACATATATACCTTGATTCGATTCCCGCTTCTTGTCTTTTGCAAATATCCGGCTAAACTAAGCTTGTTGCGCAACAAAGGTTTGGCTTTTTAATTGATCTGCCAGAGCTGCTCTTATTTCTTGTAGGAGTAGTTGGGAAGACGACACCCAACCAGTAATAAGTCAATTGTATGATTCAACTTGTGAGGATCGGATGCTCCGGTGCGGTTTGATGCCTTCGGCCGGCTGCCTGATGCGGTGTGTCATACAAATTGTCTCGTGTGTATAGCAGTTCTCATTTATAATTGAAATTATTCACATAGAAACAAATATAAATATGTCCATGCAATCTTTTGCTAAAAGAGCGAACTGTATAAAAATCTCACATTGTACTTCCATGCTACAAGTAAGGTGACTTGTTTCTTACGGTCTTAGTTCTATCCATCATGTGTGGTTTAAGTTTTGAATACTGGAATGATATGTGAATTTTAATATTTTGACATTATTTTGTACTCCTATGTTTTTTATAAAAATCAGAAAATATTGCATTGTTAACTTGTTTTGGAATATTCGTAAACATATCAATAGTTAGAGGATAATTTTGAATCTCTTGTCGAAGAGTGTAGCAATATTTATGCGTAATTGCAATGAGATCCTTGGACAGTCTGGTGCAAATGCAATCCATTTTTTCAAGAGAAAACGTTTACACACCAACAAGATCCGAGAGGCAAGACGCGATATAAAAAAACAAAAACAAAATCCGGGTATTGTGGGAGACCGCATTTCCATCCCTTGCTAACAGTGCAAGATCCTTATACTCAAGAAAACGAAAAATGCTGGTGCTAACTTTCGCTATCGCTCCTTTGAGAGTTTTTTTTTATGATCTATGATCCACAAGACTCGGAAGTAGGAAAATAAAATATGTAAAACCACTTAGCAAAAAAATAGTTTCCTTTAGTCTCATCGCCATCAACCACCAAAATATGATAAAAGGGCATAAATACACTTTTAACATTAATATGTGATCTAATTTTAAAGATCTTATCACGATGAACCTAATGGTGAAAACGAATGATGGATCGGACAAACGGGCTGAGATACAAAACAATTTTTTTGGGTATTGAATTAAATGTCGATGACATGGGGGAGTTTTGTTTTGTTTTGTTTGTTTTGCATGCGGATGTGATTGGAGTTTTGTCCCTACGTTTTATGGTTATGCCAATCTTAGAACGCTCTAAACATAGTCGTGTGTCCTGTTGATCAACATATAAAGCCGAGGGAGGGTCACGGGGTTATGGCATGCTCGAGCAGGCAGGTGTAGATCAAACATGAAGCGCAACATCCTACCGTACGTGGTGATCACCGTTTTATTCATCGGCCACCTCATAGTGGGTGGACAGGGTAAGCATATAAATTTCTGCAGCCCGCTAGTCTGCTGTCTTGGCCCGCCCAACGACATGTTCATCGTGTTCTTGCGTGACAGGTCGTGCCGGGGATGAAGGAATAAGCATCCTAAACGATGGCCATGCCAACAACGCAAGCGCCAATGCTACTGCTACTGACGACGAGAGCAAGCTGGCCCTGAAAATCTGTGTCCAAAGGGAGTGCTTCACCCACGGCAGGGGCGCGCCGTGGAACCACATCTGTTATTGCTGCCTCGTGCTCCCGGACGTCCCGTGCTGGAGAGTGATAGAGAATTGTCAGAACAACTGCCCGAGCTGCACACCCAACTGCCCCACCAAGGCATCGTCGACGGGAGAGCTACGTGCGTGAACCAGTGCTGCTGAGCGCTAAGCTTGATCTCCTGCCCGAACTTCTAAATTCTTCCATTCGTATATCACTTTAAAAGACTATGCACCACTCGTTTGGTGTTATGTAATGGAATGGAACCAGGGAGGTTGTCTCCCTATTACTATTATTAGATTATTTCTAAATGGGAACACGCGCCACGAAAACACTCGGTCCGACGGTCATCGATCCGGTTCGATAAGAGACAATCCTTTTTTACGGTTAGGTTTGCCTCGATGAGTACTTTAAAACACGATTTCATCTTAAAATGAGTTAGTTAGTTTCGCCTCCCCCTCTCTCTCGTGCCCCCGTTGAGAGTCGTCTCACGAGTTCCGTCTCCGCCCCTCTCCCTCTCGGTTTCCGGCAGCGATGCTGCTCGGCGGCGAGACGGGTTAGGTGGTTGGCTCCCCCACCCCCCCTACCCCCTGTTTATACTTCGCTGTTTTAGGTTTTTCGTTTTGCCCGATGTGGCGTGTGGGAGTAGGGCACTAGATCGTTGCGGCCGGATCTGGTGTACGCCATGGTTGTTCTTCTTTCCTCTGCAGGTCTGGTGGCAGGATCTGTTGTTGCGGAGGGAGATGGCTGTGGAGATCTCCGTCAATAAGGCTGCCCTCGTCTTCCTGAGCCTTTTCATCTTCCCGTTCGGGTGCGGCGTGAGATGGAGGTGGGGATGCTTTTCAGCCAAGCTCTCGTGGTGGGAGCTGGTCGGTGAAGGTATGGCCACCGGCTCGTTCTTCAATAAGCCCGGTTATCTAAGCTGGGGGATGGTGCTCTCGCTTGCGGTCTGGTCGTCTTGGTGGCGACGAGAAGCGGAAGGGGACCATAGAGCTACCCTGGTGGGAGTGCTCGAAGCTTCTGATGCGGGCGCTCTGCATGTTGCTGATGATTGTGGCGGCCTTCTTCTTCTTCCTGGTTGGCGTCGAGTCAACGGGCGAGCAGTGGAGGCTGCGGCTACATCCGCGGCGGGCAGGTGGGCGTATCGGAGTGTTCAGCGGCTGCAGTTAGGAGATCATCACACGGCTGGCCTGTGTTGCCACCGTGAACCACGGCTGCAAGGGCAGCCTCTCCTGGCGTCCTCGACGGCGCCTCTTCTTCCTCCAGATGGGAGGTTTCACACTGGATTCAAGCGGGCGACCAACACCTCGATGGCCCCAAGTGGTCATGTCCCCGGCGGCGATCGAGATGGCCGGACTTCGAGTCCAGAGCGCGGTGGCGGAGGACAAGGACCTGATCGCGTTCTCCAGTCGTTCTTCAGGGTGTTCCTTGTATTTCTTGAGGACTCGGTTGTAATTTTTTACTTTCCTGTGTGTCCTCTTTATCTTGTACCCCCACCGACGAAATTAAGCAGCTAGGCCCTCGGGCCACCCCTTTGTTCAAAAAAAAAATCTTAAAATGAGTTGACGAACCTTTTTTTTTTTGCACTGCCCGTTGTTAGGCCATATTATTGTAGCTGTCATATTTATAGTTTACAGTTATCATCCAAATTATGCATACGATATAAATTTTACATGTTTTTGTCATGTCGACGGAGTGAGTATTCAATCCACTATAAACAAATAAAAAATATGTTAATAAAATCATGAAAGTGTTACATTGGTGATGATCAAATTCGAAAACCTAGCAACCATATGATTTTAATATGGTAGCCAATTTATTGACTACCCGATGACCAAGTGAATATGATCCGACAACTTAGGGTAAAGGATCTGGTTTCGAGAATCTCATCGCGGCAAAGCCAAACATGACAACGGGTCTGGATTTCGAATTGCGGTTTAAGCAGGCAGTAGTAGGGGTGGGCATAAAAAACCGAGAAACTGAACCCGAACCGGGACCGAACCGAACAAACAGGTTAATTCGGTTTCCGGTCCATATATCGGTTCCTAACTTTAGAAAACCGAAATTATATCGGTTAGTTTGGTTTTTAGTCCATGTTAACCGAACTGACCGAAAGGACCGATTCATCATGCAATCAAATATTTCAAGACCATATGACAATCTATATCTAGGGAAATAAATCAATTGTCCCATTAAAAATATCTATCATTGCCAACACGATCTCCACCTAAATACTATTTATTGGTTTCTCTTATGCAACTGCAATTAAAGTTCACAACAAATACATACTCATCCACGTGTCGTCTAATATTAGCTGTCATGACACTAGGTTCACACGTTCATGTCATCCTGGCGAGGCTCCGCAACCCTATCCACTTATTTTTGCTATCTAACTCTTGGTTTGATTTTTTTGCATGTTAAAATCTCGGTTAATTCGGTTTAAACCGAAAACTGAACTGAACTTCTAAAGAACCGAATTATCGGTTCCTGAAAAATGGTAGTTTAATTCGGGTCTCATCTTCTAAAAACCATATTATTATAGAAGCCGAAAATTCGAACCCAAAAAGCCGAAAAAACCAAATGCCTACCCCTAGGCAGCAGGGGTGGAGCTGTATGCATGCAACCTGATGCACCAGGAATTGGATTGATTTTTTTTCTTAATACTACTTACCGTCTATTACAGGCTGGTGCATCAGGCTGGGCCTTGGGCAGTGCACCAGGGTGGGCCTTGGGCAGTGCATGAATCAGTTACCTCACGTACACGTATTGTCTGCTCTTTCTTTGACCGATCGATCAACAGGAAAAACAAAAGGCAAAGTGAATGAGCCTTAGGCGCAGTTCTCTTGGGGCTTCTCCAAGAATCTTGGAGAAGCCTAGGGATGGCAATGGGTACCCATGACCCCCATACCCTGCGGGTAAGAATCCTATTAGGGGAAGGGTATGAAAAAAAATACCCATGGGTATGTAAGTGGGAAAATATCGTACCCATCGGGTAGAGCGGGTAAGGGTATGGGTTCGTGTGATCCATACCCTTATACCCATGTACCCATCTTAATTTATGACAATTAGCATCTCACATATAATAACAACGATACTTTCTCCAAAAAAAATATAATAAAAATGATACATACTAATATTTTGGCCTTAATGCACCTACCTGACCGAACAACCCACCAGACCATGAAAAAAATTGTCCACCAAGCGTACATATAGGTATCAATTGTGACCTTAGAGTGTAAAAATGTATGAATATGTTTGCTTGTTTGTGACTGTATGTTGTTTATGCGCAAGTTCTGTTGTACAATGTGATGGTATTTTAAATACTTTAATGGTTAAAAACATTGCAATTTATGACAATTTTGAACTCAACGTGTTATGCTACAAACACGGGTATTATTTACCCACGGGTACCCTTATACCCTGTCGGGTGACGGGTATGGGAAAAAGTTATACCCGTCAAGGGTATGGGTACGGGTGGCGGGTAAGATCAGGGGACACGGGTAAGGCTATGGGGTGGCTCCACCCTTACCCATACCCTGCGGGTGCCATCCCTATCCAAGAAGCTGCCCTCCCCCAGCTTGCTAGTGAAGCCGCCTAAAAAATTTAGGGAGGCTTCCAAACTAGTTTAGGCTAGACTATGCACGTTCCTAAATTTTTTGGGTGGCTTCTCCCGGAAGCTAGGGGAGGGCAGCTTCTCGAAGAAGCCACCAAAAGAATTGTGCTTTACATGTCCATACATACGCTATGCACGTCCCGAAAACATAACCCCAATCAATACGGCGACCGCAACCTGTCTCAATCGATCAATCCCCGCCTGGTCAGAGGCGCCGACAGGAGCCCGAGCCCATGCCGACCACCGCGTGCGATCGTCTGCAGGTTCATCCAATCCCCAAAACTCTTCACTCTTTGTTTGTCCGGGAAATCAAAGCAATTGATTATTGATTTACCCCTCGTCTCTTTGTTAGTTAATGGCTGCGTGTCTCCACTAGTTTTGATCACGCCTTTTGTCTCAAATCTACAGACTATAGCTGCCACTTCTCCCTATGGTAATTTATCCCAAGGTTTATACTCAGTTACTCACTTTTGCAAGAATTGTTATATTCATTATTTGCCAAAATTGTAGCTATTCATCTTGAATGAAATACTTTTTTATCAAATGCAGGTACCCAATCGATAGGTATGTTCTTAAAAGAAAAGCCCCGTCACAAGATGTATCGGAAGATATGAACCGGAAAGAGGAGATTTAGTATGATCCAGGCAAGAGGAAATTGTAAGAGCAATATCATGCTAATTTGAAAGCATTTGTAAAAAGAAAATACTTGGTTAATGGCTCTTGTCAGCCAAGAGAAATTACTTTTGCATATTCAAATTTTGGGGAGAAAAAAGGAAGGTTTATGCCTGATCGGTTTAATGAATTTGGAAGTTGTCTTGAATACAGTGAATCAAAGGACAAAGCATATTGCCTTTGTTGTTTCTTATTTAGGGACCGTGGCAGCAAGAAGGAAGCTGGATACGAGTCATTTGTTGTGAATGGTTGGAATAGCTGGAACACGGAAGCGAGGCTCAAAAATCATATCGGCGATGTGGATAGTGTCCATAATCAAGCAATGAAAAAATGTCTTGGCTTGCTAAAAAAAGGATCAGCACATTGATGTTCCAATTAACAGTCAAAGTGAAGCAGCTAAGAAAGCATATTTTACTCGACTAAATGCCTCAGTTGACACAGCTAGATTGTTGCTCAAGCAAGATTTTCTTTCCAAACCCACGATGAGTTGAAGAGTTCCTACAATAAAGTAACTTCTTGGAATTTCGTGACTTCTTAGCTGATCATGATCCAGTTGTAGGAAAGGCTATGGGAAAAGATGCGGCAAAGAATTCTATGATGGGGTCTCCGGAGGTCCAGAAAGATATCTGTGAAGGTTCTGCACATGTGATAGTGCAATCTATTGCCAAACAAGTTGGAAATAATGTATTTTGTTTGCTTGTTGATGAATCTAGGGATGTCCCTTGCAAAGAACAGATGGCAGTGGCATTGAGGTATGTTGACAGTTTAGAAGATTCTAAAGAAAGTTTTGTTGGTCTTGTTCACGTGAAAGAAACAAGAGTGCAATAGATTCTTTATTTGCAAAATATAAGTTGAGGTATAATCAAGTTAGATGACAAGGATATGATGGTGCTAGCAATATGCGAGGTCAGTTCAATGGTCTCAAATCACTTAAAATGAGAGAAAATAGCACAACTTATATGTCCATTGCTTTGCTCACCAGTTTCAGTTAGTTGTTGTGGTTGTGGTATGAAAACATAAGGAAGTTAGTAATTTCTTTACTATGATTACTAAATGTGGTGGGTGGATCTTCCAAGAGGAGACATGATTAGAGATATTAATCTTGAGGAAATGAGCAAAGCTTTGGGGTGTGGGCAGCTTACAACAGGTACATGTCTAAATCAAGAGCAATTCCTTTAAAGACCTGGAGACACTCGTTGGGGCTCGCCAAAACACGTTCAAGTTTGGTTGACTTGTTCATATCAGTTATCAAAGTTTTAGAATTTGTGGGAGAAGAAGACACTGACAAAACAAATAGAGATCAAGCAAATGGTCTACTCGTGTACTTTCAGTCTTTTGACTTTGTCTTTTATTTGCATCTCATGTTGACAAAACTTACAACTACAAACACATTGTCATTAGCATTGCAACAGAAGGATCAAGACATAGTAAATGCCATGAAATGTGTGAAGTAAACTAGGACTATTTTGAATGAACTTCGAGAAAATGGATGGGACTCTCTACTAGTTGAAGTTCATGGCTTTCAGGGGTGGAGCTGGAGCTCGAGTCACCCTGATGTACTACTTTACTATCATATAATTTTTTGTACATAAAAAACTCTATATAAATACATTTATTTTTTACTTCTAACATAGATGACGTGGCATAATAAGACACAGTGTATAGATATAAAGAACTTGTAATAAAAGGTCTATTGTATTCATAAAACAAAGGACAAATTACTTGTAAAAGATGTCTTGCATTTTCAATTCAAAAATATATCATCAAACACCAAGGTCCAATAACCTACAAGATAAAAAGTATACTTAATTTTCAAGAGGAACATAGTAGAATAACAAAAAAAATAGTACTCAAGTAGTTAAAGTATTCAAATTACCTTTTACTCTCCTAGTATATCCGATCCTTGAAACTCATGAAATTCTTAACCACTTGATCATTGGTGACTTTCTTCATTTATTCTTTCTCCACATAACAAATAACATCATTACTCAAGCTATAGTAATTGAGGCGATTGCGCAAAAATGTTTTCACTAGTTTCATGGCTGAAAAATACCTCTCAACTGTAGCAGTGGCAATAGGCAACACAATTACTAGTTTCAACCACCTATAAAACAAAGGATACATAATATGTCTCCTTGTCTAAACCATTTTTTAGAAATCTCAATGATTGTTGCTAAGTCTGAAAAGTTATCATTTGTGCGTACATCAACAATGTAGAGACGTAGATCCTTATCAAGATCCCTGAATTTTCCAGAATCAAAATCTTGCAGATATAGTTTGGCCAAGTAAACCAATATTTCCAAATTAAAATCACGAAATGATTCCCTTGGACTCAAAGCCGCTGACCAAACAACAAAATTGGAGGATGTCTCACTAAACCGGCCGTTAAGCTATTGAACTAGCCAATCAAAAACATCGTTGAAACAATCAACTAGATATCGACGTTTGTTTGTAATTCCAGTTACCTGTCTTCTCTTTTTTGGATTAAGATAGGATTCTTCCATGTTCAAATATTCTCACAAAAGCCAATACATAAGATCGGAAACACGAAGAGGAAGGAGGAAAGAGAGGATGTGAGACATGGCGGCATACACCTAGATCTGTGTCTGGGTATGACCTTGCTCGGTCTGCTCGCCTAGAAGGCGAGCAACAGTAGGACGGCTCTAGAGAATGAACTAGAGAGAGAGTGGGGGTTTGAGCGTGTGTATCGAAGGGGAAAACATGGTTTGGTGCACGCGGGAGGGTTTTTAACAGGTACGGCTCGGTTTATGATGGTGTCGGCTCACCGAGACGGTCGGGTGAAAATAGGGACGCCATTGGATGGCTTGGGTGGTCGAACGGGCATGTCTACCATGCTAGGGGAAAGGCACCTAGGGGGCTGACGAGCGGGCAGGATTTAAAGGCCATTGTCCATAAAGAACGTGGAAAAAATGATCGGATTCAGAGCTGGGTGTCTGTTCTCCGTTAGGGAAACACGGATGTCTTTCTGCGTGCGCCCGCGAGCTGCGCAGGACTCATCAATTGGGCGCCTCCAAGGCACTGTCTCGAGTGTTGTCGAGATCGTTTGCCTCCTACACACATGGGATGGTAACAGAAGAGACCTAGAGAAACAAAGATGGGGCTCGATTTATTGTAGAGACTGACGAGTGGGGTCCGGGGACGGTGCCAGAGTGACTGGCGAAGCCCATTGGGGTGAGGAGCAGAGGTGGTGAAGAAAAGCGGAAAAGGCCATAGCTGGCTAGGCAATGATGCCAATGCCACTCTTCCTCTCTCACCCATTCTGCCAGCCACAGTGGTCAACCACCAAGTTGAAAAGTTGGTAAGGTTCAAAAGAATTATTAGGAAAACAAATGGAAAAGATCCAGACCAATTCGAAAGAGTTTTAGTTGAAACAAACTGAATGTTCTAATAAAATCAGAAATAGAACATGGTGAAGGCAACAAAACCTTGTGCCATATATGGCAGCTCCGAACAAACAGAGGACCAACAACATCCCCTATTCGCAATTCGCCTTGAAGATAGGCGAATCCGGCGAGCTGTTCGAGGTCAAGTCGGCATGCGCGTCCGGCGCGACGGTGCTGACGCGGGATCAGGGGTGATGTCCGTGCTGAGCTGATTCCTACGTCGTCTTCTGTATCGACGCGATCACGAGACAAAATCCAGGAAACTCTAAGTCCGGCGTTATCAACATTACCGTGGAGTGCATCCGCATCCCAAATGTGGGTGAAGCCAATGGTGATCCAGCACTCTGGCAAAATAGGTATCAGTCTGGAAATTTCAGTTTGCGAGGAATGTGAATTACAACTATGCAACCGATGGATTAATGCAATTGATTTCGTTCTTGTACTGTCAAGCAGTACTCTGTCCCGCACTGCTCCTATGTTTCTCGCTCACTTTTTTATTTTATTTTAACAAGATCGGCTCACATTTTCCTCTCCCCCATTGTGACAGGTAGAATTAGCAAGCGTTGAAGCTTTCCAGCGTGGATCAAGTTAGACATGAATAGCGCAGTTTCACGGCGGATGCGCAAAGGATCCGTCAGAAAGTAGTGCCCGCTCAGTTAAAATTCTCATGTTCGGCTTCGTGGGACGAGGAGAGATGCGACTAAAGTAAGCATGCTCGGTCTCTAGGAGGTGCTCATAGAAGTAGGATGTGCGTGAGTGCATTCACAGGGGCGTGTGTTTGCGCGTCTTTGTGAGTGTTTGCATTGTACTGTGTTTCGCAAAAAATAGAACTTAGAAAAAATTGATGGAGGGGTTAACCTCTAGGGTGGCCCGATCATCACGAA
Source organism: Alopecurus myosuroides (assembly GCA_028641055.1). Classification (NCBI taxonomy): domain Eukaryota; kingdom Viridiplantae; phylum Streptophyta; class Magnoliopsida; order Poales; family Poaceae; genus Alopecurus; species Alopecurus myosuroides. Next base: position 56,597,600 of record CM054061.1, read on the forward strand.
TTGATCAAGAACACGATGAACACGTCGAAGAACACCAAGAACTCAAAGGGGAATCTAGGAGGAGTGTAAAGATAGAGAACTAAAAGACTCGATCTCCCGTCAACTAAGCCGCAACGGCCGCCTACGGAACAATCAATCCAACCGAACTCACCTTCTCGGAAATCGCTTCAACACCATGGGGCCGGTCCACCACGCCAATAAAACCTCTAGGGTCAATTGAGATAGATTGGAAAGTGCCTAACTGATTCCCAAGGGGAAAAGATAGGTAACCCGGTGTAGTCTTGATACGATTCTAGATACAAATCATAGGAGTAGCCTTGATAATGTCCTATATAAAAATCATAGGAGTAGCATCATAAGAGGGGTACAAGAGCAAAGTTCAATTCATCTAGATTCATCCTAACCTAGATAAGGTCCAAGGGGGCTCCTTTTCTAGCCAAGAGGGTAGGTGAGGGGTGAAAAGGTGGAAAAGGGGGCAAATAACGTGTGTGCAGGAAAACCTGCCTAGGAGGCAGGCCTAGCCAGGCTGTGAGGTCGGTGAGGTCTGTTTTGTGGCCGGCCTGGCATTGCAGGGAGGCTGGCCTGGCCGGGCTGTGAGGCCGACGTGTGCTAGGGGCGCCCGTCCTGGCGACGCAGGGGAGCCGGCCCGAGGCCGGGGTGGGGGGCGGGCGCTTCGGGTGACCACCCGGCCTGAGGCGCAGGGAGGCTGGCCTGGGGCCCGGTGGCTCTGTTAGGGTTCCGGCCTGAGGCACGCAGGGAGGCTGGCCTGGCCGTCCTGTCAGGACAGGTTTCCTGGCTCCCTCCTCCTTCTTCCTCTTCTTCTTCCTTCTCGATTCCATCTTCTTCCTCTTCCGTGCTAGCTTCTTGGGAAACTTCTTGGGCATGTTCTTGAGCACCGACTTGGGCTCCATGGTGGGTCAAACCTGAGCACACATAGGATGGTTCCATGAGGTAGCGCACCATTCACCAAGTCATCGAATGCATAGAGAGAGGATTGAGTTCACCTTATCATGCACCGCCTTTGCTCGTGATCTTGGCATGAGTCCATTGGGTGTTGGGCTTGGTGGAATGGGTGTGTTGCATCATTGATGACCCACAAGTATAGTGGATTGCAACAGTCTTTGAGGGAAGTAACATCCAAATTTATTGATTTGACACAAGGGGAGCCAAAGAATATTTTTAAGGCTTAACAGATGAATTGTCAGTTCAGATGCACCTGGAAATTGACTTGCTCGCAACAGTTTATCACTAGCAACAGTTTTATAGCAGTAGCAGTAGTGAAATAATAGCAGGAATGAAATAAAGACATCAACAGTAATTGTAGTAGACAGCAGGATTAAAATATTGTAGGCATAGGGACGGATGAACGGGCGTTACCTGGATAAGATAATTCATATAATAATCAAGACATGGACAATTGCAGGTAAATAATGATAAAGCATCCAAGTACTAGGTAACCATAGACATGTGTTCTGTATTTAGTCGTACGTGCTCGCAATGAGAAACTTGCACAATATCTTTTGTCCTACCATCCTGTTTGCAGCGGGGCCTCAAGGGAAACTACTGGTAATTAAGGTTCTCCTTTTAATAAAGCACCAAAGCAAAGCATTAACACTCTGTGAACACACGTGATCCTCACATCACAGCCATCCCCTACGTTTATCCCAATTGCTGTCACTTTGGGGCCTCAGGTTTCGGACAATGATATGTGTATACAACTTGCAGGTAAGATAAAAAACAATAATTATCCTCGTGAATCAATAACATGTTCAGATCTGAAACCATGGCACTCGGTCCCTAGTGACAAGCATTAAGCACAACAAGTTGCAACAACGATAGATAGCACTAACAACGGATACTAGGCACCATGCCCTAACAATCTGGCAATTATTACATGAACGATCTCATCCAATCCCTACCATCCCTCTCAGTCTACAGCGGGGATTACTCATACATGGACGGGGAATCATGGATGGTTTCTGGAGAGGTGGTGGCGATGACGATCGCGATGATCTCCTCTGAATCCCCGTCCAGGTAGGGTATCAGAACAGAGTTTCTGATCCCTGAATTGAGTTTCGAGGATGCGGGGACGCTGTGATATTTTTTCTTTGTAATATGACGAACCCCTCAATGTTTTTAGGTTAAGGGGCTTAAGTAGTCGAAAGGGGCGCACGAGGGGGTGGCCGAAGTGTCCACACCATGCCACGGCGCGGCCTAGGGGGGCCGCGCCGGCACGTGGTATGGTCCCCTCGTGGCCCCTCCCCGTCTCGTCTTCTAGCTCCGTGAGTCTTCGGGTAAAATAGATACTTTGCGATATTTTCCGGGCATTTTCGTGAAAGTTGAATTTCTGCACAAAAACAAGACACCAGGGCAATTCTGCTGAAAATTGCGTTAGTCTGTGTTATATGTATTCAAAACTCACGAGTTTAGAGGAAAAACAACATCAAAAGTGTTCGGGGAAGTAGATACGTTTTGGACGTACCAACTCCCCCAAGCTTAGCTTATTGTTTGTCCTCAAGCAATTCAGTTAACAACTGAGTGCGATAAAAGAACTTTTACGAACACATTTGCTTCATACGATGATATATTCTCACTATACGATCAAACACTTAGGCAATTCATAATAACAAGTATGCAAATAAAGCCACCTAATAGTTATGCAAACCATTAAGAGATACCAACACACTAATAATAAGCAACATGAAGTATACCTATTTGCAGGATTGCAATGTTCATAATAAGATATGATAAAGTGGTATCTCGCTTGCCCTTATTTATGGGGCAAACATAAATGCCACGGCACCTCTGAAGTTCAAGTGAAGACTAGAAGTAGAGATATCAAAGATAAAATCATCAAAGTTATACCACAATTAACCATGTTCAGGGACAAGCACATTACACTAAGAATAAAAACTATGCTCTTAAGGATGACAATTTTATCCACGGATCCGGATATCCATGGATATCCGACCCGGTGGGCAAGGGTTTGGAGACCTCGTTGCGCCCATGGATTTCATGGGGCGGATATCCAGTAAATCCTGGGGTGGGCACGGGCAAAGGTTTCTCCCCATGGATAACCAATGGACACCCGACTAACATTGTTGCTTTGATATTACAATGCATTGATTATAAAATTATATAATATATTATTGTTTAAATAGTGATTTAGTGCTGAAATATTGCTATAGTGTTGTTGTTTTGCTGAAATTTTGCTGCAGTGCTACTATTTTGCTGATATTACTATTTAAATAGCATTGGGGTGCTGAAGTTTTGTTATGTTGATGTACAACGTTTGTAAACTCATGGATATCCATGGATATCCGGGTATCCGGCGGGTTTGGATATGGAGCGCCATCCATGCCCATGGATATTTTCGTGGGTAGGCCATAGTGAGAGTGATGGATTTGGATTTCGATCTGGATTTGGTATATCCACCCAAACCCTCCTCATTGCCATCTTTATATGCTCTCGAGAAGGTGCGTAAAGTTAGAAGATGAAGACTCAACATGAAGTAAAAGGTTGGCCCTTTGCATAGGGAAGCATGCATTACTCATGTGCTAGAGATTTTTATTTTATTAAACACATGTGTAGAAAACAATTTTGAGAGAGGTGTGTGTCTATTTCAACAAATCAGCAAATAGACAATACAGTAAGTCACAAGTTAACTAGACTTTACAAGAGCGGCTCCCATTAAGGACGTCCTTTATACTATGGTTAGTAGATCATCCCTCTTCTCTTTTGCTTACACACATATGAACTTTGCTTAACCAAATTTCGTAGTAACCAAATTTTGGGTTGGGCACCCCATTGCTAGCTCTTCTAGCGAATTGGATAAGCAGATGTATATGCCACCAGTCCAGGTGTGTAAAGTCTAATCAACAAGTGAAAATAAAGACTGTCTACCCGCATCCTCATGAGCTAAAGCAGGGACACAAAACAAATATAATTTTAAAGGTTTAAAGGTAGCACACAAGCAATTTATTTTGGAGTGGCGGTGAAATACCACATATAGGTAGGTCTGGTGGACACATTTGGCTAACTTTGATTTTTTTGTGAGTTGGATATACGAGTAGAGCTCATACTCAGTACAGGTGAAGGCTAGAAATAGAATGGGAAGCGAAAATCAAGAGAGCAGTAATCGGCATAATCATGCTTGCGACAGAACAAAATTAACGGGGGCATAGAAGTAATACAAGAACTCTGAGGAAAAATAAATCAGCAAAACTTAATTGACTTTTTATTTTCAGTATTATGCATGTCTGAGCATGTTCCGAGTCAATTCAAATAAAACATTCATAGGAAGATACCACAATGTCATACCCTTTTATGAATAGAACAATGCAAGCAAACATTTATACGACATGATATCCACTATTAGTAAGTTGGAAATGATCATAGGAGAGCACGAACTACTAAGCATACATTAGATAACACACACCTTACACGAACAAACTAATCATGTCAACATGGATGAGTATATGTACAAAATAAAAACAAATATAGTTCATACCAGCCTCTCACCACAACCTGAATTATCATAAATCGTCATTATTGCTTTTCACTTGTGACGCTTGAATGATATGAAATGATAACCAAGCTCCAATGGATTCACGTAAGACTGTTGAACTCTGCAGCAAACTTTACAGAAACAAGAAGAATACCAAAAAAATTGGGCTTTTGAATTTATAACAAGAACTGAAGGAAACAAGAAAACAAAACAAAATCTTTTTGGAATTTTTAATAACAAACTGAAACTAGAAAGTAAAACAAACTAATAATAGAAACTAAAGAAACAAATAAAGAGAAACAACAGAAATATTTTTTGGTCTTTTTGTGTTCTGGAAAGCAGAAACTAAACAAGAAAAACCATGGAAAAGAAAGAAACGGAAACATGAATATACAAAGTACCGACAGAATTATGATGAGTAGATGAGTGTGAAGTCGGTATACCTCCCCCCAAGCTTAGGCTTTTTTTCCTAAGTGGAGATCAATCCCAAGAGGGCCAAGAGGTGGCGCCCCCAAAGTATGACGAGGAAGGGCCATCATCCTGATATGAACTCGAGGACGCCCCATTGTAATGCACGGTGTAGTCCTTAGGTGGCGCCTCGTGCCCCGCTTGATACTCGGGGTCGTGCTGCACATGGAAGCCAAGAAAACGCAGCTGCTCATCCAACTCCTCCTTTGAGCGCAACCACGGCCTCCTGCGAATACTGAACAAACCAGGTGGCGGCAAAGGAACTTCCCTTTTCATCTCCATCAGTAAATAAAACTCTATAAACTAGATTTCCCGCACAAGAGTTAGCAGTAACAAAATGATGGGCTTTCATAGCAGAAAGATCAAGTCTCTATGGGGCTAACAACTCATCATTGGGAGCAACAGAAAGTCCTAGAGCAGCTATAATACATGAAGCAATAATACCCCCATAAATGGGTCCTCTAGCAGCTAAACGACGAGCGATGAAAGCACCAAGGTTGTAAGTAGAATTATTGTTAGGTGCAACAACCAGAAAAGCTAAATGATAATTATAAATATTACTTGTGTTTTCCCTACCAAGAACACTAGTGGCAAGATAATATGCAAAGTATCTAATGTCTGGGAGCTGAATGTTCCTTATCTTGCCACGCTGGGGTGTACGGTCATCATCATTTGTCACCGGCCTATCATAAATTCTAAATGCAATAGATCGATTGTAGGAGGATTTGTTAAAAGTAAAGCTCTCAACAAAAGTTTTGGTGAGTATAGCATTTTGGTTACTTTCATCATTCATATACTCAATCAAACCAATCCTCCTAACAAGGAGCAAGAAATCATCAAGGATCCCTGCATCATTCAAAAAGTTAACACAACGAAAGGTAGATGGATGTGCATCTCCATCATCTCCCTCATCACCAATACTTGGTGCAATAAGATTTTCATTATAGGATGGCCTCAATCGAGTAGTTGATCTTGAAGGCCTTGCCACCCTTGGTGCATCTCTCTCAAAAATTTCTCCATAAGTGTGATTATGCATCCTCCTTTTCTGAAATTTATCAAGCGTCATAAAAAATGATTTTCAAGTAACTATATGAATGAAACTACTATAGACACTTGTAAGAGGACTATACATGTACATAGAACAAGCATGCAAGTTCACAAAACCTGTCACCTACAGTACTGAAATACTCCACTAAACAAAATTCTACTTGGATAATCGGCGGAGTCACATACCGGATAGAAAATGCTCCAAATCTTAGTATCAAAGATGGGCTGAGAAAGGAGATTGAAAATCGCGATCAAGAACAGCAATAACACGGTTTTGAGCAATGGTAATGTGTTTGGTCGGGAGAGAGAGTGAGTTGGCAGGTGGGGGAGCAAGTGAAGGGCCAGGGGGCCCACACCATGCCCTGACGCGGCCTAGGGGGTGCCCACGCCACCACATGGTGTGGTGGCATGGTGAGTCCCCCTGGGTTGCCCTAGGTGCCTCTCTACCCCCATTTTCAGCGTAAAAAATTAATATAAATTTTCTGGAATTTTTTGGAGAAACTTTATTTGTGAGGAATTTCCAGAATTTGATAAATGATTATAATCAAGGAAAATGATTATGGAATGATGGAGAACAAATCCAAAACCAAAACTACAGAAGTCCTAAGACACTATAATATGTAAATAATCAGCGGAAACATAGGAAAATGTAGTGAAAACATAATTAGGGGTAGTGAAAACAAAAGTAAACATGGTGAAAACATTGTTCCCTTCATTCAAAATCACTTTGTTAACAAGGTTGATCAAGTCTTGTTACCAAAACAATTTAACATGAATTAAAACTTTGCATTTCACTAAATGATTATGTTACCTCAACTTTGATATACATACTCCCAATCATGATAATTTCATATTCATTACGTGGCATTGGAATATGACAATAAAATTCTCCAATCTTGATGGTCTCTATTTTCAATTAAATTTAGACCATATTTCTTATCAATCTTCTTGGGAAAATAAACTGTGTACTCTTTGTCATTAATATTAAAAGTTACTTTTCCTTGGTTGCAATCAATAACAGCCCCTGCAGTGTTAAGAAAAGGTCTCCCAAGAATAATAGAACTATTATCATCTTCAGGCGTTTTCAAGACAACAAAGTCAGTTAACATCAAACAATTATTAGCCACTTGAACAGGAACATTCTCACATATACCAACAGGAATAGCAGTAGATTTATCAGCCATTGTGAAGGATATATCAGTTGGTATCAATTTTTCTAAAAGGAGTCTCTTATGGAGAGAGAAAGACATAACACTAACTCCTACTCCAAAATCACATTAAGCGGTTCTAACATAATTATTTTTAATGGAGCATGGAATAGTTGGTATACCAGGATCTCCAAGCTTCTTTGGAACCTTGCCATTGAAAAAGTAATTAGCCAGCATAGTGGAGATTTCCTCACTACGAATCTTCCTTTCGTTAGAGACAATATCTTTCATATATTTAGAATAAGGAGGCAATTTAATAGCTGCAGTTAAAGGAATTCACAAAAACAAAGGTTTCATCCAATCATAGAACTTGTTATAATGTTCTTCTTCCTTTGATTTTCTTTTCTTATTAGAAAAATGCATTCATTTTTGTACCCAAGGTTCTCTCTCATTACAATGTTTATTAGCAATTAAATCCTCCTTAGTGTACTTTGTATTTTTAGTTTGCTTTTCAGGTCCCTCTTCAATTTCTTATTTATCGGAAGCATCATTCTTATCAGTACCACTTTCAATTTTAGCATCAGAGATAGACATACTATTAGGATCTTTAGCAGGTTCAGGAGATTCTACAACAGTTTTATGTGTCTTCTTCTTTTTATTAGAAGGAGTACTATTGTCTTTAGCTCGTTGAGAATCTTATTCAATTATTTTAGGATGTCCCTCGGGATACAAATGATCCTGAGTAGAAACACCACTTCTAGTGTTTATTTCATAAACATGTTTTTCTCTAGAAGCGTTAACTAGGAAAACTTCTTGCACCTTAGTGTGTTGAACAATTTGAGTTTGAACCATATGGAAATGTTTAATAAGAATTTTAACATCATTAGAGGTTCTCTCCATAATACCATGCAAATTATTAATAGCTCTGGAATTTTCCACTAGATGATTATGCACTCTCATATTAAAGTTATCTTGTTTAACAATATAATCTTCAAATTCATCAAAACATTGATCAGGAGGTTTAGAATAGGGAATATCTCTATTATCAAAATATTGGAGAGAGTGTACCTCAATTGTGGATGGGTGAGGAATTGGCTTACATAATTCTTCTATATGTGGTAGATTCTTCACATCTTCAGATTTAATGCCCTTCTCTTTAAGAGATTTCTTGGCTTCCCTCATCACTTTATCATTTAATTCAATCATTCCCCTCTTCTTTGGTGTTGGTGTTTGGATCGATTCAGGTTTAGTCAATCACCATGATTTTGGTTTATTTTAGCCAGTAATTCCTCAGCTTCTTCAGGAGTTCTTTTCCTAGAAACACAACCAGCACAACTCTCCACGTATGTCCTAGATTCAACAGTTAGTCCATTATAGAATATACCAAGGAGTTCATTTTTAGATAATTTATGTCCAGGCCGAGCTCTAATTAAAGAACAAAATCTTTCCCAAGATTCAGACATTTTCTCTCCTTCAATTTGCTTAAAGTTAAAGATTCTCTGCAAAGCAGCATGTTGAGCACTAGCAGGAAAATATTTCTGAAATAAAGCATGTTTGGTGGGCGGATGGGACCATGGTAAGATGAATAGGTCAAAGGAAGGTTCCATCTGCATGGGAAAGTATTACCTAGCATTTAACAACAAATGTCGTCAAGGATTCTTGCGCCGTAAATACCGCGTTGACCATGGGTCTTGTATGGGGCGAGTAAGTCAGTTGTGATCTTCTCTCGTTCACATGTCAACGGGCTGCCAGAGACGTATGTTGTAGATCTTGCGGGACTACATGCAGATGGGTGGGATCCCTTACGTCCCACGGACTCTGGGGTCTATGAGTGTCTTCCAGGGGCGCCTAGGTCTCCATCGTGAGGGGTGGAATCAGGGGTTCAACTTGCTGGTGGAAATGGGTGGACATGCTTGTGCGGAGAAGCCCGGTTTGGCTTGGACCAACAACCGGGCCCCACACCTAAGTGGGAGGACAGGATCGCGCGCCTGGTTGTGCAACATGGTCTTGGTCGCCCATGGGTAAAGTAACGCACCTTTGCAGAGTGTAAAAGGATGTGGCATGTTACCCCTTGTTCCGGGAAGGAACTGCGAACGCCACACGAAAGGCAACTCCATGAAGTTCTAATCCTGTGAAGGATGGCGGTCATAGTTTTCAGAATTAAAAGCAACCTCTTGAAGAAAGATTTAAAAAACCTTGCATTCGTCTAGACTCTTTAGAGTCGAAGACCGTAGATAGTGCATCAATGACGTCCTTACTTAATGAACTTGTTGAGGAACGCTCATTACTCATTTGTTCCCGTTTGACCCCCTGCTTAGGCTATGAGAACATAGAGGAGGCATCATTCAACATCCTCGGAGGCCAAGACGACATCTACTACGAGGATCCGGATCTCTCCGGAGGAGTGGAAGGGGTGGATTACACCATCCAGTACGGAGCTGACCCAGAGGGGGCTGAGTCTGACTAGGTTTAGCCTGGTCTGAAACAAATACCTTAGCATGGCTGAATCGAGCAGCCTTGAAATCTATATTAGGCTTTTGAGTTCATGTGTATGAACCTACTTTACATTTTAGTTGTTGTTCCAACTTCAATAATGGGATGACCTCATCATGAGCTCATTCTCTTGTCAGCACACTATGTTTTGTAATATATGTTTGTATGACAATCAAGTCCCGCAGTGTTTCTGATGTACCACCCTGAGGGATGTAATATTTTTGGAACGGTTTTATTATGAGTGTTATATCAACGACTTGCGTACTACAACATGCAGTGGTATGCTGGGTCACCGCACCCTAGCCTCTGTAAGTTGTCCGGGGGGAATTCACAACGGGGAATCCATCTCCATCGACTACATCATCATGAAGGCTCCCGCATCGATCTCCATCACCATCACCTTCATCTACATCTATGTGATAGCATTTCCATCCCATCTCATTGTAATTCTAGAACTTCCAGTGGTGGATTTACACGTGTATTCATTTATACATTCATCTCTCATTTGCAATACAATTACTATGATGTTTATTGCCTTCATGTGCGAGTAGTTTCATTACTTCTTGGGGAGATGGGAAAACCCTAAAACTACTACGGATTGAGATAAAGGTTCTTTGTTCTCTATTGAATAGTTTGTGTTAACAATCCCCATGCTGTTGTGAGTTGTGCACCTCATAATATATTGCCTTATGGTCATGATGCGATTGTTCGTGTTGGTTTGAGGCAGACTAACAAATGAGTATAACAGGACCGAAAGTTGCTCCTCCGTTTTCCCAATCTCCAACATGGGATCAACGGAGAACACATCGAATAGACACCACATCCACGGGGAAGTCGGGACACACTAGCATACGAAACTCTGCCATCACAAAGTATTTATGAAAAAACATAACGCACTCCTAATCAATTCAGAAATATGCGAATGGTAGAACCATACTTCCCGAGAATGCCTTTAGCCCCATTGCAGTTCCAATCACTTCAACCATCTATTATTCGTCTCTGTTCATTTTACTTTTTAGTTTAATAATTTATTTATTTCGAACCATTATTATTATTATTCTGTCAACACTTGTTTAGACTTGCAGGAAATTTAGAAAAAACACAAAAATAAGTAGATGATCAAAACTAATTGCACGGAACCATTTCCATAGCTCCACCGAGGTTTGATACTCTTATCAAAAAAATTGTGCACTTGCGGGCATCAACCAGCCATGCCGTGTGTTCCAAATCCACAATCATAATTTGTCTCAACTTCAAGTACAACATTGCATGCTCATTGGTGTCCTCCTTTATACATTGCCAGCCGAGAGAATGGGACATTCTTCCATCTCCAATGCATGTACTCGATACTCCCCATCATCCAAGGAAATCCACTTGTTGTATTTTGTGCCAAGAGCCAATTGGCGGAAGGACAATGATGTCGCCTAGGGGGTGAATAGGAGATTAAAACTTTTCTAGCTAAGGCTTGATAAATGTAGAAATAAACTAGATGTTTAATTTAACAAGCACACAGCCTAAATAAACTAGGCTCAACTATGTGCACCAAAAACTTATGCTAACCAAGACAAGAAACAAGGTGGTAGCAAGATATATAACTTCAAGCACAAAGGCTATCACAATTTAAAGTGCATAAGTAAATATCTCGGGTATAGAAATAATCGAGGCACACAGAGAAGATGATGTATTCCCGAGTTCCTCCTTTCGAGGGGAGTACGTCCCATTTGAGGGGTGTGAGCTTCACCATAATAGTCTTACTCAATGCCACAAAAGGCTTTGTTCACTTTCCACTATTGGTAACCTTCAATCTCGAGGCACACATCCACAACTGAATTGGAGGCTTACAAGAACACCACAAAGTCGTCTAGGGTCCAATGACCCAAGAGTAACAAGTTCACAAATTTTCACTTCCACGAATCCTCGTGGAGAGACCAAACCGATACACCAAATGCAATGGCAAGAGCACAAGTGCTCAAATCCTTCACTACCAATTTCCAACAAAGTAACAAATGCTTATGGGGGAATAAGAGAGGAAGAACTAAGGAGATAATCGCAAAGAACTCCAAGATCTATATCCACTAAGTTCCCCTCACAAATAGGGGAGATGGATTGGTGGAAATGTAGATCCAGATCTCCTCTCAATTTTATCTCAAAGATATGCAAGAATCATAGGAGGGACTGAGAGGGGAAGTTTTCCGAGGTAAACAATGGAGGGAGAGAGAGGGGTAAACGAGCTAGCCAAAGGTTGCAGAAGGGGAGGGGTATTTATATCCCCTCCCATGAAAATAGTCGTTGCAGCTAGTAAAACCAGAATATCCAGGGTCCCACAAAGAATCTAGGGCAAATATCCGACCTTGTCCAGTGCCTGACGCACTTGGAGCTCCAAAAAATCTTAGAAAAAATTTGAGGGCAGGATTATTCAATTAATCAACCCCCCCCCCCACCTCACCCCCCCCCCCCCCCACCCCAATTATCAAGGGTCGGATAATCCGGATTTCCAAACTGACAGAAACCGCAATACGAAAACTGCAATAACTTTTTCATTTGGACTCTGTTTTCAATGATTTTGGGCTCATTGGAATCAAAGAAAAGAGTCTATAAGATTATGCAGAGAAACATCATAGTCCATCATGTGAGGAGGATCATAAAGGAGAGAGTTTTACCTCGCTAGAAAATACAAGACGGTAAAACCTCCAACATCAAAAGCGCCACAAGATGTGTATATGAAATCCGCTTTTGATGATCTAGAGCTAGGCATGGAGATGAACCAATATTTAAATCCTCACATGGATAAAATCCAAATAAATACCAAAAAGGATGATATGCCTCGTATGCAAAGGTTTGAGATCTCCACAAAGATGTGATCAAGTTACTCATTCGAGAGCCCCTCTTGATGGTTCGACTATTGATCCTATAACCCAATCTTCCCAAAAGTATGAGACCGGTAAAATAGAAAACTTATCAAGATCATACATTTGACTTGAGCATTCCACTTCAGATACATGATGACGGTTTTGACTCTCTCAAGTTGGATCTCATTTCTTGATCGTACTTGCTAGCACATGCTCTGTTTGATGAAGACTTGCAAATTGTTCCCGTGTTGCTTGTTGGTGGTCACACACCCGTTGGGTAACCCCAAGAGGAAGGTATAATGTAGTAAGCAACTAATTTCCCCCGGTTATGGAACCAGGGTGATCAATCAAGTAGAACTTCTAAGTATCTCAGTAGGTTTCTTGTTGTCTAACGCTTCAACAAGTGTGGACCTGCACACAAACACAAACCCTGTCTTGCTCCCAACTTTCTGAGAAGGTTGTCAATCTTCTCGTCTTGACGAAAACTAGAGAATTAATTCTATCGAATGGTTGGAGAATATTAAATGAAAACGGAACAACGAGAAAATGATGATGAAAAATAGGTAAACGAGGTTTTAAACAATGAGGAAAATAGGAACGGGGCCATATTTTCACTAGTGGTGTCTCTCCTAAGAACAATAAACATGTCGGGTGAACAAATTACAACTGACAAATTGAAAAATCAAGAACGAATAACAATACTATTATGAAAAAATAAAGTTCATGGGTTCTAACATTGAAGGCATTACGTCAAGATAAATAGACCACCATCCGACAACATGTACTACGAAAAGTCTACCTTGAGACATCAATCCAGAAAATCTCGTTGTATTAAGTTGCAGCAGCGAAGTGATTGCTTGTGTGCAACAGACAAATGCATTAAGAGCAATACATAATGTAAGCAATAATCCTCATCCTAGACAAGAACACCGTTGTTTTCTCCCTAGTGGCAATAGCACATTCTCCACCTGTCACGTTTCTGTCACTCAAGCACAAGGAGACATGAACCCACCATCTAGCATATAAACCCTCTCTTGGAGGTGCATACAATAAATTGGCCAAGACAATCATACACACCGGAGAGCATATGCAAGAGAATATTAAAACTCTCTAAACATATAAGTGAAGTAACTCAATAAGACATGAACAAATTAATCATAATCTCATGGTTAATTGGATCCCAGCAAGCACAACAAGTAACAATTACATAACGGTGATCTTGATAATGTTAGGCAGCTTACAAGATCTAAACATGGTGGCACAAGGAGGAGAGAACATCATCTAGCTACTGCTATGGACCTGTAGTCTCTAGATGAACTACTCACGCATCTGTCTGGAGGCAATTATGGTGATGTAGAAGCCTCCGGTGACAATCCTCCTCTCCGGCAGGGTGCCGAAGCAGGACTCTAGAAGTCCAAGATTGGACTTTCAAGGTGACGGCGCTTCTATATGTTTTTCGTGGAAAATTTCTCCGTCCCCGACATTTTTAGGGGAATTTATAGGCGAAGAGGCGACGGGGGGCGGTGTCCAAGGCCACGAGGGGCCCACTAGGCGCGTCCTAGGGGTGATGCGACAGGCACCCCCGTGGTGGCCCCTGGCTCTCCTTTAGAATTTGCCTTTGTTCCGGGTAAAAAATGACCTCCGGAAATTTTCAGGACTTTTGGCGCATATTTTCTTCAGAATTTTTATGAATCACAAAAATAGCTAAAAACAAAAATTGGCTCTAGGCATCTTGTTAATAGGTTTGTCCATAAAATTACCCGGAAAACAAAGTAAAACATGTAGAGAACATGTAAGAACATAAAGAAAACAAGCATGAAGCATCAAAAATTATAGATACGTTTAGGATGTATCATCCCCAATTCACCACTATGGAAGAGACCCTTTTCGGCAAATCTTCATATGACCACTATCTCCAAACGGGTTCTCCTCTTCCAAAACACGGGCGTTTCCTATCCAAGCGTTATTAGCAAGCCCAAGGTGCCTCTGAGCTTCAACCCCAAGGAGCTCACGGTAGAAGTCATAAAGGTGTGCCTTGTTGCACTTTGGCTCCGAAATAGGTCCCTCTAGGGTTTGAAGAGTGGAAATAATACATTTTCTGCGGCGTCCATTCATGCATTGCACATTCAGTATTACAATGCCATGTTCCAAAGCTAGCAGTCCAAGACCGCAACACTTTAAAAATAAAAGATAATTATTCACAGATTTTGGACGATAACTGGATAGGAGATAAAACATAATTTAGCCTCATATATCGTCTTTAAACGTGCGATAACTGACTCTGACAATGTTAAGACCGATCGTAACAGGTATCAAGGCAACAGCCACGATCGAGAGCTTCATCGCTGGAGTAAATTTTAGAACTCCAGACCTGCACACACACAGAGGGTTGATATAAGGATGACCAAAACAAATGTGATTATTAGAAAGTTAAAATTACACGAGTGTGCACCCTGGTTGTGTTGTCTTGTGTGCAACATGAAGAGGCACTTCCTTCTTCTCCACTTGCTGTCTGAGACCATTGAATCCTAGACTATCAAGAGAGGACTTAGCATCCGCAGAAGACCCTGGACGAGAATTCAAACAGTTCTGGAAACACAAAAGAATTTTATAGTAAGGTACTCTATTTGGATGGAGTCGTTTCGCATGCAAAGAGATAATAAAAAAATGAAATGGCCATTCTCGAAAAGAAATGAAGTGGCCAATTGGTATCCGCCCAGAGACGGTAAAAGGAATTATATAGACAAAGGAAACATCCTTGTGAATTCTGAATTGATTCCTACTGCACTAGAAGCAAGACATGAAGCAGCAGCTACCAGGATTATCGAAGACCTTTTCTTTCAGTTCCTATCATAGGGATATAACGATAAATCAATTGTGTTTAAGTACATTTTAGAATCCAACTGAAAAGGATACGTTTAGGTCCGCGTCTTGATCTGTGTTGGCTATATATGCCAAGATGGAAAGCTGGCCAAGGTGAATGGACAGGGATTGAATTCAGCAGGAAATTAAGGGGAGGCTCATACTTGCACAACTGATCATGAAAGAGCAGCAGTATGATCAGCATCGGGAGCTACCAATGTTGACAAAATCACAATCACAAATATCGACTAAATATTACACTACCTCTTTTCCATATTTTGTAATATGGAAGAGGGAGTATTTGACATCAATATAGAATTTCTTAATTTGACCAGTGTACCTTTTATTTTGGGCAGGCTGAAGGTTTCCAACTCATGCATCATTCCTCATGAGTGCATGCGTTCTATTGGGATAGATACATGACAGCTGGGGCAAATCTCATGTGGGTCGCGCTGAAGCAATCTCCTGTGAGTTGTGTTCTGTGACTCGGTTTTATCCAGCTGCTATTTTTTCATGTTACCCGAAGGTATTCATTGTGTTGACATTGTGTACGCGAACGTGTCAGATTTTGTTCAGCTGAATTTTTATTTTGGTGAACTTGCAAGAAGCTAGTTGCTTCTTTATAAATACTCGCGCATTACACATACTGCCAAGTGGACGGCGTCCACACCGGGGGATTAGATCCCGATCAACCAGAAGGATAGCTGAAGTGGTTTCGCAAAGCTTTTGAGTTGATTCGCTTCATAAATAGGAAACTACGCATTTTTCACCTTAGATCTATAATTAACTAAAACTTGCTATTGCGAAATTACGTGTAGAGGTTGCCCCTTGAGATGCTAATTAATTGATCCGATCTTGAAAGAAAGACGAACAGGGTTGTGGTGACAAACCTTGCAACTTATCTCGGAAGCGCCCGATCTAAATAGGCGAGATCTGATGCCCGGCGGATGTGCCGGACGTCCAAATAATCCAACACGGGGAAGCCCACGCAGGAGCAGCTCATGTTCCGCCTCCGGAGCCGGCGATCGCTGTAGCGCGCGACCACCGATCTTCCACGCTAGTGATCGAAACCCTGCCATCGTCGACGTCGATGGGTGTCCCCGCGCTTAAACCTCTTCTAAGTATTTACTCGCGGACGATCGCCCCCCTTTTCAACCGTTCCATGCAGCGCTCCGAGGCCGTTTTATCCTGTTGATGCCCTAAGTCACAATTAAACCGTGGCACAACGGTCTACGTGTCTCCAATGAGATTGCAAACCGAGCACCAACCTCCCTGTTTTACGTGACATAATTTTTTTTTCCAGTTTTACACGATCTCTACGCATCAGTTACATGATTACAAGTCAGTTAAATAAAGTTATATCAGAAGTTCCAAAAAAAAATTACAGCAGAAACAACTAAACCCCTCCCCTGCGTCCGCACCGCCCCCGCGCGATCGGCGCGGCCCTCACTCCTATCTCTCCCTGTCCCACGTCCCGCCTCTCCCATCCCGCCGCCGTCGGCGTGAGCTGCCGATCAGCGGCTGCCGATGTCCATTCCCCGCGCTCGAAGAGGCTTCGCAGGGCAGTCTTCTCTAGCGGCAGTGCACTTTAGTACGGCGGTGGTCCCGCTTGGATCTGGGGGTGGAAGTTTGGCGGCTCTACTGTTGCGTTGCAGGGTTGCGCAGCATGAAGGGAGGCATGATGGTGGCTGCGCTGGCTCGGCCCAGATCTAGGCACGTCGGGTCCCATCTCGGTCGGGGCGGCCTGGCCTAACTTGTGGCATGCTCTTCAGATGGCGGCGAGGAAATTGGTACCGTGAACAGCTGCGACGGCGCCAAGCCTGTTGCAACGTGGCGGCGAGCTTTATAGGCCCAGATCGGGCCCGGCTGGATCCTATTGGGACTGGTATGCCTCTACGAAGGTTTTACG
Organism: Alopecurus myosuroides; assembly: GCA_028641055.1. Lineage (NCBI taxonomy): Eukaryota > Viridiplantae > Streptophyta > Magnoliopsida > Poales > Poaceae > Alopecurus > Alopecurus myosuroides. Next base: position 56,614,883 of record CM054061.1, read on the forward strand.
TGCCCGTTGAGCCCAGTCGGACCTCACAGGGCTTGGCGTGCTCTGCTGCCCCGCAACTACCGTCCTCGCCGGTGGAGGTAGTTCCCTCCCGCGTAGTTCCGGTACTGCGGTCCTTGCTTTCATTTTGCGGACCTTGGGACGACTACTTCGGTGAGACGGCGATGGCAGCTTCGTGACCGTGGTGGCGCCTATTGGTGGATGGTTGGTTTGGTGGTTTCAAGGCTTCGTCCTTGTAGGGCTCCTGTGCGTTGGGTCGCTCGGGGTTGAGGATAAGATTTTTTCAGGAGAAATACTTGTCGGCTCAGTCGACACCGACACGTTTCCACCTCCGGGTGGCCTCATCCCTTCTTGAAGAGCATCGGGGCTACCCTTCGTCTGATTCCCTCGATGTGCTAGGGGGAACCCTAGGACCAGTGTGTTGGCCAGGGCAGCAACGTGCGCTTCCCTTCTTGAAGGTGTTGCTTAGTACTCGACGATTCAATGATAGGAGCATGGTGGTTCTTCGGAGGGCGCAGCGCTTGCGGGCCACCGTCGCTTTGTCGATCTGCCTATGTCTCTTTTTTTCGTTCCTTTGGGTGTCTTTGCTGCAGCCCTAGCATTTCTTTCGTTTCGAGTCTTGTGTTGGTTGTATCGGGTGTTTGCTATATTAATATAGCGGGCTACGGCCTATTTCGTCTAAAAGTTACCCACATGCAACTTTTGCTTTCGAAATAAGAGGAGAATCCGGCGCCCCTTATCACTCCATCATGCCTCGGATAACCATCTCATCATCCTCATGTTTTTAAATCTAGCGTTATGTTGTCGCCACACTCCTCCCCCACCCCCTGGTCTGCACCAGATCGCGATACCCCACATACGTTGTGACCCATGACTGCATCAACTCACCGCCGCCTAGCTAAGAAAACATTAACCACCAATTTCCTCGATTTATATCAACGCTCCGACCTCTGAGTCCCACCTTGGTCTGGAGAAAAGCACTATTGACGAATTGCATATCGAATAATTTTTTTTTTTTAGAGTTTTGTGATCTTCGCCGGCGTCTAGTGGTGATCGTGGTGTTTTTACGAATAAAGATGATCTAGTTTGTGTCACGGAATTAGAGAAAGTTATGTCCTCAAAGTTCTGATTAGCTGCTCATATCTGGTGAGTTTATATTATTGTGTATTCTTGTTTCTATTGGTTTGATGCTTTATGGAGTTGAAAGCTTTCTATAATGAATATTTTATGGTTCGAGTACATTCATCGCTCATTAGTGTCAGTAGGCGTATCTCTTATCATCTGGCCTACATGGTGGTTGTGAATAGTGTGTTAACATAGAAAGTTGGGACGCGCTAACATACGAAGCTCCACCCTCATAAAGTATTTATAAGAAAACATAACGCACTCCTAATCAATTCAGAAATATGTTTGTGGTAGAACCATACTTCCCGAGGACGCCTTTAGCCCAATTGCAGTTCCGATCACTTCAACCATCTATTATTTCGTCTCTGTTCATTTTACTTTTTAAATTATTATTTTATTTTTATTCCAACCAGTATTATTATTATCGTGTCAACACTTGTTTAGACTCGCAGGAAATTCAGAAAAAAAAACACAAAAAGAAGTAGATGATCAAAGCTGAGCCAACTGTCAGAAGGACAATGATGTCGCCTATGGGGTGGAATAGGAGATTAAAACTTTTCAGGTTAAGGGTTGCTAAATGCGGAAATAAACTAGGTGCTTAATTTAACAAGCACACAATCTAAATAAACTAGGCTCGACTATGTACACCAAAAACATATGCTAAGCAAGACAAGAAACAAGGTTGTAGCAAGATATATAAAGTCAAGCACGAAGGCTATCACAATTTAAAGTGCATAACTAAATAGCTCGGGTATAGAAATAACCGAGGGACACGGAGATGATGATGTGTTCCCGGTTTCCTCCTTTTGAGGGGAGTACGTCCGTTGAAGGGGTGTGAGCTTCACCATAACAATCTTACTCAACGGCACAAAGGTCTCACCCTATTCTCGGGTGAAACTTGCCACGAAATGCTTGGTTCACTTTCCACAATTGGTAACCTTCAATCTCGAGGCATGCATCCACAACTTAATTGGAGACTCTCGAGGTTACCACAAACTTGGGGCACGCATCCACAACTGAATTGGAGGCTCCCAGGAACACCAAAAAAAAATCTAGGGTCCAATGACACAAGAGTAACAAGTTCATAAACTTTCACTTTCACGAATCCTCATGGAGAGACCAAACCGATGCACCAAATCAATGGGAAGAGCACAGGTGCTCAAATCCTTCACTATCAAAATCCAAAAAAGTAACAAATTCTTATGGGGGAATAAGAAAGAAAGAATAAAGGAGATGATCACAAACAACTCCAAGATCTAGATCCACTAAGTTCCCCTCACAAAGAGGAGAGATGGACTAGTGGAAATGTAGATCTAGATCTCCTCTCAATTTTCTCTCAAAGATATGCAAGAATCATAGGATGGATTGAGAGGGGGGAGTTTTCCAAGGTCAACAATGGAGGGAGGGAGAGAGGGGGAAACAAGATAGCAAAGGTTGAAGAAGGGATTGGTATTTATATCCCCTCCCATGAAAATAGTCGTTGCAGCTAGTAAAACCGGAATATCTGGGGGCCCACAAATAATCTGGGGCAAATATCCGGCCCTCTCCAGTGCCTCGCGCACTTGGCACTCCAAAAATTCTTAGAAAAACTTCGAGGGCCGGATTATTCAATTAATCCCCCCCCCCCCCCCTAGGATTATCTGGGGCCGGAAAATCCAGATTTCCAAACTGACAGAAAGTGCAATACGGAAACTGCAATAACTTTTTCATCCATACTCCATTTTTTGATGATTTTGGGCTCATTGGAATCGAAGAAAGGAGTCTACAAGATTATCAAGAGAACCATCATAGTACATCATGTGAGTAGGAGCATAAATGAGAGGGTTTGACCTCAATAGAAAAGACAAGCCGGTAAAACCTCCAACATCAAAAGCGCTACAAGATGTGTATATGAAATCCGTTTTTGATGAACTAGAGCTAGGCAGGGAGATGAACCAAGATTTAAATCCTCACATGGATAAAATCCAAATAAAAACAAAAAAGGATGATATGCCTCGTATGCAAAGCCTTGGGGCTGGCAGGGATGTCGGAGCGGCGGCTCCGGATGCTACGCCTCTGCTATGAAGCATTGAGACCTTTGGTGTTGGCTTTGGTCGCTTGGGAGTCATGGTCGTCGACCCGTGTGGGGTGCGGCTTCAGAGCCGGTGATGGCGTGTAACACACGTTCGTTGGGAGACCCCAAGAGGAAGGTATGAAGAGCACAATGGCAAGTTTCCCTCATAAAGAAACCAAGGTTGAATCGACCAGTAGGATAAAGAAACCAAGGTTGATGCAACTGATGTTGGAAGGACGCACTACTGCTTCAGCAGCAATGTGGAATCTACACAACACGATCAAATTACTTTGCCCCAAAAAATAATTGAGGTTGTCAATCTCATCGGTTTTGCTGAAACAAAGGATTAGACGTATAGTGTGGAAAATAGTAATTGTTTGCAGTAGATGAAAGAAAATAGTGATGGAAGTAAGTCTACTTTCACGTGCAGTTGAATTGACAACTCAGTTGTTAAGGCTAATAAATATTCTTTGGATCCCCTTGTGTCGAATCAATAAACTTGGGGTTTACTTCCCTCGAAGACTGTTGCGATCCCCTATACTTGTGGGTCAGCAATACTATTTTCTAGCGCCGTTGCCAGGGAGCATAGCTTTATTTATTTTCTCACTTGATTTTGATATTTTTTGCTGCAATCCTTTCATCATGGGCAAGACGCGTGATGGAAAAGTCTCTATATTACCATCTACTACAAAAAGAGGTACAACTCTGAACACATTTGTTGCTCTTGATTCACCGTCTGTGATGAGTAAGCCTCTTACTCCACCACATGCTACACGCACTGTTACTTCTGCTGAGTCTAAAATTGTTTCTAATACTTTTGATGATGCTTCTAATGTGCTTGATGATACTGGTTCTCTAGGTCATTTCCTAGATGCTACAATTGCTAAATCCAAACAAATTGAAGGTGCTACTACTAGCGCAAGTGCTATTAAGAGTCTTCTTGCAAGACATGCAAGTCCCAATAGTTCATCACATCTCCCATACACATTAGAGACAAGGATTATGATTTCTCTTTACATTTATCTTACATATCTATTGTTGAGAAGTAACCTTTTTGTGGAACTGAAAGTAAAAGATCTATGGAACACATGAATAAGCTTTCATCTTTGAGTAGTTTATTTTCTGATCATACTAAATTGCGCACTTATTTTGTTACCAAGATCTTCCCTTTCTCATTGAAAGATAAAGCTAAAACTCGGTTTAAAAATCTGTCACCTGGATCTATTACTGATCCTATGGATTTGGTTAATGCTTTCTTTCAAAAATATTTTCCTGCTAGTGCTCAACATGCTATTGTGCAGGACATCTTTAACTTTGAGAAAATTGAAGGAGAAAAATTGCTTGAATCTTGGACAAGGTTTTGTTCTTTAATAAGAGCTGGCCCTCGATATCCATTACCTAAAATAAGCTCCTAGATATATTTTATAATGGACTAACTGTTGAATCTAGGACATACCTGGATAGTTGTGCTGGTTGTGTTTTCATGAAAATAAATCCAGAAGAAGCTGAGGAATTAATGGCTAAAATAGCCAAAAAATAAAGATGATTGGAATATACCTGAGAGCCAACACCAATACCAACACCCAAGATGAGACGGATGATTGAATTAAATGATGAAGTGATGAAGGAAGCCAAGATATCTCTTAAAGAGAGGGGTATTAAATCTGAAGATGTGAATAATTATGTAGCCTATTCCTCATCCATCAACTGTTGAGGTACACTCTCTCCAATACTTTGATAATAGAGATATTCCCTATTCTAAACCACCTGATCAATGCTTAGATGAATTTTATAATTATGTTTTTAAGCAAGACAACTTTAATATGAGAGTGCAAAACCATCTTATGAGAAACTCTAGAGCCATTGATAATTTGCATGGTATTATTGAAAGAACCTCTACTGATGTTAAAATGCTTGTTAAACATTTCCATATGGTTCAAACTCAAATTGATCAACTCACTGAAGTGCAAAACGATATGTTAGAGAATGCTTCTAGAGATAAACATGTTTGTGAAATAATTACTAGAAGTGGTGTTTCTGCTCAGGACCCCTTGTATCCTGAAGGACATCCTAAAAGAATTGAACAAGATTATCAGCAACCTAAAAAAAATAGTTCTCCTTCTAAGAAAAAGAAGAAGAGACATAAAACTATTGTAGAATCACCTGAACCTGCTAAAGATCCTAATAGTATATCTATTTCTGATGCAAAAACTAAAAATGGTAATGATAAAAGTGATGCTTCTGATAAAGAAGAAATTGTAGCTGAACCTGAAAAGCAAACTAAAACTGCAAAGCATACTAAGGAGGATTTCGTTGCTGATAAACATGGTAATGAAAGAGATCCTTGGGTACAAAAAGCAATGCCTTTTCCTAATAAGAAACACAAATTAAAGGAAGAAGAACATTATAACAAGTTTTGTGAGTGGATGAAACCTCTGTTTTTCCAAATCCCATTTGACTGGTGCTATTAAACTACCTCCTTATTCTAAATATATGAAAGATATTGTCTCTAACAAAAGGAAAATTCCTAATGAGGAAATTTCCACTATGCTTGCTAATTACTCTTTCAATGGAAAGGTCCCAAAGAAGCTTGGAGACCCTGGTATTCCTACTATCCCTTGTTTTATTAAAAATAATTATGTTAGAACTGCTTTATGTGACTTGGGAGCTGGAGTTAGTGTTATTCCTTTCTCTCTTGAAAATTTGATACGCACTGATATATCTTTGCAAATGGATGATAAATCTATTTCTATTCATGTTGGTATATGTGAAAATGTTCATGTTCAAATTGCTACTAGTTGTTTGATATTGACTGACTGTGTTGTGTAGGAAATGCCTGAAGATGATAATATGTCTATTATTCTTGGAAGACATTTTCTTAACACTATAGGGGATGTTATTGATTGCAATCAAGGAAAAGTAACTTTTAATGTTAATGATAAAGAGCATACTGTTTATTTTCCCAAGAAGATTGATAGAAGGTATGGTTTTAATTCAATTGAAAATATTGAGACCATCAAGATTGGAGAATTTTATTGTCCCATTCCAATACCACCAAAAGAATATGAAATTATTATGATTGGGAAGAGTCTATCAAGGTTGAGGTAACATAACTATTTAGTGATTAGCAAAGTTTTGCTTCGTATGAAAATTGTTCTGGTAACAAGACTTGATCACCCTTGTTAACAAAATAATTTTTAATGAAGAGGGAAATGTTTTCACTATGTTTTCACCATGTTTTCTTATGTTATCACCTTTCTACTTTAGTAAAATCATGTTTTCCATCATCCATATTCATGTTTTCACCCTGATTATTGTGGTTATGCATGTTTTCACCATCCATACTTTTGTTTTCACCACTTCCACCTTTGTTTTATCTGTTTTCTTTGAATCAAGAGGTTGTATAATTCTGTAGAAACTCCTTTGTATCTTTATTTTTATGTTTTTATTGTGCCAAGTAAAGTTTCTAGCGAAAGTTGGAGTTGGTTTTGGATTTCTGCGTAGGAAATAGATTTCCGCTGTCCACCGTAAAAAATCATATAATTCACAAAAAGATCGAAATGACCTGAAACTTTTTGTGCTTATTTCTTAGCTAATTCCAAAACTTTTTTGTTCTTTACATCTTTCGATCTGAGTAACTTAAGTGCCCCGAAACAATTCTTCTTTACAAACTGTTCTGGTTTTGGCAGATTCTACCATTTTTCTTGCATTTTCACTTTTACTATGTCGAGTGGATTTCTTTGCTTCACGAAACATCAGTGGTTTTAGATAATGTTTAAAAGTATCAATAGAACTTGTGCCCTTGCAGAACCCATGAATTTTTGATTGTGCACTAACCCTCTAATGCGAATTACTTTGAGTGTAGTGTGAAGATAGTTTTCAAGGGTCAAGAGAAGAGCGTGATATAATGTAATCAAGAAGAGGCCAAAATCCTAAGCTTGGGGGAGGTATACCGACATCACACTCATCTTTCTATCATGTTTCCATCGGTTCTTTGTATATCCATGTTTTTGTTTTCTTTCGCTTCTTTCGTTTCTCTTTGTTTTATTGTTTTGTTTTTGCTTTCCAAAACACAAAAAGACCAAAACTATTTATGTTGTTTCTCTTTATTTGCTTCTTTAGTTTTTTTTGTTGGTTTGACTTCTTTTCTCATTTCGGTTTAGTATTCAAAAATCCAAAAATATTTTGCTTTGTTGCTGGTTTCTTTCTATTCTTGTTTTAATTCGAAAACCCAACAATATTTGTTGTTCTTCTTTAGTTTTGTAAAGTTTGTTGCAGAGTTCACCGGACTTACGTGTCTCCATTGGAGCTTGATTATCATTCTATATTATTCAATCCACAAGTGAAGAGCAGTAATGACGATTTATGACGATCCAAGTTGTGGTGAGAGGCTGGTATGAACTCTATTTGTTTTTTTACATATACTCATCCATGTGAACATGCTTAGTTTGTTTATGTAAGGTGTATGTTATTTAGTTGATGCTTAGTAGTTCGTGCTATCACGTGTTTAGTTCCAACTTATTAATATAAGATAGCATGTCGTATGAATGTTTTCTTGCATTATTTTACTCATAGAAGGGTATGACATTGTGGTATCTCCCTCTGATTGTTTCGCTTGAATCGATGCTATGACTGAAAACAAAAAGTAAATTAAGCCTCGATGATTTATTTTGCCTCGGAGTATTTTATCATTTTAATGCCCCTGTTAATTTTGTTTTGTCGCAAGCATGATTATGACAGTTGTTGCTCTCTTGATTGTCGCTCCCCGTCTATTGCTAGCCTTCACCTATACCGAGTATGAGATCTACTCGTGCATCCAACTCCCAAAAACCAAAGTTTGCCAAAAGTGTCCATCATACCTACCTATATATGTGGTATTTAACCGCCACTCCAAGTAAATTTCTCGTGTGCTACCTTTAGAACCTTCAAAAAATTATTCTTGTTTGGTGCCCTTGTTTTAGCTCATAAGAACGTAAATAGAGAATATTTATCTCACTTGTTGATTGGATTACACACCCTGGACTAGTGGCTTCATCCGCTCATCCAAATGGTGGAAGAGCTGGCAGCGGGGTGCCCAGCCTCAAATTAATACAACAAATTCTCTTCACTATTTTTTCCCTCTGTGAAGGGCTTTTATTTTATTTTTATGTTGAGTCTTCACCTTCTCGCATTTATGTTTTCTCCAAAACACGGTTATTTCGGTATAACTTTGATGCTTGTATCTTTGATATCTTTATTTCTAGTTTTCATTTGAACTTCAGAGGTGCCCTAGCATTTATGTTTTCTCCATTATTAAGGGCAAGCGAGTACACATTATCATACCCTATTATGAGCATTGCAATCCTGCAGATTGATATCATTCATGTTGTTTATTATTAGTTTGTTGGCACCTCTTCATGGTTTGCATAACTGCTAGGTGACTTTTATCTTCCATACATCTTGTTATGAATTTCCTCAGCACTTGATCATATAGTGAGTATATTTACATAATATGAAACAAATGTGTTTGTAAAAGTCTTTTATCGCACTCAGTTTTCACTGAGTTGCTTGAGGAAAAGCAATAAGCTAAGCTTGGGCGAGTTGATACGTCCAAAACGTATCTCCTTTTCCGAACACTTTTATTATTGTTGTCCTCTAAACTTGTGAGTTTTGGATATCACTAACACGAACTAACGCTGTTTTCAGCAGAATTACCTTGGTGTCTCGTTTTTTGTGCAGAAAAATCAACTTTTGGGAAATTTCCTAGAAAAGATCTCATTGAGCTTAAAACACCAGAAGACCCCGGGGGGCAGAAGGAGTCCCGGAGAGGGGCCAGGAGGGGGACACACCACCCCCTGCCCCCCCCCCTTGGCCGCGCCGCCTAGTGGTGTAGGCCACCCGGGCACCCCATCGGGCTCCCCTTTCGACTACTTATGCCCCGTAACCTAAAAACCGAGGGGGTTCGTCATATTCCACAGAAATACAACAGAGCGTCACTGCCACATCGAAACTCGATTCGAGGATCATAAGTTCCTGTTCTAGCGCTCTACCGGGACGGGGATTCGAAGGAGATCATCGGCATTGACACCGCCACCTCTTATCCATCAACCATCCATGATTCCCCCGTCCATGTGTGAGTAAACACCGTTGTAGGCTGAGAGGGATGGAATGGATTGGATGAGATCAATCATGTAATAATGCCAGATTGTTAGGGCATAGTGCCTAGTATCCATTGTTAGTGTTTTCTACCGTTGTTACAACTTGTTATGCTTAATTCTTGTCACTAGGGCCTGAGTTCCATGATCTCAATCTAAACATGTTATTGTTTCATGAGTATAATTATGTTTCTTGATCATATCTGCAAGTTGTTTACATATGTCATTGTCCGGAACCCGAGGCCCAAAAGTGACAGAAATTGGGACAACCGTAGGGGGTGGTTGTGATGTGAGGATCATGTGTGTTCACGGAGTGTTAATGCTTTGCTCTAGTGCTTTATTAAAAGGAGCACCTTAATTACCAGTAGTTTCCCTAGAGACCCCGCTGCCACGGGCTGGTAGGACAAAAGATGTTGTACAAGTTTCTCATTGCGGGCATGTATGACTATATTGTAACACATGCCTATGGTTTGCCTAGAAGTTGGATGCTTTATTATTATTATCTGCAATGCCCATGTTTAGATTATTACATGACCTATGTTATCCATGCAACGCTCATTCATCCATTCCCTCTATGCCTACGGTACCTCCATCCTGCTGTATTCCTTGATTTCTACTGTTGTTACTATTTTATTCCTACTGTTATTTTACTACTACTGCTGCTATAAAACTGTTACCACTAATAAATTAATGCGAGCAAGTCTTCTTTCAGGTGCATCTGAATTGACAACTCAGTTGTTAAGGCTAATAAATATTCTTTGGCTCCCCTTGTGTCAAATCAATAAATTTGGGTTTTACTTCCCTCGAATACTGTTGCGATCCCCTATACTTGTGGGTCATCAAGAAGCAAACAAGACAAAATAAAATAAAATAAAATAAGCAAAAAAAAGTAAAGAGTTTGGAAGTGAGAGACTCCCCTTGCGGAAGTCCTCTTCCTCCCCGGCAACGGCGCCAGAAAAAGTGCTTGATGGCGTCTAACACACGTTCGTTGGGATACCCCCAAGAGGAAGGTATGAAGAGCACAGTAGCAAGTTTCCCTCAGAAAGAAACCAAGGTTGAATCGACCAGTAGGAGAAAGAAATTACTTCCAAAGGTTGATGCAGCTGATGTTGGAAGGGCGCACTACCGGTTCAGCAGCAATGTGGAATCTACACAACACAATTAAATTACTTTGCCCCCAACGAAGCAGTGAGGTTTTCATTCTCGCCGGTTTTGCTGAAACAAAGGATTGTACGTATAGTGTGTAAAATAGTTCGTGTTTGCAGTAGATGAAAGAAAACAGTGATAGCAGTATAAAAACATTAATTGTAGTGGGAAAATAGCGGTTGTAGTGGTTGTATTATCAGTGTAAAGAAATGGACCGGGGTCCACAGTTAACTAGTGGTGTCTCTCCAAAACATATAGATAACATGCTGGGTAAACAAACTACAGTTGGACAATCGACAGATATAAAGGTTGCACCGTAGTGCATATGCATGATGTGATGATTACTATGTGATTCATGCGGGCATTACACCATGATACATAGACCGTTATCCAACTACATCTATGACTAATAATCCACCCTCGGAGTGTCATCCGAGCAAACCTTGGGTATTAAATTGAAAGCAACAGATAATTGCATTAAGCAAAGTGTGTAATGTAAACAATAAAATTATCCTTAGACAAAGCATTGTTGTTTTCTCCCTAATGGCAACAACACATCCCACCCGTTACATTTCTGTCACTCGAGCGTGAGTGAAAGGGAGGCATGAACCCACTATCGAGCATAAATGCTCCCTCTTGGAGTTACAAGCATCAATTTGGCCGGAGTGTCTACTAGTAACGGAGAGCATGCAAGATCATAAATAACATACACATGAGGGAACACGATAGATTGATATAATTGGACGTAGTATTCAATATTTATCGGATCCCGACAAACACGACATGAAGCATTACAATAAGATGATCTTGATCATGTTAGGCAGCTCACAAGATCTAAACATGAGGCATAAACAGGAGATAACAACCATCTAGCTACTGCTATGGACCCGTAGTCCAGGGATGAACTAATGACGCATCACTCCGGAGGCAGTCATGATGATGTAGAGCCCTCTAGTTATGAATTCTCCTCCAGACAGGGTGCCGTGGAGAGCTAAAGAACCCTCCCGAACTAGGGTTGACAATGACAGCGGCTACGGATGTTTTTGGTGGAAAAGTCTCGGGTATCTAGGGTTAACCCGAGGAGAGGTATAAATAGGCGAAAGGGCAACGTTGGTGGGCGGCCAGGGGGCCCACACCATCCCTGGGCACGGCCAGAGAGGGGGCGCTCCGCCCTATGGTGTGGGGGCCCTGAGGCCCCCCCTCCGGGTCCCCTCCGGACTCCGTGTACGTGACAGATTTCTAAGACTTCCGGGCTTTGTTTCGTCCAATTTCGAGAATATTTCCAGAACAACTTTTCTGAAACTAAAAACAGCAGAAAACAGGAACTGTCTCTGTGGCATCTTGTCAATAGGTTAGTCCCAGAAAATCCATAAAAATGGCATAAAGTTTATAAGAAACATGTAGCATATAGCATGAAAACAACATGGAACATCAGAAATTATGGATACGTTTGAGGAGTATCAGCCGGCATGGATGTCAAAGCGGCCGCTCCGGTCTCTCACCTCCGCCGTGTTGCGTTGAGGGGTCTTGGTGTCGGTCTTGGTTGCTTAGGCAGCTTGCTCGTTGACCTGTGTGGGGAGTTGCCTCGGGACCGGCGTGGATCGAGTGGTATTTTTTCTTTTTTAGGCCTTGTCCTACGTGTTTGCTTCTACTTTATCAATATAAAAGGCAAAAAAAATTCCTCGTTTCAAAAAAAACTACAAGCAGTTGTTGGATAAAGCTAGGGGCATCTCCTTCCCAACTAGTAGATACATTCGACTCGACAAAAAAAATTGGCTAGATAATCACCCACTCCTTCCGTCCACTTTTATAAGACGCACTTCTTACCATTGAAATGTTATGAAGTGTGTCTTACAAAAGTGGACGGAGGGAGTACTAGAAAACCCATTTGGGATCCGTTTATGTCTGGATGGATGTCTACGTGGACTAAAAAAAATTGACCTATCCGGAAGGGCGCATAATGCACCCAACACGGCGGACCCATTTGAAGACGAAAAATGTCAGGATAGATAGATTTTAGACATAGCTAAAAGGACGAATTTGCTTCATATATAAATGGCGGGTTAGAATAGGCATGTTTACATTAACAAAAAAAAAAGACCCGCAGAAAACTAGATCTACGGTGGCCGTCGGTGGTCAAGGGTGCCGCATGGAGCTAGTCCTCGTCGTAGTCCTCGCCATACCACTTGCGGTAACAAGTGTCATCAAACACCTTTGACGAGGAGCTTGTTGTCACATCCCAATTTTGGAATACCTGATAGCACAGTTGTTTTGCTAATTGCTTGACAAATAAACTTTGGTTGTGTTTGTTTGAGTGCAACTAAACAAACTTAAAAAGATGGCTAAGCAGTAAACTAAAAATATTCAACATATTGTTCCAAAGACCTTGGCAATATTTTCTAAAGTAAATATTGATCAAAGTGTTTTTCCAAAACTATCTTATGAATCACATACTTGTTGAATATTATTCCAAGGCCTAAATTAAGAAAGAGGAAACACTAAATAAATTTCCCTAAAAGATTATCAGGAAAAAGAGGCATTCTTAGATGCTTCACCAAAATCTTATCAAATGTTTTTCCAACCTTGCAAGCTTAAAAACAAAATTATTGGAGAGCATTGACTTGCTATCTCTAGGCACATAAATATTTTGGCAAAGCATTGTCAAAGAAAAGCCAAGTGCCTTATTAAATTGAATTTCCAATATTTCCAGAAACAGGAAACTCAAACAAGTTACTATAGGAAAATTTCTTCAAATGATCTGAAATTAATACCAGTGCTTCCTTATATCAAATAAGGAACACACACAAGAGGAGACCAAATTTTGAATCCATTAAAGTCCCGAAAACATGATTTTTCTCCACAGCAATAATTGGAATTTTGAACAAGTTTGTTCTACAAACTTTTTCAAAATTCCATGAAATAATTACCACATGCTCTATATCATAAATAATGATGAAAACCAATAGGGCACAAGTTTTTGAATAACGTAAGTTGCCAAAAACCCCTGTTTTCTAGACAGAACCTTTTATAAATTTGAACAAGTTTGTTCTATGAAGTAACTCAAAATGACTTTAATTTTCTACCACACAAGGAACACACCAAATAAGGAATGTGTGCCAAACATTATCATTTTTGGAAGCTCCTAAGTAGTCTAATAAATTCAATGTCCATTTATGTCAGAATTGAAATTTGAACAACTTTGAACTATCAAGTTTATCCAATTGAGCCAATTTTCACATATGTTGTGCATCTCAACTAATAAGAATTTTGGGAAAAAGGATTTTAAATTTAGACTTTGTTTTCCTAGTGAAAACCACATTTTTCAGAGAGGAAAAGGACCTTTTTGTAAATAGCTAGGGACCTATATGTAATCTGAGTCACCCTTCTTCTTCCTAGCTCCTCTGTAGCAGCAGTCCCCTACTCCATTGCTTCGAGTGGAAGCTTTCTAAGTGGATAAGAACCCCCCCCCCATGTGCACTGGTCTGCTATCTGCCCCCTCTCCCCCCCCCCCCCTCGAGCTCTCTCTCTCTCTTCAATTTCTTCCCCAAACCGAACCCTAGTTAAGTGGTCGCCGTCGAATCGGCCGTTGGTGAGCTCGCCGCCGCTCACCGTTGGCACCAACCTCTCCGCCTCGTCGTGCTGGTGCTCGGTGCAAAAGGAATCGAGCCGGAAGGCCGCGAGGAGCCCGCGCCGTCCATTTTCTTCTTCGAGTCCGGCGGGCTCCGGCGAGGGATCACCACCGCCTCGCTCCTCCTCCGACCTCACTGAGTTCTCCCGCGCGTCTAGGGTGAGCAGGCGCTTCTCGCCGTATCTTTTCCCCTCTCCCTCTCTCTCTAGAACCTCGCCGCGCCGTCCTCGCGTTTCGGCCGCCGTGCGCCGCCGTCGCCGCCGCTCTCCGGCGACTTCCCAGGAAACGAGACCGCCCCCATTTGGTTCCCCGCAACGAGAGCAACGCGTAGATGTTTTTGATTCGCTTTTTGGTGGCCGTATTCGCCGTTTAGCACCTCGCCGGAGCCGTCCCCGCCGGCGAGTGGCGTCACGCTGACGCCAGCATCCCTTGACCCCGTGCTGGTACAGTCAAACCCGCGGGTGGGCCTCGTTCTGCCCGCGTGGCTGCCGCGTGGCCTCCTGGCCCGCTGGTCAGTGGCAGAGGCTAGATCTGCCCGCGATGGAAATAGATTTGGCCGGCCCAGTTGCGGATCTGGCCCATCTGTGTTTTTTTTCCATTTTATTTTTTACAGAAATGTACCTGTTTACTTTTGGCCCTAAAAGCTAACCTAAAAGATGAATTTTACCAAGACAAAATTCAAAGTGGTAAAGCAACAAAATCTAAACCATCTCCAACTTGTAGATCTACATTTGGAGGAATATTTTAGACATGAAAAATATTTTGGCAACAGGTACGAGAAACAGAAAAATGCGCACCATTTTAGTTTCACAACTCAGAATGAGGTGTATACAATTGCATTGGAAAGCCCTTGAAATTTCCTAACAGGAGCAATTAACCTTTCTTCCAAATTCCTAATATTTTTAAAATTGCATGCAATTTGGTAAAACACCAGAGAGCACTTTGGTGATTTTTATAAAATTATTAAACATGAATTTTGATGCAAACTCAATTGGATGGTCTTGTATAAGTTTAGGGCTATCCACAACTAGCTGGGTTTAATTTTTAGAGCATCATAGAAAATTTGGTGGACAGATCTTTAATTTGCATGTTTCTGCCATTTTGGCATTTTAGGTAATTAATTGGTGTGAATATATTTTTGTGTTGCAATCTTGTTTTCTAGCATGTACAAGTTGTGTGAACTTGTTTTCTAAGGTTTACTTAGCTATTTTAGCATGTTAGATTGTGTGGACTTGAGTTGAGAAGAAATAGGATTTATGTTAGTAGCATATGTTTTATCTCTAGTTTATACTTGCATAGAATTTTTGAGTGATAAATTATGTGCAAGCACTTGGATTGTTGTGTTGAGAGTTTGGATCCAGTACCATGTTGGTACTTATTTTGTGTTGGTATCACCTCTTCTAGCTTTCATTTGAGTTGGTAGAAAAGCATGAGTAGTTTTGTCATGACTATGCAAATGTTATGGAAAAATTCTCTCATGTGTAGAAGTTTTGGCATAAAAATTTGTGGTTGTGTAGCCACATATTTTTGTGTTGTGCTCATAGGTCCAGTAGCATTTTGTTTATGTTTTTTTATGAGTACTTGACCCCTAAAGTTTCCACTTGTGTGGGAATAATAGCATGAGTAGCATTACCTTGCTTATTTTAGCATCCTATTATTTTCTACTAGTATGGTTATTGCACTAGCTGCTAGTTTAGCATTTTGTTAATTTTTAGCAAGTATGACCAGAGGCCTTGTGACCTCTTAATTCTTTGCTATGCTAGTGGAACACCCACTGGTGTCATTGCATTTTTGGTGGAAACATTATTTCCCCCACACTAGATGTGTTGCTTTTATATAGTTCTCTAACTAATGAGTGCCTAGTATTTTTGCCTTGAGCTTATGAGTGCTAAATGAAAATGTGTATGCTTCTGTTTGTAATTGGTTGTAATAATGTGTGGCTTGCTAGGGAAAATCCATCTTTGGAGTGTTTTTTGATTCCTCTAGTAATGCCCCTTTTTATTACCACTAGTATGTAGGAGTTGCCCTGCAAATGGATGCCTTGTTTTATCAAATGGGATATTTTTTTTATAGCAAGTATAGATGTTTTTCACTCCTGTTTTTGTGACATGGACCCTCTGGTTGTATTTCAATTACTTGATTGAAATGCATCCATTGATTCTTCATGTTTGAGTAGTACTAGTTCCCTAGCATTTTTGTATTGAATTATTTTTCCTGCCAACTTGTGTTTGGTAGATATTTGTGTACCCTAGCATGAGGACATGTTTTCATTCCCATTATGATAACATGGTTCCTTGTTTGCATTGTAATACTTTACTTATTATGCATGCTTGCATAGCAAACTTTTAGTAGAAACATGTCACTAGGATTCCTCCTTTTTAGTCATTGTTTCTATTGTTCTCATTATGAGAATTGGGTGTTTTGTGATGAGTCTATTGCCTTGTTGAACTTGTGTAGGCTCACTGATTTGTAGAAGTAAATTTTGCAAATCATGTGTCTTATTTATTCTTGATGTGAATTTAGACTTAGTAGGATAGCTACCTTTTTCTTTTTGTGGTGTGGTTGATAGACCCATTGCCATGATTATTATTGTGCATGTTTTATATACTTTTAGTAGTCTCACCCTTGTGAAACTAAGTGTATTTTGGGTTTATTAATATCCTGGTATGAGAGTGGCACACCCACTGAATCCATGATGTTGAGGTTGTGAGATATGTTCCTCCAGCCTTGAGCTATCTTGTTAAATGGCATTTCTGCCAAGTGTGTTTGTTTGATTGTTTGCCTCAATTAATAATTGGGTGATTGGTTAGTATTAGTTTCCTTTCTGTATGTATTGTTATGTATTGTTGCTTGCCTTGATTGGTTCTGAATGTGTGTCCGTTATTCTTTTTACGACGTTAGAAAACGAAGAGGAAGGAAGTGTCGGGAAGCTCTGTTTCAAGTTCCAGTCACTCCAAAACCAGGGACACAAGGAGTTACCAGGCAAGCCATCCTGATGCTTGCTGATACAATACTTATCATTATCTATCATGCATGTTTTACCTCTGAAGTTTTACCAAAACTTGATTATCAAAACTATTTTTGATGTGGCTATTACTACTATTCTATTATATAGGTTACTATCATGCCAGTAGTTGAACTTGGTAATACCAAGCCCATAAGCCACCATATGGTATTTATTACCATCAAATATACTATTCCCTAAGTGGACACCCTAAAATTATGATTCTACAAAACAAAGGCTTTACGGAAAAACCCGGAGAAAAGGCGGATCCTTATTCTCCGAAGGAATGTGGAAGTGGTCATTTTTGAGATATTGGTGTTTTCAAAAATGACACATAACCTAGTCTTCGCCGGACAACCTTTACCGTACTACCACCCTACCCCAACATGGGCACGGGCTTAACTTGAAGTTTGTTCTTATTAGTGTGTGTTATCTCACTTGCTATAAGGGGCGTCGTACCCTCGAACCGAATGTCGTCAAAACTCCCAATGTTGAGACATATAAAGTGTGGGATTAATTTTCCCTCCGGACGCATCAGTTGGGGCTCCTGGCTTGGCGGGGATTAGCCCGGTGCCGGGGATGCGGACACTCGACTGAAGAGATAGACATATTCTAGTTTGAACATAGTGGATGGTTATGATCAGATACCTGATGTTTACATACTGTTGTTACAGTCCGTGGTTGTTCACGGTAGGTGTACTGGATCTGGTGGATGAGTACACCTCTGCAGAGTACAACTTTTTCGAAGAAGCCGCGTCCTCGGATATGGACAGTTGAATGGCCATGTAGCTAGCATTGTGTCAATGTTTTCAAAAAGGAGTTTTTGAAAGGAAGTGTTGAACTTGTGAAGTTCGGAAAGGAATGAAAACTTATACCGTGGAGGTATCGTCGATGATGAAAAGCCAGAAGTTGTTATACAAAACAAATTGTTTTGCAAAGAAAACCTTTTCTACTCTAAGCAAGAATTCTGGAAACTGATTCCAAGAAGTTTTGCAAAGAGAAAATATTCTTTAACAAAGTTTTACAAAACCTCTTGTACATGTGATATCTACAAGAGAAATAAAACTATATTATTTTCTTCTGAAGTATCTTCTTCAACGAAGATGCAGATTAACCTGACTGCAACTGTGGTGTCATCCTATATGAACACCATTGGTAGGGAACCCTATTTATAGCCTACCTATTCCACCATATAAGCATATTTGCATGTTTGGTAAGTGGTATGATGGATGTCTTGCTGAGTACATTCAAATGTACTCATTATGGTTTCGCCCCTGGTATCTACTTGCCAGACTTTGAGAAGGAACCTCCAAAGGATATCTATGAAGAGAAGTACGGAGCTGACGGCTTTGCGAACTAGGATCGTCTCCGGGTCAGCAGCATGTAGGTTAAGGCGTGACTTGGGCTCAACTACGTTGTGTTTTTAATTGTCTTCCGCTGTGTTTGATAAGTTGCCTGCCCTTTTGGCAGTTGCGTTAAACTTGATCATGTGATCATTTATGTAATACCTTTATGTATTCGTGTAATGGATGATGTATTTCTGTATGCCAACTTTGTATGTTGTTCACGACTGATCTTTCTGGGATCGTGAATGTATGCATACGGAGGGTTTCAGACTGCCGGTTTGGGGTCCTTATAGAGTTGGTATCAGAGCCATCCCGACCTTAGGAGACCTTAGTTAGCATGGACGTCAGATAGGAAAAGAAAGTATTTTTGAGTAAAAACCTATTTACAATCTAAATTATTTTTATCCAAGGGAGTTTTAGTATATTTTCCCTCCTTCTTATCTTATCAAAAGATTCTGAAGGCATATCTCTCTCGGTTAAGAGTTTATTTCTTACTTGTTTGCAACTGCTCCGCTCTGTTTTTGAAACATCTCTCGTCTTTGAGG
Organism: Alopecurus myosuroides; assembly: GCA_028641055.1. Taxonomy (NCBI): domain Eukaryota; kingdom Viridiplantae; phylum Streptophyta; class Magnoliopsida; order Poales; family Poaceae; genus Alopecurus; species Alopecurus myosuroides. The sequence goes on from CM054061.1 coordinate 56,633,861, forward strand.
TTTTCTGTTCAGAAAATAGTAGGGGTTTCAAAAACAAATTGTTGCATAGTCTTACCTCTCTCAGTTAAAAGTTTTATCAAAACTTTACTTCTATTATCTTGTTTCCATCCAAAAACTCGTATACTTGCCGATGTCCCGAGAAGACCAAAATAATTGCCTAGATCTACAGTGATGATGGTCAGAAGTAGATATAGTTCTTCAGCCACTTCTAGGGTTTTGGATCAGTCTAGTTTGGAGTAATTTAGCGATGACCCCATGAATCGCCTCCCCCGACGTAGCTCCAATGGAGCCTTGCTTGTGTGTTATGGCTTGCATATGTGTGTCCGTAAGGCTTTGAGCTATTGTGTGCTGTAGAATTTGGTTCATCTAGGCTTCTATATGTTTGTGGGGTGCTCAAAATTTGCAAATTTGTGATTGCCCCGCTCTTGTTTTTGAATCGCCTCTTGTTAGGTTTTTGCAAGCAAAAATGTTTATATGGTATTCAAAAACAAGAACTTGTTGCTTAGACTTATACTTGTTTTTGCTTCGAAATGCCACCCGTCGTGAACCACCACCATCTCCCCACCATCCATGAAAGCACCGTTGGGCCTAATAATAGAGGGCCATCAAGCCACACGAGCTGATAGCGTTGCTACCAGTGATGCACTCCAACAGATAAAGCTCCAACAATGACATCCTTCAAAGAAGAAAAGGCGTGAATGCACCAACCACTACTGACCAAAACCTCTATGTTTGTCTATTTGCAAAAGACTTGTTTTGCCCTGGTGGCTAAATGTCGCACCTTTTTATGTTCCCTTTTAAAAGACCAAACTAGAGAGATCCCCTTTTAAAAGTTATATACCTCCCTCCTCAGGAGAAAGGTGCAAAAGAAGTCTTCACATGCCATGATGCGCAACCCCCTCAAAAGCCAATCCGAAGAGCACAATTCAATATTCGACGTATGACGCTAGTCGTATCTTGTCGGACAAACATTATTAAATAGAAAGCTAACAAGACTAACATGCTTTGCCTAATCTTAGGTTGACACCTAACCAAAGCATGCGAACTACTGACAACTCTTTCTAAACCAAGGATTTAAGTGACTTAGGACACCTTTTAATCTAGTTGGTAAAAAGGAGAAGTCACGAGAAAATAAGATGATGACCTATTCGTTTACTAGTCAATAGGATATCGGGTGTATCTACTTTGGAAACCAAATCTTAGTAGACGTTGTAGGTACTATGAAATTCGGGGTTTAGAAATTAAGTGAACGATGGAATGGTTATGATAGATCAAGAAAACAGCAGTTTTCCTGTTTTTGTTTTCTTTATGTGCTCTTGATTGAAATGAATTTGTGTTTTATTCAATCTTGCTTTCTAACTGATATGGACTTGTTAGGACTTGTTATTATGTTGTTTTCTTACAATAAATCTACCCTAGAAGGTGTGTGCATGATTGGAAACTCGAATGAAAATGAAATAGCATTTGTTACCTTCTAGTTTATTATTTGGAAGTATTGTGAGAGCTAGATCTGTGTACACTTTCTTAGTAGATTTTGTGCTATGTTTTCTTTGAGTCCAGTACCATTTAGGTACTGTTATTTTGATGCTTGTACCTATGTTAGCTTGCATGTCTCTTAATAGTAAAGCATGTGTAAGCATTGCTATCAATATGCACTAGTATTGTTTCACTAGATTAAATAGCCTTATGTTTTTATCTTGTATGCAAAGTTTTTCATGAGTAACCAGAGGCTTAGTACCTATTTTTCCTTGGTATTAGTAGGCCTTAGCCCACTGGTCCCATTGCATTTTTGCTTGAGGATGAAAATCCCCAACCATACACATGTGTGAAAATAGCATGTTTCACTATGTGAGTGATTTCTATTTTCCACCATGGAAAATATAATTGTTTGTTTTCACCTAGGCAAGTGAGAAGTTTATTTCTTATTAGTAAATACTAGTATGTTTAGGTGTGATCCTTTTGTTAGCATAATATTCCTTAGGGGTATCATGTTAAGAAATGTTTCACTATCGTGTGCTAAAATTAAATTGTTCGCAAATAAAATAAATTCCTCTTGATTGGTAGATTGTTTGTGAATAATTTTGAATTGAGTGTATGGATTTTTGAAAAGGTTTAGATAACTTTTCATTAATTGCATAGCTACTGGTTGTGTGAGTTATACCTTGCTTGGTTGCTAGTAATTGGTTAAAGAAAACAGAAATTGCTGGAAGAAATTTCTGCATGCTTAATGGTTGATTCATAAAATTACTCTGGTGCTTGTGCTTACTAACATGAGTAGGATTGGTGTACTGTTATTAGGTACACTTATATTCATGACTTGCTTGTTTAGGTTTAAACATCATGATAGCATTGTTTGTTTCTCTAGGGTGAAACTAGTTTCACCACTAGAAAATGGTGATTTTTGCTCTAGTATTACCCTCTTTTTATTTTATGAGTATATGTGTGGATATAGCATGTTTAGGAAGTTATTACTTCTGTTATCATGCCATGAATTATTTAGTTTCATGTTCTATGGTTATAGGATATGATTATCTCTTATAGCATGCTGGTGTAGATTTTTCATACTAGTGTGTTATTTGTGCAGTCCTATTTTTTTATTATTATTATGCCTGGGTAATGGGAGTTTTATCTTGTGTGAAGATGGTGTTTTAGAGTATCTTTATGATTGGATTCATGGGTTTTTAGCTACTGGTTGTTTGCTAATTGTTCATGATTGATGGATTCCAAAACCTCTAATAAACAATAACCTAGTGAATAAATAGTCTATTCATCTGTGGTGTTGTTTGCTTTCTTATTGGATTTTGTTTAAATGTTTTACCTTAGCATGAGTTTATACTTGTGTTATGATTGTGCTTAATAGTATCTTATTAAGCTAAAAACATCCAACTAAAATCATGAACATATTAAGTGATAGTTGCTTGTGGTGAGTAATAACCACTGCCGTGGGTATTGTTCTGTCTGTTTATTTTACCTTAGCAACCTAACCTTTGCACCCACAAGCTATATTTTTAGCTTCATATATACCTTGTTATGAGAGTGGTACACCACTCCATATGTGGTATGTAAGATGTGGGATATAGCTAGGAACTCATGTAATAATTGACGGTACGTTTCCAGGTAGTTCTGCACTAACCTTAATTTCGTAGTGACGTTATCAGAAATTTTAAAAATTGGCGGTTGAGTAAATTGATAGCTAGAGATTTTTTTTTGAAGAATTTGCTAATTTAGGGGAGTACCCCGGCTCCCAAGAAAAGTCAAAGGGGGGAAGCACCTGCACTCCAACACTAACATTGTGTTTGTTGGCCCTCCCTTAGTCCTCGCTTGCGAATCTCGGGGACGAGATTCTTTTTAAGGGGGGAAGACCTGTCACATCCCAATTTTGGAATACCTGATAACACAGTTGTTTTGCTAATTGCTTGACAAATAAACTTTGGTTGTGTTTGTTTGAGTGCAACTAAACAAACTTAAAAAGATGGCTAAGCAGTAAACTAAAAATATTCAACATATTGTTCCAAAGACCTTGGCAATATTTTCTAAAGTAAATATTGATCAAAGAGTTTTTCCAAAACTATCTTATGAATCACATACTTGTTGAATATTATTCCAAGGCCTAAATTAAGAAAGAGGAAACACTAAATAAATTTCCCTAAAAGATTATCAGGAAAAAGAGGCATTCTTAGATGCTTCACCAAAATCTTATCAAATGTTTTTCCAACCTTGCAAGCTTAAAAACAAAAGTATTGGAGAGCATTGACTTGCTATCTCTAGGCACATAAATATTTTGGCAAATCATTGTTAAAGAAAACCCAAGTGCCTTATTAAATTGAATTTCCAATATTTCCAGAAACAGGAAACTCAAACAAGTTACTATAGGAAACTTTCTTAAAATGATCTGAAATTAATACCAATGCTTCCTTATATCAAATAAGGAACACACACAAGAGGAGACCAAATTTTGAATCCATTAAAGTCCTGAAAACATGATTTTTCTCCACAGCAACAATTGGAATTTTGAACAAGTTTGTTCTACAAACTTTTTCAAAATGACATGAAATAATTACCACATGCTCTATTTCATAAATAAGTATGAAAACCAATAGGGAACAAGTTTTTGAATAACTTAAGTTGCCAAAAACCCCTGTTTTCTAGACAGCACCTTTTAGAAATTTGAACAAGTTTGTTCTATGAAGTAACTCAAAATGACTTGAATTTTCTACCACACAAGGAACACACCAAATAAGGAATGTGTGCCAAAACTTATCATTTTTGGAAGCTCCTAAGTAGTCTAATAAATTCAATGTCCATTTATGTCAGAATTGAAATTTGAACAACTTTGAACTATCAAATTTATCCAATTGAGCCAATTTTCACATATGTTGTGCATCTCAACTAATAAGAATTTTGGGCAAAAGTATTTTAAATTTAGACTTTGTTTTCCTAGTGAAAACCACATTTTTCAGAGAGGAAAAGGACCTTTTTGTAAATAGCTAGGGACCTATATGTAATCCGAGTCACCCTTCTTCTTCCTAGCTCCTCTGTAGCAGCAGTCCCCTACTCCATTGCTTCGAGTGGAAGCTTTCTAAGTGGATAAGAACCCCCCCCCCATGTGCACTGGTCTGCTATCTGCCCCCTCTCTCTCTCCCCCCTCGAGCTCTCTCTCTCTCTTCAATTTCTTCCCCAAACCAAACCCTAGCTAAGTGGTCGCCGTCGAATCGGCCGTTGGTGAGCTCGCCGCCGCTCACCGTTGGCAGCAACCTCTCCGCCTCGTCGTGCTGGTGCTCGGTGCAAAAGGAATCGAGCCGGGAGGCCGCGAGGAGCCCGCGCCGTCCGTTTTCTTCTTCGAGTCCGGTGGGCTCCGGCGAGGGATCACCACCGCCTCGCTCCTCCTCCGACCTCACCGAGTTCTCCCGCGCGTCTAGGGTGAGCAGGCGCTTCTCGCCGTATCTTTTCCCCTCTCCCTCTCTCTCTAGAACCTCGCCGCGCCGTCCTCGCGTTTCGGCCGCCGTGCGCCGCCGTCGCCGCCGCTCTCCGGCGACTTCCCAGGAAACGAGAGCGCCCCCATTTGGTTCCCCGCAACGAGAGCAACACGTAGATGTTTTTGATTCGCTTTTTGGTGGCCGGATTCACCGTTTAGCACCTCGTCGGAGCCGTCCCCGCCGGCGAGTGGCGTCACGCTGACGCCAGCATCCCTTGACCCCGCGCTGGTACAGTCAAACCCGCGGGTGGGCCTCGTTCTGCCCGCGTGGCCTCCTGGCCTGCTGGTCAGCGGCAGAGGCTAGATCTGCCCGCGATGGAAATAGATCTGGCCGGCCCAGTTGCGGATCTGGCCCATCTGTGTTTTTTTTTCATTTTATTTTTTACAGAAATGTACCTGTTTACTTTTGGCCCTAAAAGCTAACCTAAAAGATGAATTTGACCAAGAAAAAATTCACAGTGGTAAAGCAACAAAATCTAAACCATCTCCCACTTGTAGATCTACATTTGGATGAATATTTTAGACATCAAAAATGTTTTGGCAACAGGTACCAGAAACAGAAAAATGAGCACCATTTTAATTTCACAACTCAGAATGAGGTGTATCCAATTGCATTGGAAAGCCCTTGAAATTTCCTAACAGGATCAATTAACCTTGCTTCCAAATTCCTAATATTTTTTAAATGCCATGCAATTTGGTAAAACACCAGAGAGCACTTTGGTGATTTTTATAAAATTATTAAACATGAATCTTGATGCAAACTCAATTGGATGGTCTTGTATATGTTTAGGGATATCCACAACTAGCTGGGTTTAATTTTTAGAGCATCATAGAAAATTTGGTGGACAGATCTTTAATTTGCATGTTTCTGCCATTTTGGCATTTTAGGTAATTAATTGGTGTGAATATATTTTTGTGTTGCAATCTTGTTTTCTAGCATGTACAAGTTGTGTGAACTTGTTTTCTAAGGTTTACTTAGCTATTTTAGCATGTTAGATTGTGTGGACTTGAGTTGAGAAGAAATAGGATTTATGTTAGTAGCATATGTTTTATCTCTAGTTTATACTTGCATAGAATTTTTGAGTGATAAATTATGTGCAAGCACTTGGATTGTTGTGTTGAGAGTTTGGATCCAGTACCATGTTGGTACTTATTTTGTGTTGGTATCACCTCTTCTAGCTTGCATTTGAGTTGGTAGAAAATCATGAGTAGTTTTGTCATGACTATGCAAATGTTATGGAAAAAATTCTCTCATGTGTAGAATTTTTGGCATAAAAATTTGTGGTTGTGTAGCCACATATTTTTTTGTTGTGCTCATAGGACCAGTAGCATTTTGGTTATGTTTTTTTATGAGTACTTGACCCCTAAAGTTTCCACTTGTGTGGGAATAATAGCATGAGTAGCATTACCTTGCTTATTTTAGCATCCTATTATTTTCTACTAGTATGGTTATTGCACTAGCTGCTAGTTTAGCATTTTGTTAATTTTTAGCAAGTATGACCAGAGGCCTTGTTACCTCTTAATGCTTTTCTATTCTAGTGGAACACCCACTGGTGTCATTGCATTTTTGGTGGAAACATTATTTCCCCCACACTAGATGTGTTGCTTTTATATAGTTCTCTAACTAATGAGTTCCTAGTATTTTTGCCTTGAGCTTATGAGTGCTAAATGAAAATGTGTATGCTTCTGTTTGTAAGTGGTTGTAATCATGTGTGGCTTGCTAGGAAAAATCCATCTTTGGAGTGTTTTTTGATTCCTCTAGTAATGCCCCTTTTTATTACCACTAGTATGTAGGAGTTGCCCTGCAAATGGATGCCTTGTTTTATCAAATGGGATATTTTTTTTATAGCAAGTATAGATGTTTTTCACTCCTGTTTTTGTGACATGGACCCTCTGGTTGTATTTCAATTACTTGATTGAAATGCATCCATTGATTCTTCATGTTTGAGTAGTACTAGTTCCCTAGCATTTTTGTATTGAATTATTTTTCCTGCCAACTTGTATTTGTTAGATATTTGTGTACCCTAGCATGAGGACATGTTTTCATTTCCCATTATGATAACATGGTTCCTTGTTTGCATTGTAATACTTTACTTATTATGCATGCTTGCATAGCAAACTTTTAGTAGAAACATGTCACTAGGATTCCTCCTTTTTAGTCATTGTTTCTATTGTTCTCATTATGAGAATTGGGTGTTTTGTGATGAGTCTATTGCCTTGTTGCACTTGTGTAGGCTCACTGATTTGTAAAAGTAACCTTTGCAAATCATGTGTCTTATTTATTCTTGATGTGAATTTAGACTTAGTAGGATAGCTACCTTTTTCTTTTTGTGGTGTGGTTGATAGACCCATTGCCATGATTATTATTGTGCATGTTTTATATACTTTTAGTAGTCTCACCCTTGTGAAACTAAGTGTATTTTGGGTTTATTAATATCTTGGTATGAGAGTGGCACACCCACTGAATCCATGATGTTGAGGTTGTGAGATATGTTCCTCCAGCCTTGAGCTATCTTGTTAAATGGCATTTCTGCCAAGTGTGTTTGTTTGATTGTTTGCCTCAATTAATAATTGGGTGATTGGTTAGTATTAGTTTCCTTTCTGTATGTATTGTTATGTATTGTTGCTTGCCTTGATTGGTTCTGAATGTGTGTCCGTTATTCTTTTTACGACGTTAGAAAACGAAGAGGAAGGAAGTGTCGGGAAGCTCTGTTTCAAGTTCCAGTCACTCCAAAACCAGGGACACAAGGAGTTACCAGGCAAGCCATCCTGATGCTTGCTGATACAATACTTATCATTATCTATCATGCATGTTTTACCTCTGAAGTTTTACCAAAACTTGATTATCAAAACTATTTTTGATGTGGCTATTACTACTATTCTATTATATAGGTTACTATCATGCCAGTAGTTGAACTTGGTAATACCAAGCCCATAAGCCACCATATGGTATTTATTACCATCAAATATACTAGTCCCTAATTGGACACCCTAAAATTATGATTCTACAAAACAAAGGCTTTACGTAAAAACCCGGAGAAAAGGCGGATCCTTATTCTCCGGAGAAATGTGGAAGTGGTCATTTTTGAGAAATTGGTGTTTTCAAAAATGACACATAACCTAGTCTTCGCCGGACAACCTTTACCGTACTGCCACCCTACCCCAACATGGGCACGGGCTTAACTTGAAGTTTGTTCTTATTAGTGTGTGTTATCTCACTTGCTATAAGGGGCGTCGTACCATCGAACCGAATGTCGTCAAAACTCCCAATGTTGAGACATATAAAGTGTGGGATTAATTTTCCCTCCGGACGCATCAGTTGGGGCTCCTGGCTTGGCGGGGATTAGCCCGGTGCCGGGGATGCGGACACTCGACTGAAGAGATAGACATATTCTAGTTTGAACATAGTGGATGGTTATGATCAGATACCTGATGTTTACATACTGTTGTTACAGTCCGTGGTTGTTCACGGTAGGTGTACTGGATCTGGTGGATGAGTACACCTCTGCAGAGTACAACTTTTTCGAAGAAGCCGCGTCCTCGGATATGGACAGTTGAATGGCCATGTAGCTAGAATTGTGTCAATGTTTTCAAAAAGGAGTTTTTGAAAGGAAGTGTTGAACTTGTGAAGTTCGGAAAGGAATGAAAACTTATACCGTGGAGGTATCGTCGATGATGAAAAGCCAGAAGTTGTTATACAAAACAAATTGTTTTGCAAAGAAAACCTTTTCTACTCTAAGCAAGAATTCTGGAAACTGATTCCAAGAAGTTTTGCAAAGAGAAAATATTCTTTAACAAAGTTTTACAAAACCTCTTGTACATGTGATATCTACAAGAGAAATAAAACTATATTATTTTCTTCTGAAGTATCTTCTTCAACGAAGATGCAGATTAACCTGACTGCAACTGTGGTGTCATCCTATATGAACATCATTGGTAGGGGACCCTATTTATAGCCTACCTATTCCACCATATAAGCATATTTGCATGTTTGGTAAGTGGTATGATGGATGTCTTGCTGAGTACATTCAAATGTACTCATTATGGTTTCGCCCCTGGTATCTACTTGCCAGACTTTGAGAAGGAACCTCCGAAGGATATTTATGAAGAGAAGTACGGAGCTGACGGCTTTGCGAACTAGGATCGTCTCCGAGTCAGCAGCCTGTAGGTTAAGGCGTGACTTGGGCTCAACTACGTTGTGTTTTTAATTGTCTTCCGCTGTGTTTGATAAGTTGCCTGCCCTTTTGGCAGTTGCGTTAAACTTGATCATGTGATCATTTATGTAATACCTTTATGTATTCGTGTAATGGATGATGTATTTCTGTATGCCAACTTTGTATGTTGTTCACGACTGATCTTTCTGGGATCGTGAATGTATGCATACGGAGGGTTTCAGACTGCCGGTCTGGGGTCCTTACACTTGTCATCCCCGTTGTACCTGAATTGCAGAATGAAACCAGCCTACAATTCGTATATGGCGGCGAACTGCCTCCCCTCGTTGAGGAGGAACATTTGTCCATAGTTGTCGAAGTGCACCTCTACGGGGCGCACCGTCGGGGCAGTTCGCAATTTGCAGCACGAATTCGGGGGCTTCCTTGCCGTCAAGATCGATCTTGAACTTCTCGGGGAACCTCACCCGCGGTTGTATGTCCTCGTAGAGGATCAGCACGAACCCGTAGCCATAAAGGCTCGGCAATGGAGGTGACTGCGACCGATCGGAAGACGAGGACGAACGACACGACACATCCGACGACGACGAGGATTGCGATGGCTGTGGGTCCCCACGCCCACCTCGCGCACCACGACCACCGCGGCTACCACGACCAACACGCCCACCACTCTGGAGAGCTCTCGCCATCATTACTAGTAGTGAGATTTGGAACATTTGGCGGTGGGAACCGTCCGGATTAATTTTTATAAGTACTCAGGCGGGAGACAAGGGGGCACTATATCGCTGCCATGCGGGCCCGGGAGGCCAAAGGGTGGGTTTGACCTGACTCAACGCGCCATCCGTCGTGTCCGTATCGCGGCGTATTTTCGTCTCATATTTGGGCAAGAAATTGGTGCATGCCGACCAGATCGGCCGTGAAATGAGCTCTTTTCTAAATAGGTCGGGGCGTTGAGCCTTTTTTTTCATCCCCTACGAATAGAATCGGAGGCGGGCAGACCAAACTAGTCTGCGCGATACAGCTCGTAAACAATTTTTTTCAAGTAATGCTGGGGCCTTTGCGTCTGTTTTCTATAATGACGTTTGTAAGTGTTGTTTTCCTCTTCTAATAGCGTGATGAATCGGCAGACCTCCTGCCTTTGACCCCCAAAAAAATATGTTAGCCTCTGTTCTCATGTGCAACGCAGCAAGATTTAAATAGTGTTGTGTCCATTTTATCGATACCACGAATCTTATTATACATTGTATTATAGTCTTCTGTGCACTAACCATATTGGTTACGTCCCTGTACTTGTACACATATTCTGATATTACCTTAAAGATTTAAGCCGGGAGTTCAGGGAGCTCTCTCGTGCGCTCTGCCGGCGTGTTGTCGCTGACAAGTAGGCCCTACAACCCAACTCCCCAAAGCACGTGTGACCGCACCAGTCCTTGTCCGTCTCTCTCCTCTCGCAGCCCTCTCGAGTCTTCCCTCGAACCTTATCTTCTTCTTCACCTGTAGCGGCAGCGACAGAGCAAAGGTGGTAGGAGTTGCATCGATACACATGTGGGGGGAATCCGGATTATCCTCTCCTCTCTCTCCCTGGTTTGTCCTCTAAACCTCGGTCGGCGATGGGGAACAACGGGAGTTGGCGGCGGGGATCAACGAGAGGTGGCTCTCCTCCGTCACTACATCATCCCTTTCTGTGATTGGGAATGACAGGAGACAGCGTCCTGGATTAGCAAGAGGTGGCGGTGGGGAAAGGAGGTCAATCCCTTTGCTTCTCTCTCGTGATCCAATCCCTTCCCCTCTATTCTGGGCGTTATCGCCATCACCGAGGCAAACGCATCTGCGCGCATCCAAGCTCCACCGTAGTGAGGCGAGCAAGGGCGGCGAGTGAGGAGCAGGCTCACCGGCTCAACCTACAGATTCGGTGTGGGCACCGTTCCGGCTCGGCACCTCAATCTCTTATCCTATCCACCAGCACGCCGCCGCCGCCAATAACACCCTACCGTATGCTTCCTCCCGACGGCCGCCCTTTGGCGCCGTCTTGGGCCGCTGCAGCACACCCTGCCCCCTCTTCCTCTCCAGCGCATCCCGGCACCAACTGCCATCCCGGCCGTCGCATTCTCCAGTTAAGTCGCTGCTTCCAGTTAAGTGTCCCGGCCGTCGCGTTCTCCTCTGCGACTCTCGGCGGGAGCAGCAGGGGCCGCCGCTCACCGCGATGAGCTCGAGCAGAGGTAAGCTGTGACGGCGGGCGCGACCACCGCCTGCATACATGCTGGATGAGTGATTGTTATGGGCGCATGTAAGAAGATACAAACCACTCTACCAGGTAAACAGAACTACTGATGTTTCCCTCTCCTTTATTTATTTTATCTAGATGATTTGTCGCAGTAGAATGCTAGAACAAAACTTCTGCATCCCCATGTACTCCAAGCAAGTGCAATTATGTACTTGCCTTTTTGCTCTCATGAATGATTGGATACTGGGTGTGCCCGTTTCCATGAAGAAATTTCTGTCAGGTAGGATGTATGCTTCAAAAAAGAACCATGGTTGTTCTTTAGAGTGAAGAAACGTGCTAGAGGTGCAGTCTACTTCTTTGACTGCTACTGTCAAATGTCAAATGTATCAGTGAACAATCTCCTCAAAGGAAAAAATAGCTAAGAGTTTAACACATTGATTTATACTTAACTTTTGGGATATTATTGCACAAAAAATAATTAATACGATACTTATTAGCTGGCATTCTGAATATTCCAGTAGATGAGCATCTGCAAGAAATAGGACTGAAGAACAATCCAAGCTTATTATAAATTATCTATGCACTTGTATTTGTTCATCGATCGTTCATCATGGTTCGTTACTACATATATACAACAAATATTGCTTCTAGATGCAGACAACTTTTTATTTGAGTTTCTCAATAGGCCAGAGGTAAAACAATAATGTGCCCAAAGAACTGAATCTGTATGCCTCTCATATAGTATGATTTTATTCATATGTCAATGAAATCAAGTAGAGAAACTAGCCATGCATAATTAGAGAGTTCTGAAGGATGAAAATACTGAGAATGTGCTCTATTTTCTTCCTCCTCCCCCCCCCCCCCCCTAGGTGTTTGTTACTGACTTATCTGGTTATAAAATGATAAAATTTTACTTCTACAAGTTCATATATTTTTCGCTATTGTTTCACGAACTGTGCTGCGTTGAGATGTCCTTTCCTTTTTCAATTTAGATACTAAAGGAAACAAAGTATATTAAAAGATCATTGGATGGATATATTATAGTTGAATGTTATTTGTCACACCACTTGAACTTTTGGGGTAATTATTGGGTGGTCTTTTTTGTTACTGATAGCCTCTCCATGACTCTAAGTGCTACTTTTAGTAATTGTAGGGATTAAGTAAAAAATAAAAATTGTAGTTATGCCCTTCCTAGAGTTACTAATGCCATGCTAGCTAGGGAAATGTGCATTAGTTTTCTTGGATCTGATCCATCTCACCCATGAGTGTTCTGAGTACATTCAACTACATTCCAGTTGTATACTTTTTTTGTTGAATTGTGATGTTAGAAGCTATCGTAACTTATTTTGTAGGCAACTTGATATTGTTACTTTAGCCACTTCTTTTATCCTGAAATTACCACAAGCAACCTAGACATAGTTGCACTTCTTGAAAAGCATGTTCGATTTTGTAATGTTATTGCAGTTCGTAATATCTAATTAGCTAAAAATTGTTTCTCCTTGAGGTAATACAGTGTGCAATGTGTGCACTTCAATGGTCAAAGTCTGAGCTGAGGTCCTAGATGTTGTATATGAGTATGATAATAATTACAGGTTTGGAAGTAAGCAAGATGGAGTTAGAAAGATGGATTGAAATCATTTTTACTAGATGTATTGCAGTTTCCGAGTGATTGGTAAAAATCCTCTTCATTTATTTGTTTATGCCAGTGGTTGTGATTCATTTCTTACTGTTTTTATTTATTTATGGGGCATGTGTTGTTGTTGACGTTCATTTCTCCATGGAGGTTCTTCTCTGATTAGGTAGAAATAATCACCTTTTGCCCCTGATGTGTGCTTCAGTGACCTATGCAACTATGCTCTCCAATTAGTCAACTACTGATTAAAAGCTTCAAAGTAATCTTTTCTTTATCTTGCTTCCTTCTATAGCTTCCCCAACTAGAAACAATTAGTTTAGCGCATGAGACTTGGTTTTCAAATGCAAGGCTGCTACAAGATAAGTATTTATTTGTTGCTTCTGAGTATGTCCTATCGAAACACGCACAATGTTTTTCTCAATGTCGTATCCGCTATGTATTCATGAAAATAAAGAGTTACATAAGCGTTACTTGGTAGCGTTTTTCTCTGTATTCTCATGTTTTCTTTGTGCTACTTGCATTTCTTATTTTTCTGTGATTGTGAGGCCATTCATTCAATGATGACATACATCTGTTTTCAGGTCCTGAAAATTTGCTTGGAATGTACCACTATTTCTGTTAACTTTCGGTTGTCTGGATTCAATACTGTTAGCCCGGTTGGTGGGCAGCTTCGGTGATTTGGCTGCTTTGCCATCTTCATCGGAGACCTGAGTGGAAATGGTGAGGCCCCAGTTACATACACTTCACTTTTATTTGCTAGAAGTTGGTGGCCAATCTGCTAGGTTAGTGCTGGCTGCGCAATGTTGGTTATAGTCACTACCCAGCTACTGATGTTCTGGCTCATGTATGAGCATTTTAGGGTTCATGTCACGTCTCCATCCTGGTACTTCTTATTCTTCTACATGTTTGTTTAAAAAATATCCATGCGTAAGAAGTTATTTGCAGTGACAAAAAAGTTGTTCCTACTGGTGCTGTTTAATCACACATCATGAAAACATTCTTTTGCTAGGCAAACTAACCGGTTGATTTCCCCCTAAAATAATCAACAAAACCGACACCAACTAACACATTGGTGTTGGTCGATCTCGCCTATATGGCTAAAAAAATCCCCACGCTTAGAGACACATGATACACACTGACTAAAGGTGATATTACCCGCACCTAATTACATCATCGAAGCAAATGGATCACAGCAGGTTACAATCAAAGCAAAAATGTCGAGCATGCAATGCATCGGCTGGCCACGCCATGCAACCACGCTGGGCAGACGGCGCAGCAAAGCGCGCCTATCGTCTAGTATATATGATACGAGGCCACCCATTGGGGCTGTGCCGAAACCCCAAAACCTAAGCTTAATATGGTATCAGAGCTACTCCTCCAAGTCTATCGCTCGGTGCATGGCTATCCGTCGCGAACTGCGTGAGCTGAAGAAGCGTGACCTCTCGGTTACCAACTACTTCAACAAGATCAAAGCGCTCATGGACATCCTCTCCTCCATTGGTCAACCTCTTAGTGATACCGAGTTCACTTCCGTCGTCCTCAATGGACTTGATGGCGAGTACGACTCTCTCTTTGAGGTGGTCACTGACCGCGAGACGCCGATGACACCGCAGGATCTCTACTCGCGGATGTTGAGCACGGAACAACGCGTTGAAGCGCGTCGTGCAGTTGAGGTCTACAACGACTCGTCCTCGGCAAACTCTGCTTATCGTGGAGGCAAACCTGGGCCATCTCGCCCGCCTCCTGTTATCGGTGGCGGTTCTGGCCCTCCTGGTGGTAAACCAGTTCTATCGACGCCGTCCTCATTACAGCCTTCCTCGGGCCGACCTGCTCCACCTGATGTGCCTACTGGTGGGGGTCGCGGCCGCCCCACATGCCAGCTCTGTGGCATTTTTGGCCATCTTGCTTCGCGCTGTCATAAGCGTTTCCTTCGGAGTTTTCTGGGCATTGGCAATGATGGACGTAATAATGAGCGCCAAGCTGCTATGGCCGCTACGCAAGGACATACTCCTTCATACCCAGTTGACCCAACCTGGTACATGGACACTGGTGCCACGGATCACCTGACGAGCGAGATGGGAAAGTTGCACACTAGGGCACCCTAGCACGGCCACGACAAGGTTCACACTGCGGATGGGTCAGGTATGCACATTGCTCATATTGGTCAGGCATCTCTTCCCACAAGCACATCACGACATCTTCATCTTACTAATGTCCTGCATGTTTCTTCGGTCACACGCAACTTGTTGTCTGTTCCTAAGCTTACTCGTGATAACAATGTTTTTTGTGAATTTCATCCGTTTGATATTTTTGTTAAGGATCGAGCCACGAGGGATGTTCTTCTTAGCGGTCGCTGCGTCAATGGTCTTTATTGTCTTGATGAGCCGTCCGCCTCTCGTGTCTTCACTGGTGTTCGTGTGTCGTCATCTCAGTGGCACTCGCGACTTGGTCATCCAGCCTCTCCAATTGTGCGTCATGTTCTCCATCGCCATGAATTACCCGTCGAGTCTAGGAATAAAGAAACAACCATTTGTGATGCATGTCAACAGGGCAAGAGCCATCAACTTCCTTTTATCTCTTCGAGTCGTGTTGTTACAAATCCTCTTGAACTTGTGTTTTCGGATGTTTGGGGTCCAGCTAAAACTTCTGTTAGTGGTCATGGTTATTATGTGAGTTTCATCGATGCGTATAGTCGTTTTACATGGCTCTATCTTCTTAAGCGCAAATCTGATGTGTTTAATGTTTTCGTTCAGTTTCAGCTTCATGTTGAACGCCTTCTCAAGCATAAAATTGTCCATATACAATCGGATTGGGGGGGCGAATACCGCAACCTCAACACGTTCTTCCAAAAGCTTGGGATCTCACATAGATTGTCATGCCCACATACACATCAACAAAACGGTGCTGCTGAACGCAAGCATCGTCATATCGTTGAAACCGGACTCACGCTTTTAGCACATGCGTCCGTTCCTTTCCGTTTCTGGAGTGATGCATTTTCTACGGCTTGTTTTCTTATTAATAGACTTCCAACTCGTGCTCTTAACATGAGGACTCCAATCGAGCTTTTGTTGCATGAAACTCCCGACTACACTTTCCTCAAAGTTTTCGGGTGCGCGTGTTGGCCACACCTTCGTCCATACAACAAACACAAACTTGAGTTTAGGTCTAAGAAATGTGTTTTTCTAGCTATAGTTCTCAACACAAGGGTTACAAATGTCTTCATGTGCCTACTAATCGTGTCTACATTTCTCGTGATGTCGTCTTTGATGAAACTGTGTTTCCCTTTGCTAATCTTCCCACCTCCACTGACACACCACCGCATCAATCTTCTTATTTTTCGCCTGATCAATTTGTCGATGCTGCATATACTCTTGTTTTGCTTCCTCACCATGGTGCAGGTGTTGGTCGTAGTGCCTCTCTGGAACTCCTCGATGATGCACGAGTGGCTGTTGCGTCGGATGTTGACTCTATGCCCGTGCATGCTCATGCACATGGTACTGGTGCCTTCCCGGCGGCACCCTCCACGCCAAGGACGCCAAGCATGGCCTCGCCTCCCACTTCATCACCCCGTGCGTCGACTCCCTGTGCTACGCCTGGTCAGCCCAGCCCGTCTGGCTCGACTGGGCCGGATTCGCCGGCTGCTTTCGATTCCTCATCACCTGGGCCGGCTTCACCATCTTCGTCCATGGCGTCACCGGTTGTGTCGCCATCGCCCCCCCCGTTCCTTCCGATGCGCCTTCCACTATGCCGCTTGCGCCAGCTCCCGCTGTGCTCTCCCGCGTACACACCCGGAGTAGGAGTGGTATTTTCAAACCGCTCCAACGTACCGATGGCACAGTCGCCTGGATTGCTGCATGCATGGCCCATTCCGTGAGTGATCCCTCGGCTGAGCCACGACATTATCAGGCTGCGATGACTGTTCCGCACTGGCGAGCTGCTATGGAAGAGGAATTTCGTGCTCTTCTTGCCAATGATACATGGAAACTTGTTCATCCTCCCCATGGCGTCAATATTATTGACTCCAAATGGGTGTTTAAAGTGAAGAAGCACGCTGATGGATCTATTGAGAGTTATAAGGCACGGTTAGTTGCGAAAGGGTTCAAACAACGGTATGGTCTTGATTATGAAAACACTTTCAGTCACGTTGTCAAACCAACAACCATCCGACTTCTTCTCTCGTTGGCTGTCACTCGAGGCTGGTCTCTTCGTCAGTTGGATGTTCAGAATGCTTTTCTCCATGGAGTGTTGGAAGAAGAGGTTTATATGCGACAACCCCCAGGATTTGTTGATCCTGGTCGACCACATCACTTGTGTCGTCTAGTCAAGGCAATCTATGGTCTCAAACAGGCGCCTCGTGCCTGGCATGCGCTTCGACTGCATGGTTTTATTCCTTCAACAGCTGATACGTCTTTGTTCCTTCTTCAGCGGTCAGATGTTACTATGTACCTCCTGGTCTATGTGGATGATATTATCCTTGTCAGCTCTTCCCCCAGTGCAGCTGATGCTCTTATTACTACTCTGCGTGCTGATTTTGCTGTCAAGGACCTGGGTAACCTTCATTTCTTTCTTGGCTTGGAGGTTACTCACAGTGATCATGGTCTCTTCCTCACCCAAAAGAAATATTCTCTCGATCTGTTGCGTCGAGCAGGTATGCTGAAGTGCAAAGGAACTACCATGCATATGTCCTCCACTGACAGGTTGACAGCGCTGTTGACGGTGCATTGCTTTCTTCAGATGATGTGACGGAGTATCGCAGTATTGTTGGAGGTTTGCAGTATCTTACTATCACTCGCTCTGACATCTCGTTTGCTGTTAATCGAGTTTGTCAGTACCTTCATGCACCGAGAGATACACACTGGTCTGCTGTGAAGCGCATTCTGCGCTACATCAGTCTTACAGTTTCCATTGGTCTACATCTACGGTCCAACCCGTCAGGAGTTCTTTCCGCTTTCTCTGACGCTGATTGGGCTGGTAGTCAAGATGATAGGCGATCTACGGGGGGATATGCAGTATTCTTTGGTCCCAATTTGATCGCTTGGAGTGCTCGTAAGTAGGCCACTGTTTCTCGTAGTAGTACTAAAGCTGAATACAAGGTTGTTGCCAATGCCACTGCAGAGCTTATTTGGGTACAGTCTTTGCTTCAGGAGTTGGGGATCTCTCTTGATCGACCTCCAGTTTTTTGGTGCGATAACATGGGTGCAGCATATCTGTCATCTAACCCGGTGTTTCATGCTCGGACGAAACATATTGAGGTTGACTATCATTTTGTCAGGGAACGCGTTGCACAGAAGCTACTTCAGATCAAGTTCATCTCATCTAAAGATCAACTTGCAGATATCTTCACCAAGCCGTTGCCACTACCTGCATTTGAGTTCTGCTTCTGCTGGCGCAATCTTAACCTGCTTGATGCTTCATGACAGAGTTAAGATTGAGGGAGGGTATTATACATTGTATTATAGTCTTCTGTACACTAACCATATTGGTTACGTCCCTGTACTTGTACACATATTCTGATATATTAAGAATCAGTATAACTCGGCTAGCTACGAGCGCTCACAGCTATTTGGGCTCCCTAATCATTCTAACCAGATCCATCGGCTTGCTTCCTTGGATGTCTTCACGGCACCCGGATGGGCCAAACATGACAGGGCTGCTGCTCCGCGAATTGACCGCGGTGAGTCCTCCTGAACCGGGCCAACTTGTGCTATTGGTCCATACAGCCTCTAGGACCTAGCCCAACGTGTGCTATGCTTTTCTTGTTTCTCATAGTCCCCTCGGGAAGGCTGAGGGACCGCAGGGGATGGCCATGGAGGAGCTGCCGTAATTTATTTCTGCGATTAATGCAACCTTCCGTTTCCTTTCCTCCCGGTGACGGTGGTGGACTACAGTTTCATGGCTGCCCAGCTTCTCTCTACAATTGCTCATATAAGCTGCGCACATAATTATTTACTTCTCTCCCTCACTTCTAACCATCGACCTCCCATTGACCCCATGTTCTCCACTTAGGTTTATCATTAGGCTAGCCCCAGTGGGAGTAACTTCGCTAGTAACATCGATGCCACGTAGGCAAAAAATCTGATGTGGCAAGTATTTAATACGGAGAGAGATGATTGTGGTAACTTAGCTAGTTACTGTAACATCACACCTCCCAAGACAGCTTGAGTCTACAACCTAATAAATAGAGGCTTGCATGACACCACATCATTGTTACTACCCATTGTGGAGGTGGTAACATAGTCTAGAATAACGTGTATGTTACTAGTGTATGTTACTCCCCATTGTGACTAGCCTTAGCAGAAACAATACGGTAATGCACCATAAAAGAGGCCCGCTCTGTGCCAAGGTCAATGACGTTGCCGTCAATACAGAAGCCTGCTCTCTTCTTGGCCTTCTGCTCGACAACGGGCGATGAGGAGGACTAGGCGGCTCGGCCGTCGGTGTCTTGAACAAGCAAATGAGGAAGCATCTGACGCTGCCGCTTACGAACGAAAGAGAACACGATGCTGCATCGCTGTCCCCGGCTTCTCACCTTTCTTTATCTATGTTCCCTGGCACGGTTCGTAATTCTCCTCACTTATGGATACACAATTTTCCTCCTGCATGTTTTTTATCTTCTAGCAAATCGTATAGGTTTATTTTTGGACAGGAGTAAAACAGACTATTCTCTTGAAGTTGCTGAATATATTATGCACCGATTCTGGAAATGATATGGATGCAACCTGTATGATATTGTTACTTGTGCAGAATGTTGCTTACCACTTGCATAATTTCGAAATATTATTGCATCGAAGTCTTACATGCAGGGTGCCTGTCTCATGCATGTGAGCTCTTGACCTATGACCATTGGTTCAAGAACAGTTGTTTTGTGTTCACTACAAAATGATCTTTTCAATTGTTACCGTTGTGTTTATATTAGTACTGACGTGTTCTTGCGTTTCTTATATAGTTTTCTATTTCAGGGCCGAGAGATTGTGTTTACCTTGTATCATTGACACTGTTTATTATTGCCAGGTGTAGAATTCTCCGAAGACTTTATCAGCAATCAGTTAATTAACGACTTGTCACTTGGCTATTTGAAGGTTTTTCAGAAGCCCGCTTACTGCATGTGTGTGCTATACTGTTATAATGACTTGTTATTTCAAGGTTTATCAGAAGCCCACTTTCTGCATGTGTGTGCTATGCTTCTTAATTTGGAAGCACAATGTTCTCCATCTGAACAGACCTGGAGCTAGGCTTGCACATAATGGTCTGCCCTAGATACCCAGAAGTTGAGTTGAGGGTAATTATTCTTCACTGAATACCCAGAAGTTGAGTTGCGGGTAATTATTCTTCACTGAAATTTATATCCCAAATCATAAGAGTTGGGCGTGTAGGACACTTAGTCTACTCATGTGCTATCACATCTAAATGAAGCAGATATCCCAGGCCCATCCATTATTTTTGGATCATTTGGCCAATTATAAGATGGAATATTCTTAATTACTATCCGACCTAATTCCAGTTGGTCAGAGTTAACCA
This sequence comes from Alopecurus myosuroides, assembly GCA_028641055.1. NCBI lineage: Eukaryota > Viridiplantae > Streptophyta > Magnoliopsida > Poales > Poaceae > Alopecurus > Alopecurus myosuroides. The sequence continues at coordinate 56,654,380 of CM054061.1, forward strand.
CAATTTAAGGGCTGCACCTCTTTTGCTCTGCTATTATACTCCTTATGTGCATATAAAGTAGATTCAAGATACTCCCTCCGATCCATATTAATGGTCGCTAAATCGGATGTATCTAGACATATTTTAGTGCTAGATACATCCGATTTTGCGACCATTAATATGGATCGGAGGGAGTATTTACATGTGTTAAATTTAAGTTAGGCATCATGTTAATTCCTATATATGTATGTAATTCAGGAATGAATATAAGGACGAAGCTCTTTTTACTTACCCGGAAGTTGGCTATGCTGAGAAAAAAAGGATGTTGATTTTCTTTTTTATCATTTCCATCGGTGGATCAATTGAATCTGAACGCTGCATATAATTTTTATTTTAAAGAATGGAGAACTCTTAGTTTAGAAATCCAGTCTACCTTACATAGTTATGTGCATAGATTGAAACTAATGCAGCGATAAGTTCCTTACTGAAGCTAAAATTTTGCTATAGAGCCCTTCCGTTTGGAGTCAAAGAATTGTCTGCTTTCTGCACGATGAAATGCTGGCTTTCTAAGTCTTCTTATATGATGACAATGAGAATTAACCAAATCATTATAACATTAAATATATTATTTGGAAAATTTAACGTCCATATTTTCTACCTTTATATCTGCGAAAATAGTTATCGTTACGTGAAAAATATGACGGGCGCGGCAACGCGCGCCATCATGGTCTAGTATATATGATACGAGGCCACCCATTGGGGCTGTGCCGAAACCCCAAAACCTAAGCTTAATAAATCTGATGTATCCGCTTTCGGGTTTTTTTTGTTGTTGTTGAAAGTTGAAATCTGCCGTGACCTCGAGCTAGTACTATTGATTGTTAGCCAAGTACAGAGAGTACGAGTCGTGCAGGTTGAGTGTTGCCATTCGTGCGTCAAGTCACTGCCTAGTATGTTCAGTGCATGGATGTAGATGTACGGAGTTTGTCAAACCAACTATAAACACAAGGTTAGGCTCTGTATAAATATGGAATTAATGCAGAATCGGAGGTCATCAACTGTTTTTATGCAGATTCGCATCAACATATGTTCACTGCATCCGTGGACTTCTGTCAGAATTTTTGGAGCATTGTGGTTGCTCTCGGCATAGCGGTAGAGTATCATAACCTTGTTTGCCAGACTTGCTTTTGTCAAAAAAAAATTGACAGTTAGAAAATAATCGCAACACTAACACAATTAGCAAAACTGAGCGTGTTTGGGCGATTCTCTGCAGACCCACGCGGAATCCCTGCACACCAAGCAAAATGCCCCAGAAGCCAAAAAAAACACCCATAAGCTAAGTTTGGACACACCCCCTAAGAAAAAACCATGGCGCTCAACCAACCAACCACCAGAGCTAAGAAAAGCCATGGCCATGCACGCCGAGCTCTCCAGGTTAAATTGCCTCCACTTGTTTCTATATAACCTAATCCAGCACGGGATGCAAAGGCCATCAACCTGCAGCAGCAAGAGCCTCCGAGCCGTCGCCTCCCTCCTGCTCTCCCTCGTTCTTAACCTGGCCTGCCCTCCGCACACACTCCTCACCCACCAATAAAAAAACACCTCGCCGAGGGCGGTCGAGAAGAGATCGAAGCAGAGCACGAACCATGGCACGGCTCTCCACCACCACCACCATCGCCTTCTTCTTCTTCTTCGCCACCGCTGCCTTCTTCCTAGCCGGCGCCACCACCGCCGCCGAGGACCGCGGTCCGCGCAACCCCGCCGAGTACATCATCTTCTCGCAGGGCCGCAAGGTCGCCGGAGGCACCACGGTCAGCGTCCCGCGCAACCCCGCCGAGTACATCATCTTCGGGCAAGGCCGCAAGGTCGCGGGCGGCACCACCGTGAGCGTCCCGCAGAAGCAGCCCCCCAGCGGCGGCGTCAACCCCGGCGAGTACATCTTCTCCCGCAACGACCGCAGGCTGACGGGCGGCGGGCAGACGAGCGCGACGCAGGCGTGCGACGCGCTGGAGGGGAACAAGAAGGCGTGCTACACGATAACGCGGCTGCCCGGCGTGACGACGCCGCGGGCGCTGCTGGACGCGGCGCTGCGGGTGGCGCTGGGGAGGGCGCGGGCGCTGAAGGCCAAGTTCGACGAGGCGAAGGCGGCGTCGAAGAAGGGGAACCCGATGGCGTCCATCCTGGGGTCCTGCGACAAGAACTACGACGACCTGGTGGACGCGCTGGAGGAGGCCAGCCGGGCGCTGCAGAAGGGCGGCAGCAGCTACAACCTCGTCACCAAGATGTCCGCCGCCAGCACCTACGCCACCGACTGCGACAACTGGTACAGCGAGCGGAGCCTCACCTCGCCCTACGAGAGCGTGCAGCGCCACGCCGCCCAGGCCGTCTCCGTCGCCCTCGGCGTCGCCGCCAAGAGCAAGAACCTCTGAACGATGGCATGCTAAAATGAGCTTGTCTTGTCTGTGATTTGTTGTAAAAGGGTGGCGGGCTGTATGCATGCCGCACTTTTGTGAGACTATATACGTGAACGATTAAGGCTCGAGGAAGTTTGTAGTGCTAGTATATGTACTACTGCTAACACGACAAGCAGGTTGACCTCGTTAATATTTCAATTTTCAAATCAAATGGAGTATCATATCTCAGCTTGGGCGAGTGATTTCGTACACTGTTTGTTGGCAATGGCAAGTGTGTACCATGCCAAAGTTCAGGGCATGCATTTCCTTTGGATTATTTTCGATTTTGGTTGCACGATACGATATGTCGCTCTCAAAATTGATATGCGAAGGGCAAGACCCATGTGCCACCCTGCCTCCAAGCATTCATACATGATGTTCTGTTTAGGATATCACACCGTCCTAGCTAGCTAGATCATCAAACTTGGAGCCAGACTCGGTTTACATCATTTTGTGCTAGACCTTATTCGTCATGAAGACATAGGCACGATGAAGTGGCGATCTATACTTCCGTATATTTCCCCGGCAGGTTCACATTGTTCAGAAGAAGCACGATTGCTGACTGTCCAACTAACGGTCATGAACAAAGATAGACAAGCAGCATGCTTCCTTCTTTTATTTTGTGATGAGAAAATCACATCGAAAATAAAACACCACTCAACGCTCCTCAACCTTGCTGCTGTGTGCAACATAGGTCCGAATTTCATCACACCGATACTGCATAGTCTCAGATGCATAGTCTCAGATGCATTGCATACAAAATACAGAGGGGGCAGAGATCCAGTTAGTTTTACAACGACGTAACGTAAAACAGGACAGGTTCATACACCTTCAACCAAAATTAGGCTGCAAGAAAAATAGGGAACGGCAGGAATAGAGTCCAAGCTCACGACATCAATGGAGAAGATCGATCAATCAATCAATATGATACATGTGATATCAACCAGCAAAACACTGGAAACCAATAATCCTGTTAGGGAACTGTACTCATGTACAGCTTACAGCAAACATGGGTAAAAAAAATTAAACACTGACAGAACTCTGCATGATGGGAGGTTGGAGCTTTAGGGAAAGAACCCCCAACCAGCTTGCAACAGCCGCTGACTACATGTCGTTCTCGGACCCCCTAGCAAACTGCTCGATCCTTAATGCAGAGATCAAATAAGCCTCAGCTCATATTCACCAGCCATTGTGATGTATCTGACCCAAGGAAGGGCCTGGTACCCACTCTTCTCGATGACTTTCAGGTAGCGTACCTGAAAAGTATGATGATGGTATTTGAGCAGGATGCCAAAGAAAATCCCTGAGAAAGCTAGCTGGTAACGGATCTTCAACAGAAGCTGATAAGGTTACCTGAATACCCGAAACGGTGAAATATGGTATCTCAAACTTCACACGTATCGGAGCCTTCTTTTCAGGGGTCGCTTCTTCTGAGGTTATGCTGGGAAGACTAAATTCTGCTCTACACATATATTCCTGATAAGAGTAATGATTCCAGGGAATTAGAACAATCCAACACTAGCATAGCAAAGGAAGCCAAAGTTTTCATATCAACCTGGATCAGAACTTACCTTGCCACCAGGAAATGATTTAATTTTCCAGACCATTGCGTCTCTCTCAGGTGCATATGCTGCAGAACCCATTGAAGTCCTTATATTTGGGTTTGTGGCATCATAGGGCACAGGTACTTCGATTTCTATATTTGTTCCGGTGCTGGAAAGGAGAAAAACAAATACTATGAAAGTTGGCCATCAATGCCACCAGAGGCACTTATTGATAGAAAAGGCACCTTCTTTCCTTGTACTGGCTCCTTGCCTTCACAGTGATCTCTATCCGGCTTCTTGAATGTTTCTCAACTTGTGCTTCCACCCAGATAAGAGGCTTCACCTGCAGGAGGGGACAAAGGAAGACAGGTTTCATTAAAGTAAGGTGTGTGCCAGGAATTAGAAATTGATAATGTCATCAAATAATTTCGTTATAACGCACAAAGAACGAACCTGTGTGGTAAGTCTGTAGGTCATTAGATCAAAAGCTCCATCTGGAGGGACGAATGATATAGTTCTATCATTCTCAAATCTGGTCAACCGTACACACCTATAGAAGAATTGGTCAATACAGATCCATATTGTGGCTACTATGAAACAAAGTACATCAATCGTGCTATCTTACTGATGAAACTTGATATCATCCAGATCTATTGCTTTTCCTTTAGTTGCTCGGCCTTGAGCCTCCAAAAGAACTCTATCATTCAACCCAAGTTTACACTCGGGCATTCCACTGTTACAAATGCATGCATATTAGTATGTTGAATATATTCCACAGGGTATACTGGAAAAAAATAATCAGAAGACTAGAAGTTGAAATGAGTTGGTTTGAGGCAAAGTTCGATGAGCATTCATAACATACTCAATACAGTTCATTTATCAGGTACTATTTGATGCTATTATCCGTAAGAGAACTAAGTGAACTGTACTATTCAAGACACAGTTGCAATACATATGTCGTAGTTGGCACTTGGCAAAGTATGTATACATAGATTGATAGTCTTTACTCATCAATGTCGATCTGTTTCAGCCATCATACAGATTTAATTTTTAAAGGTTACAGGGATGTGTTGGATACATAATCTATCTACATATCCACACAGCTACAATGCTACATGAATGTAATTCCATTAGTTTATAAGTACGGGCAGTTGAGGACTTGAGGTAATAAGCATAGTGTGTGTTTGTGGTACGACCATGTGAGATCAGTATCATGTAGTTACCTCAGGAATGTCCGCATCTTCAGCGCGCCAATGATGTCAGATCTCACAATCTGCCCATTGCTGTTAACAAGAATGTTGACGCTCTCAACCACGTCCAAGAACACCTGCGACACACCAAGTTGAGATCACATAACCATTCACATGAATCACAGGTAAACAAGAGCAGAGGTGTAATGTGTCACACCTCATTCTTCTTGTACCGAATCCCCTCGCTCCGCCACGACACGGCATTCGTCACCGCCATGGGTGGCCTCTGTGTGACCTCCATCCTGTAGGCATCGGTCTTGATGAACTCGCTCAGGATCGTCGCCTCAGTGTATTGCGGATACCCGAAGTCCATCATCTCATCAAGCAACTCGTACTACACACAACAAAGGGCATGGCATCAGCCCCTCCAACATCAGTGATAGCCATTCCCACCGAAACTAACCCAACAAACATAACACAGGAACGCACCACGTACCACGACGACGAAGTTGTCCCTCAGAGATTCCTCCTCCAATTCCTCAAAATAGTGCTTGAAAACCTGCGCCCACGCACAAATCACATGAGCAAAATTCCTGTGTGCTACTTGCTCGAAATGCTAAAAGCACTGTGCCGTGCAGCGTAAATGGCAGCTGCATACATCGACGAGGCGGTGGAGGAACAGGAGTATGCTGGCGGCATTGCAGTTCTGTCGGGAGGCGGTGAGAAGGAAGACGTTGTTGTGCTGGATGAAGGTGTAGGAGACGCCGGCACCGTCGTGCACCACGGGCGAGTGGACCTCCGCGTCGCCCTGATCATGCGCGCGAGAACAGAAATAAATTAAGGTGTTATAAAGCTCGCCGTCGCACGGATCTAAGAGGGGAGGGGAAGGCGGCGAGGGGGCTCACTGACCTCCTTGTCGAGGAGCTTAGTGAAGAAGCGCTCGGCCTGGAGCGCCGTGACGTCGCCGCGGTAGTCCCGCCAGACGAGCACGCGGCCCTTGATGTCGAGCAGGAACAGCGCCGACACCGCCCCCGCCATGCGCGCGCACTCCCGCACGCCCGCTGCGGATCTGGATCTTATCTACCGGCCGCACCTAACCGTGGGGTCGGCGGCGAGCGGTGGTTGGCTTGGCCTCGGCCGCTGAGGCCGCCGGGTCCGAGGCTTGGGACCTCGCGAGGCTGGTGCGCGCGCGCGTGTGGTGTTGGAGTGGGAGAAGGGGATGGTGGCCGGGGAGATCGGAGCCGGAAGTGAGGACGGCGGGGGCGTGTTGTGTTGTGTTGGATTGGCTGGATCGGATCGCGCTGCCGTGCTGTCCCAGTGGGCTCGGTTCAACCCGCTCGCCGTCAGGTTCGAGGTAGTCGGCTTCGCTACGAAGATTGAAGAGGATCAGCTGGACTAGTGGCAACATTTTATGATTTTAAAAATAGAACAATTCAAAATAATCGTTAGCAAAAGTGATTTAAAAGAAACACATTATAAATGCCAACTCCTCATAAAACATGCATGTACACTCACTCTCGCGACGAGCACTTCCGAGATATTAGGCCACGAAGTCACCACGTGCATCTCCACGTTGATGGACACCATTGGCGGAGCGTGACGCCAAACAAAGGATAGGCCAAACAGCTCCAGGGCTCATCGCGGCTTCTGTAGACTGGGCCAGATGAAGTAGACTGGGCTAATTAGTAAGGAATAGATGTGCTATTTAATCTGGAATTAGCGTTTTCCATCTTCCGAAGAGTGGGACAAGGCCCAGTATGGCCTCCATGACGCTCCGCCCCTGATGGACACGTCACCTAGTCTGAAAGAACATTCCCGCAAAAATAAAAAATAGCACTGAAAGAACATCAACAGTTGAATCCTAGCATATACCCAGATAAGTGTGAGCATCTATGCCAAGTCTAGTATTTAAACCTCGGTGGCCGGTTCCACCATAAAGAAATTTGTTTGCGTTGCTACCAAAAGAAGCTAACCAACTGAGCTACACTCACTTCATGTGAACGAGCGATGAGCGATGCAAACTGAGAATTTGGGTGATATTTTTGTACGTAAAACTTAGAGAGATGTAAATAAACGTAGAATAATTCTTGAAAAAAATCACATATATATAGCCAATGCAGTCATTATTGTCGAGGAAGATAAGTGATTGTTAGCTACAAAAACGCTCATTATTGTTGAGGAAGATAAGTGATTGTTAGCTAAAAAAACATTACTATTTATAATGGTGTCTCAAATATATTACCCATCTTCTTTTGTCGTGTGCAATAGACAGTAGGGTTGGCAAGGTTTAGCAACTCGGTGCCTTTAGAATTTGTAGGAAGTGGCCAGAAGAAATCTAGTATTCATATCTAGACATAATCAAGTTCATGCTTGAGAGAAAATAACAGCACCATCGGCATAAAATCAAATTGATGTATCATCTCTTTTCAAGAGAAAAAACTACATATCGTGGTTCATTATTGTGAGGTGAAAGAAATATAGAACATATGGTAGTGCTCCAATATTGAAGGTGTTGGCCCTAGAGGCAATCATGTATGATGTAATTCCCAATGTATTCATAAAGTCGTCCTTGTTTTAAACATCTGATATATGTCATGAATATGTGATTCGATTGTGGAACTATGTATTCATGTCGTTCATGCTAAATTGTCCTTGGTCATTAAGGTTGTGCTGGACACACACGCTAGACTAATGTGAGTGTTGGCTGATGACTCGGTTCCACTTGTCATGGACATGGCGATGTCATTCCAACGTTCACAGGCTTGGCTAAAGAGTTTAGCAAGTCGGACGGACCCATATTGAGATGCAACGAGCAAGTCGTCATTTGCATGTCTCAATCAATGTAATCTTTAGACCTGAGGTTGTCGCATAATCCGAGTTGGGGATCACCGACTTAGGTTCTGTCAAACGTTGTTCCGTGACAAGGCAGTTATAAAGGCAGAGTTCGGGTCGAATGAGAAGCAAACTGCATGATGTGGATAATCAAGATAGGATTTTGCCCCTCCGACTGGAGAGATATTCTCTGTGCCCTCTCGAGTGATATGATTCCGGAAGCATGGCCATGCGCGACTCGGTTAAGTGTTAGCTGAGTCTGTTGACTAAGAGTTAGTCGGATGAATCATATATCATGGACTGAGAAGAGAGTTGAGCTATTTAAGGGATGACGATAATTCGCCTATAGTTCGACAAGGTATATCGTGAGGCGAAAGGGACTCAGATGAAAGTCACATTGAAAGGTATGTCGTCATGACTCTATGGAACTTGGGAGTCGGCACGTTCTGCTAGGAGCCTCTACCGATTGATCGATTGGGAGTCGGACTCCAATCGTGTCCAAGTCGCCATGAGCCTGGAGGGTCGCACACTTAAGAGCGGGAGCAAGTATATTGGTTGGGTTGGACCCGAACCGGAAATTGGCTGAATTCGTGAGTTGAACTCACAGAGGGAATGGGCCACAAGCGTTGTGAAGCCCACTACCACTCGCTATATAAACAGGGGCGCAGGTTGCCCAGCGGGCACATTATTCCACTCCCATGCGTTGGGAAACCTAGCCCTACTCAGTCCAGCCGCCGCACCGGACCTAGCAATCTGCCGTCGGAGCTCCTCCTCGTATGTGTGGATACTGGCAGAGGTGTTGTACGTTCAGCACTTCGACGATCGCGGGATTGGATCGGCTGGATCGGATCGTGTGACTACACTGCATCGACGTGATTCATCGATAATGCGCATCTAGTGGTAATCCTTGTGGCCTTCTACCTCGGCTAAATCTTAGAAGTACCGCGTAGAAAAGTTTTTGTTTATCTCTACGCGTTCCAACAGAAGGCTTGATGTTGATTGTTGTATGGGTTTGTATGCATGACTGTTATGAAGAAACAAAGAGTGTAACGGTTTGTTTGTCTCACGAACAAAATGGAATGTAATGAAACTATTTTTCACCTACCATCAGTTCATGTGTTTGATTTTGGAGAGGAATGGAACCAACTAGTTTCCCAAAATGGAATATGCCCCTTCCATGCAAAATGTGCCCATTCCTCCAAATCCGTGGAATATGATGGAACGGCTGACTAACAATCACCGCTAACCACTCTCCCTCACCCGAAAGAACTACCATATTTCTTACCCGATCAATAGAATGCTATCCTCATCCTCACATTCCTCATCTCTCCCTCTCCTCATACAAATTGAAAAATAAATCAAAGAAGACATAAAAAACGAAAAACTAGTGTAAAGTGTTCTTTTATCTGACATAGTTGGCTATAGTCGTAACAAATTGCCTAATTTCCCGTACTAGCAACAAACATGGAGTAAGTGTAACACCTGGGGTGTTACCCTAAGTTAGAGAGTTGTTTGTTTTCTTTTTTTTGCTTGCATCACATGCCTCATATTGCATTGCACCATGTCTGCATCACAACTGAAAAATTCAAAACAATTTAAACCTTCACACATGTCTAAAAATTTCAATTGAAAGTTGCAACTCAAATTGTTTTCAATAAGTTGAAGTTGAATCTATTTAAATTGCCTGCTAAATAAAATTTTCCCTCTTGTTGAAAACCCTAATGGTAACTTTCCAATTCAACTTAAATTTCAAATCATTTCAATCATAATGGGCATGATCCAATTGTGGTTTAACCATTAAAGTTTTGCAAACAGTTAAATTCAACAAATGTTTTCATAATTGATGAGTCATTGAATAAAAATTGGTTAAAAATCAACTCCTTAGGAAATACAATGGAATTTCAAATATCAACTTAAAACTTCAATCAATATTTCAATAATTGGACTTAATAATCACAATTGCTTGGAATTGCTGTTTGACAATTAATAAAAATTATTAATAAAATTAAAACCCCAAACCTTTCTATTCACCTCTCCCTCTCTTTCATTCATTACAAAAAAAAAAGTGGAAAATTAAAACAGCAAGGAGAGAGGCAGGCCAGCCCTCTCCCCTTTTCTTTTTCCCACAGCCCAATTGTTTTCCCCCCAGCCCATCTGGTGGCCAGCCCACCCTTCTGGCCCAGTACCCCTTCGAGGGACCCTTCTTCCTCGTGCTGTCGTCACGACTGTACGAACCCCCCACCCACCGATCGATCATCGCCTCCCCTCTACGATTGCTGCCGTACCGATGCTCCTCTTCCCATAAAACGTAGCCCTTCCCCTCTGCCCTAGCCTAGCCCTAGACCCCCTCCTTCTCCCATCGCCGCCAGCTTCCCCTCTCTCTTCCACCTCCCCTCTGTTTTCTGTTCTGCTCTGAACCCTCCCTTGAACAGCAGCAGAACCGTAGTTGGCGGGCATGGCGCCTTCGCCCTAGCCACCATCGGCGCCAACCGTGGCCGGGAATGGAGCCGTGAGGGCCCGGCCTCCCTCCTCGTCGCCTCCACCGGGCCGGAGGTGCACTGGAAGTCTCCCTCCCGCGCCGTCGACGGCGCCACCGAGCGCCACCTTCCCCGCCGCTTCCTGCGCCCTCGACAGCAGCAGCAGGTGCGCTATGTATCCCTTCCTCCTCCTTATCTCTCCTGTACGTGCACGCACGCACATGCGCCCGCGAGGGAAACAAGATCACCTCCGGGACCAACTCCACCCCCTGCCATCCCCACGCGCCACCGGATAACGATCGTCGAGGGCCGTTTTCGTCCGTGTCGCTGAACTGGATCGGGGCGCTGCCGATTTTCAGTCGACAGTTAAAACGCATCGCGGTGTTCGCCTCTTATTCAGTCGTGCACCGATACCATCACGACCGTGACAGTACCGCAGTGGTTGAGCTCCCTCCGCGCGCTCGCGAGGGCAGGAGGTCGAATCCCCGATCGGGCAAAAAATTGCCCAGCATTTTTACTCCGCCACTCCGCGCAGCGGGCCCCGCCCGTCAGCGGCCCCACGGCCACGCCAGCCCACACTCGCGTGTCCCGTGGATGCCACCTGTGCACGACCCCACTGGTCATAGGCACTGGGTACAGATGCCCCGCGTGACAAAAATTCCAGGCCTTTTTCTGTTTTCCAAAAAAATAAAAATTCCAGAAAATGAGTGTATCTTCTACAAATCATAACTTTTAATTGGTAACTCCAATTTGCACAAACCAAATATGTATCCCAATAAAAATTTCATGAACTTTTCAAATATGTATTCTGTTTGCTGTTTTGAACATTTCAAATAATTTCAAAACTTCAAATTCAAATAACCCTTATGAATTTGATTAAATCCATAACAAATTCAAATATATTTCAAATGGCCCATATAAAATATGTTTCCCAACCAAAATTTCATGCTCTTTCCAAATATAACATTTGTTTTCTGTTTTGAATAGTTTAAATGGCTGAAAACAACTGTTTCTTATTTAATGCAATTTAAATTGCCAAAATTCATAACTAATTCATCTTAATTCCAATTTCAACAAATAAAATATGTTTTCCAATTAAAATTAAATGCTCTACCCAAAAATAAAGTTTGTTTACTGTGTTGAACAATTAAAATTGATGCAACATTTAATTCCTCATTTAATTCATTTAATATTGTTAAATTGGCAACTTGTTCAATTAAATTCCAAATTGGACAATTAAAATATGTTTGCATATCAGAAACATGTCCTTAACATGTTCATGACATTCATATCGCTGTTTGCATCTTATCTTGTGCATTTTAGGGTTTGTTATGCCTGTTCATCTATATGACAACATATGGAATGTGTGGGCTAATTAATTCCAACTGTTGCCCCATTCCATTTAAATTGCCTAACTCACCTATCTATCGTTTTCCATGCTAAACCACATTTAACTTGATGGTTAGCTAAACAACTTGAACCAATTCCTATTTCTCCGGACTCCGGTTCCGATTAAATTGCTTAAGTTGTTTTCCCTGTTGCATCTTGCCATGTCATGCATATAAAATAGGATCATGCTGGATCTTTTGCCGTAGAAGTAATTGTTGCATCCGGTGTTTGTTCGAGGTTCGTTGCTTCTTCGCGGATAGGACGTTGAGATGACGTGAGCAACGACAAGTTCTGCTACCTTGCGGGATCTCAGGCAAGTATACTCACTTGCTGCCAAATGGCTGCCTTTCATCACTTGTTACCGATTCTTTCCGTTGTTCTTATTCTAGCCTGTTGATTCGATGCTTGTGTCTCGATCCTATATATGTTACCTTGCAGCCATGATATAGCCTTCCTTCCACTTCCTATTAACTGTTGTTTGTTTACCCTGTTGGCCCTTGTGTCGTAGTTGCATGCTTAGTGTTGTTTGCGCTCAAGTCTTGTTGTCCGTCTTATCACCTGTTCTAGTTGATAGTTGGGTTTCAATTCAATAAACAACATGTTAATGTTTTGGGTAATAATAATTTGCTGATAAGGCACCGGAAGGAGGCCCGGCGTGGTTTTGAAGCCTGCTAGTGTCGACCCTAATTAGGAAAAGGGTCTTGTCTACTGATCCATGATGAGCGCACTAACCGCATGTGGGAAGCGAGTATGGGCGCCCCCCTCAACTTGATTCGATTCGCATCTCGTCCAAATCGCCACACTTAGTTCGGGCTTTCCATTTGATGCATGCATATGCAGGTGCGAACCCGAGGCCAGGGTGGAACTTTTGTAGTCGGCATTTAGGGCGGCGTGGTCTTCCAGTGCTATGAGGGTCCCCTTTTCTTCGTGGGGCTCGATTAGCCGCGCACGCACAGCACGTGGTGCTTTGGGCTTGATGCGAAGAAGAGTTGAGTTGTGTAGAGTGCCTCGCTTGGTGGAAGTGCATTTCCATCCTGGCGGGATATTCTTACGTGTACGGCCAAATTGGTGCACCCCTGCAGGGTTAAATCTTCTCGAGAAGCCGTGTTTTCCGCGGTTATGGTTAACTTGGTGAAAGTACTGGCTAACAAGTACTCAGAACAACTTACACCTAACTAATGATAACTTGACTAATAATAGTCTTATTGACACAATAACTTGATCCATCCTTAATCCAACAGTGTGAGTTATCCTTGGGTTGCTTCCTTAGTAGGGGGTAACATTGGATGGGTTTGTTTGGTGAGTAGTTATAGTTGGTTACGATACGCTACCTTATCCCCCTCTTTTAGCCGGATGTTGTAGTGAGTCTCCGTAGTTGGTTAGTGCAGCCCGCTGCCGCTTATTTGCAATAATCCCTTCCTTTCCGTTGATCCCAAAGTATTTGTATCTTGTGATGACTGGCTACGCCGGTATCTTGTGAGTATGGTTTATCCACTTGCCAGTACTTAACCGTACTGACCCATGAATCTTTTTCGTGGCTGCATATTCAACATTGCAGTCAACAGGTTTGAAGTCTGACGACGTTAGCTTGGGAATCCCTCCGGCTTGGCCTGGGCAGGGACTGGACGCTCTCGGTTATCTTCAGGACTCTTAGTCCAATTTGTATCATGTTCGTAGCCGGACGCTATGTTGTTTCTTCCGCTGTTATTTGGATCTTTGTATTGTATCAGTTGTATCCCTGACTCGTTTGAGTCATCTTGTATATATCTTTTCTGTTGTTGTTGTGGATTATTCGTGAACTGTTGTAATGTTATCACTCGTGGCAACCTGGAATCGGTTATTATGTGGATTTTGGCGGGAATGCTGAAATCTGCATAGTGCCCGATCTCGGGGCGTCACAGTAAGGCAGATAGCGGCCACCGGCCATGGCGGAGACCGCCCCGATATTCGGATCCAGTGAGACCATATCGAGCTAGATTTGGCCCAAACCCCACCATTTGACACTAATAACAACTAAGGACATCCTTCATGGCCGTGTCGCTGGGCGCTCACTTCACCAATGTAGATAGTGCTACATGGACCAGCCGGACCTCCACCGCCGCTGTGAACTTCCGATTCGACGTCGTCTTGGTTCAGACAGGGATCAAGCAAGAGAGGGGGCATTTAGAGGAAGAAGCGGACGAGAGGTCCCACCCCCTCGGGCTGGACTCTCTCTCTCTCTCTCTCTCTCATAACGCTAATGCATATTCTCTATTAGGTTAGCACATCCCCTAAATTTGAAAGCTCACATGTGTCGAATATATTGCACATAATCGATATGGTGTCACTGGAACGTTGCAATAAAGTTCTTACGGTTCAACAGAATCAATATAGTGCGATAGGGACATATGGACATCACACACACTAGCATGGGTAGAGCATACCATCGAAACTTCAAGGTAGCTACTACTCCCTCTGTTACTAAATATAAGTTGGTTTTAGATCTTTTCTACATTCACATGTATCTAGAATCTAGACATATTTTAGTGTGTATGTGCACTCATGTAAGTCTATATCTAGTCAATATGTTAAATGGCTTAAACATCTTATATACTCCCTCCATTATATATTAGACTTCTTTTAAATGGATGTATCTAGACATCTTTTAATTCTACATACGTCCATTTGAAAGTCATCTAATATGGAATATTGAATGGAGGGAGTATTTAGGAAGGGGGGGGGGGGTGGATACTAGCTAGTCCTTTTCACCGCAGTATGGTGAAAATGGATATTAGTCGGTCTCGAGGAGATGATGGTACTATTTTTTACGAATAGAGTTCTTTGCTTCGTGGTCCTGGATAAATGATCTGGTGCCTAACTCACTGATTTCAATTGGTTTTCAAATAGTCCACTCTCCGGCTGGAAAGCGTATCAAAGCAAACTATTAAACGGTGGCTTTGTGCTTGTACATAGTTACAGAAAAAAAAAAGTTGGCCATTTGGTTGTCATTTAGAAGAAACAAAAACACTGGTCAAGACTTGGTGATTTTGACATGGAGGACATGGTTGTTCACTGGAAGAGTCAAAGTCGACACCATGCTGGACGCATCTTGGTAACTGGAGTAGCTACGCTGTTTCCTCAGCAATTGTGCAACGTGGTCTTTTGATCGATTGAATAATTGGTCAATTTTCTCCGAGTAAGCAGCCTTGGTCGCCAAGCAAGTTCACGACACCTATAAAGCCTTGCGGCAGCAACTCATCGGTACAAGAACACACAGAGTACAGCAGCCAAAGAGACCACAAGCTACAACACATTTCCAGTAATCCAGTTCACTAATGGGAGGCCATAAGAAATCAGGCTCTGGTTTCCGGTCGGTGATTGCTTCTTGGTTTGTGTTCTTTCGATCAGCAAAGGCGGCGAACTCCAGCCACCGGGGTGCGACCGGCGTGATGGTTGCGGCGGCCAAACACTTCTCCAGCGCTCACAAGATACACTTGGGCTGACTGATAAGTATGATTGTACATAGCACGATTGTGTGCGTTCTGAGCATCAGTGTAATGATACCTTGTATAGTCTAAACCGTGTGTATATATTTCAATAGTCCCGATAATCAATCGTTGTTATTATCGAGTAAAAGCTATCTCTACGGGACTAGCAATAATCCCACCCTATATGCAGAAAATAGTTAGGTCACTTTCTGGACTCCTTTAGGTTGACTACAGTAATTATCTCATCTTCTGTCTGTATCTCCCCTACAAGTTTCCCATCATGGACCTCCATGTTGCAACCACACAAATTCAACAACATTCAAATTCACAAGTCCAGTAATTCAAGTTCAAATGTAACATAAGAAAATGTACCTAGTGGAAATTTCTATGAACACCTTCAGAGCGTCTGCATCAATGCCACTGATCGGGTGGTGCAGGTGACCGTGATAGGAGGCTGAGACTTCAGCCCACAAATGTTGTAGTTTTAGACAATACTCAATGTCTTCACCACTAATTTACATCACAATAAATAGAATCAGATGAAAGTACATACCACGAAGGTACTTTTGGACACAAACGCAAAACATTTTCATATATCCATTGTAAGTAAAATATGCACAAAGCATCAACAAAATCAAACTTTCAAAAGTTTGACTCGAACTATGGCCCGAGAACTACAGTGGGATGTAAGCACGTATTATGGACTAATGTGTCTCTTTAAATGACTAGCTGCGGCCTCATGTGCGTGCACATGACTAGAATTTTGGCTTGGCAGATGGAATTTGCTACGAAAAAGAAACAAGACCGCGCAGGATTGCACAAACGGAAGAAGATATAACGGCCAGGTTACAAAATTTGCATTGAAGGGATCGATCCTCTAGTTTTGGTTCAATATGCACAAGTTCAGGACAGAAAACCTAGAGAGAGATGTCAATGGTTGATCCACATGGAGCTGATTTCAGCGAGAAAATGCATGCATGCAGTCCTAGCTACATTGTGCACCGCTTTCGGTAAGTTGCTGCTACTCTCAAGGTATGACCTTACAACATTTAAACACAAGCTACATCTCCACATAAATTAAGAAATGGGCAACAGGAACCGTTGGTGAAATGCCCGGTATACATTCACTTTCTAGCCTTTCCCTTTAAACAAGTTTCCCCCAGGATTAATCGTTGCCCAGTTTTTCGGGTCTTCTTTGTATGGCTTGAGATGTGCAGGGGAGTTGTTTTCACCAAGATTCTTGTAATAGAGACAAGAAGCCACCAAAACAAAGCATTGGAACACCACTATCTCTTCGCTCGATCACCTGTGAGAAAAACAATATTAGCGCTACAAGTTTTATACAGCGAAAACAATTTGCAGCCATCCATCATAGTGTTATATCACAGGGCTAAAACAACGCAAGCAATAGTAGTGATAGCAAATGGGATTAACTTTGGCACTCATACGCTTAGCCCAGAGACTGTTCAAATAACCATATCACTTATATCAGACTAGACTCATTGGAGGTACCATTATTGGCAAAACCTGTAAGAGCTATCCAGAAGTAGTTTACAAAACAATCTGCTTGGTAAGAAAGGGCTAAAATAAAGACCACCACGTTTACCTAGCCCTGAGACAACAACTCAACTGTAAAATTGAGAAGGTAAACAAGCGAAACTAGCAAGGCTAATCAGCATTAACATCCATGTTTAGGCTGATGGAGTTAGAAGTCCACTAGGAGCTTGACTGTGATCTATTTGCCACAGCTCACACAAGGGGCCACATCACCCACTACATACTTAGCCATTGGTATGCCTAAGCCTTAGAAGTTAAACCCAATATAAGTAGAATTCTAAGAATAAATATCACATAATGTGAAAATCATCTAGACTCATATATAATAAATTTACTTATGCACAGGGTAAAGATAATGGACAAGCTAAACAATAAATTAACAAGCCCAGTACATCTACCGTTACATGATTCTCATATGAATCAGCATATTCTGTTTATCGACCATTTAAGTTAATAATTGCTGGCTACTGCCAAGAACTGTTGTAAACTTGTAAACTAGTCGCCAGTATGTAAAAGCCTAATAACCCATACTTTGCCAGTACATGAACCTTCAATAGCAAAAGCAGGTGTGAACTATCTGCTACAAAAATCTACACCCAAAGATGTAAGATACCATCCATAAGCTCAATTTACACGCAGTATTTCCGTACTATTACTTGTTAGTTGTTACGTCATAAACATTTTGCTAGGAACTACTGTGTGATAAATGTCCTATCTACTGAAAATCCGTGTTTTGTTTCCATAGAATGGACAGGACTTCTCATGATAGCTGTTAGGAACTGCTTACAGGAATTAGAGAAAACATATTACCGTACCAAATAAATAAATAAATAGGCAGCCGGCAATCGGTCTTTGGCAGAGCAAAATTTCCCTTGGTTGGGGTTTCAATTTGCAAATCGAATTACTAATACAAACAATCTGAAATAGACTTCATGCAGCATAACAACTGTCCATTAAATTGAATTTCAAAGTAGAAAAATCAGTTTCTAAAATTAGTTCTGCTGCTACAGTACCTCCAAGCGAAACTATAAATTATAGGGAACCAGTTGGTTCCCACCAATTTTTAAGACATTGCATATAACCTGAGTGGCCAGTTGCTATGCTAATCATGAGCTTATGCCATAGTTAATCCTGCCAGCTATTCTGCTGAGAGCTGACTAGGTGGTATAGCTGGCACGATTTCCCTCAAACTATCAAACTATAAAACTACTTGACAGGTAAGTGACACAATGACTTCCTTTGTATAACAAGCAAAATAAATATATACAAAATTCAAACATTGCCATGAACTGTAACTCTTTTCCAACAAAAAGTGCAGCATACCTCACTGTGGAACATAGGAATCTGTAAAGACAGCTTCCCTTGTGGAATCATTTCCAGGGGGGCACTCTACATTTGATGATAGAGCAGTTGGAGTGCATTCACTATGAGGAATGGCTGCTGTACCAGGTGTGACAGTGGATGACATTTTCCCAACAGGGCTTGGGGACTCATCTGCCGTGACGGGAATTAAAGTTTTCTGAGGTCTCGATTGGTTATTTGAGCCAGGAGAAGCTGTCAACCACATAAACCGTAGCATATGCCCTTTACAAGATTTGCCAGTAATAAATGCTTTCTCAGCAGATTGCCGTGTTGTGTACGTGACACAAGCCGAGCAACTCAGAGAAGGCAAGGTTGTATCATGGTTGTGGGCTTCAGCGTCTTCCAGAACAACAGATGAAAGCTCCCCGAATGCTGCAAAATGATCTTTCAAGGCAGATTCCTGTAAACAAAGTAGGCAAGGACGTCAGAAGTAGAAAAACAGCTCATAATCAAGGACCTCAACACAAAAGGAAACATGGTCTTCAACTCTTCGATATCTAAATCCTCTGCATGGCGAAACTTAAGATTTATTTTTTTGTTTGAACATGAAAATACAAGTTACATTATGTACAGATTGTTTTGGCATTAGTTTGACAGATGCAAAACTGAGTGAGCATTATCAACTTAACATGCCACTAGGTGTTTCATCTCTACTCTCAAGATTTTAACTTCTCAGTTAACAAGAAGATATATGAAATACAGTTTAACAGTTACATAAATGCATGCAAAATCTAGCTAGAAAAAAAACCAACGTCATTAGAAAAACTCTGTCTATAAGATTACAAAATTTGCCACAGAACATGCTCCTTTTTCATATCATCTAACCATACTAACTACAGTATGTTTTATAGTGTGTCTATACAAATAGAAGCTACAAAACACTATAGCCTACGTACACCTTATGGGAGACCCTATAAATAACTTTGGATCTTGCAGAAATTTCTCAGACAACAAATGGCAATGCATGGGCATATGTTTGATTTGAGCCCAAGCATGCCTACAAAACATTCATCTGGGCAAAATTTTGGTCAAAGTTTTGCTTGCCAACGAGTTAGTGATGTTGCCAAGAAAATGAACTAGAATGGACAAAGAGCCATTGGCATGCCAAAAAAAAACTGGCAACCATCCAAACCAAGACCAAATTTTGGTCATGGGCCAAAATATTGGTGAGCAGATTTTGGCCACCATCAAAACAATCCACTATCACTATTACCAAAGATGGTCTTAACAAAAAGTAACATCATAAAACTGGAGCCAAAATGGCAAATGTACCATACCAAAATAGCTACTTGTATTAAGCATCTTTATAAAGCGAATGTGTATGAGGTCTATCCACAGAGCAATAAATAATAACAATCTCAAGCACGGATATAATGCTTAAAATGAAGTGAGCTGGAATCATAGGATCTTGCATACACCCTTCAGAAGCAACAAATATCAATGCAGACACTATACCAATCATCCATCAACAAATTTTGCATGCACAGTATTGTAACTCAAGTGACGCCCAAATGACAATAAATACACTAGCACAGTGAAATGAAAGATATCTATATCAACAATTGTTCTTGTAGAGTGGATGTGAGAGATTAGTCAAATGATAATAATAATAATAATAACAATCTTAAGCACAGATATCATTATGAACAGACAATGTAATTGGACGCTGGCAACTGCTACAGTAAGGTTCACTATTGTGTGCCTGAATAAAGATCGTAACACATAAATGGCAGTGGCGTAGTAATAATTTAATATAGTAGTATTGTACAATAAAAACAATTTCTTGGCCCATATTTTCCAGATAGAAGATGCCTGTGAGACCCAAACAATATAATTTCAATACATATGCAGGGTCTACATGCAAAGAATAACATCAAAACAGTGCAAGAGTAGCTTCCATTAAATGGTAAAAGCAAATAGCGGATATCCTGCATATACATAAAATTTCAATGTTTGGTTTCTATTCTTAAAGGAAAAAAATGGAACTGTGCTGATAAGCATGATGAACATTTTTGGTGCGTTAAGAATATTAACGACGGAAAGGCAAGAGGTTAGGTAGTCGACTTACATTTGCAATTTCAGGTGGCAAAGGAGGAAGGATTCTAAACGTCGTAGTGCGGTTGTCGAGCTTAAACCTATTCTGTGGTGGTGCTAACAGAGGAGATGTCTGCTTCAGAGCTCCAGCTGGTTTCTGTATGGATGTTGGAGCATATTTTGGGGAAGATGAAGCCAACTCTGCAGAATTTTTCTTTTCCAGTGTACTAGCAACCTCTTGCAGCCCTTCTGTCCCAGTGTTCATGGACCTTATATCTCCCACTTTCCCCGCAGCATTTGGCCCAACTTCTTTTCCACTAGCCTCTGTCTGTTTTACTGGATTTCCTGAACTTTTCTGCAGCAGTAAAACAAGTACTTAATGAAAAATTGGTTCAGCTAACAACATAAGCTATATAATTAACAAGGAAATAAATTCAAAGTATTAACAAGGAAATAAATTCAAAGTATTAACAAGGGAAAATAGTAAGTACTTCTTTCACATATTTCTCTAACTGCTGGCGTAACTCGGCACGCTTCTGAGCTAACATATCTTGTTTTTTACGGAGCTCTTCCAGGAGTTCCAGACTTTCTTGCCTTTTGGGAGCAGGAGGTACTGATGTTATACTGCTTGCAGGCAATGTTTTAGGACCTGTACCAGGGCCTGATGCAGAAGATCCAGAACTGGCCCTTGGAATTGTAGAATGAAGATCCTTGCCTCTATTGGATGAAGATGGCTGAGGTAGGGCAGAATTTGTCAGCATAGGTTTTGCGGAGACTCTACCCTCTCCCTCTTCAACAATCCTGTCTCTGTTAGCCCACCATAGCTTTATAAAACGGTTGCCCATCACAGCATCTGGAGCTTTTAGGGCAGCTTCTGCTTCTTCCCTTTTAGAGAACTGGACAAAAGCTTTCTCACTGTTAGCTGGAACATAGATGTCGATTACTTCACCAAATTTTTGGAAGTGCGAAAGAAGGGCCTCCCATCTATTGCTTTCCTGTGGAATGCCATTTACATATAGTGTGCGAGATGCTTTGTGAGGAGCTCTATTAGTTTGCCGGCCCACATCTCCAAGCATTCTTGAATTGGATTGACCATTAATATCCTTAGTAGACGCAGGCTTTAATTGGATGCTGCTAGGAGCTATATCAGCATAGTAGTCACTTCTTTGGTTTCCAGTGGCACTTGTCGAAGTAGTATTCGCTGTTTTACTAGGTCCTGATTTTCTCTTTGATGCTATTCTTCCCCAAACAGAAGACTTTGAATTCTGTGAACCATCTGCTGCAAAACCCTGGTTTGCATGCTCCCACCCTACTTCATAGCTTGAGGTTTCAGCATTCCATACTCCATCATTAGTATGTGCAAAACCAGCAGAAGATGCTTCAGGCTGTTCATTGTTCCACAGAGGCTGATCAGGGTCATATACATCAGCGTTAGCAACAGCTGGAGCATTGCTTCCATTTAGCTTTAATGTATCATCTGCCACACCAGATTTGATATCTTTTCCAGGAACACCTTTATTGCCTCCTAGGTTTGTTAAGTTAACATGAGCAGATCCTGCTTCACTTTGGATTCCTAGTCCTGGAGCATTTGGAACCGAGACTGGAAGATTGAACTGTGATAGACTCTGCAAAATGTTTAAGAAACTATTCGATTAATTAAACATCAACATTTTGACCTAAGCACAAATAACTAATTAGTAGTACTTAACCACATTGCCTCAATTGCACAACACTGTATAATGAGTTTTTTTTAGAAAGAGCAGCTTAAGTTAACAAAGTTAAATACAACCAGAAAAATAAAGCACTCCAAGTGATGCTACAGTTGCATCATACCGAGGTATAAAATCTTGCCACGTATTGCATAGGAACCTTGCCACGTATAGCATCAGAACAGTTCAACAAAGTGAATAATTTCGAGAAAATGCTTAAGCTAGATAAAGTTAAATAACAACCAGAACATAAAATGCTGCAGTACAGAAAACTGTTGAGGCAAGCAAGAGTTGCATCATAGTGGGATCTAAATCTGGCGCTAGCTGACATTGCTCAATTAGGATGTTGGACAGGGTATGAAGAATGTTAATTGCAATTCAGATTGTGAATGATAACAGCACTAAGAGAACACCTTCCCAGGCTACTTGTTATATTGGCACAAACTGGCAGTGGTTCTCATCACAAAGAAAATGTGAAGTAACAAATCAGCCTACTTGAATGTTGTGATTGAGCGAACGTAAAAGGATAGCACTAAGTTGCAGAAAAATGCAGAATATTATTTGAAGATCAAGAAACAGACTGACCTGCATATCATCAACAACAATTCTATTTACTCCATGCTCCATGGGGCACATATCCCCCCTCAAGCAAAATCCACGCTCCTCAAAGTCTCTACAACGTTGACGAGGCATGCCAAGATCAATTAAAGGAGACATTGCAGGCTGAATAGGGCCCTGCATTCCATGTGGGTGAATTGGATCCAGCATTCCAGGCATAAATCCATATGGACCCCATGAACCATTTTGAGCACTTCCGCTACTCGGCATTGGAGCGTTCATAAATAAGCCAGGATGTGTAGGCGGTCCTTGTGAGCCCATGTGTGATGCAAAATCCATCATGTCAAGTGTGTTAAATCTAGGGTCATGCTGAGTCCAGGGTGCACCATTCCGTCCTCTTCCCCGTGTCATATGAGGGCGTGTGGCAGCAGAAGCTGAATGGAAAGATTGGTTCATTCTAGCTCCCCGACTGTGAGCTCCTGGTCCAGGACGCCTCTTGAATTTTGGTATGAAGCCCTTCTGTGCTTCCCCACGTGAATCAGCTCCGCCAAAAGGCTGTCCATTACCAGAAATCTTGGGCCTTCTTTTCAACGGCCTCCCTGCAGCTTGCTCCTCAGCACTCTCATCAAAAGATTGAGGCATAGCATCTCTTCTTCGGTGCTTGTGATTACGATCATCGTCGTCGTCGTCACTAATTTCGAAGTTTTCATTATCTGTACCAGCTTCAGAATTTGTGGAATTACTTTCTTCCTTTGGTGAAGGAACTTCTATTTTGTCAGCATCCAGTCCTGGAGCTGTAGACTCTTTGTGCATCTTCAAGATTAGCAAATCCGCAGAAAGGCACCTTTGCGTCTAGATTTTATCCATTGTCCTGATCGTCTTCAAGAAACATAAAGTTTAGAACATTCCTACTGTAAATACACGAGGCAGCAGAACATAAGCAAAGATGAACGATACAAAAGGAGTTCCGAATATTGCATGGTGAACAATAAAATATAGTGCTCAAACAAGAGGAAGAGTGGCAACACATTGCCCTGTTCCCCTTTCAAATATCAGTACGCTAAATAAAAGCTATAGGAATAAACTGTTTAAAGCTCACTTGGACTAATAACAAGATTATGTAAACAATGCCTAGTCCATGGAGCAAAGGGAACATACTTAAGGAACGTGAAACATATTTCAGATTAATATCCCTACTTGTTTTTCTCCCGTACCGTATACATCTAGCAACAATACAGTGGAACAGCAGGATCAAACTTTCCTAATTTTGGTCATCACTATATTTGTAAGCATCTAGATTAGCGCTATCAAAATGACAAGCTTACATTTAGCCAAGAAATGAACTCATATATTTCACTTACAAAATGGAAATATGACGGTAGGAGACATTTTGTAAATGAGTAGGGTAGGCAAAGCTGCAAAATTACAACACAGAAGGCATGTATTTGACAACAAACAACATCATAATTTGATGTTCTCATGTTGATTAATGTCCTTCTCAGAATCTCAGCTCAATGCAATCCAACCGATACCAAATAGCATCCCAAAAAAAAACACCACATTACCGACAACAAGTACTAAGCATACGATGAAGCAGGTAAATGTACACGCAGCGGTTACTCATTTCGGTTTCAACTACGATCGCACACCATTATTATAGCATAAAGTGGCAACAGCCCGCAGCACACTGGACATTTTTCATAAGACGTAGACGAACAAACAGACCTGGGTGAGCCTAAAACATGAACATGGCACACTCAAATGGAACATACAGATAACATTTCTTCATCGAAGAGAATGCCCAAAAGCTCCGTAATCCCATACTACGTTCAAAGGGGGTGGATGCACACGCGACAAACAAACCTCAGGGCAGGGCAGTATGGCGAAGAAATGGAAATTTCGCAACGCGTAGCTAACAGCCTTAGGCAGGGGCGGATCTAGACGGCGTGCCGGGCGTGCACAGAAATCGTGAAGGCCCCCTCCCCAGTGGGACTTAACTATAAGGGAAATCGCTCGCTGGGTGAAAAACAACCTAGCTCATACCTCGAAACCCGATAGCCGGAGACCGGGGCGGGGCGGAGGCGGCGTGAACGCGATGTCCTGGCGAGGATGGAAGAGCGGGAACGGCGACGCGCGTGAGACGCCGGAAGCGGGGAGGTAGGGGCGGTGGCGGGGGCGTGGGGGCGGGGTAGAGGCGTCGGCGGTGAAACCGAGGTACAGGCAGGGAGGCGGCTGCGGAACGGCGACGGCAGTGGCGGCGACGACGACGACGAGGCGGCTCCGATCTTCGGGATGGAGGGATTGCGTTGGTAGGTCAGGACTCGGCAGAAGAGGGAGAGAGGAAAGGAAGGTGTACGGGGAAGAGGAGTGGAGTTTTTGGGCTCTGGATAATTTTCCTCTCGAGCAAGATACCTAGAAATCTCAAACTTTGGTTTAGAGACTAGTTATAAAAAAATTAGTTTCTGAAAAAATTATCACATAACCCTAGTTTCCTGGAACATGATGTGCTAAATGACCTAAATCCTCTCTTTTATCGGGCTATAAAAAAACTTCTTTCCAAGTATATTGATCAGAGAAAAATAGATAGTCGTGTCTCGTATGGCGGCTCACGGAAAACGGGATTAGGACGACAAGGAGAGTAAGTGGTGAGACGGCGATCCATGGAAGTTGGCGCGAATGATACGACGGGTAGGGAGGGCCGACGATGCGGGAGTCCAACCGTTGTAGGGTTCCGCGGGCGGGTGTAGATTTGGTTACACTCAAGATGGAGGATTAAAAAAATGGTACTAGTTTGAATGGTTCGATTTGGCAGGAAGCGGATTTTGCGTTGAATGGGGAATACGGTTGGGGCGACAAGTAGGTTCAGTCGTGAGTCCGAGCTCGTGAGAAAGTTGGCGAGACGGGCATGGTAGGTAGATGGCGTGCGTGCGGGTGAAGATCACTCGAGATGTAAAGATATATATGGTAGTATTTATTTACCTTGAATATTTGAATGGTAAGAAGCGTATTTTGCGTTGGATGACCTATGTGGGAGTAGTCATGTGGGCCATGCCTACTAGATTCGTGGTTATTTCGATGAAACGAATAATTTGTATTTGTGTCATTCGTCCTGTCTAGGAAACTAGGGTTATGCGAGATGAGTGTCCAAAGTGTAGGGTTCCTTTGAGTGTACAACGCAAAACTTCATAGAAGTGGCATTGCATTGGATCCCCCTTACCTCCGCTCGACTACTTTGTTCTTATCAAGAGAAAAAATTTAGCTGGGCCAAAGGGGGTGTGGAATTGAGATGGGGCAGCAAGATGAGCTAGCGTTGGGACGATGCTTGTGGGAAAGAGACATGGTGCCGACCAACATAGGGTTCTATTTGCGGGTGAAGATATGGTTAAACCCAAGATGAAAACATGGTTAATGTGACATATAACTTGACACTAACGAGGTGCATTTGGTAAGTTGTCCTAAAAAAAGTGTTGACCTCGATAATTTGCCCTCTAATCCCTCGATTCAAAAACAAGCATCATGCCAGAGATAACTAGGGTTGGAACATATGCTACTCTATATAGATATGCACCACTTCCGTTCCACGATGTCCAAGAAATTCCACAATCAGAAAGCCCTCATCCAGAAGCTATGTCGGCCCAACCTGTCATTCTACAGGAAGATTTCCTTGAAGATTCCCTAACCAAACATACATTGAAGAAAAGTTACAAGATCAACTTAAGATGCAATACATCGTCTATCCACTAGAGGAAATTTTGTACCCTACCACAGATGGAGTCTGTATCCGTGGGGATCGTGTCCATCAACCATGAATTTTGGGTGTTTTTTTCTATTTTTCCTGGTCTATGCTTCGCAGGACGTTCGCTCGCACTGACAACCATGGGGGGATACACGCGTCATTCATGGTAGATGGTGCGTTTCCGCTCTTGTCGATTCCCGTGAGACTTTGACTGTGATCAACATCCCCACGGTATTGGTTTTTATTTTCGGCTAATTGATATGTTCTATAATTTTTTATTGTTTCATGCTTGTTTTATATCAATGCTCTATGTTTTTATTATAGTTTTATGTTATTTTTATAAATGTTTTTTTGACTAACCTATTGACAGGATGCCCAGTGACATTTTTTTATGTTATTTTTTAATTTCAGAAAATCCCCGCGGAAAAAGCCTGAGAGAATTATGGAAAGGGCAGAATATTTATTTTTCTCAATGATATGAAGACGGAGTCCAAAAATCTACCAGAGAAGCCACCGGGTAGCCAGGCGGGTAGAGGGAGCAGTAGGCCTTAGGCCGCGCACCTAGGTCGCCTGGCCCCCATGGTCCACCCCCCCGGGACCTCCCTTCACCTATAAGTTGCCTCAAACTTAAAAGCGTAGTGGTAATGATTATTTTTCACGAAACCCGTATAGAGCCGTTGTCACCTTGAAAGTCCAATGTAGAACTTCTGGGGCCTGCTCCGGCACCCTGCCGGAAGGAGAAATCGTCACCAGAAACTTCTTCATCCAACATGTTTATTGTTTTATGGAGAGACACCACTAGTGAAACTATGGCCCCCGGTCCATTCTTTTACATTGATTACAATCTCGTTTATTTGCTTTTAATCATCACTTGCTGGTTTTTTTTTAACCTATTACGGTAGGGAAAGTCCCTGCAGTTAATTTATTAATTAATCAATAGGGTATATGGAGGAAGAAAAGTAAGATGAGAAAACATCTTCAAAAGGGTAAGTCACAAATCCACTCTAAAAGTGATGGCGCCAAGGATTGCTTGACACAGAACCTATCAAGAAGAGCATCTGCTATGAATCTCACTCTCCACGTCCGCTGAGATGGTTGGATATCTTGAAAGATTATATCATTTCTACTTTTCCAAATATTCCAAGCTGCACAGGCAAAGAGTTCCATGAAACAGGGTCCAATGAATGATGAGCGTGCTTGTTGGAAACGTCTCATCATAGTCAAGGCCGGATTCCAAATAATAAGGACATCCTGCCAGCAAGATTTGGCAAAGGAACAGCCAAAAAAAAGATGATCTGAAGTTTCCCTCATCCACTATGTGCATAATACACAATTAACTCCATCATCAATCGTCCATTGCTTGCGATTCATAAGATCCAAAGTATTGAGACGATCATGAAATAATAGTCAGAGAAACACCTTGAGCTTAGATAGAGCCTTGGATTTCCAAATATCTTTGATGAGTTGCGATGCAACGATGGGTTTTAACATGAACGGATAGAAACGGGAGGCCGTGAAGTGACTAGAACCCCAAGGGAAAATACGAGTATCATACGTATCCTCCAATGAATAAACATCTAAGATGGCAAGCACTGCATCATACTCCTCTGACACCTGTACAGAAATAGAAAGGGAAAAGAGCTCATGCATAGGAGTTCAAGCAAAGTCAGCAATCAAAGAATCTTCATCGAGAAAAATGAGTACAACCTAGGAAAAGCATCGCATAGTAGATGATTACCATACCAGAAATCTTTCCACAGGATAGTCGAAGAACCATTGCCCAGAGTAGAGCGGGTGCAGCTACGATATATATCAATCAAACTGAAGATCCCTCCACCAAAAGGATGAACGTCGTGACTGAGCTTGTGGGGGGTTTTGCATCATACAGAGACCAAACCAATTGAACCTAAGGGGTATTGACATGACTGAAAATTTTGTGGAGTTGTTTAAGTAGCAGAGCATTGTTCTGAAGTGCGAAATTGATCACACCCAATCCTCGACTCTGCTTTGGTCTGCATACTAATGGCCAAGCTGCCGGAGAATGACACAAAGTGCTTTCGTCACCATTGGCCCATAAACAGTGGCGACGTGCACGATCAATACGCTGAATAATTCATTTCGGGAGTTTTATCGAGCAAAGGTAATGAGTCGGGAGAGAGGACAGAACAGATTGAAGCAATGTAAGACAACCACCATAATCCAAAAAACGAGCACAAGCATTCAATCTACTGGAGGTGAGAGCTCCATAATCGTAGGTCTAGTGGTATCAAGGGGGAGCCCGAGATAGGTGAAAGGGAGGGAGACGGTGGAGCAACCAAAAATACTCGCAAGAGAACTCAATCCATCAGCAGAGAGATTAATAGGCATCATACATGTTTTTGCATAGTTGACATGTAGACCAGTGGCACTAGCAAAAGAAAGAAGCAGGGCTTTAAGCGATTGAAGCTTAGAAGGGCATGCCTTCATGATGAGCAGCGTATCGTCTGCATATTGGACAATAGAAAAATCCCCATTTGGAGTCGGAATCGGAGTAGAGAAGGCCCCCTCAGTCGCATGCTTATTCACCATATCTTGGATAAGATCAACACCTTCAACGAAAAGAATCGGGGAGAGTGGATCACCTTGCCGCACACCACGGCGACAAGCAAATTTCCTACCTGGAACTCCATTGAGCAGAACCGATGAAGATCCAGTAAGAAAAATATTGGATATACATCCAATCCAACGATCATCAAAGCCAGTACATCGAAGAATCTCAATAATAGCCCGGTGCTCAATCATATCAAAGGCCTTCGAGAAGTCTAGTTTCAAGATAGCAGAAGAAACACCCGGTTGTTTAACTTGGTGGATGTATTCATATGCCCAAGCAATGTAGTACTGAATATCCATCGATTTAAGAAATCCATATTGGTTCAGATGAACAATATCAAGAATTTTATGCTGCAGACGATTGGCCAAGAGCTTAGTGATCAACTTAAAGCTAGAGTTAAGTATTGAAATAGGGCGATAGTCATTTGGACATGCACGAGCATGAATTTTGGGGATCAAAGTGATAAAAGCATCATTAATTGGCTGGAGATTAACTGTTCCCGACCAGAAATCATGACATAATTGGTAGAAATCAAATTTAATAATTGGCCAACACGTCTTAATGAAAAGCCCATTAAATCCGTCAGGCCCAGGTCCTTTGTCAATGGGCAGCTCGGCTACTACGACATCAATCTCATATGTAGTAAAGGGGACAAAGAGAGCCTCAAGACCCTCATGATGTGTAATAAACAAAGTTTTAAATAGCCGGCTATAGCCTTCCGAGAGGCTCGGGGCTATGGCTAGAGCCTCCAGATGCTATATGGAGAATAGCAACTAATGGCCCGACTTTATGGATATAGCCAAGATATAGCCTCTTAGCCCGGCTATATCCCGTCTAGGGGACCAAAAAATTTGGTCCAAAATTTGTCGCCTCCGCCAATTTTGGTGCCCAAATCAATCACCGTTGGTTGTTGAACTGCTGTTGTGAGGTGCGAGTGCGACCCACAGTGATCTGGTTTCAGAATTGCTGAACTGTGTCATGAATAGTTGTTATTTAACCTCCTGATTGTTCGTTCATTTTATATGACTATGTTGTTACATTATGTATTTGCGAATAATACTATATAAACGATTATATGTTGTCTAAATTTTACTTTTTTTTTAATATTCTAGCAAAACGCCTATATGGTTATAGCCCGGCTATAGCATTTCGTAACTTTTGAAATCGCCGGGGCTAAATGCAATAGGCCGCTATTTTAAACTTTGGCAATAAATGACACGAAATCAAAAGATGAGTCAATCGCGGACGTGGTGCCCAACCTGTCTTTGAATGCCATACGAAGGATCCCAGCCTTCTCCTGATGATCAGAAGCGATGGAACCATCCTCACGAGTAAGTGTGGCAATATTATTACGACGGTATCTAATAGTAGCCATCGAATGGAAAAATGAAGAGTTCTCGCTGCCAAATTTCGCCCATCGAGCAGTACATCTATTCCTCCAGTAATCGAGTTTGCAGATGAGGTAGTGATCTAGCCATTGCTTGATAATAAGCCGAAAATTCCATTCGGCAATGAAAAGAGGACGTGAATCCTCCAAATCATCGAGAAGAAGGATCATAGCGTTGCAGTTAGTCTATTAAGAACCGATATGTTTAATTATATCGTTAA
Source organism: Alopecurus myosuroides (assembly GCA_028641055.1). Classification (NCBI taxonomy): domain Eukaryota; kingdom Viridiplantae; phylum Streptophyta; class Magnoliopsida; order Poales; family Poaceae; genus Alopecurus; species Alopecurus myosuroides. The sequence continues at coordinate 56,684,862 of CM054061.1, forward strand.
GAAGAAGACGGGAAGCTTGAAAACCTTACTGCAAAGTTGGGGACAAAAGAGAGTTAGTGTCTTGTGTGTAGGTCCACGCCCTTCACCATGCACGTGAATTTTTGGCGCCTTGCTGATTGTCTTTCAAATCCTACTAGATTGGTAATCTTGGTTCCTACCTGAGGGAAATTACTGCTAAGCTGCATCATACTATTGGCGATATGCCCTAGAGACAGTAATATTAAGTTATTATTTTATATCCAAGTTCATAATTAAGTTTATGTCATCATGCTACAACAGCTATAGCACTTGAAAAGTGAGTTTTCAAAGAAAAATCTTTGTGCGGGTGTGAAGACATAAACAAACAAGAGTTCATAATCTTGTCTCTAAGATTAGCTTATGGTTTGTGAGATGATCATCTTTCCCTGATCGTGGACTTACTTAAAGTCTAGCAAAACATAAGATTTTATTGTTAGAGTAACAATAGTACTGAACCGACCCAAGTATATGATCTTACTAAAAGAGACTAAACAATTATAATGTATTTAACAAAGTACATATGAAGTTGTCATTCGCTATAATTTCTATACTATGAGAATATCTGGTGGCCGCATAATCGAAAGTCATACTTTGGATGTCTTCAACCGTCCACCGTAACACGGGATCATAACGTTGACATCTGGGTATAACCTACAGCGTGTAAAGAAACTGAGATCGTTCAAGACTAGTACTTAACTCCTATAGACAATAGAGAGATACATGCTCTTGGCCCTCTCGGTATCACCGATGTCAACCAGTTGTCTGGCCAGACACAGTGTGATTTATCACAAGGACATTGGGTATATGGACGAGAAAAGAGGACGATACCGAAACGAGTCTTTATGTGTTATGATCAAAGAGTTTGATTAGATCAGATCACATAGTACCACCGCGTGGTATCATTGATATCGTGAAGTTATGAGAAAAGTGCAATGAGTAACTTGTATTTTTCCTCAATATTCGTGAACACACATGAGCCATCATGGGCGTCCACCGTCCCGATGTTGGTTATTGTTCGGTAAGTTCCCGAACACGTCTGTGTGTTACTGAGCCTTCACGGATCACACGCTAAGCACTGCCAACCTTTAATTGAGATAATAGAATTGTTGTTATTGATTTTATGAATGTTAGATATCGGTACGATGTCAGGGAAACCAGTCCGGTCTCATTCGGAGAGGTTTCGGGGAAGTTACTATAAGAGAGAAATAATGTTGGTGTTAGGAAGATTTTATATGAGAGAAAATGGAGGACATGAGATGTCCCACGATGTTATATATATGTTTCTAAAATCATTACATATGGTCAATGATTTGATCTATTAGGTTCATAATGTTCCGGAAGAGTTTCATGCAAAAAACGAGAAGGGGGGAGTGCCGGAGGGGGACAGATTTGCCCCCATGGTCGCACCACTTAGTGGGGGCTGGCAGGTGGACCCTAGGTCCTCCAAGCATGGCAAATAGAACCTTCTAGAGGATTTCCTATTTTGGTTATAAGAGAAAAAAGGAAACACGAAAGGGAAAAGAAAAATGGAGAAAAGGTGCAGTTGGACTACCCATGGGAGCCCAATCCGATTGGGGCTAGGAGAGGGGGTGCATCCAAGCCCCCTCCTTGCAAGAGTAGGAATCCTCCCCCAAGGCAGGTTCTTCCTCCCCTCCAACTATAAAAGGACCACAAGGCTCATTGCAAAGCATATCAATCGGCTCTCAAGCCTCTCTCTCTGTGTGTGTGTAGTAGGATTAGAATGTCTAATTAGAGCTTCTAGTTAGAGCTCCTCTGACTGAATTAGATCTTATTTGAATTGGGTTTTTGAGGTATCCTCTCTTGATTAGACCTACCTATAATTACTATTCTCTCTCATGTGTTGAGAAACTTTCATAATCATATAGCTCTAATCACAGTTGATTAGAGCTACCAATTAGCAATGTCGAAAGGTTGTCTCTCTTCGTCGGTGTCGAGTCCTGCATGGCGGAGCGCTAGCGGGTTGACGCAATCGTCCGCATGATGCATCCAAAAATGGCACATATTTATCTATTTTTAAACCATAAATTTTTCATGAAAATGATACAGATATCACTCTAAACCTGCTACTAAACACTAATGTGCAATTTATTTGAAAATATCCATGTCATTATTTTATTTCAGATATTGGAAAAGAAATCATAAGAAATCAGGGCTAGAAGGAAGGACAATATAAAGATCAAAACATCAATTAAAATTGTCCTCACAGCTCACTTAACGACCTCAGTACGGTCAGTGGCGATCATACTACTCACCGTACCAGTTGTCAGAAGCACTGTTAGATCAAACCGACCAAAATTCATCAAAGGGCCCAAAGCCAATTCGCGAAGGAAGACGCCCGAAACCCTAGTCCATTCGATATAGACCCTTATAAGGAGAAGAAACATCCCCGAGAAGAGAGTTCCGCACCATATCATATCCACCACCGTCCTCTCCATGCAAGACAACGAAGTGCTGCCGCATCTCCACCATATCATCTTGATACCTTCGATCCGGATTACCGAATGTAGTATGTAGCTTTTTACCTTGAGACCCAAGGTTTTATCAAACTAGGAAGTATGTGCTTGATGAGACCAATTGTTGAATCCACACAAAGCTTGCTAATTCCTATTTTAGCGGACCAATCCACACAAAGAGGGTTGTTATCAATGATTAAAAGTAGGCATGGGCTTAAGGTTTCACCTGCAGTAGTGCATTAGTAGCATGGGATAAATAATATAAAATTAACGCATTTTCGTATAATTAATACATATGCTATTTAGATGTATGTAGGCAATGCATCTGTAGTCCACTATGCCTACGAGCACGGGTTAACGGAGAGTAGTTCGTCCAACAGCTGACCATATATAGTTTCCGTCTCGCGGGGTTGCCTTGGTTTTTAGTTCTGAAAGAAAGACGAAAGCATTAAACACGATGATTAGATTGTTGTTTCTGAGAGATCCGCTTCCAACAATCTTACTGATCCTCCTGTCATAGACGTTTCCGATCAACCTTCCACTTCCCTACCTTTACCTTGATCACTCCTCGGGGTCTTGGGTACCATACAAGTCCTAGGAGAGAGTCACAGATGAACGGATAATATGGTCACCTAGAGGGGGGGGTAAATAGGGGCTACTTCAAATTTAATCTTTTTTTAATTTAGGCTTGACACAAAAGAAAATTCTCTAGATATGCAACTATGGTGAATTTACCTATATGACAAGAACAACACCAAGAAAGATACAAACACAAAGTAAAGGAGAGGAAACGAGATAACCGATAACGGAAGCACGCGGAGGCAAGGATGTATTCTCGAGTTTCTCCTTTTAAGGGGAGTATGTCTTGTTGGAGGGGTTTGAGTTTCTGTCACTTTGGGGCCTCGGGTTCCGGACAATGACTTGTGTAAACAATTTGTAGATATGATCAAGAAACATAATTATACTCATGAAACAATAATATGTTCTGATCTGAGGTCATGGCACTCGGGCCCAAAGTGACAAGCATTAAGAATAACAAGTTGGAACAATGGTAGAAAACACTAACAATGGATACTAGGCACTATGACCTAACAATCTGGCATTATTACATGATTGGTATCATCCAATCTCTTCAATCCCTCTCACCCTACAACGGTGTTTACTCACACATGGACGGGGGAATCATGGATGGTTTATGGAGAAGTGGTGGCGATGATCTCCTTCGAATCCCCGTCCCGGTAGGTGATACGTCTATTTTGCATCATTGTTTTATATTGTTATTTTATGTTATTCATTGATATATTTCATGTTATGATGCATTGATGACCCACAAGTATAGGGGGTGTATCGTATTACTTTCGATAAATAAGAGTGTCGAACCCAACGAGGAGCAGAAGGTGTTGACAAGAGGTTTCGATGAAGGAATAACTGTAAATACTGGAAAACAGATTTGTAGGGGTTTTGATATTGCAGATAAATAAAGTGCGAGTAAATAAAATGCATTAATAATAATTTCAGCGAGTGGCCCAATCCTTTCTTCATCAAAGGAAAATCCGGTGAGTTTACTTATGATTAACAAACGTTCTCGAGGACACACTGGAGGTTTCTGTCAAGTGCTTTTGTTCCATGCAGCTGAGTAACTTTGGTGTTTTGGTAAGTGTTGTGTGGGTGAATCTATGCTAATGTACCGTCCCATCCAAGACTAATACATACTTGTGATTATACCCCTTGCAAGCATCCGCAACTACAAGAAAGTAATTAAGAAATAAATCTAACCACAACTTTAAACTCCGGGATCCTACGCTCCCTCGTGTAATGGTTTCCTAAACGGGGTTTAGGTTTCTGTCACTCCGACAACCCCACAATTAGTAGCCAAATACACGATGCATTCCCCTAGTCCCATAAATGGTGAAGTATCATGTAGTCGATGTTCACATGACACCACTAGAAGAATAACACCACAACTTAAATATCAAACATTAATATTATTCAACATTACTTCACTACTAACAACTTGACTTATCCCATGTCCTCGAGAACAACACGAACTACTCACAACACATCATATGGATCATAATCAGAGGTGATATAATGGATGATAACAATCTGGTCATAAAGTGCAAACACCGATAAATCTCACAAGCATCAACTACTAACAAGTAATCCACACCGGGAGAGACATCTAATGCAAAACAACGATAGAGGCCCCTAATTGTTACAGCGGGATGAAGGTGGATGATGAGGGTTATGCTGCTGGTGGTGATGACGATGATGATGACGATCTTGATGATGCCCAGAGCGATGACGGTGACGATGGCGGTGATCTCCCCTCTCCGGAGAAGGAATTTCCCCGGCAGATTTCTTCCTGTCAGAGAGCTTTTCTCTCTCGGGTGTTTTCCGCCCCGCAAAGGCGGCGGAATAATTCTTCGAGGGTTCCCTCGGGGTCAGGGGGCAAAGATGACCCCCGGAGGTGGGCCAGGGTGGCCACACCCCTAGGTGGCGCGACCAGGGGGAGGGCGCGCCACCCCTAGGCGTGGGCCCCTGGTGCCCCCCTCTGGCTCTCCTTCTGGCTGTGTTCCTCCTCAGGACTTTTAGGAACCCCCGGATGTCCCCCTTCTTCTTCTGATCTTCTGAAATATGGTATCTCGACGGTGCTTTTTCCATCAGATTTCTGGTCCCGGTGTTTATTCTCCAAAAATTATAAAACATGCAAAATAAGATAAAATAACATAAGAGATGCATCATAACATGAAATATATCGATGAATAACTGAAAATTATGATATTAAATAGAGATGCAAAATGGACGTATCATGCATCACTGATGTTATTTCATCTTCTTTTGCATGTTTTATAATTATTGGAGAATAAACACCGGGACCAGAAATCAGATGGAAAAAGCACCATCAGGATACCCTATTTCAGAAGTTCAGAAGAAGAGGGGGACACCGGAGATGTCTTAGAAGTTTAGAGGAGGAGGCTAGCCAGAAGGGGAGCTAGAGGGGGGCCACCAGGGGCACACACCATGAGGTGGCGCCCCCCTTGGCCGTGCCGCCAGGTGGTGTGGCCACCCTAGCCCACCTTTGGTCGACCCCTTTCGCATACTTGACACCCCGGGAACCCTAAGCCCCAGACTATCATCGAAGAATTATTCTGCCGCCACCTCGGGGCGGAAAACACCAGAGAGAGAAAAGCTCTCCGGCAGGGAGAAATCTGTCGGGGAAATTCCTCTCCGGAGAGGGGAAATCATCGCCATCGTCACCGTCATCGCTCCGGGCATCATCAAGATCGTCATCGTCATCATCATCACCAGTAGCACCATCACCCTCATCATCCACCTTCATCCCGCTATAACAATTAGGGGCCTCTATCGTTGTTTTACATTAGATCTCTCTCCCGGTGTGGATTACTTGTTAGTAGTTGATGCTTGTGAGATTTATCAGTGTTAGCACTTTATGACCAGATTGTTATTATCCATTATATAACCTCTGATTATGATCCATATGATGTCTTGTGAGTAGTTTGTTTAGTTCTTGAGGAGATGGGAGAAGTCATGATGTTAGTAGTGAAGTTATGTTGAAGTAATATCTCGTGGTTCGGTATTTAAGTTGTGGTGCTATTCTTCTAGTGGTGTCATGTGAACGTCGACTACATGATACTTCACCTTTATGGGCCTAGAAGGATGCATTCTGTATTTGGCTACTAATTTGGGGTTGCCGAAGTGACAAAAACCTAAACCCCCGTTAGGAAACCAATGCACGAGGGAGCGTAGAATCCCGGAGTTTTAAGGCTGTGGTTAAATGTATCTTAATTAGTTTCTTGTATTTGCGTATTCTTACGAGGGGTATAATTACAAGTATGTATTAGTCTAGTTGGGCAGTGCATTAGCATAGGTTCACCCACATAACACTTCACGAACCAATGGATATTAATCAACCGAAATTGAAGCGAAAGCACGTGACAAAATTCCCATGTGCCCTCGAGAACATTTGGTAGTCATAAGTAATACAGTCGGCTTGTCCTTTGCTCTCAAAAAGATTGGGCCACTCACTGCAATATTATTTACTGCACTTTATTTACTCGCACTTTCTTTATCTGCTATATCAAAACCTGAAAGCGCATGGTGCCCCCATATGTGGTTTTGGTAATTAATGACAATCCTTATGGACTAATGTTTGCATTGAGTTATCCTTGTAGATCTTGTCCCATAGGAAATAATGGAGTTCATGTGTTGAACTCTATTAGCTTCGTTGATGGCAATTGTTATATTCAAGGATTTATATGAAGAATGGTCATGGTTTGAGTTGAGCTTATTGCTAGTGTGTATTGAAGAAAAGGATTAGGTGATCTTTCATTATTATCTTCAAGACGTCATCATTTGAAGTGAGAAGAAAAGATACAAGGTTGATCAAGCAAGTGATCAACACACAAAGCTACAAGATATACCAAGTGGGATTATGTATCTCATGGTATGGTAAGGAATTGTCAATATAGCTTTGTGAACTAACCCATAATATGTGTGTGTGTGGCATCTCTATGCGTGGTTAGGTATCTTTCCATGGGCATGAACCAAAAGGAAGATTTCATATAGCCCATGGTCTAGGTTGTTGTCAAGCGGTGTTCGTCATCAAGCTTGGCGTGGAAGCTCAAGTGAAGCATATAGAAGAAATCATATACTTGATGCTTGCCACCCATTTGGTTATTGTGGCCTCTTGAAGATTTGTCGATAAGGGTATCTCCCATAAAGGTGTATGGGGGAGCTAGCCTCTCCCATAATGGTGTATGGGGGAGCAACTTGCGAGTCTTCATCAAGCGGAGCTTGTGCTAGCAAGCACGATCAAGAAAGAAGATCCAACTTGAGAGAGTCAAGATCGTCATCATCTAGCTCAAGTGGAATGCTCAAGGAAAAGGTATAATCTTGGTAGGTTTTCCCGGTCTCGTGTCTTTGGGAGACCGAGTTATAGGATAGATAGTCGTACTATCAAGAGGGGCTCTCAAGTGAGTAACGTGATCGAATTGTTGTGGAGAGCTCAAACCTTTGCATACTTTCATATCATCTTTCTTGGTTCTTATTTGGCTTTTATCTCCTTGGGGTTTTCGTGCTTGTTGTGATCTTCATGGCAAGCCAAGGTTTATCGAAAACAGTTTTGGTAAGAAAAACTTGTTGCGTTTTCAGTGGTGAAAATATCCGGTTGAGGTTTGAGAATTTTTCCACACCTTCCATGTGTGGTAACTTCTCCATTACTTTTTTGTTTGGATATTCCTTGTTATTACCTTTCCAACCCATTTGGATTCACCTAATTTGGAGTTCATTCGCAAAAGTTATGTGTGTTTTCGTGTTGGAGGTTTTACCGGGTGTTCCTATTTGAGAGGTCTAAACCTTTACCCATTTGGTTTTATCTTCCTTTGATGGACAATGATCTTTCTCTGCATATTCTTGTAGTCCTCGTCGTTGCTATTTCAACGAGCCCAAGAACATAAAAAACGGAGTCTGTATGCAAAAGTTATAGCATTTCTCGTATCGGTGTTCAGTCACTCTGTTGCAATCCGGAATTATTCCTGATCATTCCGACTTGGCCGCGAAAACCTCTGTTGGGATTCCGATTCACTCCAGGCCATTTCGGGACCCGGAATTATTCCGGATCCAGCCCGGAATGGATCCGGAATGGACGAAAATAGTGCAAAACGGCTAGTTTTTTTAGCACCTATTTAAGGGGATTTCTTCCCCAAAGTCCCCAAGTCTTTCCCAGCCCGTTTTTCCTCTCTCTCTCCACCATTTTTGACTTTGGAAAGCTTGCCCCTCTCTCAATCCCTCCAATGATTCTTGCATATCTTTGAGGGAGAAGTTAGAGGAGATCTAGATCCACATTTCCACCAATCCATCTCTCCTCTTAGTGAGGGGAACTTAGTGAATCTAGATCTTGGAGTTCTTGGTGTTTCTCATCCATTGTTCTTCATCTCTTATTCCCCCATAAGCATTTGTTGCTTTGTTGGAATTTGAGAGTGGAGGATTTGATCACTTGTGCTCTTGCCATTTGCATCGGTTGCATCGGTTTGGTCTCTCCACGAGGATTCGTGGAAGTGAAAGTTTGTGAGCTTGTTACTCTTGGGTCTTGGACCCTAGACGACTTGTGGTGTTCTTGGGAGCCTCCAATTGAGTTGTGGATGTGTGCCCCAAGATTGTGGTGACACCGAGAGCCTCCAATTAAGTTGTGGATGTGTGCCTCGGGTTTGAAGGTTGCCAATAGTGGAAGGTGAACTAGGCCTTTGTGGCGGGGTTCATCGGAGAATAGGGTGAGGTCTTTGTGGCGTTGAGTAGGCCTCTTGTGGTGAGCTCACACCCCTCCAACGAGACGTACTCCCCTTGTGGGAGGAACTCGGGAATACATCATCGTCTCTGTGTGCCTCGATTATTTCTATACCCGAGCTTTTTACTGATGCAATTTACATTGTGATAGCCTTCGAGCTTGAAGTCATATATCTTGCTATCACCTTATTACTTGTCTTGCTTAGCATAATTTGTTGGTGCAACTAGTTGACCCTAGAATATTTAGGTTGCGTGCTTGTTAATTTAAACACCTAGTTTATTTCCGCATTTAGCAAGCCTTAACCGGAAAAGTTTTAATCGCCTATTCACCCCCCCTCTAGGAGACATTGTTGTCCGTTCAAAACCTCCAAAAACCTGTTTGTTAGTGTTTACAGTGAATCCTCTATCCAACCTGGTTGTCAACACCTTCTGCTCCTCGTTGGGTTCGACACTCTTATTTATCGAAAGTACTACGATACACCCCCTATACTTGTGGGTCATCAAGACTATTTTCTGGCGCCGTTGTCGGGGAGTTAAGCGCTATTGGTAAGTGAAATTGGTAAGAGAAACTTTTATTGTGAGTGTTGTTTTTTATTTTTATCTGATGTTTTATTTCATTATGGAGAATACTTTTGGTTTTCTGTTTAGGGGTACTTCTACCGTTACTACTAGGGTTGTAGGTAACCCGTTATCTGCTGAATTAGATCCTTATAAAATACCTATGAAAATTGTTGGACGTGTTATGGATAACTGCTATTACAGTGATGGAACTGTCCATCCTGATGATCATTTGCTCTTTATACATGAATTATGCGAGTTATTCAGGTGTGCAGGTATTACAATGGATCAAGTTTAAAGGAAATTATTTTCTTTATCACTGAAAGGAAGAGCCGCTGAATGGTTCAAATTACTGAATAATGGTGAATCTATTGGATGGTAGGAAATTGTTCCTCTCTTTTATTCTAAATTTTATCCTCCTAGTGAGATTCATAAAGACCGGAATCAAATATATAATTTTTGGCCTCATGATGGAGAGAGTATTGCCCAAGCGTGGGGGAGAATGAAGTTATTAATGCTCAAATGTCCCGTTCATGAACTCCCGAGTAATATCGTTATCAATAATTTTCATGCAAGGCTTTCTCTTCATGATAAGGATTTATTGGATGCTTCTTGTTCTGGATCATTCACACGTATGAAGGAAAAAGCTAAATGGGATCTTCTTGATCGTATTCAATAGAACACTAAAGGATGGGAGAATGACAAAGGTAGAAAGTCAGGTATAAATTATGATTATGAATGCATTAAATCTTTTATGGGAATCAATAATTTCTATGATGTTAGTGTTGTTTGTGGTCTTGATTCTCAATTTTTTGCAAACTGTCTTAAAGCTTTTGCCTTCTATCTTGATATTCCTAAAAAGGATTATCACAAGTACCATGCACCTTATAAAGAGATATTGTTCCTGCTAGTAATGTAGAAGTGTATGTTGTTAATTCTGCTGTTCTTGAGCCTTATGTTGAAAAATGCCTTTTCCTGCTAGGGTGAAAGAACACTCTATGGTATCTAGTGTGGTTAATAAGAGTAATAAGAAATCTATTGAACCTGATGAACAAATAATTGTTGAACCTGTTGTAGCCATAGTAAAAGATCTTGTTTGTGGAAATGTAGAGGATGAACACTGATACGTCATAAATGTATCCTTAATTTCTGATGTTCCATGTTGTTCTCTTACTGTTTCCCACATGTTTGCTATACACTTTATGTCATTTTTATCGATTTTCCGGACTAACCTATTGACAAGATGCCACACAGCCAGTTCCCCATTTTCTGCTGTTTTTAGTTTCAGAAAAGCTATTCTTGAAATATCCTCGGAATCGGAAAATTCGAAGCTCAGAAGTCTTAGAATTCCCGAAGGTTCCACGGAGTCCCGAAGAGACCCGGAGGGGGGCCACATGGGTCCCACACCATAGGGCGACGCACCCCCTAGCCGCGCCATGGGGTGGTGTGGGGCCTCCCGGCTTCCACCGCCTTTGCCCTTTCGCCTATTTATACCCCCCGAGACGTAAACCCTAAACATATACCACTTCGTCCCAAAACACCCGAGGCCGCCGTCATCGTCATCCCGAGATCGGGAAGGTTCTGGAGCTCTCCCCGGCACCCTGCCGGGAGGGAATTTCATCACCGGAGGGGTTTACACCACCATGCCCTCCTTCGAAGTGATGCGTGAGTAGTTCATCCCTGGACTACGGGTCCATAGCAGTGGCTAAATGGTTGTTCTCTCCACTTTGTACCTCATGTTTAGATCTCGTGAGCTGCCTCACATGATCGAGATCATCTTTATGTAATGCGACATGTTGTGTTTGCTGGGATCTGATGAATGTTGAATGCTATGTCTTATGATTATCAATCTATCATGTTATCTTCATGCATATGTTATTTATGATCTTACATGCTCTCCATTATTAGTAGATGCTCTGGCCAAGTAGATGCTAGTAACTCCAAGTGGGAGTATTTATGCTCGATAGTGGGTTCATGCCTCCTTTGCATATGTGCTTGAGTGACAGAAACGTGACGAATGGAGGATGTGTTGTTTCCATTAGGGAGAAAACAACGGTGTTTACCTAGTTTACAATGTTTACATTACACACTTTGCTTACTGCGATAATCTGTTGCTACCAACTTAATACCCAATGTTTGTTCGGAAGATATTTGGATGGTGGATTATTACACATAGATGCAGTTGGATGACGGTCTATGTATTTTGTTGTAATGCCTGCATGAATCACATAGTAATCTTTGTGTCTTGCATATGCACTATGGTGCAGCCTTCATTTCTGTCAATTGCCATGCTGTAATTTGTTCACCACATATGTTATTTATCTTTCACAGAGAGACACCACTAGTGAACTGTGGACCCCGGTCCATTTTCCTCATACTGATAAAACACCTAGTGCTTTCATACTGTTCCTACTATTTTCCACACCATACGTTTAACCTCTTTGTGTTCAGGAAAACCGGTGAGATTGACAACCTCACTGCTACGTTGGGACAGAGTGATTTGATTGTGTTGTATAGGTTCCACGTTGCTGTTGAACCGGTAGTGCGCCCTGCCACCTCAGTTGCATCAACCTTCAGAGATTGCTTGTCCTCCTATTGGTCGATTCAACCTTGGTTTATTTTCTGAGGGAAAAACTTGCTACTACACTCTTCACAACCTTTCTCTTAGGGTTTACCAACGTCAGCCTCACGTCAAGGCATCCCATCAAGTTTTCTGGCGCCGTTGCCGGGGAGGAAGAGAATTTCTGCAAGGGGAGTCTCTCAGTTCCAATCTCTTTTCTTTGTTTTTGTTTTGCTTAGTTTATTTTATTTTGTCTCGTTTGCTTCTCTTTATAAAAAACACACAAAAAATTAGTTCTTATTCTAGCTATAGTTTTATTCCTGTTTTTTGTCTTGTTAAAATGACTACTCCTGATAACACTAAGTTGTGTGACTTTACTAGAACCAACAACAATGATTTCATTAGCACACCTATTGCTCCACCTGCTCCTACTGCTGATTTTTATGAGATAAAATCTGCCCTATTAAACCTTGTTATGAGAGAGAAATTTTCTGGTGTTAGTACTGATGATGATGCTGCCCATCTTAATAATTTTATTGAACTATGTGAGATGCAAAAAAATATAAAGACGTAGATGGAGATATTATTAAACTGAAATTGTTTCCTTTCTCTTTGAGAGGAAGAGCTAAAGAATGGTTGTTGTCTTTGCCTAGAAATAGTATTGATTCTTGGACTAAGTGTAAAGATGATTTCATTGGAAAATATTATCTTCTTGCTAAGATTATATCTTTAAGAAGTAGCATTATGAATTTTAAGCAACTTGATAATGAGCATGTTGCTAAATCTTGGGAAAGAATGAAATCTTTAGTAAAGAATTGTCCCACTCATGGACTGACTACTTGGATGATCATCCAAACCTTTTATGCAGGTCTGAATTTTTCTTCAAGAAACCTTCTGGATTCAGTTGCTGGAGGAACCTTTATGTCCATGACCTTATGCGGTGACCCAGCATACAACTGCATGTTGTAGTATGCAAGTCATTTACATAACACTCACAGAACATCGTTCCGCAAATATTACATCCCTCAGGGTGGTACAACAGAAACATTGCGGGACTTGATTGTCAAACAAACATATATTACAAAACATAGTGTGCTGACAACAGAATGATCTCAGGATGAGGTCATCTCCTTATTGAAGTTGAAACAACAACTGAACTGTAAAGTAGGTTCATACACGGGAACTCAACAACTTAATATAGAGTTCAAGGCTGCTCAATTCAACCGTGCTAGGTATTTGTTTCAGACTAGGCTAGACCTAGTCAGACTCAGCTCCCTCAGAGTCAGCTCCATATTGGATTGTATAATCCACCCCTTCTACGCCCACGGAGAGGTCTGTATCTTCATAGTAGATATCCTCCTGGCCTCCGAGGATGAATGAAGCCTCTTCAAGGATCTCATAGCCTAAGCAGGGGGTCAAACGGGATTGAATGAGTAACGAGCGTTACTCAACAAGTTCATTAAGTACAGAGGTAATTGATGCACTATCTATGGTCTTCGACTCTAAATAGTCAAGACTAATGCAAGGTTTGATATATATTTCTTCAAGAGGTTGCTTTTAATACTGAAAACTATGCCGCCAGACCATCACAGTACTAGAACTTCATGGAGTTGCCTTTCCTCTAGCGTTCGCAGTTCCTCCCCGGAACAGGGGGTAACATGCCACATCCTTTTACACTCTGCAGAGGTGCGTTACTTTACCCATGGGCGACCAAGACCATGTTGCACAACTAGGCGCGCGATCCTGTCCACACCCACTTAGGTGCGGGGCCCGGTTGTTGGTCCAAGCCAAACCATGCTTCTCCGCACAACGCATGCCCACCCATTTCCACCAGCAGGTTGAACCCCTGATTCCACACCTCGCGATGGAGACCTAGTCGCCCCTGGCAGACATTCATAGACCCCAGAGTCCATGGGACGTAAGGGCTCCGACCCATGTGCATGTAGTCCCTCAAGACCTAAAACGTACGTCTTTGGCAGTCCGTTGACATGCGAACGAGAGAAGATCACAACTGACTTACTCGCCCATACAAGACCCATGGTCAACGCCGCATTTACGGCGCACCGAGTTCTGACGGCATTTGTGATTAAGTCCTAGGTAATACTTTCCTATGCATATGGAACCTTCCTTTGACCTATTCATCTTACCATGGTTCCATCCGCCCACCAAACAGAACACTACCACTCGGGTAGTCATTCAATTAGTCATATTATTATAAAAATAGGATAATGCATTCTTTTGAGCATAGGTGGTATAACGATAGCGTTTTGAAAATAGTTTTTATGAAATACGTCAGAGGACATGAGCAAGTGATGAACTTGCATCAATATGGATAAGTAGTGGAGTCTGATACTTGGTGTGGCTCCTGATTTCCTTGTTCTACAAAATACCATCATTGTTCGGTAAAGACAATGTTTAACTAAGCAATTTATGCTATTATCCATAATAATGACATTTATGCAATCCTTTGAATTAATTTTTATTAACTAAGCAATTGTGGTATTTAATTATTTTTAAATTAATAATTTATCATTATCTATTATTCCTATTATTATTATCTAATTTACTTTAGCTTAATTGTTATATTTATTTTTGATAGATAAGGTAATAATGTTTTTAATAATAATTGAGTATCAAAAATTGTATAAGTTAAGTTTTTATGAATAAAGAACAAAGAATAATATTATTGTTTATTATTTATATTAATGGTTATTTATTTTTATTTTTATTATAGAATTAAGATAATAAGTATTGTTCAATTAATTTAAATTCTTAAAGTATTTGAGTGTTGTATTTTTATTTTTATTAGTTTAATTATGAATTTTAATAATTTACAAAAATATATTCATTAAATTGTATTTTTCAATTGTTTTATTGCTGAAATGGTCAAAAGACCACTCAACCCTTAGGGCTCATAGGTGGGCCAGCCCCCACAGGGTTGAACCCAACCGACTCGGGGCTAAACCCGAGCCCAACCCCTCAGTCGCGCTCGCACCCGCTTCTCGTGGCATTTCTCCTCTCACCCACGACCCGCAGGCGACTGAGTCGTCTCCGTCGTCGTCGATTTCTTCCGGTCGACTCCGGCCATCTCTGCGGCTATGCTAGGGCGCATTCGACTTGCCGTCGACGACTCCCTAACCTCCACCTCTTCGATCTAGGTTCCCCTCACCAAGGTGCCCGCACGAACCCTAACCCTAGGGTTTCGGGAGCCGAGACCCTCCGCTCCTCTCCGGCGTTCTACGGCTACTCGAGGGTGTCCAGGGCGCCTTCAGTGTGCTGATGTGTTGTTGCTGCCTGATACGTCATAAACGTATCCCTAATTTCTGATGTTCCATGTTGTTTTCATGATATTTCCCACATGTTTGATTTTACGGACTAACCTATTGACAAGATGCCACAGAGCCAGTTCCTTGTTTTCTGCTGTTTTTAGTTTCAGATAGTTGTTCTGGAAATATTCTCAGAATTGGAAAATTCGAAGCACGGAAGTCTTAGAAATCCCGGAGGATCCAGGAAGTCCCGAAGAGCCCCGGAGGGGGGCTACAGGGTGGCCACACCATAGGGTGGCGCGGGTCCCCCTAGCCGCGCCACCTAGTGGTGTGGGCCCCCTGGCCACCCCCTGGCATTGCCCTTTTGCCTATTTATACTCCCCCGAGGGAAAAACCTAAAAGAATCAACCTTTTCCACAAAATAAATTCGTAGCTCCGCCGCCACCGCCGACAAGTTTCGGGGGATAGATCTCTGTTATGGCACCTTGTTGGGATGGGGAAGTGCCCCCGGAAGCCATCTCCATCGACTCCACCGCCATCTCCATCGCCATTGTTGTCTCCTATGATGAGGAGGGAGTGGTTCTCCCCCGAGGCTGAGGGCTCTACGGTAGCTATGTGGTTCATCTCTCTCTCCCATGGTGTGATCTATATGTGATCATGATCTTTGTAATCTAGTTGAATAAGTAGATGTTACTCTTCATCTTATGCTACTCAAGTGTTTTATTAATATGAACTTTGGAGTCACCTTGTCTCGCGGTGTGAAGGTGACAGTGTGCACATCGTGTGTGTCTCCTCTATGAATTGTGGTGTTTGTCTAGTACCTTCTAGGGCGCTCATAGTGACAGCATGAGGTTAACTAGACATGGGAATGCTTACTTTAAGGAATGCTTTTTGCAACCCTACGCAATGATTAGTGTTCGTTATCCAACCGGAGAGGGTTAAGAGTAGCATAGTGAAGAGAAGATATTTAGTTATTCAATTATGTGATCATTGTTGAGAGTGTCCACTAGTGAAAGTAGGATCCCTAGGCCTTGTTTCCAAGCATTGAAACACCGTTTTCCGCATGTTCTGCTACATGTTTTCTTGCTGCCATATTTATTTCAGATTGCTATTATTACTTATAACCATCCATATTACTCGCATTTCACTATCTTTTCGCCGAATTAGTGCACCTATATACCTGACAAGAGACTTCTTGTATCTTAATTGCAGGGTTGCTTGAGAGGGATATATTTGGCCTCTACCTCCCTGAGTTCGATAAACCTTGGGTGATCCACTTAAGGGAAACTTGCTGTTGTTCTACAAACCTCTACACTTGGAGGCCCAACAATGTCTACAAGAATAGAAGCTTGCGTAGACATCAAGCTCTTTTCTCGCGCCATTGCTAGGGAGGTAAGGTAAAAGGTACTCACATACCCGGGTGTGAGTGCTCGGAGTTATTTCCTTTAGATTATGTAATTTTATCTTTTTGTTTCTTGTTTTCACTAGTTAGGCTTATTTTTGCATGCTTATTTTTTTATTTTTTACTAGTAGTCTTAATGGAAAAAATGGGAGAGCTTTATAATATTTATCTTGAGTTAGGACATGAAGTGTTTGAAGAGAAAATTAAAAAACCTATGGAGCTTTATTTGCATGCTAATAGCAATGTTATTAGTATGAATTCTTTGAACACCATTATTTCTAATTCTATGGAAAAGTCTAAGCTTGGGGAAGCTAGTTTTGATGAATATGATATTTTTAGTCCCCCAAGTTTTGAGGAGGAAATTTTCTTTGATGATACCTTGCCTCCAATATATGATGATTATAATGATTGTGGTATTCTAGTTCCCTGTTTACAATGATGAATATGATATTTTCAGTTCACGTACTATTGAGGAAAAAATTAATCATGATTACAATATACCTCCTATATTTGATGATTATGGTGATGAGAATAATAATGATAGCTATTTTGTTGAATTTGCTCCCACTACTATTAATAAGAAGGACTATGCTTATGTGGAGAGTATTAATTCTTTTATGCATGTAGCTCATGATAAGAATGTTTCTTGTGATAGTTATATTGTTAATTTTATTCACGATGCTACTGAAAGTTATTATGAGAGAGGGAAACATAGTTTTATGCATCTCAACAATATTAAGTTTCCCCTCTTCATGTTGAAATTTTTGATGTTGCACTTATTTTGTGTTCTTATGCTAGTCACTTTGTGCTTCGTTGACTTGTTTTTCTACAAGATTCTTTTTCATAGGAAGTGGGTTAGAATTAAATGTGTTTTATATTGCTTCTTAATGCTCTCTTATTGTTCTTCAACTCTTATTTCTCATGTGAGCATCTTCTCAAATTATCATGCCTAGCTAAAAGGCTTCAAAGAAAAGCGCTTCCGGGAGTGTTTTCAACCCGTTTTCCGTCGTTTATTTTTGTTTTCTTTGCACCTGGGTGTTTTCTATTTCCTTATAAACCCTACTGTATATTTTATTTTGTGTCTTTGTTGATCCAAGTAAAGCCTCTAGTGGAAAGTTGAGACTATATTTCGAATTTCTGCGCAGGAAACAAATTTCTGCTGTCCACTGTTAAATTCGTATAAAATCACAAAAAATTCAAAATGACCTGAATGTTTTGATGCGTAATCCTGGGCTATATACGCAACTTTTATTAGTTGAGCACTTTTTGATTTCAGCAACAAAAGATTTTCTAAAAAAATCATCTTTACCTGCTGTCCTGTTTTGACAGATTTCTGCCAATAATTGCATTTGCATCTTAATCTCTTTCTTTTGGTGTTCTTTTGAGAAAAAGAGTTTTAAAATAAGTTATGACAGTAGATAATGTGTTTATGAGTGTTAGGCTTGTTTTGAAACTGGACCATGTGAATTTATTATTTCGATTGCACTGACGTTACTAATGAAGGTTGTGAGAAGTTTGGTGTGAAGGAAGTTTTCAAGAGTCAAGAGAGGAGGATGATATGATGTGATCAAGAAGAGTGAAAAACCTAAGATTGGGGGTGACCCGGTGGTACATCCCATAAAATTCTAAGAAGACTGAAGAATCTAAGCTTGGGGATGCCCAAGGCATCCCCTTCTTCATCGACAAATTATCAGGTCACTTCTAGTGAAACTATATTTTTATTCGCTCACATCTTATGTCCTTTACTTGGAGCGTCTTTTATTTTTGCTTTCAGTTTTTTTTAGTTTACTTTGCTTTAGTTTATGGTTGGATATTGTCATACTTGTGTGGGAGAGAGACATGCTCCGTTTTCATTGCTTAGAACACTCTAGTTTTCATTCTTATTGTTCTATGAGTGTTCACTTTTTGCTAATATTGCGTTTAGCCTTTGTTTTCATGCATATCTTATTCAGAGCTGTTAGTTTTAGTAGTGTTATGTGCGTAATCTCATGTTTGCTTGCTGTATCATTTAGAGTATTTTTGTTAAAACATATCTTGTATGGTGCTTGTTGGGAAAAGAAACTGCTGCTTGAGGTAGAATTTTTAACGGTGCAAGTAGAAGCTCGTATAGACCGTGGCTATACTTTTTCATATCATGCTAGATGTTATTTTAGTTCTAAAGCCTTGTGGTTATTTAGTATCATGATTAGCCTCAAATAGCTGTGAGTGTTTAATGTGCCATTGAAAGAATCATGAGTTGTTCTTTTCATATTGAAGCATAAATTTGTGGTGTTCTCCTTTGAATGTTTTGTTTGGTTGACTTGGAGCATGCTCACACCATGTTTATGACTATGAACCAGTCACTAATAGCCTCCATGATCATTTATTTTTTGAATTTGCGGTACTACTTATGCTTTGATTAATGATGTTTATGTCGTTATGCATGATAATGGCTCTTATGCTCTCTTGATTTCTCGCTCCCAGTCTTTTGCTAAGCCTCCACCTGTACTGAGTATGAGCTCTACTCGTGCATCCAAATCCCAAAAACAAAAGTTTTCCCATTGTGTCCACCATACCTACCTACATGTGGTAATTAACCGCCACTCCAAAGTAAATTGTTCATGTGTTACCTTCAAAACTTTCAAAATTACTCCTGTTTTGTGCTCCTGTTTTAGCTCACGAGGACGTAAATAGAGAATCTTTATCTCACTTGTTGATTGTAATTTCACACCCTGGACTAGTGGATTCATCCGCTTATCCAATGATAGAAGAGCTGGCAGCGGGGTGCCTAGCCCCATGACCGCGCCATGGGGTGGTGTGGGGCCTTCCGGCCTCCACCGCCTTTGCCCTTTCGCCTATTTATACCCCCCGAGATGTAAACCCTAAAGATATACCACTTCGTCCCGAAAAACAGCTGAGGCCGCCGTCATCGTCATCCCGAGATCGGGTGGATTCTGGAGCTCTCCTCGGCACCCTGCCGGGAGGGGAATTCATCACCGGAGGGGTCTACACCACCATGCCCTCCTCCGAAGTGATGCGTGAGTAGTTCATCCTTGGACTACAGGTCCATAGCAGTAGCTAGATGGTTGTTTTCTCCACTTTGTACCTCATGTCTAGATCTCGTGAGCTGCCTCACATGAATGTTTAATGTTGTGTCTTATGATTATCAATCTATCATGTTATCTTCATGCATATGTTATTTATGATCTTGCATGCTCTCCTTTATTAGTAGATGCTCTAGCCAAGTAGATGCTATTAACTCCAAGAGGGAGTATTTATGCTCGATAGTGGGTTCATGCCTCCTTTGCATCTGTGCTCGAGTGACAGAAACGTGACGGATGGTGGATGTGATGTTGCCATTAGGGAGAAAACAACGGTGTTTACCTAATTTACATTGTTTACATTACACACTTTGCTTACTACGATAATTTGTTGCTAGCAACTTAATACCCAACGTTTGTTCGGATGATATTCGGAGGGGGGATTATTAGACATAGATGAAGTTGGATGATGGTCTATGGATTTTGTTGTAATGCCCGCATGAATCACATAGTAATCTTTATGTCTTGCATATGCACTACAGTGCAGCCTTCATTTATGTAAATTGCCCAACTGTAATTTGTTCACCACACATGTTATTTATCTTTCACGGAGAGACACCACTAGTGAACTTTGGACCCCGGTCCATTTTCCTCATACTGATAAAACACCTACTGCTTTCATACTGTTTTCCTACTGTTTTCCATACCATACGTTTAACCTCTTTGTGTTTAGCAAAACCGGTGAGATTGACAACCTCACTGCTACGTTGGGACAGAGTGATTTGATTGTGTTGTGTAGGTTCCACGTTGCTGCTGAACCGGTAGTGTGCCCTGCCACCTCAGCTGCATCAACCTTCAGAGATTGCTTGTCCTCCTACTGGTCGATTCAACCTTGGTTTTTTTCTGAGGGAAAACTTTCTAGTACACTCTTCACAACCTTTCTCTTGGGGTTACCAACGTCAGCCTCACGTCAAGGCATCCCATCAAACACATTGTCTTTTGTGAGGATGCTTCTAATATTGTTTCCCATCCTCATAGACCAAAGAAAGCTAGTGTGAAAGTATAGTATGGGCACCTAGAGGGGGGGTGAATGGATGCTACGACCAATTTTATTTTTTCTTTCACAATTAGGCTTGACACAAAGGTAAATTCTCTAGATGATGCAACTATGGTGAATTTACCTATATGACAAGAACAAGCACAATAAGAATACAAGAACAAGTAAAGGAGGAAATGATAGAGGTAACCGATATGAAGCACACGGAGACACGATGTATTCCCGGGTTCCTCCTTGTTAAGGGAGTACGTCTCATTGGAGGGGTGTGAGATCGCCATGAAGGCCTACTGAACACCACAAAGTCCTCACCCTATTATCTTATGAACCCCGACACAAAGGCCTAGTCCACCTTCCACTATTGATCCCCTTTGAGGCGGGAATCGAGTCCTTTACAAACAAGCTTGGGTCACACACCCACAAAAAAATTGGGGGCTCCCAACAATCACAAATCACCAACAAGTGTAGCAATGGAGTCTAGGTTTTCCACAAGGAAACCCTAGACTAGATCCCTCTAGAATATGAGGGGGGAATGAAGATCGGCTCGGTGAAGATGTAGATCGGGGTCTTCTCCTTCAATCCTCCAAGTATCAACGAGTTTGGGTGGAGGGATTGGGAGAAATCTAGCTTTTGGAGGCTCAATAAATGCTTGTCTTCAATGCTGGTTCGAGCAACCCTTTCGAGAAGAAGGGGATGGGGTATTTATAGCCCCCTCCCCAAACTAGCGTTTGACCCTTTTTCATGCCTAGCAGTACTACCGCTGGGGTCAGCGGTACTACCGCTACCTGGTAACATGAGGGGTACTGCAGCGACCCAGAGATAGGGTGCGGGCGGTACCACCACGGAAATACCGTGGTACTTCCAGAAGCAGTACTACCGCGAGTGCCCACCGGTACTACCGCTGGCCACTTCTTTGAAATAAATCGAAGTGGCTGGCGGTAGTACTAGGGCACTACTGCTCTAGTACCGTAAACGTTACTGCGAGCAAAATCTCGCTGGCGGTACTTTGACCGGTACTACCAGCGGTACTACCGCTTCCAGGAAGCAGTGGTATTACCGCCATGCAAGCCTTTGCTCCTAAACCAACTAAGTCACAGTGGTACTACCGAACCAGTACCGCTGAAGTACCGTTGAATGCAATAGCCAAATTTACTCTGGTGGTACTTCCGACGGTACTGGGAGCGGTACTATCGCTTGCTGGGCAGAGCGGTACTACCGCTGAGGCGCCCGGTACTACCGCTGGACCAAGTTGATTTTGGTGGCTTTGTCTTTGAACAAGCTGATATTTCCTGAAATACTTAGACGCACTGTTAGATACTTACTAGTGTTGTTATCAACTCCAACACCTAACAGAGATCAAAATGCAAATGCACTTTCAATCTCCCCCTTTTTGGAGATTGATGACAACACCACTAAGAGAGGTCTAAAAAATTTGGATGAGCACTTCTTGAGAGAGTGTAGCGTCAAGAATATTTGTTTAATGAGGAAAACTTTGTTCTATTTTAGAATGTCTGCTCCCCCTAACTTTTAGAGACCTAGCAAGGATATATATGATATAAAAATATGAATACTTTCCAAATAAGATAAAACGATAACAACCATAAAATCCATAACACCAAATGGTTCAACACCAAAACCACACACCACACAAAGTTTGACAACACAAACACACCTAAGCAAATGATAAGCGATCCTAAATAGAACTCTCTCCCCCTTTGGCATCAAGACACCAAAAAGGGAAGAGGCGATGCTAACGTCCCTGGAGGTCACTTGTTGGGGCTAGAGGCACTACCTGGGCTTCTGAGACCACGCTCATCTTCAGAGTTGACATCTTCTACCTCATCGTCAGTATCACCACGAGTCCAAGGATCATGAGAATTAGTAGCATCATCAAGAAGATCTGGATCGACCCAAGTGCTGCCTTGCTTTGACTTCCACGCCTTGGAGGTGGTGATCCTGTCCTCAGAACCGTGACGAACAGGCACCACAAGATGGGCAAACCTGTCATGAGCAAGCTGACGCTCCTTCTTGATACGCACATGAGCAAGATAAGCCTTGTTCTCCATATCAATCTGACGACAGAATACCTTCTTCAGGGTCGAGGACATCCACTTGCGAAAGCTATTCTTCTGAGCTCTACCCTCCATCTCGAAATCAGAGTCACTAGAGCCATCAGTGACCAGACCAAGATCCTACAGACCTATCAGGGGAGTGGCATGCTTCTTGACTCAAAGATCCTTGACCCAGTGAGCAGTGAGCTCTTGATCATTGTCCAAGAGAGCATCAGAAAGTATGGCATCACATAGTTATACATTTCATTATCACATCAAGCCGAAGGCCATCACCACGACGCCTATGAGTGTAAACCATCAAGTCAGTGAGTGAGCCATGAATTTGATCAAAGTTGCCAACACGGGGAGCCAACGTGTTCCTGAAGATCCTGTGGAGGATATCATATACGGGCAGCAAATTCTTGGACTGACCAACCACAACATGACCTGGGTTATACAGATCATACATCTCAGTAGGGTCCATAGACTTCTCCGGGTAAGGAACCCGGAAGAAGGTAGAGTGAAAAGAAGCATCGGGGATCTCCCCAAAGTCCCGCAAACCTAGCACAGCAGCAAACTCCACCCATGAAGCAGAAAACTTATGATTCTTGGTCATCCAAGTGATCCTCCTCTCATCAGTATGGAAATATAGCGTCGCATAGAATTGGCCCACGAGGTGCTCATCATAGTCTTCATTGATCTCGATGAAATCTAGAAGACCAAACTCCTCACAGATCTCCAATGCCTCACCAAAGTAGGCGATCTTTGATCTCATGAAAGGAACATTGATGGGGTATTGAGTCACTACCTTGTTTCTGTTCACCGGGTACTCCTCATAAAAAATCCTCTCTTGAAAACAAGTCTAGAAGCACTCATTGGCCCTAGATTCCCTAGGCTTGGTGTAGGGGTTGGTCCTCCTTTCTCTGCGGAACTGCTCATCGGGCATGTTGACAACTGGTTTGTCTTTAGAAGCTTGTGATTTCATCAGCACGGACCTCTGTCTCCTTGTCAGATTACCCTGTGGCATGACCTCTGGAGTTTTATCTTCCTCGGGATTCTTCCGAGTCCTCTTAGCCGCACGGTTGCGACCTCCACCCTTAGAACCAGTAGAACCTGCTCCTAAGAAAGCATTGGGGGATAACAATGAGATAAGGTTAACTTCAATCAAAATGATCTACGAGAAAATTCACACAAGAACTAGACGTGCAAAAACTCCAGAAAGCTCTACTTCTCCTCTCGTTTCTCTCCCTCTCCCAACGTTCTAGAAGCACACAAAGGCATCCTATGATAGTACAAGAATCAGTGAACACAAGGAAAAGTTGCATTTCCAAATTTGAACCAAAACTAAAAGAAAAAAATTCAAAGTTTTGCAAAGCACTGGTTCAGAGAAAATTCAAAAATTTCAGTTAACAAGTGTGGAAACAGTTAAAAACTCCAAAAAGTCCAGCTTGTTTTCAAGGGTCAAATGGAATCCAAATTTTGTTTTCAAATTTAGATATTGTTAAACATGTTTTGCACTTTCAAAAAAATCTTTTGAAAACAAATTTGGAATAGTGGAAGGCTATGAAAAAAAAGTGGAAAAAGGGCTAGTTTGTGTTTTCTATGTTTTCTAAAAATGCATTTTTCTGTCTTATTTTTCTTCCACAAAAACAAACATGCAAATGAAGTCCATAAATCAAACCAAGATTGTAGTTTTGTAGTCCACATATCATAGAACAAATACAAGTCAAGAAAACACAAAATGGAGTAATATAGCCTATTGAAAACAAGTGTGGAAAACAGGTACTTGGCTATATTTTCAGGGAAAAGTTTTAATAGAAAACTTAAAAGATAACTTCCATAATTTAATTTGTAATTTTGTTTTATTGGACCCAACAAAGTTAAAAGTTTAAATAAAGATTCAAACAAACATGATCCAAGTCTTGGAATAAAAATCACTCAAGTCTCATTAGAGAAAACATTAGAGAAAGCATAAAAGTGTTTTCAGGAAAAATTTGTATTGGTTTTAAAATGAAACAAACTTGCATTGCATATATGACTATTGTCACATACACATGTTGGTTCAAACAAACATGTTGCTAGAAAAAAAATTTGTTGGCCCACATTTTTGTCTCCTTGAACTACAGTACAAGGATACAAATACTGGGGTGTGACAACAACCATCTAGCTACTGCTATGAACCCGTAGTCCAAGGATGAACTACTCACGCATCACTCCGGAGGCAGGCATGGTGATGAATCCCCTCTCTGGAAGGGTGCCGGGAAGAGCTTCAGAACCCGCCCGGACTAGGGTTGACGACGACGGCGGCTATAGAACTTTTCATGGATGGAGGCTCGGTTACTTAGGGTTTTCCTGATGAAGGAAATATATATACGGAAGGGCGATGTTGGTAGGCGACTAGGGGACCCACACCACGTGGCCGCACGACCAAGGAGGGAGAGCCGCCCTATGGTTTGGCTGCCTCCCTGGCCCCCTTCGAGTCTCCTTCGGACTTCGTGTACGTGACAGAAAAATAGGGACTTTGGCTTTTGTTTTGTCCAATTCTGAGACTATATCCAGAACAACTTTTATGAAATACAAAAACAACAGAAAACAGGAACTTGTATCGTGGCATCTTGTCAATAGGTTTGTCCCAGAAAATGCATAAACATGCTATGAAGCGTATAGAAAACATGGAGCAATTGACATAATATCAACATGGACCATCAGAAATTATAGATACGTTGGAGACGTATCAACCTTCAAAGCAACCGAGGCTCCTTTGTGCATTCCAATAGCACGAGCACGAGTGTCATGAGAAACCTTTGTTTGAACTTGGAAGGAGTCCATCTCTTGCATCCCTTCGGTTGAGGTCATGAGATGATATTTATGTCTTCCTTGAAGGCTCTTCAAGTCCACAGGCTCAAATGGCATGAGATCACTTACATACTTCCTCTTGATCCAAGCATCATTCACATGAGTGGCACTAAGACCACTAAAGGCGGTTGTAAGGGTCTTGAGTCTACGGTACATGTCCCCATGGTTCTCACAATCATGCATATAGAACTCTTCAGCCTCATTGCTCAAGGTATCATACCTATTCCTCTTCATGCTTTATTTCCCTCAATAATGTGGGCAAGAGCATCCCATGTTTCTTTGGCGGTGGAGTATTGTTGAAGGTTTGGCACAAATAATTTGAAAAGCCACGAAATTTAGTTGACAATCAGCCACTTCTATTCTTGTCAAGATCTTTGGATCAACTGGATTTTTTATCAAGGGGTGGGCATATAAACTGAGAACCAATTTACCGGACCGATTAAACCTGCACTGAAAGTGAAATCTTAAGTGCTAATCTTGGTTAATAGATATGGAAAAGCGAACTAAGTTCAGGAATTTCAGTAGCAAGTACTGGTCCACCGAATTAACCGATTGACCCGATATCCCATACCCCAGATCATCCTCCACTTGCATACGATTGAACGAGGGGCCATCTGCTTGCCTGCCAAAATCAAAATAGTTAACTCTCCTGCAAATTCCCTCAAAAAATCATGGCGCCAAGGGATCCCAATGTCATAAAGTCTCACGTGATCTTGTACCTCTCATAGTTGCCTATTCTTTTGACTCCCCAAGGCCGAAGACGATTGTAAAAAAAATGCATAAGTTTGTTTCCTTCCTATTTGTTGCCACTTATGTCCGGTGTCAGACTCACGTGCTAGTTATTCACTTGGTTGTTGCTACACAAAAGAAGCACCCAACCTAGCACACACAAATAATATGACACAACCAAGATACATAATTTTTTTTATGGTGTACAAGCTACAACTGATACATATTGGTCTCGAAACTACAACTACCATCGACTCATGTGGCAGTCTATCACGAAGCAGACCAGCCCGACACGTTTACTTTCGGTACGTTCGGTCAGGACAGAAGCCCGAATCGATTTCTATAGGAACCGAAGCCTCGGTTACCTCTGTTAGAAATGACCGATTGGTCTTTGCTTTGTCAGGACCGATTTTTCCTAGCTATTGAATTACCAAACCGAACGGTTCGGGGGAACCAAACGCCCAACCCTACTTGTATCCATCTTCAATGACTCTCCATAGCTCGATGCAAGAAGAGTTTACATGAGTTTTCATCTAATATTGCCATTTACTAAAAAAATATGCATCAATTTTAGGAGGGTCGCCTCTATTGTTTATATGAGGATGTGGATATGAGGATTGGGAGAGTAACAATCAGGAACATTATGGTAGTCTTCCTTTCCATCCTTTCCGTTAGGAGATGAGGTTTGTTTAGAGGAGGGAGCTTCACTTTTAGTTCCTCCACCCTCAACCTCATCTTCCTTATCATTCGGAATTTCTTTCGCAGGAATGGAAGATGAATATTTCGGGCCCTTGGCTTTGAATAGTTGCATCATAAATGATGCAACTCCATCATTTTGGCATCCATGTATGAGGTCAAGGAAGCTTGCACTTTCTTGAGATCATTCAAGGTGGTCGGCGCCACGGGCTCGACGGTTTCCCCTCCGTTGACCATACTAAACTCTCAGGCGGTTAAGCCCAAAATAAGAGCCAAGGATATGATACCAATTGAACAGATAGTGTGGGCACCTAGAGGGGGAGGGGGTGAATAGCTACTACTTTAAATTTTAATATTTTTTAATTTAGGCTTGGCACAAAAGTAAATTCTCTAGATATGCAACTACGGTGACTTTACCTATATGACAAGAACAACACTAAGCAATATACAAACACAAAGTAAAGGAGAGAGAACTAGGTAACCGATACAGGAAGCACGCAGAGACAAGGATGTATTCCCGAGTTCCTCCTTTTGAAGGGAGTACGTCTCGTTGGAGGGGTGTGAGTTTCGCCACAAAAGGTTACTCAACGCCACAAAGGCCTCACCCTATTCTCCAATGAACTTCGCCACAAAGGCCTAGTTCACCTTCCACTATTGATTCCCTTCGAGGCGGAAATTGGTGCCTTTACAATGAGCTTGAAGCACACACCCACAACCGAATTGGGGATCCCAGAACACCAACAATCTTGCTACAATCACAAGTGAGCAACAATGGAGTCTAGGTTTTCTTCAAGGAAACCCTAGACTATATTCCCTCAAGTGAATGAGGGGGAAAGAAAGATTGGCTTGGCAAAGTTGTAGATTGGGGCCTTCTCCGGCAATCCTTCAAAGATCAATGAGTTTGGGTGGAGGAATTGGGAGAAATCTAGCTTTTGGTGAGCCTAAGAATGGATCTTGAAGGCTTGGACAAACTTGAGCTCTTGGGGAAGAAGGAGGGGTATAAATACCTCCTCGCGAAATGTGCCTGTTGGAGTGTAGGAAACAACCGGAATTTCCGGTTCAAACTTGAACCGGATATTCCGGGTTCCATTGACCAAACAGGAAATTCTGGTTTCTGGAAATTTCCGGTAGCAAATATCCAGTAGGGTCCAATGCCAATATGTTTCTAGGACTTAGCCAAATTCAAGTTATTCCCTTCAAAACCGGATAATCCGGTCGACTGGAAATTTCCGGTTGACTTCTGTCCCAAAAACGCTTTGTCCTTAGCCGTTTTCTCCAAGCCCTGGAGGTAACCGGATAATCCAGTTTGCCAGAAATTTCCGGTTGGAAATTTCCGGCTACCTCCTGTGCCATGGAGATTTCATTCCTTAGCCGTTTTCGCTGAGATTCTTCAGAACCGGAAAATCCGGTTGACTAGAAATTTCCGGCTGCCTTCTGAATCTTTGACAGATGATCTACCTTTACACTTTTTGGTGTTTGATGCAAAGGATAAACGTAATGACCTGCATCACTTAACACATGATTAAATATATCACTAGTATTGATAACTAACACACAAAACACTAGGGATTAAGAAATGATCTATCAACAGATAGTATAACATGCACAAATAACATAAATGAACTCATTAGACTAATTATCCCATGGGTTAGATCAAACACATAGCTGCAATGTTAGGCCTCAGCCCATAGCCCGAGGGAGACTACTCACACATCATGATCATATAAGCAATAGAAAACATTGAGGCAAATATAGTACTTGGACTGAATATATTGATAGTTCTTACAATGTTAAAGTCGCGGAGAAAATCTAGATTACAAAGTAGAAGTATGGCTATGACTATGGTGGTGGTGGAGATGATATGGTGGAGATGCGACAACACTTCGTGGTCTTGCATGGAGAATACGGTGGTGATGACGGTGGAGATGATATGGTGTGCTGCTCTCTTCTAGGGTTTTTTTCTTCTCCTTATAAGGGGCTCCACCGAATGGACTAGGGTTTCGAACGAACTCCTTCACGAATTGGCTCTCGGTCCTTTGATGACTTTTGGTCGGTTTGATCTGACGGTGCTTCTGACAGCTGGTACGGTGAGCAGTACGGTCGTCACTAACCATACTAGGTCGTTAAGTGAGTTGCGAGGACAACTTTAAATGATTTTCTTATCTTTATGTTTTCCTTCCTTTTAGCTCTGATTTCTTGTGATTCCTATCCAATATCTGCAATAAAAATAATGACAAGGAGATTTGCAAATAAATTGCACATTACTGATTAGTGGAAGGTTTAGAGAGATATCTCTATCTTTTTCATGACAAAGATACAATTTAAACATAGATTAAGATGTGTCATTTTTGGACGCATCAGCATCCCCAAGCTTAAACCTTGATCGCCCCGAGCAAGTAACAAAATCATAAGAAACTCAGTGTTTAAAGCAAAATAACGAGAAGTTTAGTTCACTTACAATTGGTTGTCTAATGGCTCACACTTCCTTCAGCTGAAAGCTTAATATAAATAGTGTAACAACAAAGTATCATAGCAGTTTCTATGAGCCAAGACATATAAAACAAAGATCATATTAACAGGGACATTTAGTAATGTAACCAAAACTATGTTGATAAATTGGAGCACTGTATTTTCTAAAACTGTTATACCACATTTTATGTTCAAGAAACCAAATTCCTTCCTCTAAATAGCTTTATATCCACCTCCTTTGAAAAATACAAAATTCTGCCGATTCAGCTGGAAGTGGGAAAATTTGAACTACAGGTGCCTCGTAGTTTGCTCATGATTTTTTTGGAAAAATCATTTTTAGGAACAAAAGTATCTATTTCATCAGAGATACACCAATATTTTAAAAATATCCAACCCCTAAATTTGAACTGTCATGTCTCCCGTTTTCACCGTATTTCGGAATCGGCATAAAAGTTTCAAAAAAGTTCAAAAAATGGAAATCCTTCGCGTTGTGTCATTATTTGTGACCTAGTATCCATAAAAAAAGTAATAAGCTTTGAATACGACAACTATCGCAAAAATCATTCATAGAAATGAGATATCATCTACGAAGATTCATGGCTTTCAGGCCAAATGATGGATGTTATGCCACATCCATGGCATAGTTTGTTAAACTGTGTCCATATTTCACACAAACATACACATTGGAACAACGGACAATGTTGACGAATAAAATTTTATTTTTCATGGAATAAATATATCATTTTCCATTTTCCTAGTGCCAAAAACGGGTTTATTTTGTAAAGCACCTACCAAAACTATGTTGCAAAGTTGTACTAAATAAATCTATAAAGTTATTATACCATATTTATCTAACAATACTCAAATTCCTTCCTCTAAATAGCTTTTTATCCACCTCTTTCGAAAAAGACAAACTTCTGCCGATTCAGCTGGAAGCGGGCAAAATTTGAACTACATATGGCTTGTAGTTTGCTCACGATTTTTTGGAAAAAAAGGAACACAAGTATCTATTTCATCATAGATACACCAATATTTTCAAAACATTCAACCCCTAAATTTGAACGGTCATGTCCCCCGTTTTCACCGTATTTCGAAATCGATATAAAAGTTTCAAAACAATTCGAAAAATGGAAAACCTCCACGTTGTGTCATTATTTGTGACCTATTATCCATAAAAGATAATAAACTTTGAATACGTCAACTATCGCGAAAAAGTGTTCACAGAAATGAGCTAGCATCTACGAAGATTCATGGCTTTGAGACCATATGAGGGATGTTATGGCCACATCCATGGCATAGTTTGTTAAATTGTGGTCATATTCCACACAAACACGCACATTGGAACAACAACCAATGTTTATGAAGAATGTTTTATTTTTGTTGGAATAAAAATATCATTTTCCATTTTGCGACTGCCTCAAACGGGGTTTTTTGTGAAGCACCTACCAAAACTATGTTGAAAAATTGTATCTAATAAATTTATAAAGTTATTATACCATATTTTATCTAAAAATAATCAAATTTCTTCCTCTAAATAGGTTTCTATCCACCTCTTTCGAAAAAGACAAACTTCTGCCGATTCACTTGGAAGAGGGTAAAATTTGAACTACAGGTGCCTCGTAGTTTGCTCATGATTTTTTTTGGAAAAATCATTTTTAGGAACACAAGTATCTATTTCATCACATATACATCAATATTGTCACAAGATTCAACCCCTAAATTTGAGCGGTTATGTCCCCCTTTTTCACCGTATTTCAAAATCGGCATAAAAGTTTCAAAAAAATGCAAATAAATGGAAAACCTTCGTGTTGTGTCATTATTTGTGACTTCATATCCATCAAGAACAATAAACTTTGAATACGACAACTATCGCAAAAAAGTGTTCACAGAAATGAGCTATCATCTACAAAAATTCATGGCTTTCAGTCCAAATGACGGATGTTATGGCCACATCCATGGTATAGTTTGTTAATATGTGCTCATATTATATACAAATATCCATATTGGAACAGCGAACAATGTTGACAAAAAAAATATTTTTCATGGAATAAGTATGTCATTTTTCATTTTCTGACTTTCGAAAACGTTTTTTTTGGTAAAGCACGTACCAAAAATCTGTTGAAAATTACAGAAATATAATTTTAGAAGTTATTAGGACATGTTTTATGCACAAATGACCAAATGGTTCCTGTGAAAAGTTTGCATCCACCTCTCGTGAAAAAGACAAATTTCTTTCGATTCAGTTGGAATCTGGCCAAATGTAACATCCCAAGTATGAAAATACCCCTAGAATGTTTGATTCTTTGTGTTATTTCAAGCAATGCATCATGTCATCATTTCATTGCATTGTTTTATTATTGTTTGCATTGTTAATATTTGTTTTGCATCTGTTTTATCTTGTTTTCATAATTCAAACTCAAACAAATTCAAATGGTTATTTTCATACTTGTTCTGTTACAACTTTTGGAATAAAAATAACAAGTGAAAACAACCAAATTGTTTCATTTTATTCCATGTTGATCACTTATTAAAATTGTGGGTTTTAGTCAAACAAATAATTTCCAAATCACCTTTACCCTATTATTACAATCCTTGTTTTCCATATTAATCAATTAATTCCCAAACTGCTTTCAAATTCAAAGCACCTCTTTGAAATTAAAACTAACCAAAACCTTGTTGTGCTCTTTATTTCCAATTACATTCTTGTGATCACCCTATTTCTAATAATATTGTGCAATAACCATTTAATAATAAAATTCACTCAAACACCATCCAAATCCAAATAGCTCCCAAGTTGAGTTATAACAAACTATACACATTATCAATTCAACCAACTATTTTTAATCTCTTAATTCATAGGGGTAACCCTATTAAAATTGTCGTTTCAGTATGGTGTTCAATATTAAAATTCACCCAATTTTGGTTTTATTAACAAACAACATTTAAATTTGAAAACTTTGGAAAACCAAAAATTAGTTTTGAGTGGCTATTTGAAAAACTCAACTAACCAAAGATTTTTCCTAAATTTTATTAACTGAAAAAAAACCCCAAAACCTTTTCTTTTCTCTCAATCTCTTCTACAAAAAAAAAGGGAAAGAAAAACAAATAACAAAAGGGAGAGGAGAGAGTACAGCAGCCCACCTAACCAGCCCAACAAACCTAGCCCAGTACCCATTCCCTGTGTCTTCTTCCTCGTGGCTGAGGTCACCACTGTACGAACAGAGAAACGACCGTGAGATCCTCCTTCCCCCTCCCGATTTGCTGCCGTACAGAGCCAGGCTCCCCATAAAACCTAGCCCCTACCCTCTCTACTCGCTAACCTAGAGCCCTTCCTCCTTCCTCGCGCCGCCGCCACCCTCTGATCTCCCTCCTTAGTTCCTTATCTCTGAAAGTCACACGAGCACGAGCAGCAGTTGAAGGCCGAGATTGCCGAGCCGTGGCGCCGCTGATCGAGCCCTCGTCGTCGACTGGCAGGGGCGGGAATGGAGCCGCCCCGCTCCCCTCGTCCTCCCGGTGCCCTCGGCTCGAGCCGGGAGGGTCCCCACCGCCGGCGCCGTCCGCTCCATCGCCGGCCCGGCGCCCTGCTCCGCCTCGACCTGTCCGCCTCCTCCCCTTCGATCGCAAGGTGAGGCCGCACCCTCCTCTCGCCTCCTTTCCCTCTCCCCTCCCTCTCGGTCACGCTCTCTCCCCACACGCCACGAGCAGCACGTCCGCACTCACCCACGGCGAGCACAGCGAGCCACCGCCGGCGACCAATCTTCCCCCTGTCGATGTCGATGGTTCACGTGACTGAACTTCGATTCAGTTAAAAAAAAAACCACCGAGATCTGAACTATAACCTTTCCCACTCCCTTTTCTTTTCAAACAGAAGCACAACACCGTACTGGCAGCGAACCTTGCACGCGCAGCGTGAGGTGCTGGGATCAAATCCCCAGCCCCACCCTTTTTCTGCCTCCTTATTCGCTTGTTTTAGTTAAACCGCAACACACAGCATATCCTCCCTCGATCCCCTTCTCTGTCACGAAACTGCACCTAGCCCACTGGTTCCACATCCCCTAGCGCAAGCAGGAGGTGGGGGGATCGAATCCCACCCCCTGCATAATAACACATCTTTTTTATTTCGATTATCCAAACCCATAAACTTCCTGGTAATCACCATTAGGCCCCTGGCACTTATTTCTAGCCCCTGTAATAATATTTTCTAAGTCCCTAATGGTTTAAAAATGGCAGATTTGCACTATTTCTTGTAAATGGCATAATAAATTCATTTTAACTCCAAATCCAACATTTTTTATATGTTTTCAATACCAAATTAAATGTTCTATCCAAATATAAAATTTGTTTACTGTTTTGAATATTTTAAATTGGTGCAAAATTTGAAAACTTGTCAAATTCACTTAAATTTGCAAAATTCATAACGTGAGCATAAAAATTCCAAATTTCACAAACCAAATATGTTTTCCACTCAATTTTTCATGTACTTCCCAAATATAAATTTTGTTTGCTGTTTTGAATAATTTAAATTGCTGAAAACAACTGTTTCCTATTTATTGCATTTAAAATTGCCAAAATAATAACTTGCTCATTTTAAATCCAATTTCCACAAATGAAATATGTTTTCCATGCAAAATTAAACCACCTTTCCAAATATAAAATTTGTTTCATGTTTTGAATAATTAAAATTGGTTAAATGATTTAAACCTTGTTTAAATCATTTAATATTGTTAAATTCATAACTTGATCAAAACAAATTCTTTTGGGGCATATAAAATATGTTTTCAAACCACAAAAGTATAAACTTTTCAAATATGAATCTCACTTAATGTTTTGAACAAATAAAAATTCATTTAAGTTCATGTTTGAATTAAATTCATTTAATTCTTGTTTAACTTGTTTAATTCCTAAATAATTCATTTGAAATCCTTTTGCAACAATTGAAACATGTAATCCAACTAAAATCTTGTTTTCTTTTCA
Source organism: Alopecurus myosuroides (assembly GCA_028641055.1). NCBI lineage: Eukaryota > Viridiplantae > Streptophyta > Magnoliopsida > Poales > Poaceae > Alopecurus > Alopecurus myosuroides. The sequence continues at coordinate 56,719,295 of CM054061.1, forward strand.
AATATAAACTTTGTTATCTATTTTGAACAATTAAAAGTGGTGAAAACAACAAATGCTTGAGTGACACCTTTAAGTAACCAAAATTTCCTAACTTAATGAATGAATTTCCTAACTTGCTAAACCTTATTTCCATTTGCTTCTATTGTTGTTATTTTTCTGTTTTCCTCATCCATGCATCATGCTAATTCACTTACACAAGTTCATTAGTTGTAAAACAATTAATTCAACCATAATTCATGGGCTTTCCATATGCAATCCAATTGCATATGGGTCCATTTAATCCTGTTTCTATCTTGTCAACTAGTTTATTTTGATGCAACCCTTAACTTGACATGCATCATATTTGATTGTGCACAATGCCATGATAATGATTGTTTATCTTTCTGCAATGTTTGTTTGCTTTTTCCCGGATACACGACGACGTTGAGACCGACGATACTTACGACACCCCGTCTAAGGAGTTAGCTCAGTACCAGGCTACTGGGTTTTGCAGGCAAGTTATCACTCACATGAACCACTGTGTTTCCTTTCAACATTGGTTACCGATACTTTCCGTTGTTCTTTTCTGCTAGCCTTAGTAGTAGTTGTTTCTGTTACGAACCCATCACATGAATCCCTTAACCTTGATATTGCCTCACCTCCCCTCCTATCACCCCTTTGGTTGAGCCAGTGCCTTACTAGCATGCTTAGGTTGCTTTTGCTCGAGTCTGTTACCCGTTACTTACTGTTACTATTTTTCTATTACGTTGTGGGGGCTCGATGTTTAATCAATCAATCATGCTAATGCTACTAATAATAATAAATTTGATGTTAAGGCACCGGCAGGAGGCCCATGAGAGGTTTTGAAGCCTGCTAGTGTCGACCCTAATAGGAAAAGGGTCTTGTCTACTGATCCATGATGAGCGCACTACCCGCATTTGGGAAGCGAGTATGGGCGCCCCCCTCAACTTGACCTGATTCGCATCTCGTCCAAATCGCCTCATTTAGTTCGTGTTTTCCATTTGCCGCATGCATGTTTTTGCGAGCCCAGGCCAGGGTGGAACTTTTGTAGTCGGCATATAGGGGGACACGGTCTTAGAGTGCTATGAGGGTCCCTTTTCTTCGGGGCTTGATTAGCCGTGCGCCCAAGGTTCTTTGGGCTTGATGCGAAGAATGGTTGGTTGTGTTGAGTACCCCGCTTGGTGGAAGGGCCTTTCCATCTGGCGGGTTATTCATGAGTGTACGGCCAAATTGGTGCAACCCTGCAGGGATAATCTTCTCGAGAAGCCGTGTTTTCCGCGGTTATGGATTACTTGGTGAAAGTACTGGCTAACAAGTACTCAGGACAACTTAAACATAATGACCAAACATGTTACACCCAATGATTAATAACTTGACTAGTAATAGGTTGATGACACAATAACTTGATTCACCTTTAATACAACTGTGTGAGTTATCCTCGGATTGCTTCTTTGGATAAGGGGCGAGATCCAGGATGGGTTTGTTTGAAGTTATCTTTGAGTTGGTTACAATCCTCGATCTTATCTCCTTTCTGTTAGCCGGAAGTGGTAGAATCTCTGTAGTTGGTTAGCGCAGCCAGTTGCAGCATATTTTATATCCCCTCTCTTCCGTTGAACCCAAGGCATCTGTGCTTGGTGTTGACGGGTTACACTTTGGTGAACTGTGAGTCTTGCTTGCCAGTACGTTTATGTACTGACCCCTTTGGGGCTGTGGTTTCCGCAGACCTACGTTTCCGGAGATCTACATGGTGGCTACTACGTGGAGTATGACGAGACTGCTGACGAGTAGATAGCGGACCCGGGCAGGATCCGAGACTTCGTGGATGGGCTCCGTCTGTTTGTTTCCGGCCTCTTAGGCCTATTTGGTTCTTGTCTGTACTCAGACATGTTGAATGCTTCCGCTGTATTGTAATGATGTATTGTTGGGGGCATGTGCCCTCTGAATGATTGTATTTGCTATCTCTGCTCTAATGAGAGCCATTTGCACCTTATTTCAATCTTTTGTGTCGTAGAGATCTGTTGTGATATCACTTGTTAAACGCCGTTGACGTACCATGTGTGTATGGTTTGAAGTACATCGACGGAAGTGCCTTTGATCTCTAGTGGATAGTTTACATCGACGATGGAATAGCAGGGCTTGTGTTGTCGCGCATAAGCGCAGGCCTACCAGGAAGCTGGGACGTGGGAGCAGTTATGCCCCATAATCCAAGCATCTGCTATCCAGTTCGTACGGTGAGTATCCCCTAGAAATCAGGGTGCGACAAATGGTATCAGAGCCTGTCTGCCTGTAGGATCCCTTTTTACTGGTCGCAGTTGAGTCTAGAAAACTATTTTGTAGCTATACAGGAAAAATGAAACGTGAGAGTAGGAATTCTGTTCTTTTTCTTCTTTCCCCACCCACCCTCCCTTTTTCTGGTAAGGAAGTGCAACGTTGTTTTCCCTTCTCATCTAAACTTTCAAGTTAGGATTTCACGTATTCTGGTTTCTCTAGGATGGTTATATCTACTAGACCATAGGAATGGAGGTGGTTGTGACATGATTTATCATGTTGCCTACTCACGATTGAGAACGGTGGCAAATAGGCCCCGGAAGCAGATCCTCTATTCCTTAAGCAGTAGATATTGATCCTTTAGAAGCCCGGATGGGTTTTCCGTAGTACCTCAGGAGTTTTGTTCTCGTTTTCCCCGATGTTGATATCCTGTTCTTCTCAACATCCTTTTCGTCCGTTGAAATCTTGTTGTTGTTTTCCACTTCAAAACTTCTACCGGCATCTAATCAAAACTTCCTAGTAAACTCTTATCCAGTTAAGGTGCTATTTGATACCGGAGCATCAAATTCCTTTGTGTCAAAGATCTTTTCCACAGCATACAACCCAATTCTGGTTCCACCAAGCAATCAAAACTCTGTTCACTCCCCGGGATCTCAAATGTTGACTTCCAAGATAAGTAAGAACAATCCAATTCTAATGGGAGGCCACATATTCCTCGTTACTCTCATGTTGATGATTCTGACATTGATGTTATTCTTGGTGTTGCATTGATGTCAATAACTCTGATCCACCCTTATTACAGATAGTCTATTCAACAAATGAATCAAATTCTATCCAGCTATACACCCTCGATACAAAACCTCTCCCTTTACTTAAAAATGTTCCGGTGGTTTGCAAATTCCCTGACGTCTATCCAAGGTGCACGATGTGTTTCACGTGTCACAAGAAGTTTCCGGACCTTTTCTTTTCTCAGTAGGAATCTCGGGGCGCGATTCCTTCAAGGGGGGGCGTTTTGTAACATCCCAAGTATGAAAATACCCCTAGAATGTTTGATTCTTTGTGTTATTTCAAGCAATGCATCATGTCATCATTTCATTGCATTGTTTTATTATTGTTTGCATTGTTAATATTTGTTTTGCATCTGTTTTATCTTGTTTTCATAATTCAAACTCAAACAAATTCAAATGGTTATTTTCATACTTGTTCTGTTACAACTTTTGGAATAAAAATAACAAGTGAAAACAACCAAATTGTTTCATTTTATTCCATGTTGATCACTTATTAAAATTGTGGGTTTTAGTCAAACAAATAATTTCCAAATCACCTTTACCCTATTATTACAATCCTTGTTTTCCATATTAATCAATTAATTCCCAAACTGCTTTCAAATTCAAAGCACCTCTTTGAAATTAAAACTAACCAAAACCTTGTTGTGCTCTTTATTTCCAATTACATTCTTGTGATCACCCTATTTCTAATAATATTGTGCAATAACCATTTAATAATAAAATTCACTCAAACACCATCCAAATCCAAATAGCTCCCAAGTTGAGTTATAACAAATTATACACATTATCAATTCAACCAACTATTTTTAATCTCTTAATTCATAGGGGTAACCCTATTAAAATTGTCGTTTCAGTATGGTGTTCAATATTAAAATTCACCCAATTTTGGTTTTATTAACAAACAACATTTAAATTTGAAAACTTTGGAAAACCAAAAATTAGTTTTGAGTGGCTATTTGAAAAACTCAACTAACCAAAGATTTTTCCTAAATTTTATTAACTGAAAAAAAACCCCAAAACCTTTTCTTTTCTCTCAATCTCTTCTACAAAAAAAAGGGAAAGAAAAACAAATAACAAAAGGGAGAGGAGAGAGTACAGCAGCCCACCTAACCAGCCCAACAAACCTAGCCCAGTACCCATTCCCTGTGTCTTCTTCCTCGTGGCTGAGGTCACCACTGTACGAACAGAGAAACGACCGTGAGATCCTCCTTCCCCCTCCCGATTTGCTGCCGTACAGAGCCAGGCTCCCCATAAAACCTAGCCCCTACCCTCTCTACTCGCTAACCTAGAGCCCTTCCTCCTTCCTCGCGCCGCCGCCACCCTCTGATCTCCCTCCTTAGTTCCTTATCTCTGAAAGTCACACGAGCACGAGCAGCAGTGGAAGGCCGAGATTGCCGAGCCGTGGCGCCGCTGATCGAGCCCTCGTCGTCGACTGGCAGGGGCGGGAATGGAGCCGCCCCGCTCCCCTCGTCCTCCCGGTGCCCTCGGCTCGAGCCGGGAGGGTCCCCACCGCCGGCGCCGTCCGCTCCATCGCCGGCCCGGCGCCCTGCTCCGCCTCGACCTGTCCGCCTCCTCCCCTTCGATCGCAAGGTGAGGCCGCACCCTCCTCTCGCCTCCTTTCCCTCTCCCCTCCCTCTCGGTCACGCTCTCTCCCCACACGCCACGAGCAGCACGTCCGCACTCACCCACGGCGAGCACAGCGAGCCACCGCCGGCGACCAATCTTCCCCCTGTCGATGTCGATGGTTCACGTGACTGAACTTCGATTCAGTTAAAAAAAAACCACCGAGATCTGAACTATAACCTTTCCCACTCCCTTTTCTTTTCAAACAGAAGCACAACACCGTACTGGCAGCGAACCTTGCACGCGCAGCGTGAGGTGCTGGGATCAAATCCCCAGCCCCACCCTTTTTCTGCCTCCTTATTCGCTTGTTTTAGTTAAACCGCAACACACAGCATATCCTCCCTCGATCCCCTTCTCTGTCACGAAACTGCACCTAGCCCACTGGTTCCACATCCCCTAGCGCAAGCAGGAGGTGGGGGGATCGAATCCCACCCCCTGCATAATAACACATCTTTTTTATTTCGATTATCCAAACCCATAAACTTCCTGGTAATCACCATTAGGCCCCTGGCACTTATTTCTAGCCCCTGTAATAATATTTTCTAAGTCCCTAATGGTTTAAAAATGGCAGATTTGCACTATTTCTTGTAAATGGCATAATAAATTCATTTTAACTCCAAATCCAACATTTTTTATATGTTTTCAATACCAAATTAAATGTTCTATCCAAATATAAAATTTGTTTACTGTTTTGAATATTTTAAATTGGTGCAAAAAATCTGGGGTGTTACCTGTTTGTTTTCTTTTTGTTTGCATCATCTGCATCACATTGCATTGCACCATGTTTGCATCACAACTGGAAATTTCAAAACAATTTAAACTTCCACACCTTGCTCAAAATTTCCAATTTCAATATTTCAAACCTAAACCACTCAGTTGTTTTCACTGCTTGAATTTGTTCTAATCAAATTGCTTGTTAATAAAATGTTCCATGTTATTAAAACCCTAATGGCTAATTCAAAAATTCAATCAAATCACTTCTAATTATCATATTTTCAATATGGGTTTAAAGATTAAAATTTGGCAAACCAACTAATGTCAATAATGTTGGTATTGTTGCTTGAACTTGTTAAATAAAACTTTGTTATTTCCAAAATTCCCAAAATCAAAACATTATTTGAAATTCCACTAACCACTTAAACATCAAACTAATATACCAATTTTGAAATCATTAACTAACCTTTACTTTGTTTATTGTTTTGCAACTTAATAAAATTAATTATCAAAGTACAAACCTCAAACCCTATTTGGACATTTTCAACTAAACAACTTTAATTCAATTAAAAATTTCCACCTTGTGAAAATAATGCTAACATTGCTTTCATTTCATGTTTTGGAAAAGTAATCAAATTATTTAATGAAATAAACCACCCCAAAACCCATATCCTTTCTCTCTCCCTTCTATTTCTTTTTACAAAAAAAAATCAATTAAAAGGAAATCCCAAGGAGAAGGACCAGCCCATTCCTTTCCTCTTTCTCTCAAAGCCTTTTCCCTCAAGCCCATTTCCTTCCAGCCCACCAAGCCTTGGCGCAGTACTTTCTTCCTCATGTCGCTGTCATCCTGTACGAACGAAGAAACAGCCGTGTGATCGATCCCCACCCCCTGGATGCCATGCCATACAAGCACCATCCCCCTTAAGTACCTACCCACCTACCTCTGCCCTAACCTAACCCTAGCTAGCTCCTTCCCCCTCCTAGCGCCGTCTCTCCTCTCTCCCCCCCAAGTCTTCTGTTTCTTTCTCTGAACCTGCAACCACGGTGAGCTCACCTCTGTTCCTCCCCTCACCGCCGGTGCCCTGGCTACCTCGAGGAGCACCCGAGGGTGGGAATGGAAACGCGGAGTTCCACCCTCGCTCCTCGTGCCCTCGCCTCTTACCGGGAGCCGCTGCAGAGACCGCGCCGTCGCCGGACTTCCGTCCGCTCCGCTGATCGACGACAGCGACCAGCGACCCGGTGAGCCCCCGATCTCCTTCTCCTTTTCCTCCTAGCGGTCTCTCTCTGTCTCGTCCGCCTCCACGCACCTGCACCTGCAGCAAACCGTCGCACGCCACGCACGTAGCAGCAGGGACGGCGCCCACGGCGATCTCAGCAACCATCGGCCGACTGCATCTTCTCTGTTGATAGTTGGATCGACTGAAGTTTGATTCAGTTAAAAAAAAATCGCAGCGTTCTGTACCTAATATTCCCCCCCACTGCGGTATCTGAACCAACTGACAGCAGTAGCACACTGGCAGGGCATCCGTGCGCGCAAGCAACCCATCCTGGGTTCGAATCCCCGCGGGCGCAAGCCCCCCACCTTTTTGCCATTTCTTCCACAGCGCTGGGACCCACCCGCCAGGGACAGCCACTGCCACCTCACAGCGCACGCCTGCGTGGCTGCCACGCTGGCCCTCTGGCCCACGCGGAAGAGGCAGTGGGTAGGGAGCTGCTCGGTAGCAAATGTATCAGTGCGAATTTCTAAAAATTCCAAATTCTTTTAATTGGCAGAATTCAAACCAAACTTTGAAATTCAATATCTCTTGTTTTATAATTCCAACAACTACAAACTTTATATCTATTCTGATCCAAATCTTCTAATCTTTCCAAATATCCAACTTGTGTTCTGTTTTGAATTTTCAAATTACAATTTGAATTCAAATTTAAATCATTCAATTGTATTTTGCTAAATTCAATAACTAATTATTCATAAGTCCAAATCATGCAAATAAATTTAAATCATTCAATTTGGCGGATTTTGTAACATCCCAAGTATGAAAATACCCCTAGAATGTTTGATTCTTTGTGTTATTTCAAGCAATGCATCATGTCATCATTTCATTGCATTGTTTTATTATTGTTTGCATTGTTAATATTTGTTTTGCATCTGTTTTATCTTGTTTTCATAATTCAAACTCAAACAAATTCAAATGGTTATTTTCATACTTGTTCTGTTACAACTTTTGGAATAAAAATAACAAGTGAAAACAACCAAATTGTTTCATTTTATTCCATGTTGATCACTTATTAAAATTGTGGGTTTTAGTCAAACAAATAATTTCCAAATCACCTTTACCCTATTATTACAATCCTTGTTTTCCATATTAATCAATTAATTCCCAAACTGCTTTCAAATTCAAAGCACCTCTTTGAAATTAAAACTAACCAAAACCTTGTTGTGCTCTTTATTTCCAATTACATTCTTGTGATCACCCTATTTCTAATAATATTGTGCAATAACCATTTAATAATAAAATTCACTCAAACACCATCCAAATCCAAATAGCTCCCAAGTTGAGTTATAACAAATTATACACATTATCAATTCAACCAACTATTTTTAATCTCTTAATTCATAGGGGTAACCCTATTAAAATTGTCGTTTCAATATGGTGTTCAATATTAAAATTCACCCAATTTTGGTTTTATTAACAAACAACATTTAAATTTGAAAACTTTGGAAAACCAAAAATTAGTTTTGAGTGGCTATTTGAAAAACTCAACTAACCAAAGATTTTTCCTAAATTTTATTAACTGAAAAAAAACCCCAAAACCTTTTCTTTTCTCTCAATCTCTTCTACAAAAAAAAAAGGGAAAGAAAAACAAATAACAAAAGGGAGAGGAGAGAGTACAGCAGCCCACCTAACCAGCCCAACAAACCTAGCCCAGTACCCATTCCCTGTGTCTTCTTCCTCGTGGCTGAGGTCACCACTGTACGAACAGAGAAACGACCGTGAGATCCTCCTTCCCCCTCCCGATTTGCTGCCGTACAGAGCCAGGCTCCCCATAAAACCTAGCCCCTACCCTCTCTACTCGCTAACCTAGAGCCCTTCCTCCTTCCTCGCGCCGCCGCCACCCTCTGATCTCCCTCCTTAGTTCCTTATCTCTGAAAGTCACACGAGCACGAGAAGCAGTGGAAGGCCGAGATTGCCGAGCCGTGGCGCCGCTGATCGAGCCCTCGTCGTCGACTGGCAGGGGCGGGAATGGAGCCGCCCCGCTCCCCTCGTCCTCCCGGTGCCCTCGGCTCGAGCCGGGAGGGTCCCCACCGCCGGCGCCGTCCGCTCCATCGCCGGCCCGGCGCCCTGCTCCGCCTCGACCTGTCCGCCTCCTCCCCTTCGATCGCAAGGTGAGGCCGCACCCTCCTCTCGCCTCCTTTCCCTCTCCCCTCCCTCTCGGTCACGCTCTCTCCCCACACGCCACGAGCAGAACGTCCGCACTCACCCACGGCGAGCACAGCGAGCCACCGCCGGCGACCAATCTTCCCCCTGTCGATGTCGATGGTTCACGTGACTGAACTTCGATTCAGTTAAAAAAAAAAACCACCGAGATCTGAACTATAACCTTTCCCACTCCCTTTTCTTTTCAAACAGAAGCACAACACCGTACTGGCAGCGAACCTTGCACGCGCAGCGTGAGGTGCTGGGATCAAATCCCTAGCCCCACCCTTTTTCTGCCTCCTTATTCGCTTGTTTTAGTTAAACCGCAACACACAGCATATCCTCCCTCGATCCCCTTCTCTGTCACGAAACTGCACCTAGCCCACTGGTTCCACATCCCCTAGCGCAAGCAGGAGGTGGGGGGATCGAATCCCACCCCCTGCATAATAACACATCTTTTTTATTTCGATTATCCAAACCCATAAACTTCCTGGTAATCACCATTAGGCCCCTGGCACTTATTTCTAGCCCCTGTAATAATATTTTCTAAGTCCCTAATGGTTTAAAAATGGCAGATTTGCACTATTTCTTGTAAATGGCATAATAAATTCATTTTAACTCCAAATCCAACATTTTTTATATGTTTTCAATACCAAATTAAATGTTCTATCCAAATATAAAATTTGTTTACTGTTTTGAATATTTTAAATTGGTGCAAAATTTGAAAACTTGTCAAATTCACTTAAATTTGCAAAATTCATAACGTGAGCATAAAAATTCCAAATTTCACAAACCAAATATGTTTTCCACTCAATTTTTCATGTACTTCCCAAATATAAATTTTGTTTGCTGTTTTGAATAATTTAAATTGCTGAAAACAACTGTTTCCTATTTATTGCATTTAAAATTGCCAAAATAATAACTTGCTCATTTTAAATCCAATTTCCACAAATGAAATATGTTTTCCATGCAAAATTAAACCACCTTTCCAAATATAAAATTTGTTTCATGTTTTGAATAATTAAAATTGGTTAAATGATTTAAACCTTGTTTAAATCATTTAATATTGTTAAATTCATAACTTGATCAAAACAAATTCTTTTGGGGCATATAAAATATGTTTTCAAACCACAAAAGTATAAACTTTTCAAATATGAATCTCACTTAATGTTTTGAACAAATAAAAATTCATTTAAGTTCATGTTTGAATTAAATTCATTTAATTCTTGTTTAACTTGTTTAATTCCTAAATAATTCATTTGAAATCCTTTTGCAACAATTGAAACATGTAATCCAACTAAAATCTTGTTTTCTTTTCAAATATAAACTTTGTTATCTATTTTGAACAATTAAAAGTGGTGAAAACAACAAATGCTTGAGTGACACCTTTAAGTAACCAAAATTTCCTAACTTAATGAATGAATTTCCAAACTTGCTAAACCTTATTTCCATTTGCTTCTATTGTTGTTATTTTTCTGTTTTCCTCATCCATGCATCATGCTAATTCACTTACACAAGTTCATTAGTTGTAAAACAATTAATTCAACCATAATTCATGGGCTTTCCATATGCAATCCAATTGCATATGGGTCCATTTAATCCTGTTTCTATCTTGTCAACTAGTTTATTTTGATGCAACCCTTAACTTGACATGCATCATATTTGATTGTGCACAATGCCATGATAATGATTGTTTATCTTTCTGCAATGTTTGTTTGCTTTTTCCCGGATACACGACGACGTTGAGACCGACGATACTTACGACACCCCGTCTAAGGAGTTAGCTCAGTACCAGGCTACTGGGTTTTGCAGGCAAGTTATCACTCACATGAACCACTGTGTTTCCTTTCAACATTGGTTACCGATACTTTCCGTTGTTCTTTTCTGCTAGCCTTAGTAGTAGTTGTTTCTGTTACGAACCCATCACATGAATCCCTTAACCTTGATATTGCCTCACCTCCCCTCCTATCACCCCTTTGGTTGAGCCAGTGCCTTACTAGCATGCTTAGGTTGCTTTTGCTCGAGTCTGTTACCCGTTACTTACTGTTACTATTTTTCTATTACGTTGTGGGGGCTCGATGTTTAATCAATCAATCATGCTAATGCTACTAATAATAATAAATTTGATGTTAAGGCACCGGCAGGAGGCCCATGAGAGGTTTTGAAGCCTGCTAGTGTCGACCCTAATAGGAAAAGGGTCTTGTCTACTGATCCATGATGAGCGCACTACCCGCATTTGGGAAGCGAGTATGGGCGCCCCCCTCAACTTGACCTGATTCGCATCTCGTCCAAATCGCCTCATTTAGTTCGTGTTTTCCATTTGCCGCATGCATGTTTTTGCGAGCCCAGGCCAGGGTGGAACTTTTGTAGTCGGCATATAGGGGGACACGGTCTTAGAGTGCTATGAGGGTCCCTTTTCTTCGGGGCTTGATTAGCCGTGCGCCCAAGGTTCTTTGGGCTTGATGCGAAGAATGGTTGGTTGTGTTGAGTACCCCGCTTGGTGGAAGGGCCTTTCCATCTGGCGGGTTATTCATGAGTGTACGGCCAAATTGGTGCAACCCTGCAGGGATAATCTTCTCGAGAAGCCGTGTTTTCCGCGGTTATGGATTACTTGGTGAAAGTACTGGCTAACAAGTACTCAGGACAACTTAAACATAATGACCAAACATGTTACACCCAATGATTAATAACTTGACTAGTAATAGGTTGATGACACAATAACTTGATTCACCTTTAATACAACTGTGTGAGTTATCCTCGGATTGCTTCTTTGGATAAGGGGCGAGATCCAGGATGGGTTTGTTTGAAGTTATCTTTCAGTTGGTTACAATCCTCGATCTTATCTCCTTTCTGTTAGCCGGAAGTGGTAGAATCTCTGTAGTTGGTTAGCGCAGCCAGTTGCAGCATATTTTATATCCCCTCTCTTCCGTTGAACCCAAGGCATCTGTGCTTGGTGTTGACGGGTTACACTTTGGTGAACTGTGAGTCTTGCTTGCCAGTACGTTTATGTACTGACCCCTTTGGGGCTGTGGTTTCCGCAGACCTACGTTTCCGGAGATCTACATGGTGGCTACTACGTGGAGTATGACGAGACTGCTGACGAGTAGATAGCGGACCCGGGCAGGATCCGAGACTTCGTGGATGGGCTCCGTCTGTTTGTTTCCGGCCTCTTAGGCCTATTTGGTTCTTGTCTGTACTCAGACATGTTGAATGCTTCCGCTGTATTGTAATGATGTATTGTTGGGGGCATGTGCCCTCTGAATGATTGTATTTGCTATCTCTGCTCTAATGAGAGCCATTTGCACCTTATTTCAATCTTTTGTGTCGTAGAGATCTGTTGTGATATCACTTGTTAAACGCCGTTGACGTACCATGTGTGTATGGTTTGAAGTACGTCGACGGAAGTGCCTTTGATCTCTAGTGGATAGTTTACATCGACGATGGAATAGCAGGGCTTGTGTTGTCGCGCATAAGCGCAGGCCTACCAGGAAGCTGGGACGTGGGAGCAGTTATGCCCCATAATCCAAGCATCTGCTATCCAGTTCGTACGGTGAGTATCCCCTAGAAATCAGGGTGCGACAAATGGTATCAGAGCCTGTCTGCCTGTAGGATCCCTTTTTACTTGTCGCAGTTGAGTCTAGAAAACTATTTTGTAGCTATACAGGAAAAATGAAACGTGAGAGTAGGAATTCTGTTCTTTTTCTTCTTTCCCCACCCACCCTCCCTTTTTCTGGTAAGGAAGTGCAACGTTGTTTTCCCTTCTCATCTAAACTTTCAAGTTAGGATTTCACGTATTCTGGTTTCTCTAGGATGGTTATATCTACTAGACCATAGGAATGGAGGTGGTTGTGACATGATTTATCATGTTGCCTACTCACGATTGAGAACGGTGGCAAATAGGCCCCGGAAGCAGATCCTCTATTCCTTAAGCAGTAGATATTGATCCTTTAGAAGCCCGGATGGGTTTTCCGTAGTACCTCAGGAGTTTTGTTCTCGTTTTCCCCGATGTTGATATCCTGTTCTTCTCAACATCCTTTTCGTCCGTTGAAATCTTGTTGTTGTTTTCCACTTCAAAACTTCTACCGGCATCTAATCAAAACTTCCTAGTAAACTCTTATCCAGTTAAGGTGCTATTTGATACCGGAGCATCAAATTCCTTTGTGTCAAAGATCTTTTCCACAACATACAACCCAATTCTGGTTCCACCAAGCAATCAAAACTCTGTTCACTCCCCGGGATCTCAAATGTTGACTTCCAAGATAAGTAAGAACAATCCAATTCTAATGGGAGGCCACATATTCCTCGTTACTCTCATGTTGATGATTCTGACATTGATGTTATTCTTGGTGTTGCATTGATGTGAATAACTCTGATCCACCCTTATTACAGATAGTCTATTCAACAAATGAATCAAATTCTATCCAGCTATACACCCTCGATACAAAACCTCTCCCTTTACTTAAAAATGTTCCGGTGGTTTGCAAATTCCCTGACGTCTATCCAAGGTGCACGATGTGTTTCACGTGTCACAAGAAGTTTCCGGACCTTTTCTTTTCTCAGTAGGAATCTCGGGGCGCGATTCCTTCAAGGGGGGGCGTTTTGTAACATCCCAAGTATGAAAATACCCCTAGAATGTTTGATTCTTTGTGTTATTTCAAGCAATGCATCATGTCATCATTTCATTGCATTGTTTTATTATTGTTTGCATTGTTAATATTTGTTTTGCATCTGTTTTATCTTGTTTTCATAATTCAAACTCAAACAAATTCAAATGGTTATTTTCATACTTGTTCTGTTACAACTTTTGGAATAAAAATAACAAGTGAAAACAACCAAATTGTTTCATTTTATTCCATGTTGATCACTTATTAAAATTGTGGGTTTTAGTCAAACAAATAATTTCCAAATCACCTTTACCCTATTATTACAATCCTTGTTTTCCATATTAATCAATTAATTCCCAAACTGCTTTCAAATTCAAAGCACCTCTTTGAAATTAAAACTAACCAAAACCTTGTTGTGCTCTTTATTTCCAATTACATTCTTGTGATCACCCTATTTCTAATAATATTGTGCAATAACCATTTAATAATAAAATTCACTCAAACACCATCCAAATCCAAATAGCTCCCAAGTTGAGTTATAACAAATTATACACATTATCAATTCAACCAACTATTTTTAATCTCTTAATTCATAGGGGTAACCCTATTAAAATTGTCGTTTCAGTATGGTGTTCAATATTAAAATTCACCCAATTTTGGTTTTATTAACAAACAACATTTAAATTTGAAAACTTTGGAAAACCAAAAATTAGTTTTGAGTGGCTATTTGAAAAACTCAACTAACCAAAGATTTTTCCTAAATTTTATTAACTGAAAAAAAACCCCAAAACCTTTTCTTTTCTCTCAATCTCTTCTACAAAAAAAAGGGAAAGAAAAACAAATAACAAAAGGGAGAGGAGAGAGTACAGCAGCCCACCTAACCAGCCCAACAAACCTAGCCCAGTACCCATTCCCTGTGTCTTCTTCCTCGTGGCTGAGGTCACCACTGTACGAACAGAGAAACGACCGTGAGATCCTCCTTCCCCCTCCCGATTTGCTGCCGTACAGAGCCAGGCTCCCCATAAAACCTAGCCCCTACCCTCTCTACTCGCTAACCTAGAGCCCTTCCTCCTTCCTCGCGCCGCCGCCACCCTCTGATCTCCCTCCTTAGTTCCTTATCTCTGAAAGTCACACGAGCACGAGCAGCAGTGGAAGGCCGAGATTGCCGAGCCGTGGCGCCGCTGATCGAGCCCTCGTCGTCGACTGGCAGGGGCGGGAATGGAGCCGCCCCGCTCCCCTCGTCCTCCCGGTGCCCTCGACTCGAGCCGGGAGGGTCCCCACCGCCGGCGCCGTCCGCTCCATCGCCGGCCCGGCGCCCTGCTCCGCCTCGACCTGTCCGCCTCCTCCCCTTCGATCGCAAGGTGAGGCCGCACCCTCCTCTCGCCTCCTTTCCCTCTCCCCTCCCTCTCGGTCACGCTCTCTCCCCACACGCCACGAGCAGCACGTCCGCACTCACCCACGGCGAGCACAGCGAGCCACCGCCGGCGACCAATCTTCCCCCTGTCGATGTCGATGGTTCACGTGACTGAACTTCGATTCAGTTAAAAAAAAAAACCACCGAGATCTGAACTATAACCTTTCCCACTCCCTTTTCTTTTCAAACAGAAGCACAACACCGTACTGGCAGCGAACCTTGCACGCGCAGCGTGAGGTGCTGGGATCAAATCCCCAGCCCCACCCTTTTTCTGCCTCCTTATTCGCTTGTTTTAGTTAAACCGCAACACACAGCATATCCTCCCTCGATCCCCTTCTCTGTCACGAAACTGCACCTAGCCCACTGGTTCCACATCCCCTAGCGCAAGCAGGAGGTGGGGGGATCGAATCCCACCCCCTGCATAATAACACATCTTTTTTATTTCGATTATCCAAACCCATAAACTTCCTGGTAATCACCATTAGGCCCCTGGCACTTATTTCTAGCCCCTGTAATAATATTTTCTAAGTCCCTAATGGTTTAAAAATGGCAGATTTGCACAATTCTTGTAAATGGCATAATAAATTCATTTTAACTCCAAATCCAACATTTTTTATATGTTTTCAATACCAAATTAAATGTTCTATCCAAATATAAAATTTGTTTACTGTTTTGAATATTTTAAATTGGTGCAAAATTTGAAAACTTGTCAAATTCACTTAAATTTGCAAAATTCATAACGTGAGCATAAAAATTCCAAATTTCACAAACCAAATATGTTTTCCACTCAATTTTTCATGTACTTCCCAAATATAAATTTTGTTTGCTGTTTTGAATAATTTAAATTGCTGTAAACAACTGTTTCCTATTTATTGCATTTAAAATTGCCAAAATAATAACTTGCTCATTTTAAATCCAATTTCCACAAATGAAATATGTTTTCCATGCAAAATTAAACCACCTTTCCAAATATAATTTTTTTTTCATGTTTTGAATAATTAAAATTGGTTAAATGATTTAAACCTTGTTTAAATCATTTAATATTGTTAAATTCATAACTTGATCAAAACAAATTCTTTTGGGGCATATAAAATATGTTTTCAAACCACAAAAGTATAAACTTTTCAAATATGAATCTCACTTAATGTTTTGAACAAATAAAAATTCATTTAAGTTCATGTTTGAATTAAATTCATTTAATTCTTGTTTAACTTGTTTAATTCCTAAATAATTCATTTGAAATCCTTTTGCAACAATTGAAACATGTAATCCAACTAAAATCTTGTTTTCTTTTCAAATATAAACTTTGTTATCTATTTTGAACAATTAAAAGTGGTGAAAACAACAAATGCTTGAGTGACACCTTTAAGTAACCAAAATTTCCTAACTTAATGAATGAATTTCCAAACTTGCTAAACCTTATTTCCATTTGCTTCTATTGTTGTTATTTTTCTGTTTTCCTCATCCATGCATCATGCTAATTCACTTACACAAGTTCATTAGTTGTAAAACAATTAATTCAACCATAATTCATGGGCTTTCCATATGCAATCCAATTGCATATGGGTCCATTTAATCCTGTTTCTATCTTGTCAACTAGTTTATTTTGATGCAACCCTTAACTTGACATGCATCATATTTGATTGTGCACAATGCCATGATAATGATTGTTTATCTTTCTGCAATGTTTGTTTGCTTTTTCCCGGATACACGACGACGTTGAGACCGACGATACTTACGACACCCCGTCTAAGGAGTTAGCTCAGTACCAGGCTACTGGGTTTTGCAGGCAAGTTATCACTCACATGAACCACTGTGTTTCCTTTCAACATTGGTTACCGATACTTTCCGTTGTTCTTTTCAGCTAGCCTTAGTAGTAGTTGTTTCTGTTACGAACCCATCACATGAATCCCTTAACCTTGATATTGCCTCACCTCCCCTCCTATCACCCCTTTGGTTGAGCCAGTGCCTTACTAGCATGCTTAGGTTGCTTTTGCTCGAGTCTGTTACCCGTTACTTACTGTTACTATTTTTCTATTACGTTGTGGGGGCTCGATGTTTAATCAATCAATCATGCTAATGCTACTAATAATAATAAATTTGATGTTAAGGCACCGGCAGGAGGCCCATGAGAGGTTTTGAAGCCTGCTAGTGTCGACCCTAATAGGAAAAGGGTCTTGTCTACTGATCCATGATGAGCGCACTACCCGCATTTGGGAAGCGAGTATGGGCGCCCCCCTCAACTTGACCTGATTCGCATCTCGTCCAAATCGCCTCATTTAGTTCGTGTTTTCCATTTGCCGCATGCATGTTTTTGCGAGCCCAGGCCAGGGTGGAACTTTTGTAGTCGGCATATAGGGGGACACGGTCTTAGAGTGCTATGAGGGTCCCTTTTCTTCGGGGCTTGATTAGCCGTGCGCCCAAGTTTCTTTGGGCTTGATGCGAAGAATGGTTGGTTGTGTTGAGTACCCCGCTTGGTGGAAGGGCCTTTCCATCTGGCGGGTTATTCATGAGTGTACGGCCAAATTGGTGCAACCCTGCAGGGATAATCTTCTCGAGAAGCCGTGTTTTCCGCGGTTATGGATTACTTGGTGAAAGTACTGGCTAACAAGTACTCAGGACAACTTAAACATAATGACCAAACATGTTACACCCAATGATTAATAACTTGACTAGTAATAGGTTGATGACACAATAACTTGATTCACCTTTAATACAACTGTGTGAGTTATCCTCGGATTGCTTCTTTGGATAAGGGGCGAGATCCAGGATGGGTTTGTTTGAAGTTATCTTTCAGTTGGTTACAATCCTCGATCTTATCTCCTTTCTGTTAGCCGGAAGTGGTAGAATCTCTGTAGTTGGTTAGCGCAGCCAGTTGCAGCATATTTTATATCCCCTCTCTTCCGTTGAACCCAAGGCATCTGTGCTTGGTGTTGACGGGTTACACTTTGGTGAACTGTGAGTCTTGCTTGCCAGTACGTTTATGTACTGACCCCTTTGGGGCTGTGGTTTCCGCAGACCTACGTTTCCGGAGATCTACATGGTGGCTACTACGTGGAGTATGACGAGACTGCTGACGAGTAGATAGCGGACCCGGGCAGGATCCGAGACTTCGTGGATGGGCTCCGTCTGTTTGTTTCCGGCCTCTTAGGCCTATTTGGTTCTTGTCTGTACTCAGACATGTTGAATGCTTCCGCTGTATTGTAATGATGTATTGTTGGGGGCATGTGCCCTCTGAATGATTGTATTTGCTATCTCTGCTCTAATGAGAGCCATTTGCACCTTATTTCAATCTTTTGTGTCGTAGAGATCTGTTGTGATATCACTTGTTAAACGCCGTTGACGTACCATGTGTGTATGGTTTGAAGTACGTCGACGGAAGTGCCTTTGATCTCTAGTGGATAGTTTACATCGACGATGGAATAGCAGGGCTTGTGTTGTCGCGCATAAGCGCAGGCCTACCAGGAAGCTGGGACGTGGGAGCAGTTATGCCCCATAATCCAAGCATCTGCTATCCAGTTCGTACGGTGAGTATCCCCTAGAAATCAGGGTGCGACAAATTATTTTCCAAATATCCATTTGTGACGCTCCGGGATCGGGCACTATGCAGATTGCAGCATTTCCGCCAAATCCGCATAATAACCGATTCCAGGTTGCCATTTATGATAACATTACAATAGTTCACGAATATTCCACAATTACAACAGAAACAGATAGATACAAGATGACTCAAACGAGTCAAGGATACAACTGATACAATACAAAGATCCAAATAACAGCGAAAGAAACAAACATAGCGTCCGGCTACGGACAAGATCCAAATTGGACTAAGAGTCCTGAAGATAACCGAGAGCGTCCAATCCCTGCCCAGGCCAAGCCGGAGGGATTAACAAGCTAACGTCGTCAGACTTCATACCTGTTGACTGCAATGTTGAATATGCAGCCACGAAAAAGGATTCGTGGGTCAGTACGGTTAAGTACTGGCAAGGGGGATAAAACCCATACTCACAAGATACCGGCGTAGCCAGTCATCACAAGATACAAATACTTTAGGATCAACGGAAAGGAAGGGGTTACTGCAAATAAGCGACAGCAGGCTGCACTAACCAACTACAGAGAGATACTACCAATTCCGGCTAACAGAAAGAGGATAAGATCGAGTATTGTAACCAACTGAAAGATAACTTCAAACAAACCCATCCTGGATCTCGCCCCTTATCCGAAGAAGCAATCCGAGGATAACTCACATAGTTGAGTTAATGATGGTTCAGATTATTGTGTCAATAAGCCTATTACTAGTCAAGTTGTTAATCATTGGGTGAAAGGTTGTTATTCATTAGGTTTAAGTTGTCCTGAGTACTTGTTAGCCAGTACTTTCACCAAGTAATCCATAACCGCGGAGAACACGGCTTCTCGAGAAGATTATCCCTGCAGGGTTGCACCAATTTAGCCGTACACTCATGAATATCCCGCCAGATGGAGCGGCCACTCCACCAAGCGGGGCACTCAACACAATCCAACCCTTCTTCGCATCAAGCCCAAAGCACCTTGGGCGCACGGCTAATCGAGCCCAGAAGAAAATGGACCCTCATAGCACTCTAAGAACGTGTCCCCCTATATGCCGACTACGAAAGTTCCACCCGGGATCCAAGGGCTCGCAAGATCATGCATGCAGCAAATGGAAAACCTGAACTAAATGAGGCGATTTGGACGAGATGCGAATCGGGTCAAACTGAGGGGGAGCCCATACTCCCCAAATGCGGGTAGTGCGCTCATCATGGATCAGTAGACAAGACCCTTTTCCTATTAGGGTCGACACTAGCAGGCCTCAAAACCACAAAGGGCCTCCTGCCGGTGCCTTATCATCAAATTTATTATTAATACTAACATTGGCATGATTAATTGATTGATTAAACATCGAGCCCCCAGAACATAATAGAGTAATAGCAGAAAGTAACGGGGTAACAGACTCGAGCAAAACAACCCTAAGCAAGATAGTAAGACACGGGCAACAAGCAATGGTTATAGGTATGGTGGTGAGGCAATATCAAGGTTAAGGGATTCATGTGATGGGTTCGTAACAGAAACAACTACTACTCAGGCTAGCAGAAAAGAACAACGGAAAGAATCGGTAACAAGTGATGAAAGGCAGCCATATGGCAGCAAGTGAGTATACTTGCCTGAGATCCCGCAAGGTAGCAGAACTTGTCGTTGCTCACATCACCTCAACGTCCTATCCGGGAAGAAGCAACGAACCTCGAACAAACACCGGATGCAACAATTACTACTACGGCAAAAGATCCAGCATGATCAAGATATGGATGCATGTCATGTTTAATAGATGCACCAAAGTAAACTAGTGGATATGATACACAGGTTTAAATGGATTCCATATGCAAAGATTGCATATGGCAAACCCATGCCTTATAGTTGAATTAATTGTTCTAACACTAAGCATCATGTGTAAGTGAGTTAGAATGATGCATGCATGAGGAAGAACAAGAAGGTAACAATATTAGATGCAATTGGAAGGATGGTCAACAAGTTTAGAAAACATTAATAAGTTTGGAAGTTATTGTTACTTAATGATGTTGAGCAAGTAGTGGTTGTTTTCAGCAAGTTAAAGTGTGCAAAACATGACCACCCCTCCGCAGAAACGCCGCATCTGGGTGCCAAACAGTGCTGTCACTAGGGCTCCAAATGCCCAAGCTTCTCCAGGCTTTGGTCCCCGCCCACCCACCCCGTACCAAAAATCTGTTGAAAATTACAGAAATATAATTTTAGAAGTTATTAGGACATGTTTTATGCACAAATGACCAAATGGTTCCTGTGAAAAGTTTGCATCCACCTCTCGTGAAAAAGACAAATTTCTTTCGATTCAGTTGGAATCTGGCCAAATTTGAACTACAGGTGGTTCGTAGTTTGCTCATGATTTTTTATAAAAATAACTTTCAGATACACAAGTATCTGTTTCTTCATAGAAACACCAAGATTTTTGCGAAATTCAAGAGCTAAATATGAATTATCAAGCCCGGCATTCTGACTTCAAAATCGTAATTAAAAATCTCCTAAAGTCTCAATAAATATATGATTATAGGCTTGGCTATATTTTTTTTAAATAGCTCAAATTGGTCTATAGTTACTAGAAATATTTTTTTTCATTTTTTTAAAAATTGATTTTGGTCAATTTGAAGGTCAAATTCAAATCATAGAAATGAAATCAGAAAAAACAAGAAAACATCGAGCCAACCCAGCCCAGCTAGCTAACAGAGCCCGCGTCAGCAATTGCTTTCCAAGCTGAATTTTGGCTCATGCCAAGCAACATATGCGATTCGTACCCAAGCAACAGATGCCCACTAAGGCCCATGTTCGCTCGTAGCTATAAACAAGTAGTAGTATTGAGTTCATTTCTCAATAATTGGTGTCCGTCCCGGTGGTTAGCCTATGTATGGGAGAACGTGAGGTTACTGGTTCGAACATCGCGGAAGCTATTTTGCCACTCTAGTAGCCAACTAGAAGGGTTAGCGCACTTTACGGCGCGCCGAGAGAATCATTTCTGAAAGGAAGGAAAGCAGTCGATCTGTCACCGCCGAGAGAATCATTTCCGAAAGGAAGGAAAGCAGTCGATGAGTCACCAAAGATTCTACGGTATGTGCAATTCGAAGACCTCAAGGAGCAGAGCAAAGCACGACCCTTCTCACTGGACAACTTATTATGCACCTAGATTATTATGCACCTAGAGATCACCGGTAAGGTTAACATACATAGAGGTGTTCACCCACCCAACACACGACCAACAACCAGTGTTGCCTTCTGAATTCTGAGCTACTTCCCGATGTTCTGATACCTGTACAACTTGGCGCATGTAAGGTAGTTGACAGCGACTATCGTGGTGATCAGCCAGTAGAGGTTCTCCAACTTGGAGGCGTTCATGTTGTCCGTCAGCTACGTTTTGGCGTGCAACATAATATTGAGGTGTTCACCCACCCTACACAACTTATTACGCACCTAGAGATCATCAGTAAGGTTAACATACATAGAGGTGTCCACCCACCCAACACACGACCGACAACCAGTGTTACCTCATGAATCCTGAGCTACTGCTCGATGTTCTGATACCTGTACAGCTTGACGCATGTAAGGTAGTTGGCGGCGACCATCGTGGTGAGCAGCCAGTAGAGGTTCTCCAACTTGGAGGCGTTCATTTTGTCCGGCAGCCACGCTGTGGCGCGCATCACAATATTGATGAGAGCGGTGGTGAGGTAGAACCTGAGCGCGACGATGAGTGCCATCATATGCCTGTGACGGAGTTCTTGAGCGACGGAGGGAACTCCTAGTAGTAGAGTGTCAGCTGCGCCGGGAAGTGAAGCGCATCGCCCGCCCCGGACACGGTGAACTGCAAGAGCAGCCACATCGTCAACACCATCGACACCCATATTGGGTTGCCTTCCTCTCCGCGTGAGCACGGTGCAGTGCATGTGGCGCATGCCCATGCACTTCCACGGCGTCGGCGTGTGACTGTTGAGCAGCTTCCAGAGTGGAAGCAGGATGCGGTCGAGGAGCCCGAAGAATATGACGACAGAGAGTAGGCTTTCGACGAACATGGGGCCCGCCAGCACGGTAAAGCGGGCGACAACACTGTCCATGGCGAGCACCTGAAGGACGACAAAGTTGATTTTCATGCTGATGGAGATACTCACGACGAACGGCAGGATGCACAGTTTGAATTTCTCCACTTGTTCCAACGTGATGCGCCACACCTGCACCACTGAACCGTCCGTAGCGTCGGTGATCAACATAGTGCGTTTCAGGAAGTTGCACGTGGCCGGGCACTGTGAAAATGGATGTCATTGTTAGCGACAACCGAAACGGGCCACAACATAGAGGCACAGATAAGGAACGCATAGCATCCAGGTGCCGGCAAACGGGAGATAGATGAAGACGAACCACGTCGCATCGATTCATACTTGGTTAGGTATTAGCAGCAAAATTTAGTATGACCGACACGAGGCGAGACTCTCCAGCAATGTAGGCCCACCAAAGGGCGCAGCTCGATAGCGTAGCTGCATGCTCTGGCGAGAGGTGAGACACCGGTTCGAAAGAGGCCTTCAACGCCGACATAACACACAGAGGCGCCCGAGCCCGTGGCTCTGAACAGCGCTGCGCGTGTTTGGCGCCCGACTCATACCGGCGGCGAACGAGGCACATGGCCTCATAGCCGGTACGTGCGGCGCGGCCTCACGTTCATCGCGATAGCATCACGCTCCAGCGTTGCTCGAGACACAAGTCTAGTTTGTTTGTTTGTTATTCCTCTATTTGTTGGAGCGATGTGGCAAGGAATGAGAATGGAAAATTTGTGAGAGATTGTTTTTTTCCTTTTTGAGGTAAAAGGAAAAGAGAAGTTTAAGAGAACATAAGTCAAAAAAACACACGTGGTGGCATGTTACTTGTGAAGATGAGAGGAGCAAGGAGAGGCCTCCAATTCTTGTGTGCTTACATATTGTAGAGATTTGAGTTGTGCGGCCTACGTGTTAAGTGCCTGGTCGCTTGGGTTCAGGTGTGCCTGGCCTACATGTCAGATTGCTTCCGGCGTGCCTGGCCTACATGTCAGGTTCTTGCCAGCCCAACGTGTTATTGGATTCAGGTGTGTGGCCTACATGTCATGCTGTTCTGTACCAAAATGACAACTAGAGATATGACAACTAGAGATGACACGTGCTAAATCGATGATGTGGCCATCCAGTAGACAAGACACATAGGCGGAATCGATGATGTGGCCATCCGGTAGATAGGACACATAGGAGGAATTGATGATGTGTCCATCCAGTCATATGAACACATTCACATATAGCATGCCATGACGATTTAAATTCGTCGTGATCGGTTGAATATAAGGCCATGGTTGTCTATGACTATTTCATTTTATAAAATTACGATGTTTTTTAGACAAATCGTCGTGAGAATTCAGGGTTTTGATCCCCTATAACGGCTTATGACGATTTGGAACGAAATCGGCGTAACTTTATAACAATTTTGTCCACCATTATTACGAGAACGTCATGTATCAACACATTTCTTGTAGTGAGTGTCCTTTCTGACGCCGAGTAATAAGCCCCAAGATCAACCACGTGGCAATCGCGATACCCAAGTGAAATCTACATCCCCTGATAGGCGGTTTGGTAGGTTCAATGAGAATCCCGTTTTCGAGCTACCCACAAGGTCCAGTTTATGATTCGAATAAAATCAGCAATACGGACATGTTTAGCCAAGTCACAAAGACCTCTGTTGTTGAAGAACATGCCATTCATCGGAAAACAAATAGCTTTGCAAACTTATTAGTGTTTTTACGTGGTGATTTATGTTTTTTAAGAGAGTCCGTCTTAAATTTACGTCCAGAAGCTTTCAGCTCATAACCTGAGCTTAGCCTCTCCTCATCCAGTCCACCCTCATTTACATCACCAAATAGATGAGAGAGAAACTCGACATCAATTGTGTCATGTAGCTGCTCCTCGTCCGTTTGTGATATATGCGTTTTCGTCATTACCCAAGAAAAACCTACTTTATTCAATTTAGAAGCAATTTTTAAACTGGAAAAAGCAAGAAAATACTTTAGTTTTTGTTCATACCTTCGGAGTCAAGGTTCAACTTGGCCTTGCGACACATTGCCTTCACCATGGAGTCCTCGTCAGTGGCAGAAGATCCATCCGAGACAATGGCGTGTCGCACACTCCTTAGCGGTGATGTCGGTGCAGGGATCGACAATGGTGTCATAGAGTTAGTCCCCTGCTCCAACGAGGTCGTCATGTCCAGCGCCATAGGTGCGTGGATGAATAGCTACCGCAGAGCTGGCTGGATGTTAGTCGGCTCACCAGCATCCTCCCTGGAGTCCGCAACCGGCGTACCCTGGCCTAGCAGGCCTCCCACCTCCAACGACGATCCCCGACCAACTGGGTCAGAGCTAGGCGACAAGAAATTTGCCGTCGCCCTAGGCAGCGGCGAAAGCCCCGCCTAGGCCGAGTTTTGGTGCGGGCTGGCCACGTTTAGAGTAGAGCCAGCCACCGTGCTGACCTGTGGAGCTTGGCCCGTCAGCTGCTGAAAGTACAAGGATGCCACCTAGAGGGGGGGGGGGTGAATAGGCGCTTTAAAATAATTACGGTTTAGGCTTGAATAAATGCGGAATAAAACTAACGTTTAATTTATCAAACACAAAACATATACAAGCTAGGTTTACCTATGTGCACCAACAACTTATGCTAAGCAAGATATACAACTATGTGATAGAAAGAAAGATAACTTCAAGCACGATGGCTATCACAAATGTAAATGCATAAGTAACGAGCTAGAGTATAGAAATAACCGAAGCACAAGGAGACACCGATGTGATTACCAAAGTTTCTTCTCAAGGGAAGTACGTCTTTGTTGGAGAGGTGGGGAGCCGCCTAGGCGCTCCTCAATAGCACGGATATGCACAGCTTATTCTCATTGAGCTTCTCCGGTGAGGGAGATTCTTGTTTCCGCTATGAGGTCGTCTTGAAGGCGGTGACCAAACCTTACACGAGGTTGAGGCTATCTCCACAAGTAAGTTGGAGGCTCTCAACGAAACTTCTTGCAACAAGGTGGAAGCCCCAAGCACTAACCGTCTATGGTGCTCAATACACCCAAGAGGAAAATCTCTCCGGTGACCAAGCATCCAAGAGTAACAAGCTCACAAACTTCTCTTTCACGAATCCCGTGGGGAACTCAAACCGATGCACCTAATGCAATGACAAGAACACACAAAGTGATCAAGTTCTTCTCTCCCAAATCCCACCAAAGCAACCAATGCTATGGAGGGAGGAAGGAGGAAGAACAAGGAAAACAACATATGAATCCCAAGTTATAGATCCAATAGATTCCCCTCACTAAGAGGAGGTATTGATTGGTGGAATAGTAGATCTAGATCTCCTCTCTCTTTTCCCTAAAAGGGGGCAAGAATCATTGGAGTGATTGAGAGAAACCCAAACTCTTGAAGGTCAACAATGGAGGAGAGAGGAAATGGGTTGGGCAGCCTCCTCTTGAGGAAGAAGAAGGCTGTTTATAGCTTCCCACGAAATATGGCCGTTAGAGCCGTACGGGCTAGAAATTTTTCACTTACCCCGGGGGGGCGGAAATTTCCGGACGAACCAAGGCCCCCTGGAGCGCGAGTGCCCGCTCTCAGGTGTCGGGCCGGATATTTGCCCCGGGATATTTCGGCCTGGCCGGAAATTTCCGGCCTTAGACCGGAATTTCCGCCCCCCTGAAAACTGCAAAAATATTGATACGAAAATGGTCATATCTTTTGCATCCGGACTCCGTTTTCGACGTTCTTGGGCTCGTTGAAACCGCAGTGATGAGAACTACAAGAATATACAGAGAAACATCATAGTACAACAAAGGAGAATAAAACCAAATGGGCAAAGTCTAGACCTCTCTATAAGATAGGAACCGGCAAAATCTCCAATAATAAAAACGCAATAAGTTTTCTATACGAAATCCGTTTTTTATGATCTTGAGCTTGACACGAAGAACAAGACAAGCTATAAAACCAAAAGTGGAGAAAACCCAAATAAGAACCAAGAAAGATGATGCCAGGGATGCAAAGGTTTGAGCTCTCTACGAACGATACGATCAAGCAACTCATTCGAGAGCCCCTCTTGATAGAACGTTTATCTATCCTATAACCCGGTCTCCCTACTAACATCATGAGACCGGTAAAATAGAAAACCTATCAATGTCACCTTTGTTTTGCGCATTCCAATTGAGATAGATGATGACGATCTTAATCACCTCAAGTTGGAGCACCTTTCTTGATTGCGCTTCGCTTTGTGAAGACTTGTAAATTGCTCCCCATAAGATAATATGGGAGAGCTTCTCACATGTCCATCTTCACTTGACAATAATCTCCATATGGGTGGCAAGCATCAAGCATTTGAACTCTTCTTGATGCTCATCTTGAACTTGCACTTCAACTTGATCAACTAAGTATCTTCTCTTTATTCATGATGATGATGTCTTGAAGGTAAACATGAATGTTCACATAATCTCCTTCTTCAAGACATACTTGCAATATGATCAATAATATCATGGCAATTCTTCTTCTTGATCATATCAAATATATTCATTATAACCAATGATCTTGATGGCATCCAACCATAAATCCAACACATGGAGTTCAAGTGGTGCCAATGGACAAACCTACAAGGATATATCAATGAAACTATTAGTCCATAAGGATTGTCATTAATTACCAAAAGCACACGTGGGGCACCATGCACTTTCAGCTGCGAGCATAGGAGGCCGCCCACGGGAAGCACAAATCTATCCACCGTGCATGGCGTCGATGTTCCGACCAGCTGGGCTAGGTCTTGGACCTGAGTCGCGCGGGCCACACCCACCTCCGGTCCACTGATCTGCTCTGCGAAGGAGACAATGTCAGCCCGGTAGGATGCTCTCCTCTGGCTGGTGGGTCATGCACCGTAAGGCTCGCTTGCGAGCTCGACCCCTCCTGCTGAGAGAGCTGCACAGACCCGGCCGAAGACATGCCCTCCCCCCGGGATAGGTGATTAAGATGTCGTCGACCTTTCCAATGATCTGAACACTGCATGACCACGTGCCATGGCCACAATATCTTTCCCTTGAGGATTCTGCAGTTTATGATTTATCGGGGTAACCGCATAGGCTTGCAGCATGTTAACCGAATGAACCAAAGGAAGGGCTGAAACATTGGACCCCGATACAGGACCTTGTGGCATCGGAACATCATTAATAGAAGCTGGCATTGAAGACCCCTTCCAAAATGATCCATCATGGTTTCCTTCCTTGGCACCCTTGCCATCATCTTCCTTCTCATGACGCCTCCACAGATAAGGTACAAAGTCTGGGTCAGCCCATAGTTCGTCGCCTCCTTAGTGAAGCGTATAGAGTATCCCTTGAGCATCACAAAAACATCTGATTTCACCACCTTCTACTCAAAAATCTTAGCATCCCGCATAGCAACCTTGATGCACACCACATTACGACGGCGAAAAGTAAGAACTTCAACATCCAGAGTCTTACCAATAAGGTTACCCACCGCCCAGCAGCCAAGAAAATGACGTACCGTATGTGGAACCCCAGCAACATGAACCCATGTGGTCGACAACTTCTGTGTATGCATGATCTCCTTCTCTCTCCACACACCTTAAGTGACCTGAGATTGCTTCTGCGGAACCTTCAGCTGAAATTCATCAACCCTCAGTAAGTCCTCCATCGACGGAAAGTTAACCAGAAATGAACCATCCTCATGAGGTATCGCCTCCCAGTTCCAGGCTGACTGAAGGGGGTATAGACGAGCTGCAAGAGTCTGGATAACATCAACCGACACAGGGTCACCGGTCACCTTCATCGAGCTCGGGGCAAGATGAGGCTTAAACACCCCACCAGGGAGATGGCTAAACATGGTGCCATCACTCCCAATATCGCCCAACCCAACATATGGCTTAGGCAGCCTCAAAGTGGGACACCACGCAGTTGGATGTACGATCCTGTCACAAATATAAAAGTAGTGTTCCACCGTACAGTCTTTCGTGGCATGCGTGTCTAGTTGAAGTGATTGCAATGAAGCTTCTCCTTCATTTATTGATTGAAGGAAATAAATAGTATGGTCGTATCTTGTAAGTATTATACTTAAGCCCGATAGTTTCATTCCTATGATATGTCACTTTAGTTCAATTGATGTTATCCTCCTATGGTGAAACAAAAAAAGACAAATACTTAACTGCAAGTAAAAGAAATGTTGCCAAAACATGTAGCACAAAGAAACCCTCAGAGCAAACCATGTCCGTAAAAAATTGTTCATTCATGTTACTTCAGCTTGAAACGAGCAAGCATAATATGAAAATACGAAAAGTTAGTGGAGGTCATGTACATGAGTTAGTGTAGAACCTGTCTCTCGTTGTTAAAAGACATAAACACATATGCGAATATCCTAGAATTTCAATAGAAATAAATAAATATCTAGAAATCTTACCTTTGCTAGGCTCGTGCAATTTTTTTTTTTTTTTGGAAAACTATACACCTTTACATTCAGAAACCGGGGAGTATTAAATTTCTCATTCAAGAACGCCCAACTTGTCTATACCATCATGATACATCAAGTAATCAATCTCTCTTTGGTTTGACCCCTAGTTGTTTACTTGACAAAACATAGATCGACCTTCCATGCCCATCAGAACAAAGTGATATATGTGCACAATTAAACATAAATAATGAATAAGCCATTTGTGAAGGCATGCACATGTAAATGTGTTGACTGACATGCGTTACAGCGACTCCCTCGGTTATATATTACTTTCTATAGATTCATCCATTTAGAAGTCATCTAATATAAACGGAAGGAGTAAAACAATGGTAGAAACTAGAAGAGGGAAAAAGATGTGATATCATAGACCAAGAAAACTAATATCTTCAAACCAGCCTCATATACTGCATAATGCGGGGTCCTGAACGTTTTATCATGCACGTGGCAGGAAACCAAATGATCAGTGGTTTCTGCACAACACATGATGGACGTTGCGGCCGGGTAGATATCTTACTAAGGCTAGTCCATCCAGGTGAATATGGAAACAGATGTAATAAAACCCTATATCAAAAAAAAAAATGTGAACATAGTTAAGATACTCGACGAGCACATAATTAACCAATAATTCAAAATACTCAACAACTATCTCATATACTCCTGCTATCTAATTTTGCAAATTGATAATAATCCTAAATTTAGTTAATACAGCAAGTCGTCGTCCATGGAAGCGTCCACATCCTCTGCGGCCTTGAGCTGCAGATGCCCCTCCGGCGGTTTCACCTGCTCCACCTGTGGCGCCGCATCTTCGAAGCTCCCACCCTGTTTGAACTTCTTAGCAAAGTACTCGTACTTCATCACGTCTAGATCGCTGACGCTCCGCCTCGCGTGCTCCATAGCCCCCAAGAAGTGCTTCCGGGTGATCTCCGCGCCGGCCATGGCCGCGACCTTTCCAACAAGGGCGCTTTTTTGGATGACGTCGCGCACCGCGAGCTTGCACGCGCGCTGGCATATCTCCGTGACGTCGGCGCCGCTGTACCCAGCCGTGGAACTGGCCAGGTCCGGGAGGTTGACGCGGCGAGAGAGAGGCGACCGGCGCAGGCACGCCTTGAAGATCTGCAGCCGCGACGGCTCGTCTGGGAGTGGGATGTAGATGAGCTGGTCGAGCCGCCCCGGTCGGAGCAGGGCCGGGTCGATGATGTCCGGTCTGTTGGTGGCCCCGATGACGAACACCGTCTTCTTGGCGTTCATCCCGTCCATCTCCGTCAGCAGCTGGTTCAGCACCCGGTCGGACGTGCCGCCGGCGTCGCCCACGTTGTTGCCGCGCTTGACGGCAATCGAGTCTAGCTCGTCGAAGAAGAGGACGCACGGCGCCGACTGGCGCGCCTTGTCGAACAGGGCGCGGATGTTGGACTCGCTCTCGCCAAACCACATGGTCAGCAGCTCGGGCCCCTTGACGCTGATGAAGTTGGCCTTGCACTGCCCGGCGATGGCCTTGGCCATGAGCGTCTTGCCGCACCCCGGCGGGCCGTAGAAGAGCACGCCCCGCGACGGCTCCATGCCGAACATCTCGAACATCTCCGGATGCTCCACCGGGTACTGCACCGTCTCCTGGAGCTCCAGCTTGACGTCCTCGAGACCGCCCACGTCCTCCCACGAAACCTTGGGGACCTCCACCAGACCGGACTCGCGTAGTGCCGAGGGCTTGGTCACCTCCATAGCGTGCTTGAGGTCGTCCATGGTGATCGACATGGAGTTGAGCACCTCCACGTCGATGGTGTCCGCCTCGAGATCGATCACGTCCATCTTCTGGCGGATGCACTGGAAGGCCGCCTCGGAGCAGAGCGCCGCGAGATCAGCGCCGACGAAGCCGTGCGCGTCCTTGCCGATGCGCTCGAGGTCGACGTCATCGGAGAGGGGCATGTCCTTGGTGTGGATGCGGAGGATCTCGAGGCGGCCGACCTCGTCGGGCACGCCGATGTCGATCTCCTTGTCGAAGCGGCCGAAGCGGCGCAGCGCCGGGTCCAGGCTGTTGGGGCGGTTGGTGGCGCCGATGACCATGACCTGCGTGCGCTGGCGGAGCCCGTCCATGAGCGTGAGCAGCTGCGACACGATGCGGCGCTCCACCTCGCCGTGCGTCTTCTCGCGGTTGGGCGCGATGGCGTCGATCTCGTCCATGAAGATGATGGACGGCGACTCGGCCTCGGCCTTGGCGAACACCTTGCGCAGGTTTTCCTCGCTCTGGCCGGCCATGGCGGACATGATCTCCGGCCCGTTGACGACGAAGAACTTGGCGCCGGACTCAGACGCGATGGCGCGCGCGAGCAGCGTCTTGCCGGTGCCGGGCGGGCCGTAGAGGAGGATCCCCTTGGGGGGCTTGACGCCAAGGGTCTGGAAGAGCTTGGGATGGCGCAGCGGCAGCTCGACCATCTCGCGGATCTGCGCGAGCTGCTTGCGGACGCCGCCGACGTCGTCGTAGCCCGGGCCGTCGAGCCTCTCCTCGTCCTCCCGCCTGAGGGGGTCCCCGCAGAACACCTCCGTGTCGTCCCCGACAATGACGAACTCGTCGGGGTCCGTGTCGACGATCTTGAACTCCACGGCTTTCATGTGGCCGTGCACCACGAAGCGGTCGCCCCTGCGCACCGGCCGCAGCTGACCCTTGAAGTAGGCTGCATCGAGCATGTGCAAAGGAAATTAACCTTATTGTAATCATCCAGTAATTAACCAATGCAAACAAAGTAAAGAAGCGTCCGGTAATTAATCAAGATGCATGTTACTTACGCATGACGTAGGCCTGGAACAGGTTGCCGGTGATGCCTTCGGCGGAGTCCTCGAACGGGCTGACGGCGAGCTTGGTGGCATGCTTGATGGTGGCGCAGGGGTTGACGGTGACGACGTCGCTGAGGCGCAGCCGGAGGTTGCCGCGGACGACGCGGTTGAGCCGCGCCATGCCGTTCGGGCACGACTCGTCTACCTTGGCGTAGCACACGGTCTCGCGCCGGCGCTTGCCGCGGAGCTTCACCGGCTCGCCATGGAAGATGTTAAGCGCGGCCATAGTGTCTTCGCTCAGCAGCGCCGTCGAGCTGTCGATGCCGACGCCGCCCTCGGCATCGTCGACGACGAGACGGTTCGGCGGCGGCCTCATCTTAGGCTCCAGGATCGCCGTGCTGTAGTCCCTCTTGGCGCCGCCTTCTTGATCTTGATCCATGGTGCGTGTACGTAGCAGGAGGATTGACGCCTAGGCTTTTGGTGTCGATCGAGGGCCGGCTACTTGATTTCGAGACGTCGCGGCGCGATGGAATATATAGCTAGCGGCCTAGCGTACGTGCGCCGACGTGGCCGGTACGGAAAGTGCAAACTCAGTATAGTCGGTTCTTAATTATGGTAGCGAACTCTTTTTTTTTGGCAGGTATACGTGTCCAAACTCAGTATAGTCGGTTCTTAATGATGGAATTTGCTTCGCGTACGTGCCAAAGTAGGATTGTCATACGACAACTTGCCTTCCTCTCTTCTTGCTTCCTATAGCTGGACTGTTGTCCTAGTACGTTTTATGGCGAACTATTAAGTTAGAGACCCTAGTGTTTCGATTTTGAAAGGAATCGGAATTAGGTTTTTTGTCCCGCTTTATAAATAGAAACAACCAACACAACTGAGTTCATACGACACATGCTCATACAGAAAATAGAAGCGGAAGAAAAAAAAAGTTTGCTCGGGAAACAACACAGGTAAGCCCAATAAAAAGCATAGGGTGAGAGGCGGGAATGTGTGTGTTGTGTCTGTGTGTGTGTGGGGGGGGGGGGGGGGTGGGGGGGCAAAGGGGACGTGAGACTCCCCTCCCGCAGACTACATGTAGGTGCATATGAGATACGACGTACAGCCGCCACCAGGAGATCCAACATGCCGTCCAGCTGAGCTCTGTCCCACACCTGGAATTCCAGAAACTTGCCAAGGTCTGAGATCCGTCACTCGGTCACCAGAGCCTCATGGACGAAGTTCCATGAGAACCGGGCTGCCGGGCATGTGAACAGAATATGGGTTATCGTCTCTGAAATCCCACAGAGTGGACACATGCCATTTTTGGGCACTTTCACCACCGAGGGGAGGCGATCCCGTAGGAGTTGCCAAACAAAGATCTTGATTTTGAAGGGGAGAGGGGCTTTCCGTTGGGAAGACCACGAGATTCCCGGCCCGTGAAATAGACTGTGATAAGAAGTTTTAACCGAGAAAAGGCCAGAGGTGGCCAAGTGCCAGGTCACTCTAGCCGGACACCCCATTAGGGGGGGGGGGGCGATAGTGCCGCTTGATGGTGCAGGAGTGCACTCGTTGGGAAACCCCAAGAGAAAGGTTATGAAGAATGCAGCGGCAAGTTTTCCCTCAGAAAGAAACCAAGGTTCAATCGACCAGTAGGAGAAAAAAATCACTTCCGAAGATTGATGCAGCTGATGTTGCCAGGGCGCACTACCGGTTCAGCAACAACATGGAATCTACACAACACAATAAAATTACTTTGCCCCAAAGAAGCAGTGAACTTGTCAATCTCACCGGTTTTACTGAAACAAAGGATTAGACGTATAGTGTGGAAAATAGTATTTCTTTGCAGTAGATGAAAGAGAACAATAATTGCAGAAGTAAAACAGCGGAAAAAACAGTGGTTGTATTATCAGTGTAAAGAAATGGACCGGGGTCCACAGTTCACTAGAGGTGTCTCTCCAAAATAGATAGATAACATGCTGGATAAATAAATTACAGTTGGGCAATTGATAGATATAAAGGCTGCACCGTAGTGCATATGCATGACATGATGATTACTATGTGATTCCTGCGGGCATTACAACAAGATACATAGACCATTATCCAACTGCATCTATCACTAATAATCCACCCTCGGAGTTGAAAGAGCATGGTTCCCCCATGTGTGGTTTTGGTAATTGATGATGTAACATCCTAGTGTTTGAGAGGTTATAAGGATCCAAATATAATATGTGCATTTGCAAAGCATGCATCTCAAAATACGGGAAATGTTGGCGCGAAAGTTTAAACAAAGTAAAGTGACCAATGTTTCACTTGACATGATGAAATAGGTCTAGTTCATCTAGTCAAGAGTATAATTGGAGTGATCTTTATAACAAGTATCTTAAGAAACCAAATCATCTGATAAGGTAAACTATAGTTGGTTATGACCAACACTAACTCTCAACAACCTTAACCACAAGTTTATAAGTGACTTGGCATAATTCACTAGGTATCTAGAATTCAAAGAGTGGTGAGTAACCAAATCACACAACTGATAATCATACTTCCACCAATGAGTAATACACAATTGAAACATCTTATCAACAGAGGTGTTATGTCCTCTCAAACAATAACTCTTTAAATTATCAATCATTCACATACACCTCTTATAAATTATCTCATAACTACTAAGTGCACCTTCACAATCAAATAACAAAGGTTTAATAGGACACAAATTATACCCACAAGTCTTAACTCAAAACCCACCAGTGGGAAATGATATAATAATTATACTAACATATTTATCGAATATGTACATATCTCGTCCACCATAAAAGAAGTACCTTAAAGAAGGATTAAATCTTCTTAACCTACTGTTAAACTTTGATCATTACTTATGATATTCCCAAACCTCTATATCTGTATTATGAATGACAAAGGTAATAAAGTGATGAATATGAAGTAAATCATGACACCTGGGAAAACAAATAACAACTATGACATAAGTCATTAAACCTCAATAACTTTCACATGCTCAGTGTTCAATCATCTCAAACAAGTGATCATAGGGAAGCTCAACACATCAATGAACCATTTTATCAACTCACTAATAAGACATCATTCCACAAACACTCCACATTTCTATCCAAATCATCATCCAACAATTAAAGTATCTCTGGATACAACTAGGGAATAACAACAAGTTATAACCTCTATGAGAGGAAGGAAATTGGAAACTAAGTAAACCAATCATGTATGTCATAAGAACATATCTTATGGGAAACAAAATAACAAGTATATTGAAGAAGAATAAAAGCTTAACTAAGTCTTAATCAAGATCTTTCTACTTTGTCTAGATTATGTTGTTTTCCAATCTTCTCTGAATCATTCTGCAAGAGAAGTAACTCACCAGAAATGAGGAATTACCACAGGAAGATCTTCAAGAAGATTATATAGAGTGTGCTAGAAGTGCTACTCTAATCTTTTATAAGAGTACTTGGAAACTCTTATAGCTTGATCTGATCTTATTAACTCCTCTTGAAATAGTGTGATATTCCTGTTGGCACGCGTAGAGATAAACGAAAACTTTTTCCTACGCGATACTACCAAGATCTAGCCGAGGTAGAAGGCCACGAGTATTACCACTAGACGCGCAGGTGCGGATTATCGATGTAGCGCGTCGGGTCGGGGCAGTGCAGTCCCACGATCCGGTCCGGCCGATCCAATCCCTCGAACGTCGAAGTGCTGAACGTACAACACCTCTGCCGGTATCCACACGTACGAGGAGGAGCTCCGACGGCGGACTGCTAGGTCCGGTGCGGCGGCTGGACTGAGTGAGGCTAGGGTTCCCAACGCATGGGAGAGTGGACTAACGTGCCCGCTGGGCAACCTGCGCCCCTCTTTATATAGCGTATGGTAATGGGCTGCACAACACTTGTGGCCCATTCCCTCTGTGAGTCCGACTCACTAACTCAGTCCATTTCCGGTTCGGGTCCAACCCAACCAATACTTGCTCCCGCTCTTAAGTGTGCGACCCTGCAGGCTCATGGCGACTTGGACACGATTGGAGTCCAACTCCCAATCGATCAATCGGTAGCGGCTCCTAGCAGAACGTGCCGACTCCCAAGTACCATTGAGTCATGACGACATACCTTTCAATGCGATATTCATCTTAGTCCCTTTTGCCTCACGATATACCTTGTCGAGCTATAGGCGATTTTATCGTCATCCCTTAAATAGCTCAACTCTCTTCTCGATCCGTGATATGTGATTCATCTGACTAACTCTTTAGTCAATAGACACAGTTAACACTTAACTGAGTCGCGCATGGCCATGCTTCCTGAATCATATCACTCGAGAGGGCCCAGAGAATATCTCTCCAATCGGAGGGGCAAAATCCCATCTTAATTATCCACATCACGCAGCTTGCTTCTCATTCGACCCGAACTCTGCCTTTATAGTTGCCTTGTCACAGAACAACGTTTGACAGAACCTAAGTCGGTGATCCACAACTCGGATTGTGCGACAACCTCAGGTCTAAGGATTACATTGATTGAGACTACAAATGACGACTTGATCGTTGCATCTCAATGTGGGTCAGTCCGACTTGCTAAACTCTTTAGCCAAGTCCGTGAACGTTGGAATGGCATCACCATGCCCATGACAAGTGGAACCGTGTCATCAGCCAACACTCACATTAGTCTAGGGTGTGTGTCCAGCACAACCTAAAGAACCAAGGACAATCTAGTATGAACAACATGAATATATAGTTCCACAATCGAATCACATATTCAATGATATATATCAGATGTTCAAAACAAGGACAACTTAATAACTTTATGAATACAGTGGGAATTACATCATACATGATTGCCTCTAGGGCATATTCCCAACAGTCTCCCACTTGCACTAGAGTCAATCATCCTGGCATCATATGCCTAGGCATCTAATGCCCATACCTCTCGTGTGCGCCTCATGCTTAGGCTGTGGTAGCGCCTTTGTCAACGGATCTGCAATGTTTGCATCCGTGTGTACTTTGCATAACTTGATATCACCTTGTTCGACAAACTGGCGAATGAGGTGGTACCGCATGAGTATATGTTTGTTCTTCTGGTGTTGTCTAGGTTCCTTGGCCTGTGCGATAGCACCATTGTTGTCACAATATACGTCCAAAGGATTGGACGCGCCCTGAACCACACCAAGATCAATCAGGAGGTTCCTGATCCAAACAGCTTCCTTTGCCGCCTCTGAGGCAGCAATATACTCAGCCTCTGTTGTAGATGCAGACACCGTATCTTGCTTGGAACTCTTCCAGCTCACAGCTCCTCCGTTCATTACGAACACGTATCCCGATTGCGAACGAGAATCATCCGAGTCGGTGAGATAACTCGCATCCGTGTAACCCTTTACACTGAATTCCTCATCACCTCCATAAACTAGGAACATTTCCTTAGTATTTCTCAAATACTTAAGGATGTTTTTAACCGCTGCCCACTGGGCTTCGCCAGGGTCAGCCTGGTATCTGCTCGTAACACTTAGAGCATAGGAAACATCTGGCCTAGTACAAATCATGGCATACATGATGGATCCGATTGCCGAAGCATACGGGATCACACTCATCCGACTTCGCTCATCAGTTGTCGAAGGACACTGAGTCTTGCTAAGTTTTATGCCATGGGACATCGGTAAGAATCCCTTCTTGGACTCTTCCATTTTGAATTTCTTCAAAACCTTGTCCAGATAAGTACTCTGACTCAATCCAATGAGCCGCCTGGATCTATCTCTATAGATCCTGATTCCTAATATGTAAGTTGCCTCACCCAAATCCTTCATTGAGAAACTCCTTTCCAATGACTCTTTGGTTTCTTGCAACATCATGACATCATTTCCAATCAGCAATATGTCATCCACATACAAGATTAGAAAGTTTACTTTGCTCCCACTAAACTTCTTGTATAAACAAGAATCATGATCGCTCTTGATGAAGCCAAACGATTTGACTACCTCATCAAAGCGAATGTTCCAACTCCGAGATGCTTGCTTCAACCCATAAATGGATTTCTGAAGTTTGCATACCTTGTCAGCATTAGCTGGATCGACAAAACCTTCGGGCTGTATCATATACACGTCCTCAGTTAAATTTCCATTAAGGAAAGCCGTCTTGACATCCATCTGCCATATCTCATAGTCGAAATAGGCTGCTATAGCTAACATGATCCGAATTGATTTAAGCATCGCTACAGGCGAGAATGTCTCGTCGTAGTCAACTCCTTGAACCTGTCGGAACCCCTTCGCGACAAGTCGTGCTTTATAGACGGAAATATTTCCATCCATATCAATTTTCTTCTTAAAGACCCATTTGCACTCGACGGGTCTTGCACCGTCAGGCAGATCAACCAAATTCCAAACTTGGTTTTCATCCATGGACTTTAACTCGGATCTCATGGCTCCAAGCCATGACTCGGAATCAGATCCCACCATCGCTTCCGAATAAGTTGCCGGCTCATTACTGTCTAACAGTAAAACATCTCGAGCACTCTGTAATCTGGCAGATCTCCGTGGTTCAGGTGCTGTTACCGGTGTAGGTACCACGACCGGCTCAGCCTCCAAG
Organism: Alopecurus myosuroides; assembly: GCA_028641055.1. Lineage (NCBI taxonomy): Eukaryota > Viridiplantae > Streptophyta > Magnoliopsida > Poales > Poaceae > Alopecurus > Alopecurus myosuroides. The sequence continues at coordinate 56,757,542 of CM054061.1, forward strand.
GCGTTCGCCGACTCGCCCCTAGCCGGTTCCTCTCGAATTTCTTCGAGTTGCACTGTGCTCCCACTGACTTCCCGACTGAGAAACTCTTTCTCAAGGAAGACACCATTCCGAGCGACAAACACTTTGCCCTCTTCCCGGTTGTAGAAGTAGTATCCCAAGGTTTCCCTCGGATACCCCACGAAAATACACTTATCCGACTTGGGCGTGAGCTTGTCCGACTGAAGTCGCTTGACAAATGCTTCACAACCCCAAATCTTTAGAAAAGACAAACTTGGCTTTTTACCAGTCCACATCTCATGTGGTGTCTTCTCTACTGACTTTGATGGTACTCTGTTTAGTGTGAAAGCTGCAGTTTCTAGACAATAACCCCAAAATGATAAAGGTAGATCTGTCCGACTCATCATTGATCGTACCATGTCCAACAAGGTCCGATTTCTCCGTTCCGATACACCGTTTCTCTGCGGTGTACCCGGCGGAGTGAGTTGAGGAACTATTCCACAGCTCTTTAGATGGTCATCAAACTCATGGCTCATGTACTCGCCTCCACGGTCCGACCGTAGAAACTTTATTTTCTTGCCGAGCTGATTTTGTACCTCATTCTGGAATTCCTTGAACTTTTCAAAGGCTTCCGACTTGTGTTTCATTAAATAGATATATCCATACCTACTCAAATCATCAGTGAAGGTAATGAAGTACTCATAACCACCTCTGGCTGTCGTGCTCATTGGTCCACATACATCACTATGTATTAGTTCCAACAAGTCGGACGCCCTTTCACAACTCCTTGCAAAAGGTGTCTTGGTCATCTTGCCTAGTAGGCATGATTCGCATGTCTCGAATGACTCTAAGTCAAACGAAGTTAGAAGTCCATCATCATGGAGCTTCTTCATGCGCTTCCAACTTATATGACCAAGCCGACAGTGCCAAAAGTAAGTCATATTCAGATCATTTGGTTTCAACCTTTTAACATTTATGTTATAGACCGATTCACTATCAAGATTTAAAATAAATAACCCGTTCTGAACGGGTGCAAAGCCATGAAACATATCTTTCAAATATAAAGAACAACCATTATTCTTAATATTCGACTCATAACCTTGTCTCATCAAACATGAGGCGGAAATAATGTTTCGACTAAGCGCTGGAACATAATAACAATTATTTAGTTCCAAAATAAATCCTGAAGGTAAATGAAGTTGCATCGTGCCGACTTCCAACGCAGCGACTCTCGCCTTGTTGCCGACCCGAATGTCAACCTCTCCTCTTGCCACGCTCCTAGTTCTTACCAGCCCCTGCAACGAGTTGCAAATGTGAATGACTGATCCGGTATCATATACCCAAGAACTATTAGGTGCATCAGCAAGATAAATGTCTATAACATTGCACACAAGTGTACCTGAGTCGGAAGTCATACCTCCACTCTTGGCCTTGTCAGCCAAATACTTGGTGCAGTTCCTCTTCCAGTGGCCATCCTGCTTGCAATAGAAGCAATTGGCTCCGGCTGTAGGAGAAGGCTTAGTCTTTGAGGAAGCACTCTGGACAGGGCCATGGGCGCTACCTCCTGACTTATCCTTCTTCTTCTTAGTCCAAGAACTCTTCTTGAACTTAGCCTTATTCTGCACCATCAACACTTGACTGGCGCCTTTCTTGATATCAGCCTCTGCCGTTTTGAGCATCCCATGTAATTCAGTGATACTCTTATCCATACCATGCATATGATAGTTCGAGATGAACGAACCATACGCACTAGGAAGAGAGTTCAGAATTATATCAGTGGCGATCTCTTCTTTAATTGAGAAGCCCAAGCGATCCAAAGACTGTATGTAACCAATCATCTTGATTACATGCGGACTCAGTGGATCGCCGTCTTTCAGCTTACAGCCAAGCAAAGCTTGAGAGACTTGATACCTCTCAGTCCTTGCTTGAGCCTGGAACATACTTTTGAGGCTTTCGATCATATCGTAGGCCTCAACATTCTCGAACTGCTGCTGCAAGTCCGGTTCCATGTGTGCAAGCATAAGACAGCTAATCTCCGTAGACTCATCTCTAGCCTTACGGTAGGCATTCATGACAGCGACAGTCGCATCGTCATCAGGCTCATCTGGAAGTGGAGTTTCTAGAACATGTTCTTTCTTGTCATGCTTGAGGACTATCCTCAGATTACGATACCAGTTGGTGAAATTAATTCCATTAAGCTTATCTTTCTCTAGGATTGACCTCAACGCAAAGGTGGACAACTGAGGAAGGTTGCTAGGTGCCATTGATCTACAACAGAAAATACGCAAAAACACTTAAGACATGTATTCATAAAAGAGCAGGCATATTAAACGTTTTAATACTTATGCTCCCACTAGAACCAACATCCCTCCGATGGTTGCTAAGTGATTCAGGACCCTAAATAAGCAAGCCGACTAGTGAGCTTTAGCATCACCGCTAGCCGTCAAGTGATCTAGGTAGGCAACACCTTGCCAATCGTATCTCTATACGACTCCTGTTAGTTGGGTGACATCACATGCCCCGGCTCCCAACCTACCGAGCCCCGAGCCCCACAACCGTTGTGATGGACTCGTCTAGATTACCAAGTGCTTCTGCGTGTAAGAGTCCGACTCAAACCCACCTAACCGGAAAGAATTGGTAGCACCTCAATTTTATGAGCCCACTACCAAGAATGTCCGACTTGTGATGGTGCAGCACTGGCGGGGCGACCGACTAGACCTTCTTTGAGGGATTAAAGAATCTACCAACTATCTAAATAGAGGTAAATAGAGGCATAACAATAACACAAATAAAGCAATTATAATGTGAAATGGTATGGCTCTCTTCATGGTGATCTCCATCTCCACGAAGCTTGTAAGTCGACTCGTGCCAACTCTTGTCACGTGCCATCTTACTCCATGTAGCCGACTTGTACATCGACTTGCATGCCTTCCGGGTTCTCCAACAAGCTACACCAGCTAAGTAAATGAAATTTACATAGAGAATCCGACACGCAGGCCGGTATACAATAAAATGACAGCACCTAGGCTCCAGCCGGCTGACAAAAAACATGATACGCAGATCATGTATGGATTACACACATCACATGCACATAAGCCATACCATTCACAACTTCCTGCAAAAACAAGTTATGCATAGATACGATATCTACCGGCGTTGTGAAACTCGCAACGACATCTAAGGCGCTACGACAGGACGACGGCGGTCCCGAATCATGGATTTCGATCATGGATTTCTTCATCGGATAAAACGATTTTACCCGAATCTGATCCGTATTCCGACTCGACCAAACTCTTTGATCTTCGATCACCGCAACTGGATTTATGTGTCACGGTATACCCCGATGGCGGAAACCGACCGGTAGGGGTAAGTTGTTCCACGACCTTAGCAGTATGATCACGGAAACCAGATCATCCATCAACCCCGAGTACGATTGATCCAATCAACCTTGTACAAAACCGATCTATCTCATAGACCGACCACCAAAACAGCAATTAGATCACATCTAACGCTAACTACATATCACATATGTACGGATCTCGGGCCTAATACCAGAAGCTACCGCTCTGATACCACTGTTGGCACGCGTAGAGATAAACGAAAACTTTTTCCTACGCGATACTACCAAGATCTAGCCGAGGTAGAAGGCCACGAGTATTACCACTAGACGCGCAGGTGCGGATTATCGATGTAGCGCGTCGGGTCGGGGCAGTGCAGTCCCACGATCCGGTCCGGCCGATCCAATCCCTCGAACGTCGAAGTGCTGAACGTACAACACCTCTGCCGGTATCCACACGTACGAGGAGGAGCTCCGACGGCGGACTGCTAGGTCCGGTGCGGCGGCTGGACTGAGTGGGGCTAGGGTTCCCAACGCATGGGAGAGTGGACTAACGTGCCCGCTGGGCAACCTGCGCCCCTCTTTATATAGCGTATGGTAATGGGCTGCACAACACTTGTGGCCCATTCCCTCTGTGAGTCCGACTCACTAACTCAGTCCATTTCCGGTTCGGGTCCAACCCAACCAATACTTGCTCCCGCTCTTAAGTGTGCGACCCTGCAGGCTCATGGCGACTTGGACACGATTGGAGTCCAACTCCCAATCGATCAATCGGTAGCGGCTCCTAGCAGAACGTGCCGACTCCCAAGTACCATTGAGTCATGACGACATACCTTTCAATGCGATATTCATCTTAGTCCCTTTTGCCTCACGATATACCTTGTCGAGCTATAGGCGATTTTATCGTCATCCCTTAAATAGCTCAACTCTCTTCTCGATCCGTGATATGTGATTCATCTGACTAACTCTTTAGTCAATAGACACAGTTAACACTTAACTGAGTCGCGCATGGCCATGCTTCCTGAATCATATCACTCGAGAGGGCCCAGAGAATATCTCTCCAATCGGAGGGGCAAAATCCCATCTTAATTATCCACATCACGCAGCTTGCTTCTCATTCGACCCGAACTCTGCCTTTATAGTTGCCTTGTCACAGAACAACGTTTGACAGAACCTAAGTCGGTGATCCACAACTCGGATTGTGCGACAACCTCAGGTCTAAGGATTACATTGATTGAGACTACAAATGACGACTTGATCGTTGCATCTCAATGTGGGTCAGTCCGACTTGCTAAACTCTTTAGCCAAGTCCGTGAACGTTGGAATGGCATCACCATGCCCATGACAAGTGGAACCGTGTCATCAGCCAACACTCACATTAGTCTAGGGTGTGTGTCCAGCACAACCTAAAGAACCAAGGACAATCTAGTATGAACAACATGAATATATAGTTCCACAATCGAATCACATATTCAATGATATATATCAGATGTTCAAAACAAGGACAACTTAATAACTTTATGAATACAGTGGGAATTACATCATACATGATTGCCTCTAGGGCATATTCCCAACAATTCCAATGTTAGGGTTATATAGAAGTAGTTTGATAACAAGACTAGCTACATTGTTAACAGATCACTTTTGTATACTCAAACAAGTGAGTTTCATACACAAACAAATAGAAGGTTGAATAACCTAGTACATCTCAGCCTATTGTATATGATTAGTAATTTGGAGGCAAGTCTGATCCACTTGTCAACAAATTCTTCTTATATGCATATGGCAACTTGATGTCACAAAACAAACTTACATACTTTTACTAATCAACTAAGTAAAATCTTTGCTTGGAATAACTGGTTGTTTTCACCACAAGGGTGAGATAGTTGAAGATGGAACCCCAGAGAAGATATTACTTGCAAGTGACAAAAAGGTGATAACAGAAGACTAGTGGCAACTAGAGAGAAGAACATCAAGTAACAGAAGTCAACAAGGAGCAACACTGTCCCGGGAAGAATTTATTCAGTGAAGCATTGTTAGAGAATCCATAACCTCTATGCCTTGTCAAGCTCATCAGAGATGAGGAACATATAGTAAATCTCTTAAATGGAAACAAGTATCCAGTAAGAAATAACAACAAGGCAATGCATCCAAATGTCTTGTGATATGTTGAGGTAGGTGGAAACAAGCTAACAACCTTGCTTTTCAGATCCTTTTCATACATAAGACTAACAGATAACAACATAAATCCATCTACACATAACCATGCAAATGATCACATGTTTCCAAAACAAACATGGGATAGAATCCATAGTGGAACCTAAGTGGAAAACAAACAAATGAGATTTCAAAGCCACTCACATTGTCCACTTGATTAAGTACTAAAAACAGCAAGCGTGGCTTGCACACACACTTAGTAAAATGTCAACCAAACTTGCTAGGAGTTTCAATTAGGAAAATAACAAAGCCACGTATCAGAAAAAACAAGTTCCTTCACCCATTAAAATCATTTGGATTGACATAGAATAAAATTCCCTATTAAGTGGTGTTCATTTTAGTGCATAGAAACATTACCAAGTAATGTTACCAAATTATTTTCTAAAAAAGAATTGTATCTAAAATTGTCCAATTAAGTTATACCACCTTTTTAAACCACATGTTTGTTGTGTGTTCCTAATAATCTTGTCTATGATAATTTTTAAAGCCATTTAATAAATAAAATGAAAAGAAAACAACAAAACCACTTAATCTAGCACCCTAAATAAAAAATACAAATATCCTTCAAATTCACCAAAACAAAACATGGTGAGGTGACCACCTTGTTAAACCACATGTTTGTTGTGTGTTCCTAATAATCTTGTCTATGATAATTTTTAAAGCCATTTAATAAATAAAATGAAGACAAAACAACAAAACCACTTAATCTAGCACCCTAAATTAGTATCCTTCAAATTCACCAAAACAAAACATGGTGAGGTGTGAAATTTGATAAGAAATTCAAATATGATTTTTAATAATTTTTGAGTTCACAAAAAAGCCCAGAAAACAAGATTTTCTTTTCAGTTTTGAGTAACAGAAGGACTAGTTTGCAAATTATAGAAATTTTCAGGGGGTGATCCGAAAGGTTTTATTTCCTTTCTTTTTCCTCTCCGGCCAGAACGCAGTGACGGTCGACGTCGAGTCACCATGGCTGCTGTCACCTCCTGCCTGCGACCTCGCACGGATAAGAAGCAGGAGAGCTTCTCTTACTTGCCCTCTGCCTCCTCTCCTCTCCAATCTCGCTCTCTCTCTTTGTATTTCCTACTGGGAGTACCGAAACCGAACCCTAGATTCGTTTTCACCGCCACCGCGCCGTCGACTACGGTAATCCCGGGAGGAACCGAGACCACCGTTGAGTTCCCCGTGGTCCTCACCATCGACTCGAGCTCTCTCAGGGGCGCAGATGACCCTAGCACCACGAATCGGGCCTCCTTCTTCAACTCGGGCCGCTGCGGAAATCCGCACGCCGCCGTCGATTCCGTTGCCGCCTTGCTTCCCCGTCGGTTCCATCGCACTCTCCAGGTCACGGTGAGCCTCCACAACCCCTCCCCTCGCTCTCCCGTGCATCCTTGCTCGTTGTCGCCAAGTTACTGTCACCACCGCCGCGCGAACTCGCCGCCTGCGATGCTCCGGCGACCTCTTGGTCAAATAGCCACCACCTATCAGTTCACCGCAATCCCCTCTACCAAGTAGATTCATTTAATTGCATAAATTTGAGCCCAACCGGCGGATTTGAAAGCAACGGAGAAGATTTCTCCATTGGTGATGCTGAGGTGACATCAGCATGACGTCGTAAGGATTTTTCTTTTTCTTTTAATTATTTTTTGAATTAAAATTGAAACATGACAGGTGGACCCCACCTGTCAATTTAAATATTGGTAGAAAATAAATAAAACTTGTTAAGTCAATAATTATTAAAATAATTATCAGGAAAAATATAAAAAAATATGGAAATGTTTAGAAAAATATAATCTAAATGTTTATCAACTTTTCAAGAATGTTTGATAAATTTTAAAATTAAATATTTTCTTAAATTAAATTAAATTATTTAAAATTGAGAAAAATAATAAATAATTCATAAAATCAGAAAAATACATGTTATATACCAAAATGCTCCAAATGACAAATGCAACCCATCAATGATGTTTTCATAGTTATTTGACCAAGTTTTCGTGTGTGCAATATTTGCCTAGTCATTTAATTCATTTAAAATTAATAACTTATTCAAATATTTTCAGAAAGCATTAAATGTTATATCAACTTAAAGAGAAAAGCATTTCCAATTTAAATATGTGAAACATAAAACATTTTGTTTAACTTCTAAACTTGTTTCTAAAGGTATAATGGAATTCTATATTATTCCATTATAAACAGAAATAGCTGCCACAACATTATTTTCCTTACTAATAAAACCCTCATGTTTTTACATTTACCAAACATATCATCACAAGTATTAGCAAGTATTGTGATGATAGAGTCAGCTGTATTAGTTCATCGTTTTCAATTAAAACATGTGTCAATAGTTCTACGCCTTTGAACATAAAATAAAATGTGTATGTTATCTTTTTAATAGTTGTTTCCCCTGTGTTGTTGTTTTATTGCCTAAACATGTGATAACAATTATACCTTAAACATGATAACCATTGTTTGTTAAATAAAAGTGAAACACATACAAGTCTAAAAGAAGTTAATAAACAGATCACCTCAAGTAATGAAACAATTACCTAAAACCTATGTGATCTTAGTATCATATCGATCGTGGCTTACACTTGTAAGTTGGGGTGTTTTCCAGGGTAATTCATGATGCATCTTATTACTAAGCATGTATAATTGCCAGTGTTTTCTGTAGTCCTTACCAGGACTACTTTGCTATCTTTCAGATGTCAGAATTCTCTATGCGACCCTCGAACCCGAAGACATTGATTTTTATGGTTATTTCAATCTCAGGCAAGTTCATCACTTCCTCATATCCTTTGCAGTACTTCATAACAAACTAATTGCAAAAACTCTATCATACTACCACCTAGTCTCAAAAGAATGCATGATCCTATTTTTATAATAATATGACTAATTGAATGACTACCCGAGTGGTAGTGTTCTGTTTGGTGGGCGGATGGGACCATGGTAAGATGAATAGGTCAAAGGAAGGTTCCATCTGCATGGGAAAGTATTACCTAGGAATTAGCAACAACTGCCGTCAGGATTCTTGCGTCGTAAATACCGCGTTAACCATGGGTCTTCTATGAGGGGAGTAAGGCAGTTGTGATCTTCTCTCGTTCGCATGTCAACGGGCTGCCAGAGACGTACGTTGTAGGTCTTGCGGGACTACATGCACATGGGTGGGAGCCCTTACTGTAGAAGCCCCAAACCGGAAGGTTCAGAACCCCTCATATGCATTCATTCACAATCCCAGAATAACCAGTTGTGAACAACATACGTAGTTGGCATACAGAATACATCATCCATTACACGAATAATAGAGTCTTACATAAATGGTCACCTGACCAAGCTCTTGATAACTGTCACACAGGACAGACATTCAAAATAAACACAGCGGAAGACGATAAGCATAGCGTAGTAGAACCCGAGTCACGCCTCATCCTACAGGCTGCTGACTGGGAGACGATCCTAACTCGCAGGGCCATCAGCGTAGAACTCCTCCTCATAGAACTCCTCCTGGGGTGGCTCCTCATAGTCTGATAAGTAGATACCAGGGGCGAAACCAAATGAGTACATTTGAATGTACTCAACAAGACATCCTTTATGAGCTTACAATAATGCATACATGCTTATTTGGTGGAGTGGGTAGGCCATACATATGGTTCAGCTACCCATGATAGATAAAAGATTTATCATGGTTGATTATTCAAGTTTAGTCCTTTATGGATAAATCAGGTAAAATAATCTAGTTTTTCTCTCGTAGATATCACATATCTTGGAGGTTTTATAAGTCTTTTAGAAGAGAAAGTTTTCTTTTCAGAAAACTTGTAATAATAGTTTCCTCCTCCTCGGTATCTCGCAGATACCAAGTCATTCCTCCATAGTACCTCGCAGGTACAAAGTTGTCCTTCAAAAACCTCTTTTTGAAAAGTTGACACAATACTAGCTACATGGCCATTCAACCGTCCATATCCGAGGACGCGGCTATCTCGAAATAGTTTTACTCTGCAGAGGTGTACACACTTCCACTAGATCCAGAATCCGCCATGAGACAACCATGGACTATTCCCAACCTATGGGAACATCAGATAACTGATCTTGACTATCCACTATGTACAAGCTAGAACATGACTATCTCTTCAATTGGGGTTACCCCTCCCCGGCAAGCCGTGTCACACACCGCCCAGACAGGAGACCCAACTGCTGCATCCGGAGGGAAAATTAATCCCACACTTTAGATGTCCCGTCTGCTCACTCCTAGCGACACTTCGGTTCGGAGGATCCAATCCTCTATAGCACTTTGAGATAGCTCACATACTAACCATAACAAGTTTTTAATCAAGCCCCTACCCATATTGGGGTAAAGTGGCAGTACGATAATAGTTGTCCAGCGAAGACTAGGTTATGTGTCTTTTGTAAACATTTCTCAAAAATTTCCCTTCATGGCACTCTTCCGGTAGACAGGGTCTCACCCTTCATCCGGGGTTTTTTCCTTCCTAAGGTATTTGTTTACAAAAACACATTTTATTTAGTTCATTTAAGAACCCAAGTTTTAATTTGGTGGATGGTATGTATATACCATTTAGTGGCTAAGGGCTTGGCAAATACCAAGTTGACTATTATTATGATTCCTTCTTCTACTAATATTAATAGTAGTAGTATTCACAACAAAAATAGTTTTGAGAGTATAGTTTTGTGAAAACTTCAGAAGTGAAAAGCATGCATGATAGATAATGATAAGTATTTATACAGCAAGCATTAGGATGGCTTGCCTTGGTACAAGTGATGGTCCTGATCCAGAAAGTAACAGGAGTTGCAATACCCTTCTTCAGCAAATCCTTCCTCCTCGTTTTCTAACGTCGTAAAAAGAAATAAAGGCACACTTTCAGAGCCAACCAAGACAAACAATGCTACAAGTGATACATACAGCAAGCAATTAAAAAGTAACACTCAAGACATTCAATTTTCCTTTAAGAAAATTGGCAAGAAAACCATAGTGGAAAAATCTGCTTTTTCCTAGTGTTTATGTGTGGTGAAACTTAATGATTTTAAGACAAGAGCATCATGGACCAGTGGGGTAAATCACATGTTAATAGACAGTAGGGTGTCACATAAAACACACTTTGATGTCTAAAAACTCCCCCAATACTCTCTATGGCAAACACAAAATATAAGCTAAAATATGCAAGTGGTGAAAAAGGCTTATGACAATAAGTCAAGCTCTTTTTCCACCATGAACCAAAAATACCAGTGGGTGTTCCACTAGCATAATGCTTCATAAAGAGGTTAAATAAGCCTCTGGTCACATTTCTAAAAATGCTCAAAACAAACAAACTAGTCCCACAAACTCCTACTCATACTAGTAGAAACTTGGGAAAAATACTAGACTAGTTTATACTTCACTTGTTAATTTTAGGCACAAGTGTGCAAACTAACAGAGGTAAAATACTCCTATAATCAGTACCAAAATGCTACTGGATCCCCCCAAAATAACACAAAAAGTTTAGCTATGAAACAAGGAAAAACTAGACTAAAAATGCTACCCATGTGAGGGAATTAAATCTAGGCACCCAAATGATACTCAAGCAATTTCTAGTATTTGAGGGAAAATTAACAGAGGTGAAAACACAAGGATAACAATGCCACAAGGACATTTCATCCTCTGTTTTCAACCACAAAGGATCATATTTTTCCCTAGTGGAAAACAAAACAAAAGGCATGCATGTATAATCTAGTAGGAAATCTAGACCTTAAGCAATGCTACTTTAAATCTATTCTAAACTCAAAACACCAAGTAACCAGAGGTGTTGCAACTAACATAACAGTACCAAAATGGTACTGGTTCCATGAAAATAATCTAGCACAAGGCTTGATACAAACTAAAAATCTACTCACAAGCCTAGATAGAAAATAAGCTATGAGCAAGACTTAAGCATGGAAATTAATTCTAAAAATTCTACCACTCAAGCCATTTATTCTAACATGTTCATACAACTTGTAAACATCAAAAATACACTAGATAACAACATTACAAGCAAGAACACAATAGGTGCACATCACAAAATGATCATATAAAACAAGATCTAGGAATTAAAAATTAGGCAGAAAAGTGCTAAAACTTGTTCTGTCTCCCTAATTTTTTATATGGCTCCAAAAATTAAATCCTTCTAGGATGTGATAGTACTTAACAATACAAAGCCTCTCCAATTGGTCCCACTCAAAAATAATGTCTCAAACTCCCCCTAAAATTCTTGGAATAGCTCACTGATGTTTTACCAAAATGGATGGCATTTCCAAATGATAACTCTCCTGGATGCAAACTAAAATTCTAATGGTAGGTATTGATAAGGGCTTTCCAAAACAGTTGAGTTTGCTCAAAAATGTTTTGTATTTTTGAAGTTCTATTCATTTCCATTTTAATGGTACTGTCTGGCAAAATGGCTATAGAAAAATAAATAAAAGTCAAAACATTGTTCTGCCAAAGGGAGGTGGTTGTGATTTTGTTTGGCTACATGTACAAAAATTGGCAAAGCCAAATAAAATTGTTTGCTATTTTTCCTAGGCCAAAAGCGAACAGGTATGAATCTGTAAAAAAAATTTGATTTAATTTTAACAGGGGCTAGCCCAGACGGGCCAGATCTGCCGCGCCCAGCCCAACTAGCGCCTAGGCTAGCCCATCTGCGCGCGCGCGCGGGCGGGGGACGCGGGAAACGGTCGTTCAAGCGCGGCCGTTGATCTCGCGATCAACGGTCCCGCTCCTTTCTCCTTCCTCTCGCCTAACCCGACAGGAACGGCGTCGAACACCACGTGGGCACGCTCGGGACGGGCAGGGTGCTCACCTAGGGGGCCCGTGGAGCGACGCGTGGTGGCGGTGGGGTCGTGGGAGACTGGTGGCGCGGTGGTGGCGGTGATGGTCCCCTCGACGGCGAGGTCCTTTCCGCGGCGGCACGGCGGACACGGCGGACACGGCACGGGTACTCCTGCAAACGAATGAACCGCGGACGGTGTCAGGGGGGTGGCCACGGGTACGGGAAGCTTGTGCATGCAAGAATCGCGAGCTCACACGCACGGGGTTGCTCGAATTCCTTCGGTGGATCGTGCGGTGGCCGGCGGCGAAAATACGCCCGTGCGGCTCGCACACGGCGAGGCACGGCCTGATTTTTCGGGTGTGGAGGCGTGGATGGGTGGTGTGTGTGGTGGCGAAACGGCTAGGCCGTTGGGGCTTTGTATGCACGGGGCCGTGTGGGTGCTCTCGGGTGCACATGGTGCGTGTGCGTGTTGGCATGCTGAGGGATGGGGGGCCGTTTCTTCCGTTGCATACCGAGCCAGGGGCGGTGCCTAACTTCACTGGTCACCACAGTGGGGCTAGGGTGGAGAGACACGATGGTTTTTAGGCCATGCCTCTAGCACACCCCCCCTTCTACTCGGGTTCTAGCTTCCCTCCTTTTTCCTTCTACTCTAGGGCACCACTCGAGCCAACTAGCACATGGGGTTACAGAGCATCTCAAGGCAATCAAAATAGACACCAAGTTTATTCAAATCCATGAAGAATTGGCAGAGAAACAAACCTCCAAAGTTCTGTCCAAAAACAGTTTTCAGAAAATTCAGTAAAAGACTTAGTGAAAATTTCACTAAGTGTTGAAAAAAACAGGGGTTTGAAGCAAAAGTTTGCTTCTGTTTTATTGGGCAATTGAACTTGGATTTTGGAAAATCAAGTTGCTAAATGTTATATGTACTTTCTAGTTTGAGAAAACAACAAGTACACAAGAAATTGAGTTGGTTAACCTTCTGAAAACATCTGCCCAAAAAGCTATGTTTCTGTTTTCCAAATAGAATTGGTTTTTTCAATATTTTTATACTAGAAAAACAATCATGGATTTGATTGTTTTCCAAGTGCTAAATTCAAACCAGTGGCATATAGTTGTACTACATAACATGTTCAACCATAATACCACAAGAAAACAACAAATCAAATATGTTTGATTCTTGAAAACCAGTGTGGAAAACAGCTAGTCAAGTTGTTTTTCTGCTAAATGTTTAAATAGGAAATAAATTCCCAAAGCTATTTAAATCCCAACCAAAGTGTTTCCTTGGTCAAGACATGACTAAATAATGCTATCATGAGTGAATCAAGCATTCCCCAAGCTTTGAGAAGAAAAAAAAACTTAGGGTTTCCAGTTGAAAAACATCAGGCAGACAATAATCAATCATCAGGAAAAATCCTCAAATGAGTGAAAAGAAACACACCACTTATATTGCATAGATACACATGACTACACAAACATGTTGTCCACTTAATTGTCTTACAAAAGTCTTAAGAGGCTTGCTAATTTAATATTAAACAAGGGCTTAAAAACAGGGGTGTTACACTTACGTCCCACGGACTCTGGGGTCTATGAGTGTCTGCCAGGGGCGCCTAGGTCTCCATCGTGAGGGGTGGAATCAGGGGTTCAACCTGCTGGTGGAAATGGGTGAGCATGCGTTGTGCGTAGAAACACGGTTTGGCTTGGACCAACAACCGGGCCCTACACCTACGTGGGAGTGGACAAGAACGTACGCCTGGTTGTGCAACATGGTCTTGGTCGCCCATGGGTAAAGTAACGTACCTCTGGAAAGTGTAAAAGGATGTGGCATGTTACCCCCTGTTCCGGAAAGGAGCTACGAACGCCACAGGAAAGGCAACTCCATGAAGTTCTAGTCCTGTGAAGATCATGTGGGCATAGTTTTCAGAATTAAAAGCAAACTATTGAAGAAAGATTTACAAAAACCTTGCATTAGCTTATGACTCTTTCGAGTCTAAAGCTGTAGTTAGTGCATCAAACTTCCCACCATATATCATGAACTTGCTGACTAACGCTCGTTACTCATTTGTTCCTGTTTGACCCCGTGCTTAGAGTTGAAGCCTTATGGAAGTCATCGTCGTGAAGTCATCGCTGTCTAAGGAAGCTAGGTGGAGCCATCTCTTACTTAGCCAGTAAAGCATCGTCATCAAAAATGCTGGTGGAGGAGAAGCTATCAAGGTGTAGGTGAAGACCAGTTTGGGAATTAGTTGTTTACAAGCCATAGATTAGGGCTGACATCAGCCCTAGTGAATTGGTTATGAGCTAGAGTTATTCTCGAGCCGGGAACTTCGGATTGCTTCTTCTGATGTTTCATTTGCAGGAGATCTTCTTGATTCATCAAAGAGATTCTCACGATTTTGTAATGAAGTTTGTATCCTATAACTTTGCTTGGTACCTCTGTGTTTCTTTTGTACCACTCTGAGAGATGTAATATTCACGGATAAGTCCTTCTGTGAGTGTTATATCACCGACTTGCGCACTACACATGCAGTGGTGTGTTGGGTCACCACAGATGACAATCACTATGGAATAATGGTTGCATTGAGCTATACTTGTAGATTTTTTCCATAGGCAATGCTTGATGTCCATGTGTTGGATTCAAGATAATCAAGTGGTGTCCAAGGTGCTATTCATGTGAATATCCCAAGTTTGGTCATGGGAGAGTTGAGAATATTGCAAGTATGTCTTGAAGAAGAATATTGTGTGAACATTCATCTTTATCTTCAAGACATCATTATTATGAAGAGAGAAGAAAAGATAGAAGGTTGATCAAGGCAAAGTGCTAAGCGATGGTTAATATTGATCAACTCACAAAGCAAGAATATGTACCATGTGGGATCATGGTATAATAATTAATTGTTCATATAGCTTTGTGTTCTAACCCATTATGTGTGTGTGTGTGGTATATCTATGTGGGGTTAGGTATCTTTCCATGGGCTTGCATCAAAAGGAAGATTTCATATAGTCCACGGTGGATGACGTCAAGTTGTGGTCGTCATCAAGTTCAAGAAGTGCAAGTTCAAGGAGAGCATATCGAAGAGATCACATGCTTGAAGCTTTCCACTCTTTTGGAGATAATTTCCAAGTGAATATGTCCTTAAAGGAGCCTCTCCCATAGTGGCGTATAGGGGAGCAATCTTTGTGTCTTCACCGAGCAAAGCGAAATCAAAGAAAGGTGTTCCATCTTGAGGAGGTCAAGATCTTCATCATCTAGCTCAAGTGGAATGCACAAGGCAAAGGTATGATCTTGATAGGTTTTATATTTTACCGGTCTTATAGCATTAGGAGGGAGATAGGGTTATAGTATAGATAACTGTACTATCAAGAGGGGCTCTCATATTAGCAACTTGATCGCATCACTCGGAGAGAGCTCAAACCTTTGCATACTTGGCATCATCTTTCTTGGTTCTTATTTGTGTTTTCTGCATCTGTGGTTTTATATCTTGTCATGTGTTTCAATACAAGCTCAAGTTCATCAAAAACGGGTTTTGCACGAAAAACTTATTGCGTTTTTTATATTGGAGGTTTAACCGATTGTTCCTTTATAGAGAGGTAAAACCTTTCATCATTTGGTTTTATCCTCCAATGATATACTATGATGTTTCTCTGCATAATATTTTAGTTCTCGTTCTTGCGATTTCAACGAGCCCAAGATCATCGAAAACGGAGTCCGGATGCAAAAGATATCGCGCTTTTAGTGAAGGTGTTTTTCTGGAAACAGGAAGGCCGGCCAGGCCGGGCCCTAGGCCGGGCGGGTCTGTTAGGTGGCCGGCCTGGAGGCCGGCCAGGCCGGCCCGTAGGCTGGGGGCGCTTAGAATGCCCCCAACGGGCTGATTTTGGGGGCCTATATAAGGGGTCTTCTTCTCTAATGGTTCCCCACCTTTTAGGCAAGTTTTTCCCCACCATTGTTGCCTTTTGGAGCTTACTATCTCTCTATTCCTCCATGATTCTTGCCTCCAATTAGTGGGAAAAGAAAGAGGAGATCTAGATCTACTATTTCACCAATTCATCTCTCCTCTTAGTGAGGGGAAGTCTTTAGATATAGATCTTGTGGATTCATTTGTTGAGTTCTTCCTTGTTCTTCCTCTCTTCTCCCCCCATAGCATTTTTTGCTTTGGTGGGATTTGAGAGTGAAGGATTTGAGCACTTCTTGTGTTCTTGCCATTGCATAGGTTGCATCGGTTTGAGTTCTCTACGAGGATTCGTTCGAGTAAAAAGTTGAGAAGCTTGTTAATCTTGGGTTCTTGGAGTGCCCTTGAGCTTGTCCTCTTGGGTACTTGGAGTGCCCGAGACGGTTGTTGTTGTCTCGGAGTTTTGGTAGCTCCGGACCTTGTTGTCCCAGAGTTTTGGTGGCTCAGGACCTTGTTTCTATCTCGGAGTTTGGGTGGCTCGCGGGATATTATTGGGAGCCTCCAATTGAGTTGTGGAGATTGTCCCAACCTTGTACAGGATCGGTGACCGCCCTCAAAGGTCCCATAGTGGATCGTGGCTCTCCGCATTGGTGGAGGCACGAGGAGAATAAGGTGAGCCATTGGGCGCTTGGAGTCATTGTGACTCCACACGTCTCCAACGGAGATTATCTTCCATTGGGAAGTGAACTTCGGGATAAATCATCGTCTCCTCGTCTCTCGGTTATTTCTATACCCGATCTCTTTACTTATGCAATTTACTTTGTGATAGCCATCGAGATTGAAGTAACATATCTTGCTATCACATAGTTGCTTGAATTGTTTACCATAAGTTGTTGGTGCACAAAGGTGAACCTAGTTTGTTTAGGTTTTGGCTTGATAAATTAAACGCTAGTTTTATTCCGCATTTATTCAAGCCTTAACCTTAATTATTTTTAAATGCCTATTCACCCCCCCTCTAGGCGACATCCGTGTCCTTTCAGGAGTGTCATCCAATCAAACCTTGGGTATTAAGTTTTGTAAGAAATAGATAATTGCATTAAGCAAAGTGTGTAATGTAAATAATAAAATTATCCTTAGACAAAGCATTGTTGTTTTCTCCCTAATGGCAACAGCACATCCCCCGCTCGTTATGTTTCTGTCACTCGAGCGTGAGTGAAAGGGATGCATGAACCCACTATCGATCATAAATACTCCCTCTTAGAGTTACAAGCATCAACTTGGCCAGAGAATCTACTAGTAACGGAGAGCATGAAATATCATAAATAACATACACATGAAAGAACATGATAGATTGATAATCACTGTACATAACATTCACTATTCATCAGATCCCAGCAAATACAACATGTAGCATTACGATAAGATGATCTCGATCATGTTAGGCAACTCACAAGATCTAAACATGAGGCATAAAGAGGAGAGAACAACCATCTATCTACTGCTATGGACCCGTAGTCCAGGGATGAACTACTCACGCATCACTCCGGAGGCAGGCATGGTGATGAAGAGCCCTCCGGTGATGATTCCCCCTCCCGGCAGGGTGCCGGGGAGAGCTGCAGAACCCTCCCGAACTAGGGTTGACGATGACGGCGACTACGAATCTTTTTGGTGGAAGAGGCTCGGGTCTTTAGGTTTAAACCGTGGAGGAGCTTAAATAGGCGAGAGGGCAACATTGGTGGGTGGCTAGGGGGCCCACACCACCAGCTAGCGTGGCCAGGGGGCGCGCCGCCCTATGGTGTGGGGCCCCTAAGGCCTCCCTCCGGGTCTCCTCCGGACTCTGTGTACGTGAAGACTTTATAAGACTCCGGGATTTTGTTTCGTCCAATTCCGAGAATATTTCCAGAACAACTTTTCTGAAACAAAAAAACAGCAGAAAACAGGAACTTGCTCTGTGGCATCCTGTCAATAGGTTAGTCCCAGAAAATCCATAAAAATGACATAAAGTGTATAAGAAACATGTAACATATGGCATGAAAACAACATGGAACATCATAAATTATAAATACGTTAGAGACGTATCAAGCATCCCCAAGCTTAGTTCCTACTCGTCTCGAGTAGGTTAAATGATAAAAACAAATAATATCTGAGGTGACATGCTGATGGAGTGTAGACACACGCTCGTTGGGAGACCCCAACCGCAAGGTGTGAAGAGTGTAGCAGCAAGTTTTCCCTCAGAAAAGAAACCAAGGTTGAATCGACCAGTAGGAGGAAAAAACACTTCTGAAGGTTGATGCAGCTGAGATGGCAGGGCGCACTACCGGTTCAGCAGCAATGTGAAACCTACACAACACAATCAAATCACTTTGCCCCAACGAAGCAGTGAGGTTGTCAATCCCACCGGTTTTGCTAAACACAAAGAGGTTAAACGTATGGTGTGGAAAACAGTAGGAACACTATGAGAGAAGTATTAAAGCAGTAGGTGTTTTATCAGTATGAGGAAAATGGACCGGGGTCCATAGTTTACTAGTGGTGTCTCTCCATGAAAGATAAATAACATGTGTGCTGAACAAATTACAGCTGGGCAATTGACATAAATGAAGGCTGCACCGTAGTGCATATGCAAGACATAAAGATTACTATGTGATTCATGTGGGCATTACAACAAAATACATAGACCGTCCTCCAAATGCATCTATGACTAATAATCCTCCCTCTGAATATCATCCAAACAAACGTTGGGTATTAAGTTGCAAGAAACAGATAATCGTAGTAAGCAAAGTGTTTAATGTAAACAATAACATCGTCCTTAGACAAAGCATTGTTGATTTCTCCCTAATGGAAACAACAAATCCTCCATCCTTCACGTTTCTGTCACTCGAGCACAGATGAAAAGGAGGCATGGACCCACTATCGAGCATAAATACTCCCTCTTGGAGTTACTAGCATCTACTTGGCGAGAGCGTCTACTAATAACGGAGAGCATGCAAGATCATAAATAACATAAGCATGAAGATAACATGATAGATTGATAATCAGAAGACATAGCATTCAACATTCATAAGATCCTAGCAAACACAACATGTAGCATTATATAAAGATGATCTTAATCATGATAGGCCGCTCACAAGATCTAAACATGAGGTAAAAAGTGGAGAGAACAACCATCTAGCTACTGCTATGGACCCGTAGTACAAGGTTGAACTACTCACGCATCACTTCAGAGGAGGGCATGGTGGAACCTTCGGGAATTCTAAGACTTCCGGGCTTCGAATTTTCCAATTCCAAGAATATTTCTAGAACAACTTTTTTTAAACCAAAAACAACAGAACACAGGGAACTCGCTCTGTGGCATCTTGTCAATAGGTTAGTCCGGAAAATCGATAAAAATGACATAATGTGTATAGCAAACATGTGGGAAACAATAAGAAAACAACATGGAACATCAGAAATTAAGGATACGTTTATGCCGTATCACATGCTACCAACATAAACTTGATCATCATAATGTAAAGCATGTAAACTAGGATCCAATGAATAAAGGTTGTCGTTTATAGTTGATATCAAATAGAGTAATGTATAAACCATTAGGAAGAACAAAGTAAAAAAATTCAATGAATCAATGGTAAAAGACAATCAACTGTGCAACAACAATATAATCATCCTAAGCATCAAACTCTCACAACAACTCCTGTTAGGATCAAGTCAAGTGACAACAATATGCACGTAGGAAAATCATCAAACTATTTGTGCACTCAAAACAAGCAAGCATTCTGTAATGGTCTCTGGCACCATGATGTTATGGCTAAAAGAACATTATGGGGGGTTTGGAAGGTCAATGGAAGAAAGTATCACACGGCTGAAAGTGATCATTAGACAAGAGGAAGTCTTATAATCAAAGCTATGCAAGGAGTAGTGATTTCCACACAACGGATGCATATAGATCTATAAGTGTATAAAATCTCTCCAATGGAACTAGTGGGGTGCATCCAACTTGCTTACTCACGAAGACCTAGAGCACTTTTGAGGAGGCTCATCATTGTAATATACAAGCCAAGTTCTATAGTGTAAAGTTCCCCACATAGTTATGCAAGTCATAAAATGAAAACTATCTCCAAACTGAAGTATTGGTGGTAGATAAGCACAAGTGTGGAATAAATGATAGTAATGCTTCCCCCTCACTCTTTATTATCTCTCTTTGGCCTTTTTTTTTTCTTTTTGGGATTTTTCTCCTTTTTTTTCTTTTTTTTATACAACCTCACTGGTAGGGGCAACATTCTATTTTACAATGAATCATCACACTTTTAGTACTCATAACTGAAACTAAAATATCTCAGATGTACAAAACTAAATGCTCCTGCGAGTGTAGCAGTATGAAAAATAACAATGAAACAAGTAACATAATGAAGATGGATGTTGTATGACAATATATCTCGGAATGACTATGGAAATGCCATGATAGGTAGGTATGGTGGCTGTTTTGAGGAAGATATTTGGGCTTATGTGTAGGAGAACAAAGTCCTCCCATGGGGTTTGGATGCACTGGCGAGGTTTGCACCAACTCTCAATGTGAGAATGGGCAATGCGTAGTACAAAAGAGGCTAGCAAATATGGATGGTGGAAGTGCCAGAAAACCGCAACTTAGAACTCACAAGTTAAAAGATTGCAACTAGAAATATGATCATACAAGGCATAATAAAAATCACTCCAAGAGGGTCCGTGACAGTGACAAGTCACTGTTGGCTACCCCGACCGTAGCGCGTAACAAAAAGGCATTACGATTGTAGCAAAGGAAATCATATACCATTATACTATCAACTAGTTTATTCGAGTGTGGCACAGTTTCAAGCTTTTAGACAAACCATTAATTTTTTTTACTTTACTAAACCATCAGGTTTACCAATAAGCATATTAATATCTCAAACAACAGCAAATAATCAAGTGAAACAGTTTAATGATCTACAAGAGTATGCAAGTCTTTTCCAACATACCATCTACCACATGTAGCATTTTTTATTTCCATCAAACACCTAACAATATATATTTCAACATAAACTCTCGAACTAATATAGCAATGAAACTAGAGAGTACTAACACTATTCTACTAGAACAAACAACTCCCAATAAGAGATCCATGAAAAACAGAAGCTAAAAGGATTTGAAGCATCTAGAAGAAAAACTAAGAATACGAGTATGGAAGAAAACGAGTATCCATATGAAAAAAGCGGAGTGTGTCTCTCTCCCACACAAGAATGTTGGGTTCCAAACATGTTTATTGCATCAAGGAAAACAAAACAAAACAAAAACAAACAGACGCTCCAAGTAAAGTGCATATGATGTGACCGAATACAAATATAGATTCACTAGAAGTGACCTGATAAATTGCTGATGAAGAAGGGGATGCCAAGGCATCCCCAAGCTTAGACGCTTGAGTATTCTTATAATTTGCTGGGATGAACCACGGGGGCATCCCCAAGCTTGGCTTTTCACTCTTCTTGATCACATTATATCACCCTCTTCTCTTGACCCTTGAAGACTTCCTTCACACCAAACTTAAAGTATTTCTCATCAGAGGGTTAATGCACAATCAAAAACTCACATGTTCTCCTTGGACACAAGCATTATTAATACATTTTAAACATTAGCTACAGTCACTAATGTCTTGTGGAACAAAGAAATCCACTCAACATAGTAAAAGAGAGAATGCAAGTAAAAAAAGCAGAATCTGTCAAAACCAAAACAGTCTGTAAAGACGATTTTTTTGGGTCACTTACGTTGCTCAAATCGAAAAACGCAAAGGTAGAAATTTTTTCGGAATAAGCACAAAAATTTGTAGGTCATTTTGATCTTTCTATGAATTTTCACGAATTTAACGGTGGACAGCAGAAATCTAATTCCTATGTAGAAATCCAAATCTAACCTCAACTTTCACTAGAGACTTTACTTGGGACAACAAATGCTAGAAAATAAAGATACAAAGGAGTTTCTACAAAAATATACATAACCTTGACTCAAAGAAAACAGAAGAAAACAATGCAAAAATAAAACCATGGGTTATCTACCAAGAAGTGCTTTTCTTTATCGCCTTTTAGCTAGACCCAGAAAACTAGAATCAAGTATTTTAAAGTGAAGAAGCATCCAAATTGTAACTTTTTCTAATAATCAAAATAAAACTTCATTATCTTCCTAGGAAAATGTTCCATACCTTTCTTGAGTGGGAATTAACATTTAATATTCAAGTCTTCCATATCAATAAAAGCACCAACAGTTCTAAGAAAAGGTCTTCCCAAAACAATAGGACAAGAAGCATTGCATTCAGTATTCATAACAATGAAATCAACAGGGAGAAGTTTACTTTTAACTATAATAAGAACATCATCAACTCTCCTAAAGGTTTCTTTATAACATTATTAGCAAGACGAACATCCAAATAACAATGTTCCAAAGGTGGCAAATCAAGCATGTCATAAAGTTTCTTAGGCATAAAAGAGATTCTAGCACCAATATCACATAAAGCATTACAATCAAAATAATTCACATTCATTTTAATGATGGGTTCCCAGCCATCATCTAACTTGCTATGGATAGAGGCTTTACATCTTAATTCTTCTTCTCTAATTTGCACGAGAGAATTTGTAATGTGTTTTTTGAAAGCCATATTCATAGCACTAGCATTAAGACAACTAGAAATTTTTGTAGGAACACAATTACTTCATATATATTGCAATCATCAAAAATCAAGATCATTTTTATCAAAGTTAATGGGACCATTGTCTCCCATATTTTGAAAAATTTCAGCACTTTTGTCGGGAACAGTTTCTGTGGTTTCAGGCAATTTTAAATGTTTAACAGAAGAAGTGGAAGTATTTCCAACACCAATTACTTTACCATTAATAGTAGAAGTTTTACTATCATGATAAGGTTCATTTTTACTAGTGGTGGTAATAGTGCAAACATTACCTATATTATTTTCTAGCTATTTCATCTTCTCTTTCCCATCTAGCATGCAGTTTAGCTAACATCCTAACTTTGTCATCAATTCTAACTTGAATGGCACTCGGAGTTTTGCTTTCTTTAACATCATGAGACAACCTTTATTTTAAGAAGATCAACATCAAGAGCAAGGCTATCAACTTTAGAAGCAAGAACAACAATTTTGCCAAACTTTTCCTCAACAGATTTATTAAAAGCAGTTTGTGAACTAACAAAATTCTCAAGCATGCTTTCAAGATAAGAGGGTACACTTATATTGTTGTTGTAGGAATTACCATAAGAGTTGGCATAACCATTACCATTATTAGAAGCATATGGTGAAGGGAATATGCCCAAGAGGCAATAATAAAATGGTTATTATCTTATTCCTAGTTTTATGATAAATGTTTATTTCTCATGCTAGAATTGTATTAACCCAAAACGTTGATACATGTGAGTTTAATAAACAAAAATGGTTCCTAGTAACGCCTCTTGTTTAACTAGCTCGTTGATTAACTAATGATCAAGGTTTCCTGATCATGAACATTGGATGTTGTTAATAACGGGGTCATCTCATTAGGAGAATGATGTGATGAACATAGACCCAAATTAAGTATAACAATACGATCAAGTCATTTAGTTTATATTGTTATATCCTTCATTCGAAGTAACCTTATTCCTTAGACCATGAGATCATGTCAATCACTAATACTGAAAGAGTACTTTGATGTCATTAAACGTCACACTGTAACAGGGAGACTATAAAGGTGACGTTGGGTATTAGGAAAGTATTAGTTGAGGCTCATGGATCAAGAGTGGGATTTTTTCCATCCAAATGACGGAGAGATATACTCTGTGCCCTCTCGGTGATATCACATCGACACCGCTTGCAAGCACGTGACTAGATCACAAGGATGTCATATCACAGAACAAGTAAAAGAGTACTTGTCGGTAATGAGATTGAACTAGGTATGGTTGATACCAATGATCGGATCTCGGATAAGTAAAATATCGCGAGACAAAGGGAATTGGTTACGACGTTTATGGTTCACACGATCACTAGATTCATCGTTGAATGTGTAGGACTCATTATGGATCTCCAGGTCCCGCTGTTGACTATTGATCGGAGAGGTGTCTCAATTATGTCTACATTATTCACGAACCGTAGGGTGACACACTTAAGGTTTGATGACACGATTCAGTGGATACGGAATATCGGAGAAAAGTTTGGACAACACCGAAATTGTTTCGGGGAATATTGAAATATTTCAAGGTGGTATATATTAATGTTGGATTAACAAATAGTTCAAGGGGTAAGTGTTAATGTTTGTTAATAGGATTAACAAATATTAAAATAAAGAAATGAAATTGTTTTATTTATTTATTAAAGAAAACCCTTGAAATTTTGAGTGGGAATTGATGAGAGAATGAGTGGGTTGGGTGGAGACTCGACACACATGATGAGGGGAGAGGTGGAGGCACCAAAATTTCGTGGCTGCCTCCCCCTCCTATATAAAGAGGGGTTGGACCTCCCTCTTTCCACACACTTGGTGTCATCTCCACTTCCCTCCACCCGCTCCTCCACCTCATGTTCATGCGCTTGGCGAAGCCCTGAACGAAGTTTTCTCCACCACACCATGCCATCGTGCTGCTGGAGTTCCGAGGGATCCTCTACTTCCGCTGTCCCGTTGGATCGAGGGAACGGAGGTCGTCATTGCTACGTCCATTTGCATCACTATTTTATATCATAATTTGTTGTTATTCATTGATATATTTTATATTGGAGCATGATACTTATTTTATTTCACCTATTTTTCATGTTTTCCAATAATTGGAGAGTTGAACCCCGGAGTCAGAATTCTGCTGGAAAACGGAGCGTCAGGATACCATATTCGTGAAGATGAGAGCACCCCGGAAATCATCGGAAAGTTTCTATTTCACCCAAAGACGGAGGAAGCCAAAAGGGGAGCTGGAGGAGGGCCACCAAGGGCCCTCACCATGCCCAGGCGTGGGCCCACCTCTGGCCGCGCCTGGGGGTGGTGAGGAGGCCCTGGCCCACCTCTGGCTTTCCCCTTCGACGTACTTCATCCCCCAGGAACCATAAGACACGGAGAATCATAGAGGAGTCTTTTCGCCGCCTCTGCGGGACGGAAAACAACAGAGAGAGAAAAGCTCTCCGGCACGGAGAAATCTGCGGGGGAAATTCCTTCCCGGAGGAGGGGAATCATCGCCATCGTCACCGTCATCGAGATGGATGATACGTCCATTTTGCATCACTATTTTATATCATAAATTTCTGTTATTCATCCATATATTTCATGTTATGATGCATCTCTTATGTTATTTTATCTTACTTTGCATGTTTTATAATTTTTAGAGAATAAACACCGGGACCAGAAATCTGATGGAAAAAACACCGTCAAGATACCATATTTCAGTAGATCGGAAGAAGAAGGGGGACATCCGGGGGTTCCTAAAAGTCCCGAGGAGGAACACAACCACAAGGGGAGCCAGAGGGGGCCACCAAGGGCCCACACCTAGGGGTGGCGCGCCCGCCCCTGGCCGTGCCACCTAGGGGTGTGGCCACCCTGGCCCACTCCAGGGGGTCATCTTTGCCCCCTGACCCCGAGGGAACCCTAAGCCTCCTCTATCCTCGAAGAATTATTCCTCCGCCGCTGCGGGGCGGAAAACACCCGAGAGAGAAAAGCTCTCTGGCAGGGAGAAATCTGCCGGGGAAATTCCTCTCCGGAGAGGGGAAATCACCGCCATCGTCACCGTCATCGCTCCGGGCATCATCAAGATCGTCATCATCATCGTCATCACCACCGCCACCATCACCCTCATCATACACCTTCATCCCGCTGTAACAATTAGGGGCCTCTATCGTTGTTTTGCATTAGATCTCTCTCCCGGTGTGGATTACTTGTCAGTAGTTGATGCTTGTGAGATTTATCGGTGTTTGCACTTTATGACCAGATTGTTATTATCCATTATATCACCTATGATTATGATCCATATGATGTGTTGTGAGTAGTTCGTGTTGTTCTTGAGGCCATGGGAGAAGTCAAGTTGTTAGTAGTGAAGTAATGTTGAATAATATTAATGTTTGACATTTAAATTGTGGTGTTATTCTTCTAGTGGTGTCATGTGAACGTCGACTACATGATACTTCACCATTTATGGGCCTAGGGGAATGCATCGTGTATTTGGCTACTAATTGTGGGGTTGCCGGAGTGACAGAAACCTAAACCCCCGTTAGGAAACCATTACACGAGGGAGCGTAGGATCCCGGAGTTTAAAGCTGTGGTTAGATTTATTTCTTAATTACTTTCTTGTGGTTGCGGATGCTTGCAAGGGGTATAATCACTAGTATGTATTAGTCTTGGATGGGACGGTACATTAGCATAGATTCACCCACACAACACTTATCAAAACACCAAAGTTATTCAGCTGCATGGAACAAAAGCACTTGACAGAAACCTCCCGTGTGTCCTCGAGAACGTTTGTTAATCATAAGTAAACTCACCGGCTTGTCCTTTGCCGAAGAAAGGATTGGGCCACTCGCTGCAATTATTACTACTGCATTTTATTTACTCGCACTTATTTATCTGCAATATCAAAAACTTCTACAAAACTATTTTCCAGTATTTATAGTTATTCCTTCATCGAAACTGCTTGTCAACACCTTCTGCTCCTCGTTGGCTTCGACACTCTTATTTATCGAAAGTACTACGATACACCCCCTATACTTGTGGGTCATCACTGGACTTCATCGGGATCATCATCGTCATGATCATCATCTTCTCCACCATCATCACCCTCAGCTCCACTCCGTTCCGATGTAACATCTAGGGTTGCATCTTGTCTATTTCATAGGGGAAACTTTCCCGGTGTTGATTACTACTTGTAGTTGATGCTATTGAGTGAAACCATTGGATTAGGTTTATGTCTAGATTGTTAATCACCATTATATCACCTCTTATCATGATCCATATGATGTCTTGTGGGTAGTTCGTGTTGTTCTTGAGGACATGGGAGAAGTCAAGTTGTTAGTAGTGAAGTAATGTTGAGTAATATTTAATGGTTTGATATTTAAGTTCTGGTGTTATTCTTCTAGTGGTGTCATGTGAACGTCGACTACATGATACTTCACCATTTATGGGCCTAGGGGGATGCATCGTGTATTTGGCTACTAATTGTGGGGTTGCCGGAGTGACAGAAACCTAAACCCCCGTTAGAAAACCATTACACGAGGGAGCGTAGGATCCCGGAGTTTAAAGTTGTAGTTAGATTTATTTCTTAATTACTTTCTTGTAGTTGCGGATGCTTGCAAGGGGTATAATCACAAGTATGTATTAGTCTTGGATGGGACGGTACATTAGCATAGATTCACCCACACAACACTTATCAAAACACCAAAGTTTTTCAGCTGCATGGAACAAAAGCACTTGACAGAAACCTCCTGTGTGTCCTCGAGAACGTTTGTTAATCATAAGTAAACTCACCGGCTTGTCCTTTGCTGAAGAAAGGATTGGGCCACTCGCTGCAATTATTAGTACTACATTTTATTTACTCGGACTTTATTTATCTGCAATATCAAAAACCCCTACAAATCTGTTTTCCAGTAATTACAGTTATTCCTTCATCGAAACTGCTTGTCAACACCTTCTGCTCCTCGTTGGGTTCGACACTCTTATTTTGTCGAAAGTACTACGATACACCCCCTATACGTTTGGGTCATCAAGACTATTTTATGGCACCGTTGCCGGGGAGTGAAGCGCTATTGGGAAGTTGAATTGATAACGGAAGCTTCTGTTGTAAGTGTTGTTTTTATTCCTGTTTACTGCTTTATTACACTATGTTTGGAACTCCTTTTGAGTCTCTATTTGCGGGCACTGCTGCGACTACTAGGTTAGTAAGTGACCCACTGCATGATGATATGGATCCCTATAAAATACCTGTAAATATTGTTAAACATGTTATGGATAACTGCTATTCAGGGGATGGAAATGTCCATCCTGGTGATCATTTGCTCTTTTTACATGAATTATGCAAGTTTTTCAAGTGTGAAGGTATTACAATGAGCCAAGTGAAGAGGAAATTATTCTCTATATCATTGACAGGCCGAGCCTCTGAATGGTTCAAACTGCTGAAAAATAGCCAGACTATTGAATGGGAGGAAATTGTACCTCTCTTTTATTCTAATTTTTTTCGTCCAAGTGAAATCCATAGAGATCGGAATTATATATAATTTTTTTTGCCTCATGACGGAGAGAGTATTGCCCAAGCATGGGGGAGAATGAAGTTACTAATTCTCAAATGCCCCATTCATGAGCTCCCCAGTAATATCGTTATTAATAATTTCTATGCAAGGCTTCCTCTTCATGATAAGGATTTATTGAATGCTTCTTGTTCTGGATCATTTACACGTATGAAATATGAAGCTAAATGGGATCTTCTTGACCATATTCAAGAAAACACTGAAGCATGGGAGAATGACAAAGGTAGAAAGTCAGGTATAAATTATGATTATGAATGCATTAAAACCTTTATGTCATCTGAGGATTTTCATAATGTTAGTACTGCTTATGGTCTTGATTCTCAAGTAGTTGCAAACTTATATAAGGCTAATGCTTCTTATTTTTATATTCCTAAAAAGGAATGGGACAAGTACCATGCACCTTATAAAGATACTGTTAATTGTGTTCCTGCTAGAGATATAGAAGTTCCTACTGTTGATTCTATTGTGCCTGAACCTTATATTCAGAAAATTCCTTTCCCTGCTAAGGTAAAAGAACATTCTATGTTAGCTAGTGTGGTTAATAAAAGTGCAAGGAAACATGTAGAACCTGAGGAACAAATAACTGTAGAACCTACAGTAGCAATAGTAAAGGACCTTGTTTCTGAAAATGTAGAAGAGGGACACATTATATTTTGTGAAGATGCCTCTAGTATTGTCTCTCATCCTAGTAAACCTAGGAAACCCAATGTTCCTGTGCTATCTGTTAGGATAGGTGATCATTGCTATTATGGTTTGTGTGATATTGGTGCTAGTTCTAGTGCTATTCCTTATGAGCTTTATAAAGAAATCATGCATGAAATTGGTTCTTGTGAACTTGAAGACATTGATGTGATTATTCAACTTACTAATAGGGAAACTATTTCTCCAATTGGTATTGATAGAGATGTTGAGGTCTTGTATGGTAAAACTAAGTATCCTATTATATTTGGTAGACCTTTCTTAACCACTTGTGGTGCTGTTATTGGTTGTAAAAAGGAGAAAATTCTTACAAAGTTTGATGGAGAGTCTTATGAATTTAATTTCTCCAAATTTGCTAAAGCGCCTTATGAAGCTGAACTGCCTAATGAAAATTATAAAGTTGAACAATTGGCTGCTATTGCTCTTGCTCCTAACAATCCTTTGCAGCAATACATGGAAAACCACGAAAGTGATGTCTTTATGGAAGAAAGGAATGAAATTGATGAGATTTTCCTACATCAGCCAGCAATGCTGAAACATAATTTACCTTGGAAGACCGAGGATGAAAAGGAACCACCACAGCCGAAGAATTGATTCGTCATTGGTTTTGGCATCCCCTCGGCTTGTTCCAAGCTTGGGGAGTGCCGCGGTATCACATCACTATCTTTTATCTTTTTACTTTTTAAGTAGAGTCATATCATGAGTAGAGAGGTTATCATATAGGATAGTTTGCAGCATGGAAGTGTCTCTCCCTATTTGGTTATCGTTGTATCCGTTGGTGTGAGTTGTCGGTTTGAAATATCAATGAGAAGTTTCATCATTTAGTTTCTATGCACATTATTTCAGTTTTCAACTTCTGTCTTATGGTTGAGATTGTTATTAGTATTTGGTATCACTATAGAGATCATCAAGTTAATCTAGTTGGTTTTGGCAAACTTAGCTTGGGTCAGCAAAAATAATAATTTGAGTTGCTAGTTTAAGAAAGAGGAATTTGCATGTTAGCTCATAAACTTAGTATTCACAAGTTAAGATCGTTTGTGCTTTTAATGAAGATTGCATGATTGGTTCCATCATATGTATATTTGTTTGTTTTCCTTCAACTCTTATGCTTGCTACCCATCCTTGCTAGCCAAAAACCCTGTACTGAGAGGGAATGCGTGCATCCAAACCTTAAACCTAAAACCTTGCCCATTGTGTCGACCATACCTACCTACATGTGGTATTTCACCGCCACTCCAACTAAATTGCTCACGTGCTACCTTTAAAACTTTCAAATTACTCCTGTTTTGTGTTCCTGTTTTAGCTCATAAATAGAGAATCTTTATCTCACTTGTTTATTGGACTCACACACCTGGACTAGTGGCTTCATCTGCTTATCCAAATGCTAGAAGGGCTAGTAGCGGGGTTCCCAGCCCCAAATAATAATACAAATTCTCTTCACTCTTTTTACCCCTGATTTATCAGTCAAAGCATAATTGTGTAAACAAAATAGAAAGATGGATGACCTTCTATACCAGTTGCGTCCTTCTATGGGAGCCGCTCTTGTGAGTCTAGTTGGCTTGTGACGTACTGTATTTTCTGTTTGCCATTCGTTGACATAAATACACGCCTCTCAAAATTTAGACACTCCTCCATGGTTTGTGATTGTTGGCAGGCACCCGAGGATTCGGTTAGCCCTGGCTTGTGTAAGATGGATGGGAGGAGTGTCATGCATTTTATAACTCTGTTTTATTAAATACTCCCTCCGTTCCAAAATGTAAGCCTTTTTAGCAAACTAGTTTAGCTCTCTAAAAAGGCTTACATTTTGGAACAGAGGTAGTAAAAGCTCTAGCACATGAGTGGTCAATGCTTCCCTATGCGAAGGGCCTATCTTTTACTTTTATGTTGAGTTAGTAAACCCATTTCCTTCTGTCTCCAGCAAGCATTTGAGTTTTTGTGTTCTCATCATCTATATGTTGATTTATTCGATCAATTTTTCTATCCTTCTTTTTTTAGCACATGCTTTATTATCTGAATGAATATTACTTTGAAAGCTATAAATCATTGTAAAAGAGTTGTTACAATTAAACATGTTAAGCTCTACAATATAAACCTTGTTATAAAGACTTCACCTAAGATAAGTGTAATTTCATTAAATATTCTCTGACCAAGAACAAAGTTTGCCATCACCAATTTTGATTCTCTCTTTTGTATCTTTGTTTGTGACTCCCTTTACTTGTTTCAAGTTAAGTTATATGAGAGGAAGTTGATGTCTGTAATGATTGGTGCATAGGTAAATGTGATGCTTCTTGTCCGTATTTTATTTATCGACTCTTCACTCCATAAACCTGGGGTCATGTTTTCTGAGTTCAGTTTCGCTTGGGGACAAGCGAGGTCTAAGCTTGGGGGGAGTTGATACGTCCATTTTGCATCACTATTTTATATCATAATTTTCTGTTATTTTATCGATATATTTCATGTTATGATGCATCTCTAATGTTATTTTATCTTATTTTGCATGTTTTATAATTTTTGGAGACTAAACACCGGGACCAGAAATCTGATGGAAAAAGCACAACCAGAAGGGGAGCTAGAGGTGGCCACCAGGGGCCCACACCTAGAGGTGGCGCGCCCTCCCCCTGGCCGCGCCACCTAGGAGTGTGGACACTCTAGCCCACTCCCGGGGGTCATCTTTGGCCCCCTGACCCCGAGGGAACCCTTAGCCTCATTACATCCTCGAAGAGTTATTCCGCCGCCGCTGCGGGGCGGAAAACACCCGAGAGAGAAAAGCTCTCTGGCAGGGAGAAATCTGCCGGGGAAATTCCTCTCCGGAGAGTGGAAATCACCGCCATCGTCACCGTCATCGCTCCGGGCATCATCAAGATCGTCATCATCATCGTCATCACCACTAGCACCATCACCCTCATCATCCACCTTCATCCCGCTGTAACAATTAGGGGCCTCTATCATTGTTTTGCATTAGATCTCTCTCCCGGTGTGGATTACTTGTTAGTAGTTGATGCTTGTGAGATTTATCGGTGTTTGCACTTTATGACCAGATTGTTATCATCCATTATATCACCTTTGATTATGATCCATATGATGTGTGTGAGTAGTTCGTGTTGTTCTTGAGTACATGGGAGAAGTCAAGTTGTTAGTAGTGAAGTAATGTTGAATAATATTAAAGTTTGATATTTAAGTTGTGGTGTTATTCTTCTAGTGGTGTCATGTGAACGTCGACTACATGATACTTCACCATTTATGGGCCTAGGGGAATGCATCGTGTATTTGGCTACTAATTGTGGGGTTGCCGGAGTGACAGAAACCTAAACCCCCGTTAGGAAACCATTACACGAGGGAGCGTAGGATCCCGGAGTTTAAAGCTCTAGTTAGATTTATTTCTTAATTACTTTCTTGTAGTTGCGGATGCTTGCAAGGGGTATAATCACATGTATGTATTAGTCTTGGATGGGACAGTACATTAGCATAGATTCACCCACACAACACTTATCAAAACACCAAAGTTATTCAGCTGCATGGAACAAAAGCACTTGACAGAAATCTCCCGTGTGTCCTCGAGAACGTTTGTTAATCATAAGTAAACTCACCGTCTTGTCCTTTCATGAAGAAAGGATTGGGCCACTCTCTGCAATTATTACTACTGCATTTTATTTACTCGCACTTTATTTATCTGCAATATCAAAAACCCCTACAAAACTTGATGGGGGGGATGGTAACCCGGTAGGCCAACTCCAAGGTGTGATCCGGCCCAAAGGGAGCTGCACAGGATCCGGCTAAGAATAAAGAGACTTCTGGAAGGCCCAAAGTGTGTAGGCCTCGTAACCCGGATTGTGGGTTGCGGTAAGGAAAGCTAGGGTTTGTAAGTAAAGTTCGAATAGGACTCAAGATGTGCCTTGAAGGGCAAGTTAGGGGTGTACGGGTGCTTTATAAATCGGCCCCTGGGTTTGGTTTGCCAGAGATCCAAGTCATAGTTGTAACACCTATTATCGAGTATCCAGCATAATTCATATTGAGATCCGGCGAGTTATTTTCCGGTTCTTAGATTGCTTTCCGCCATGTCTTCCTTCGAGCTAAACCCTCTCCCGAATACCTGTGTCGACTTGCCCCAAGATCAGTTACCCCCGGTAACGTCTGCCGTGATTATCCCACGACAGTTGGCGCCCACCGTGGGGCCTGCGTCCAAAGGTGTTTGCATCACGGGAGAAGCTCGGAAAAGCATGGAGAACCTCGTCGTCGGTGAGATCTACGATGACCACGAAGGAAAGAAGATGGTGGACGATTCCGGCTGGGGGCCTGAGTCGGATCGCCTCGAATCTGGATCGGTCGTGACGATCGGCCGAATCAACGTCTTCATCGGCATGGTATGTACCTCTGGTTCGATTCCTGACAATTTTTCTGATCCTGTATCAGGGGAGGCTGCGTACGCCCAACCCGATAGAGAAGAGTCAGTCGGAACAACATACCAGGCAGAGGAGCCTATTACACGTTGGGAACAGCCGGAGGAGCCGGCATGGGCTCCGCGCGACCCAAGCGATGGAAAGGATGACACTGCATCCATTAAGGACTTGCTGGAAGATCGGTATGAGAAGGAAAACAGCGAGGAAGAACAATACGAATCTACACCAGGCATCATGCGCCGGGTTGCAGTTTATGCGGCTCCCGCGATCAATCTCAATCAAGAAAACGCAGCCGCGGCGCCAGTCGGGGCGGCTCAGGCAGTGGCCCAGCAGCAAGGTACAGTTGACCCGGTCTTGGTCCAGGTCGATGGAGAGTCGGCATCAGTCACCAGTCGCCCAGCAGACGAGGAGCGACACGCAAATATGTTTGGGTTCCAAGCAAACCGGACACCGGGGGCGGGCCCCTCGAATCCGCGCCACCCGGCTCTGTTTGATAATAATTTGATCTTGGACCCCACGGTCTTGGCCACAGTTATTACCCCAGAAAACGCGGCAGAGCGCGTAAGAGACCTGGACGTGGCTCGTCGTGCATTGGAGCAGCAAAGAAGGCAAGTAGAAGCAGAAAGGCAGGGGATGGCCGCGCGGCAGCGCGAATTGGATGACCGAGAGACCCGGCTCCGGGAGGAAACGACAAGGATGCACCAAAGGCACCGAACTATGCTGCCGGCAACAGGAGGAGTTATTAACCCGACTGCCCTGGTGTTCACGCCTCAAGATCAGCCGATTCCACCGGTGAACCAAGGGACCATACCGCGACCGTCAACAGGAGCACAGCCGGTAAACGCGCCAGCCGGGTTACCTTTGCCGCAGACGGGGGTGACAGCCGGCAATACCATGCCACCACCACCGTCACGATTCCACACACCAGCAGGCCATTACAACAATCCCATGGACAACGTGTACGCAGCAACGCTCGCATTAAACCAGATTCCTGTAGGGGATTCGCCTCATGCAGAGGGAACCCGACGAGCGATCGATCTGCTACACACCGCGGTAGCACAGCAAGCCAATTATCCGGATCATAGAAGCGGAATGCATGGGACGCCGTACGTCAGTCAGCAGCAGGGCAATGTCCAAGCAAGTGCGGCACGACGAAGGGAAGAGCAACAGCAAATGCCGCCTCCACCGCGTATCCAGACAGTACCAGTAGTATCAGCAGCGCAGGCGGTGGTGGACAGTTCCAGGGCCAGAAGAGCCGGGGCCGGGTCTGCAGGGCACGAATTGCCGGTGGCGCCGCACCTCGTGGCACCCCCAGCCGGGTCACGTGTCTCCCGAGTAAGACCAGCCCCAACCACCCTGGCGGGACCCAAGTGCCTCTCGGACGATATCAGAGCAGAACCTTACCCGGAGAAGTTCAAAGAACCGGGGAAAGTAGTAAATTATGAGCCAACAATGGATCCAGAAACGTGGCTGAGCAGCTACGAGATGGCGATGTCAATTCGCAACGCATCCGAGAATCTCCAAGCCAAATTCATGTACTTAATGATGTCAGAGGGAGCAGCAAAGTTATGGTTCACCAATTTACCGGAAAAGTCGATCAAATCGTGGGAGGAACTAAAGACCGCATTTATCAAGCACTTTCATGGGACGTGCAGAAAGTTATTTACTATTGATGATTTAGAAAGATGCGTTCAGAAGAAAGGAGAGTCAGCACGCAGCTGGGTACGCCGGGTTATGGAGATACTCCACTCATCTACAGATATCCAGCCTAAGGACGCGCTACAAGCTATGGCAAAAACATGTAAGTATGTTCCTTTAGTGCAAAAGCTAACTCGCATGAAATCTAGTAGGAATGCAGCGGAGGTTACGATGGGAGAGTTAATGGATGCATGCAACAAACACGCTGCAACGGATACCACAGAGGAGGAAGTTGATGACAAGAAAGCAAAAGCAAACACAGGTAACAGTGGGAAAACCGGCAATGGATCGGCGCCAAACAATAATGGAAATAGCCAGAACAAACGCCCGTTTGAAGGGAATTCCGAGTTTGTAGCCAACACGGAGGCCGGGTCTTCAAGACCTAGATCCGAAGGAAATTTTAATACTAGAAATCACAATGGGGGACACTACCAAGGACCTCCAAGACCAAGCAACAGTTGGGACATATTTAGGATGGCATGCCCGAAGCATAGCAGGAACGGCAAGCCGGCCAATCATTCGTTGGAGCAGTGTGCCGACTTACAAAGGTGGAAGAACGAGAAAGTGAACAGAGCCATGCGAGGTGCAGGCCGAGGAGGAGGCCCGGGCCTAGGTGGAAATTTGGGCAACGGACCGCCCCCAGCCGGCAACCCGCCAGCTGGAAATCAAGGTAACAATCAAGGGGGAGCGGGAGGTTTTCAAGCTAACCCCAAACAGCTGGGTCAATATCACGTGCACACTACGGGAGGCTCTAACAGGGATAAGAAGATACTGAAACAAGCAGTTAATTCGGTCTCTTCCGCTGTTCCAAGATATTTGAGGTGGTCAGAACAAGAGGTAACATGGAGCAGGAAGGATCACCCGGACAGAGTTGATCACCCGGGAGTCTTAGCTTTGGTAGTGGCACCACAGGTCAACGGCTACGAGCTGAAAAAAGTCTTGATGGATGGAGGAAGTAGTATCAATATCCTGTACTGGGAAACTTTTCTGCGTATGGGCTTAAAGGAATCACAGCTGCAAAAGAGTACAACAGTTTTTCACGGGATAGTGCCGGGTCGTTCGGCATGCCCCGAAGGAAAGGTGGCACTGGAGGTAGCTTTTGGAGAGTCAAAGGACAATTACCGAGTCGAGTGGCTTACCTTTGAGGTAGTAAAGTTGCGCAGTCCTTATCATGCATTGTTTGGAAGGCCGGCTTATGCCAAATTCATGGCAAGACCGTGTTATGTGTACCTACAGCTGAAAATCCCGGGTCCTAAGAAGACCATTACAATACACGGAAATCGGGATATAGCAGCTGAATGTGATGAGGGAGATGCGGCAATGGCCGAGCAAGCCTGCAGGAAGGAAGAGCTCAAACATTACCGTTCTCAGGTGGACCTAGAAGAGAGGACAACGTCAAAAAAGCCAACTCTTGAGGGGGACAAAGCAGAAATTAGGGCAGAACAAAACCCTAAGATGGTAGGCCTCGTCAGGAGCGATCCTTTCAAAACTCCTAGCAGGAAAGAAGAAGACGTACCGCCATCCGCAGCTGATCACGCTTCAAGGACGATATACCCGGATTGGCCAGCAAATCCGGTACTCATTATGAAAGGGCCTAGCAAATGGAGAATGTGCATCGGCCGTACCAACACGAGGCCGATTCTCGAGAATAACTAAAGCAGTGTAATGGACGGCAGGTTTCATACGCACTCTTTTCCTATCCAGGGTACCTAAGGGGACTGGAAGGTTTTTAATGAGGCGGCCTGCTGATTAAAAAAAGAAATTTTTATCGATAAAAGAAGATGGTCTCGAGTCTTATCATGGTCTTTGCTTCAGTTACAAGTAAGTAATGATTGTTATTATCAATACGTCAATATCATTGAAATACGTCACGTGCATATAGGTCTTCGGGGATTGGTGTGCTTAAATAAGTAATCACAAACCCGGAGACTCGACCTTGATGCTTATGAGTTATGAGGGCTGATTACTCGAAAAAACGGGTACGGCTGCAATCTTATAACCGGACAAAGGAGCCAAATTTCTTGATTATTCTTACTTAAGCTTGATGTGACTCGCGCTAAAGTGGCATGATCTGTTCGCTTACGATTACAATCAAACTATGCAGCCCAATGGGACTTGCTTGACCCTGTTTTTCGTATAGATGTAACAGCATGGTATCCACGCGAAAGCCGGCTTACAGTACAAGATAATCAAAAGGGTCATCTAAACCACAAGTCCATGCAGAGTATAAGGCTCAAATAGCCGGAAACTCAACAAGTATTAAGCATGACTTCAGTATTTATGTGAATAGCTATTGGTCTTCAGCTTGGTAAAGAGCAGTTTGTCATCTGAGAAAGGCCACGCCCCCTTAGCTCGTACTTTGGGTCATGGGGACTGGTGACTTCGAGACAGAAGCGAACTGCTTAACTACTAAAGCTCGTAAACCTTAGTTTCCGAGTCTTGGGGACTTAAAGAAAAGTCCGTCTATCAAAACCTACGACACTTGGTTAGCCGAGTCTCAAAAGGGAATCAAAAGCAAGAGTTCAAAGTATCGAGAATAAGCTTACATGTAACACAAGGATCGAGATTATCAAAAGCCGGGAGAGGCAAAGAGTTATCATAAATTAACAAGCACAAAAGTCTTAATATCAGTATCAATGTTGCACAGGCGCACCGCTAAAGATCATATCAGTCTCGAGAAATGCAAAGCACTAGGTATCATCCTATTCGGCATCCTGGGAGTGGTCCTCCGGGTCTTCGTCTTGGACTTGCTCCTTGGCTTTGCCAGCAGTTTTACCCGGACTCTTCACGTCAGGACGGACAGGAGGAGGAACGGCTGGTGTTGAGGTAGACGGCTTTACGCCTAGTTCGGTTTCCCTCTTCGCAGCCTCTTCTTTCCTCCTGGCCAGGTCAGTCGACCACTTTTCCAGCATATCAAAAGGAGGGGGTGCCTCCACCAGAATAACCTTGCCCTCAGAGTCATATGAGCTCATAATTGTGTTTAGATCCATTTTATCTGCCAAAGTTGTGGCCGAGTGACGTACCGAAGATTGTATAGCTTTGAAGTCCTGGGGTTTAAACTTAGACCCGTCAGCCTTGAATTCTGGGAACCCGGATACTACCTTGGCCGGGTCAAGCTTAGGAAAATAAGCCTTCGCCAGCGTCAAAGCCCGGGTCATCCCAATCCGGCAAGACGAACGCTTCAATATTTCAATCCATCCAGGCGCTGTGGAAAGGGCCTGCACGAGATTTTCTTCGCCCGGGTATACCTCCGAAGGCCACTTTATAGCATCCAGCAAAAGTTTCGTGCCGGCAAAAAATGTCCGGAGCACAGTCTTTAGAGTTTTGGCCTGAGTAACGGCGTTCTCCTCCGGAGCAGCAAGGTTAGCACCTGCAATCGAAACACACAAAAGCATATCAGTAATATTGGTTATTACAACGGCAAGATAGAGATACGCAAGTTAATTGCAAATAGCAAACTTACTTAGCAAGATACGGTAAGTGTCCGTAATTTGAGTCGACAGGTTATTCAGCGAGGATTGGGCAGCATTGTATTTGTTCTTGTATTTGGAGACATCTTTTTTCAAAGTCTTTATCTCCGCTTCAAGGGTTTCCCTACGCTTTGTTTCCGCAAGCAAGAGCTGCTCAGTTTTAAGTAATGTTTCATCCGACTGAGTTATCTCCGCCTGCAAAGAATGAGTGCAACTGTAAGCCGGATATCGCGAGAATATTTCCTTCTGAGA
Source organism: Alopecurus myosuroides (assembly GCA_028641055.1). Taxonomy (NCBI): domain Eukaryota; kingdom Viridiplantae; phylum Streptophyta; class Magnoliopsida; order Poales; family Poaceae; genus Alopecurus; species Alopecurus myosuroides. Next base: position 56,796,534 of record CM054061.1, read on the forward strand.
AAATAATTACAGAAAATTATTATGCGAAGTACCGAGAATAATTACAGAAAATTATGCTCGGAACTTGGGGACTGGATGTATAGTAAGAAGTGTCAAGTAAGATTACCTGATGTGCTGCAGCCATACGCTCTAGGATATTTCCTTCCGAAGCTTTCATGGCGAGAAGAGCGCTCATCAGCTGGTTAAAATCAGCGTTATCCGAGTTAGATGACTCGGGTACCTGGAAAGTGGGAAAAGGAGCTTTTCTTGTAACAGGAGGTGGCACCCGGGTCATCCGAATGTCGGAGTCTGGTCCCCCTCCCGCGCTCGAAGCTGCTCCCTTCTCCTTCTCGCCTACGTGCGAAGCGATTGGATACCCGGTGTCATGCCTAGCTGGCTCCGGTGGCGACGCTTGCTCGTCGCCAGTTGTGGTGAAGGCATCATCAGCCGGCTCGTTCTCGACCCGGACCTTAGCCTCAGTGTCCTCCTGGTCGCTGGTAACAACCGTGGCTCTGAAGAAGGTGCGAAGGCACAATTAATCTTTGGTTATGAAAAAGGCGATAAAAGCTCGGTATAATGTCAGGAAAAGGCGTTTACCCGGTGTTCACCGGGAAGTCCGAAGGAAAGCCGCTGCTAGACCCGGAAGATACTGAAAAATGCCAAGCAAGGTTTGAGATTATGTTGCAAAGGAATGTCCGGAAAGAGTTTTTTATTTACGATATAAATACCAGAGTGTCGAGCCAGGGGCGATGAAGTGCCCGGGTTAAGGGCCTCGTTGCCTGGATGGTTCCGGGTTACTCGGCGCCTAGTCGCGGGTGGCTCCTTCATTTATGATCAAAAGGGGTGAAGGTGGGGTTAGCCCCGAAATGACGTTATGGGAACAAAAATTAAAGTGCAAGGGAACGAAATAAAAACCTGGAGGGCGATCCTCTGGGATTTCCTTTTGGATCCAGCTTTGGTGGCCGGCTCCGGCTCGTCCTCCTCGCTGGCGGACTCTTCCCAGCCATCTGTCTCTTCTTCCTCGTCTTGGTCCTCTCGTTCTGAAAGGTATTGAAGATATAGCATAAGGAAAAAGAGGAGACAAGATATAATGTGTGCAAGGGGGTTAAGTATGCACCTTCGTCCGAATTAACGGCGTCATCTTCCTCCTCCGCGTCTCCAGAATTGGGAGGAGTGTCGATTGTCCAAAAGTCATTATCGGCCTGAGGTGAAAATGCCAGGGTAAGGGCCAATATTGAGTCAAGAGAAGCGGATAAAAGATGGCTTGTTAGAATCCAAAATCAAAGGGTATAAAACTTACTGCGGGGGCCGGGTTCTCGAGGGTAAAAGGCTCTAATCCGGCTATGTTCCGGATTACCTCGAGCTTCTCTGTTAAGAAACCTTTAATCGTCTTGTTTGTATCGTTAGGAGCGAAGGTGCTGGTGGAGTATCGGATCGGGTCCGTGTTTTGACCCGAATATTCGCACATCAGTTTTTCACGAATAGAGTTGGGCTGGATGCGGAAGCCAACCCAGGTCTTCACCAAGTTTAGCCCGATGAGGCCTCGGGCTGATAAGATGGAGATCTTAGCCAACGAAGGCAAGATCGCCTCCCTGTCCGAGTCAGAGGCGAAGGCATTGAAAGACTCGGAAATGTCAAGCTGACCCTCCGAGTAACCCGGCAACTTCTTCTCGCCGGGTGGGGAGGTATCCTGGCAGTAGAAGTATGAGAGCTGCCAGTGCTTTACATGAGAATTGAGAGTGAGGGGAGGCATCAAGGAATTCTTGCGGCGCTGGATAGAAACCCCGCCGCAAGTAAGAAGTGCGCCGTCACCGCTTTCGCGGCACGGCTTGCACTGAAAGAGTTCAACAAAGAGAGCCAGACTTGGCGGAGTGCACAAGTAGGACTCGGAAAGAACGATAAAGTGGGTGATGTTCAGAACGGAGTTTGGGCCTATATCGAAAATACGGAGGTTGTAGTGATCTAGGACGTCACGAAAGAAAGGGTGACCCGGAGGCCTGAAGCCCCGGGTCACGTGTTCGACGAAACATATTACCTCATCCGTTGCTGGAGAAGGCCGGGTTTCGTTGCTTGGTACTCTCCAGCGGATAGATTCCTGGGGAGGAAGGATTCCAAGCTCGACCAACTCCTCCAGTTTGGCCTTGGTAACGGAGGATCTCCCCCAATTGGCTGAAATGGAGTTAGTGGATTTAGCTTTAGCCGACTGTTTCCCCTGCCTCTTGGGTGCCATGGGGTTGACCTGGTGGAACATCAAAGGAAAGGAGGTGAGAAGCGAAAACTCGGAAATTAATGAATAATCAGTTACCGGTCATTTAAACATGATCCGGGTATTGCCTTGCTGGATCAAGTACGATCTGTCCGGGTATCGCATGTCGTTACGGAAGCTGTGAAGTTTTTCCGTAAAGCAAGTGTCTGGGGAAGGTAGAGGGATACCCTTATGTCTATTATCAGCAAGTGAGCCGGAGAAGTGAGATTTTCCGGATGATAAGAACAAGGGCGGAAATTTTTGGTGGTCCAAGCCCAGATGGGAAATCCAATTTCTGTATTTAAGGCCAAGCTAATGATACTTAGTGGTAGGGGAGTAAGATAAGCTGCGCATCCTATCTATGGGAGTGGTTATGGTAAACACTAGTGAGTCAATTCGGCAGGGCCCGAGAAGCTGCAGGCGACTCGATTCAGATCTGGTCTAAGGAAAAGCTAAGAGATTGCAAGGTTAGGTTGGAGGATATCAAGAACTTACCGGAGGAGGTTGAAGTAGGGATTTGCGGAGACAGATGGCGCAAGATTGATGCCCTTTCGCGATTTCTGGCCGGCGAATCGGGGGCTTAGTGGTGGATTTGGGAGCTGGAGTGGGTTGCACGGTGGCGGAGCGCAAGCGATGGCGGATGGGCTTCGGCGATGTGCGTAGGGCCTCCGTGGTGGCACTCCGCGAACTCGAGCTTGAGGAGAAGAGGAATGGGGGAAATGAGCCGTTAGGGTTGAGTTTGCTCCTTGGGGTCTATTTATAATAGCCCGGGTGGAAAAGCCTAACCTAACGGGCGAAACCCGGGAGGTGCGGAGTAATAGTTGGCTATTTTGAAATTTGAAAGACGCGCCTTGTGCACAGATCGATATAACCCAGAGAAAAAGGAAGGGGAAATCTCTTTCCTGGTATTAGCGACAGTTATCGAGGAAGATGTGAAATCATCGAGTTTCCTATTAAGACTCAAGTCTGGAAGATTGAGGGAGAGCCTTTGGGGGAGAGCCGGGTTGTTACCTGATCCCCTTGGTGCTAATCCCAGCCATTCGTCAACATATTGTGTCTTGATCTTCATGTGTTTTTGTATCCAATATTTCTGCAGGGAATAGCCAGCACTTCGAAGAGTAAATCTTGGAAGCCCAGGCTATTCTGGGGACTACTGATGGGGGGGATGGTAACCCGGTAGGCCAACTCCAAGGTGTGATCCGGCCCAAAGGGAGCTGCACAGGATCCGGCTAAGAATAAAGAGACTTCTGGAAGGCCCAAAGTGTGTAGGCCTCGTAACCCGGATTGTGGGTCGCGGTAAGGAAAGCTAGGGTTTGTAAGTAAAGTTCGAATAGGACTCAAGATGTGCCTTGAAGGGCAAGTTAGGGGTGTACGGGTGCTTTATAAATCGGCCCCTGGGTTTGGTTTGCCAGAGATCCAAGTCATAGTTGTAACACCTATTATCGAGTATCCAGCATAATTCATATTGAGATCCGGCGAGTTATTTTCCGGTTCTTAGATTGCTTTCCGCCATGTCTTCCTTCGAGCTAAACCCTCTCCCGAATACCTGTGTCGACTTGCCCCAAGATCAGTTACCCCCGGTAACGTCTGCCGTGATTATCCCACGACAAAACTATTTTCCAGTATTTATAGTTATTCCTTCATCGAAACAGCTTGTCAGCACCTTCTGCTCCTCGTTGGCTTCGACACTCTTATTTATCGAAAGTACTACGATACACCCCCTATACTTGTGGGTCATCACTGGACTTCATCGGGATCATCATCGTCATGATCATCATCATCTCCACCATCATCACCCTCAGCTCCACTCCATTCCGCTGTAACATCTAGGGTTGCATCTTGTCTATTTCATAGGGGAAACTTTCCCGGTGTTGATTACTACTTGTAGTTGATGCTATTGAGTGAAACCATTGGATTAGGTTTATGTCTAGATTGTTAATCACCATTATATCACCTCTGATCATGATCCATATGATGTCTTGTGAGTAGTTCGTGTTGTTCTTGAGGACATGGGAGAAGTCAAGTTGTTAGTAGTGAAGTAATGTTGAATAATATTTAATGGTTTGATATTTAAGTTATGGTGTTATTCTTCTAGTGGTGTCATGTGAACGTCGACTACATGATACTTCACCATTTATGGGCCTAGGGGAATGCATCATGTATTTGGCTACTAATTGTGGTGTTGCCGGAGTGACATAAACCTAAACCCCCGTTAGGAAACCATTGCACGTGGGAGCATAGGATCCGGAGTTTAAAGTTGTGGTTAGATTTATTTCTTAATTACTTTCTTGTAGTTGCAGATGCTTGCAAGGGGTATAATCACAAGTATGTATTAGTCTTGGATGGGACGGTACATTAGCATAGGTTCATCCACACAACACTTATAAAAACACTAAAGATTATTAAGCGGCATGAAACAAAACCACTTGACAGAAACCTCCCGCGTGTCCTCGAGAACGTTTGTTAATCATAAGTAAACCCACCGGCTTGTTCTTTGTTGAAGAAAGGATTGGTCCACTTGCTGCAATTATTATTACTGCATTTAATTTACTCTCACTTTATTTATCTGCAATATCAAAAACCCCTACAAATTTATCTTTCAGTATTTATAGTTATTCCTTCATCGAAACTGCTTGTCAACACCTTGTGCTCCTCGTTGGGTTGGACACTCTTATTTATCGAAAGTACTACGATACACCCCCTATACTTGTGGGTCATCAGTCATCAAGTTGTACGTGTGACCGAGTGCGGAAGCGCCGCCGGATTGCAGCGCTCTTCTTCGCGATCTTGAGATCGATGTGAGTTTGACTACATCACCAACGAGATTTGATCTCGTACCGCTTTTTGTCTTAGAGGGTATTTTCTCCTTAAGACTCTTTCTCCCCGTTACCTTTCATCATCTAGATTAGATCTTGGCCCTTCGGGTTTATCTCGCGAAGGAAAAAAATTGTTTTCTATGCAACGTACCCTTCATATGGCCTATAATTGTTGCTACCAAAATTATTCCTATAAGCATTGTTGTTGAAATTGTTGTTTTTAATGAAGTTCACATCAAGATGCTCTTCTTGAGCAACTAAAGAGGCTAGAGGAACATTGTTTGGATCAACATAAGTTTTACCATTAACAAGCATAGACATAATGGCATCAAGCCTATCACTCAAGGAAGAGGTTTGTTCAACAGAATTTACCTTCTTACCCGGTGGAGCTCTCTTAGTATGCCATTCGGAATAATTTACCATCATATCATCAAGAAGCTTTGTTGCAGAGCCCAAAGTGATGGACATAAAGGTTCCTCCAGCAGCTGAATCCAGAAGGTTTCTTGAAGAAAAATTCAGACCTGCATAAAAGGTTTAGATGATCACCCAAGTAGCCAGTCCATGAGTGGGACAATTCTTTACTAAAGATTTCATTCTTTCCCAAGCTTTAGCAACATGTTCATTATCAAGTTGATTAAAATTCATAATGCTACTTCTTAGAGATATAATCTTAGCAGGAGGATAATATTTTCCAATGATAGCAACCATTCTTTAGCTCTTTCTCTCAAAGAGAAAGGAAACAATTTCAGTTTAATAATATCTCCATCTACATTCTTATATTTTTGCATCTCACAGAGTTCAAGAAAATTATTAAGATGGGCAGCAACATCATCGGTACTAACACCAGAAAATTGCTCTCCCATAACAAGATTTAATAGGACATGCTTAATCTCATAAAAATCAGCAGTATAGCAGGTGGATCAATAGGTGTGCTAATAAAATCATTGTTGGTTGTGCTAGTGAAGTCACACAACTTAGTATTCTCAAGAATACTCATTTTGAGAAGATAAAAAACTGGATAAAAATAACAACTAGAATAAGAACTAATTTTTTGTGTGGTTTTGATAAAGAGAAGCAAACACGACAAAATAATATAAACTAAGCAAAACAGAAACAAAGAAAATGGATTGGAGGTGAGAGACTCCCCTTGCAGAAATCCTCTTCCTCCCCGGCAACGACTCCAGAAAACTTGTGATGGTGCAGGAGTGCACTCGTTGGGAAATCCCAAGAGAAAGGTTAGGAAGAGTGCATCGGCAAGTTTTCCCTCATAAAGAAACCAAGGTTGAATCAACTAGTAGGAGAAATAAATAACTTCCGAAGGTTGATGCAGTTGATGTTGGCAGGACACACTACCGATTCAGCAGCACCGTGGAATCTACACAACACAATCAAATTACTTTGCCCCAAGAAGAAGTGAGGTTGTTAATCTCACCGGTTTTGCTGAAACAAAGGATTAGACGTATAGTGTAGAAAATAGTATTTGTTTGCAGTAGATGAAAGAGAACAATATTTGAAGTAGTAAAATAGCGGGAAAAACAGTGGTTGTATTATTAGTGTAAAGAAATGGACCGGGGTCCAGATTTCACTAGAGGTGTCTCTCCAAAACAGATAGATAACATGCTGGGTAAACAAATTACAGCTGGGCAATTGACAAATATAAAGGATGCACCATAGTGCATATGCATGAAATGATGATTACTATGTGATTCATGCGGGCATTACAACAAGATACATAGACCGTTATCCAACTGCATCTATGACTAATAATCCACCCTCGGAGTGTGATCCGATCAAACCATGGATATTAAGTTGCAAGCCACGGATAATTGCATTAAGTAAAGTGTGTAATGTAAACAATAAAATTATCTTTAGACAAAGCATTGTTGTTTTCTCCCTAATGGCAACATCACATCCCCCACCCATTACGTTTCTGTCACTAGAGCGTGAGTGAAAGGGAGACATGAACCCACTATCGAGCATAAATACTCCCTCTTGGAGTTACAAGCATCAACTTGGCCAGAGCATCTACTAGTAGCGGAGATCATGCAAGATTATAAATAACATACACATGAAAGAACATGATAGATTGATAATCACTATACATAGCATTCAATATTCACCAGATCCCAGCAAACACAACATGTAGCATTACAATAAGATGATCTTGATCATGTTAGGCAGCTCACAAGATCTAAACATGAGGCATAAAGAGGAAAGAAAAACCATCTAGCTACTGTTATGGACCCGTAGTCCAGGGATGAACTACTCACACATCACTCCGGAGGCAGGCATGGTTATGAAGAGCCCTCCGGTGATGATACCCCCCCCCTGATAGGGTGCCAGGGAGAGCTCCAGAACCCTCCCGAACTAGGGTTGACGATGACAGCAGCTACGGATCTTTTTGGTGGAAAAGTTTCCGGTCTTTAGGGTTAACCCGTTTAGGAGCTTAAATAGGCGAGAGGGCAACGTCGGTAGGTGGCCAGGGTGCCCACACCTCCAGCTGGCGCGACCAGGGGGACGCGCCGTCCTATGGTGTGGGGCCCTGAGGCCCCCCCTCCGGGTCTCCTCCGGACTCCATTTACGTGACGACTTTCTAAGACTTTAGGATTTTGTTTCGTCCAATTACGAGAATATTTCCAGCACAACTTTTCTAAAACAAAAAAACAGCAGAAAACGGGAACTAGCTCTGTGGCATCTTGTCAATAGGTTAGTCCCAGAAAATCCATAAAAATGACATAACGTGTATAAGAAACATGTAGCATATGGCATGAGAACAACATGGACAATCAGAAATTATAGATACGTTTGAGACGTATCACCGCTCTAAGCTCGGTCGAAGTTGTCGCCTCTGCCGCTCCAAATGTTCTTCAGAACTGTTGGAGGTATGCCCTAGAGACAATAATATTCAGTTATTATTCTATCTCCAAGTTCATAATTAAGTTTATGTCATCATGCTACAACCGCTATAGCACTTGAAAACTGTGTTTTCAAAGGAAAATCTTGTGCGGGTGTGAAGACATAAACAAACAAGAGTTACTAATCTTGTCTCTAAGATTAGCTTATGGTTTGTGAGATGATCATATTTTTCTGATCATGGAACTGAATGAAAGTTTAGCAAAACATAAGGGTATGTTGCTGCTAAAAGAGACTAAACAATCATAATTTATTTTAGCAAATACATATGAATTTAACATTAGCTATAGTTCATATACTATGAGAATATATAGTGACCGCACAATCGAAAGTTATACTTTGGATATCATCAACCGTCTTGCCGTAACTAGGGATTATAACGATGACATCTGGGTATGACCTAGAAAGTGTAATGGAACTGAGATCGTTCAAACTACTACTTAACTCCTCTAGACGATAGAGAGGTACATTCTCTGGGCCCTCTCAGTATCACCGATGATATATCGTCTGGCCAAACACAGTGTGATTTATCACAAGGTCATCAGGGTTATGGATGAGAAAAGAGAACGATATCGGTAAACGAGTTTTTTTGTGTTATGACCAAATAGTTTGATCAGGCCAGATCACATAGTATCACCTCGTGATACCGTTTGTATCATGAAGTTAAGCGAATAAGTGCAATGAGTAACTTATAAGGTTCCCTTGTTCTTCGGTAACACACATGAGCCATCATGTACGTTCATGGTACCGCTGTTGGTTATTATTCGGTAAGTTCCCGAACATGTCTATGTATTATCGAGTTTCTACGGTTCACACGCTTAAGCTGTGCCAACCTTTTATTGAGATAAATAATATGTTTATTTTGGTTTTATGAATGTTCGATATCATTACGATATCACAGAAACAAATCCGGTGTTAATTGGAGTGGTTTCGGGGAAGTTACTATAAAAGAGAAATTATGCCCGTGTTAGGCATAGGTTATATGAGAGATAATGGAGGACACGAGATGTCCTGGGGTGTTAGAAATGTGTTTCTAACATTGTCAGATAATATCTATGATTTTATCTATAGGGGTCAAGTGGTTCTGGAGGAGTTTCGGAGACTTTCCATATAAGGAAGAAGTGTCGGGAGGGGGCTAATTTTGTTGAATGTATGCCCAAGAGATAATAAAATACACCAGCTTCATGATTAATGTATTATGTTTTTATGCTATAACTGCTATGGTCACTGAATATGAGATTCTGAGGAAAACCTATACGCACGTGTAGAAACATAAACACACCGTTATGACCCTTTGTCATGTCTCATAGACAAACTCGTTAATATTAGATGAACATCTTTTCCTCGTCATGGATATTTTTTATGTCAATATTAATGGGAGTAAAATGTTGTTTCAACATTGTGACTAGGTAGACCCAAGTAGTTGAGATACTACGAGATTAGTTTTTCTAAATAGTATCATCACAAAATGGTCGTTTTGTTTGCTTCCTTAGACCATGAGAATATTCAATGATGTTTACTGTAAGGATCAATTTGGTATAGTCAAGTATCACACCGTAAACTGGGTGATAAAAAAGATAACACTAGGTGGTCACAAAAGTATTCATTCATTATGATAGTTCAAGATTGAGAATTACTCCTCTAGTTATTAGAGAGATACATCCAGGACCCACTCGGTGAAATAGTATCGGTAAATAAGTCTGCGCAGACATGAACATGACAGACCCACTCGGAGTCTGTTATTGCTTTATTTATCATTATAAAAATCATAAACATTTGTTCTCTAGTGTTTACAGCGAAACCTTGCTCAAAACTATTTATCAATATCTTCTGTTCCTTGTTGGGTTCGAAACTCTTATTTATCGAAAAAGTTACGATCAACCCCCTACACTTATGGGTCATCAGAGAGACAAAACGCGCATGCACGGCTGACAAAATGGATGACGGAGACGGCAACAACGCCAGAGGGCATTGATGCCAAAGCTTCCTATTTCCGTGATTAAAGACCACCGCCCATCTGCGGCGCCCAAAACGTCACTGAACGGACAACAATGTCGCCTAGAGGGGGGTGAATAGGCGATTAAAACTTTTCTGGTTAATTAGGTGTTTAAATTAACGAGCACATAACCTAAATATTCTAGGGTCAACTAGGTGCACCAACAACTTATGCTAAGCAAGACAAGTAACAAGGTGATAGAAACATATATAACTTCAAGCACGAAGGCTATCACAATGTAAATTGCATAAGTAAAAAGCTCGGGTATAGAAATAACCGAGGCACACAGAGACGATGATGTATTCCCGAGTTTCTCCCACAAGGGTAGTACGTCTCGTTGGAGGGTTGTGAACTCGCCACAAGAGGCCTACTCAACGCCACAAAGGCCTCACCCTATTCTCCGATGAACCTCGCCACAAAGGCCTAGTTCACCTTCCACTATTGGCAACCTTCAAACTCGCGGCACGCATCCACAACTTAATTGGAGGCTCTCGATGTCACCACAATCTTGGGGCACACATCCACAACTTAATTGGAGCCTCCCAAGAACACCACGAGTCGTCTAGGGTCCAAGACGCAAGAGTAACAAGCTCACAAACTTTCACTTCCACGAATCCTCATGGAGAGAGCAAACTGATGCAATCGATGCAAATGGCAAGAGCACAAGTGCTCAAATCCTTCACTCTCAAATTCCAACAAAGCAACAAATGCTTATGCGGTAATAAGAGAGGAAGAACAATGGAGGAGAAACACCAAGAACTCCAAAATCAAGATCTACTAGGTTTCCCTCACTAAGAAGGAAGATGGATTGGTGGAAATGTAGATCTAGATCTCCTCTAACATCTCCCTCAAAGATATGCAAGAATCATAGGAGGGTTTGGGAGAGGGGCAAGCTTTCCAAGGTCAACAATGGTGGGGAGAGAGGAAAAATCGTGCTTAGGAAGCTTGGGGACCAATGGGGAAGAAGACCCACTTAAATAGGTCCCTCAAAAACTAGCCGTTTGAGGCTGAAAATGGGACTAGAATTTCCGGTTCAAACTTGAACCGGATATTCCGGTTGCTTGTTTTCCCTCAGGTCTGAAACCACGAAGGAGTTTACTAAACCGGAATATCCGATTGGAGCGAATAATCCGGTTTGAAATATCTGGCTCGCTTCTGTCCCGAACAGGCTCAAGAACCCGATATTCCGGTTGGTATGGAATAATCCGGTTGGAAATATCCGGTTGACTTTTGTGCCAAAAACCTCTATTTCTTATCCAAAAAACGAGCTCCTCATCAGAATCGGATATTTCGGTAGGTATGGAATAATCCGGTTGACTTCTGAATCATTGAGGCTGAACTAGAAACCTCATAACTTTTGCAAACGAACTCCGAATGAGGTAAATCCAATTGCGTTGGAAAGATAACAACAAAGAGTATCCAAATAAAAAGTATGGAGAAGTTATCACACATGGAAGGTGTGGGAACATTATCAAAGACGAACGGAATATTTTCACCACCGAAAACGCAACAAGTTTTTCTTACGAAATCCCTTTTCAAGAAACCAAGGCTTGTCATGAAGATCATGACAAGCACTAAAACCCAAAGGAGACAAAATACACATAAGAAGCAAGAAAGATTATATGCCAAGTATGCAAATGTTTGAGATCTCCATAACGATTCGATCAAGTTACTCACTTGAGAGCCCCTCTTGATAGTACGACTATCTATCCTATAACCCGGTCTCCCAAAGACACGAGACCGGCAAAATAGAAACCCCAATATTATACCTTTTCCTTGAGCATTCCACTTGAGCTAGATGATGACGATCTTGACTCTCTCAAGTTGGATCTTCTTTCTTGATCGTGCTTACTATCACATTCTCCGCTTGATGAAGACTTGCAAGTTGCTCCTCCATACACCATTATGGGAGAGACCATTATCGGCAAATCTTCACAAGGCTACAATCTCCAAATGGTTGGCAAGCATAGGATTTCTTCGAGATGCCTCACTTGAGCTTCCACGTCAAGCTTGATGAAGAACATCGCTTGACGACAAAGACCATGGGCTATATGAAATCTTCCTTTTTATTCATGCCCATGGAAAGATACCTAACCACACATAGAGATGCCGCACACACATATCATGGGTTAGTTCACAAAGCTATATGATCAAATTCTTACCATACCACGAGATACACAATCCCGCTTGGTACATCTTGTAGCTTTGTGTGTTGATCACTTTCTTGATCAACCTTGTATCTTTTATTCCCACTTCAAATGATGATGTCTTGAAGATAATCATGAAAAGGCATCTAATCATTTTCTTCAAGACACATACAATAAGCTCAACTCAAACCAATACCATTCTTCATATAAAACCTTGAATGTAACAATGGTCGACATGAAAGCTTCTAGAGTACAACACATGAACTCCAAACTTTCCTATGGACAAGATCTATAAGAATATCTCAATGCAAACATTAGTACATAAGGATTGTTATCAATTACCAAAACCACATATGGGGGCACCATGCGCTTTCAATCACCCAAGACTTTCCTCTTGTGTGCACGAAGACCATGATGGCATAAACCTCCTCCGCGAGCGTCATCCCTGAGGTCATCGTAAAGACTCCTCGGACTGTTGTAGACCAGCACTTTAATCAACTATGGACTGTGTCGCGAGAGGAGGCCTTCTTCCTCATGTCGCTGCTACAGTTCGTCGACCGCAACATGGCTAGGCAGCTCCGCCACGATAGGATGAACCACAACGTCATCCAGATCGACGCGTTGCGGATGGACTCACTCCGCCATGACCGACCACCCTGAGCTCATGTACACGGAGCTCGAATTCTACGCGACGAGAAATAAGAAGAAATCCTCGGAGGCTCGTCCCTCCAATCCTACCCTGTCGTCCACCATGAATGTCGGCTTCGATTCATCAGAGTTCGATTTGAGCTTCTGGACCGGTTGTCGGAGGACGACTTGGACTAGGATGAGAAGTGTTTAGGTTTCGTAAGTCTCAAATCATCCATCCAGGGTGCAGTAATTGCTAATTTGGTAAAAAAAAGTATTGTACGGGTACAATACTTGATATTGTTTGCCTTAATGTCATTTTCAGATCTTTTTAATTATTTTTTAAATATTTAAATTATTTTCAGATATCATGGTAGTGGAACGCGGTTTCTCCTATGTATTTCCCCTGACGTGCTGTCCTATATCTCCAAAAGGTTATGATAAACAAAACATGTTTTTTTCCCTCCCTTGGGTCACACCCGCCGGCGACCCGTGAAGGAAACCCTAGGCGCAACCAGAGGGCCCCTTCTCCTAGACCTCCTCCCCTCGCTGCCACCGGAGGGCGCTGTCGGGGAAAACCGCATGACATCGACGGCGGTGGGGTCGTGGGATTTTCCGTATCCTCCGAGGCGCGGCTGCACGAGCCTGATGCGGCTCGGCATGGATGAAATCAGCGTGGCGGCGGCAGGCTCGCCGAGGCTTGGTGGCGGCACAGTGGTGCGGGGGAAGGTCGGCTATGCGCTGGCTGCTAGCCGTGGCGGCTCTCCGGCAGTGGGCTTCTTCCGGTAAACAAGGCGGCCCTCTTTGCCCAGATCCGGCCACGCTAGCCCCGGATTCGGTTGGCTGGGGTGCATGTGGTGTGCTGCATCACGGGGCTCTGGTCTGGGATTGCAGTTCCATATTCTCTCGGCCGCGTGAACTTGAGGGTGCAGCGGTAGCACGGTGGTGTAGTGCTGACGTCTTCATGTGCTAATACCAAGTTCTGACGAGCGGGGATCCAGATGTGCAACACTCCGGGCGAAAGCCCTATCCGATCTTCGGTGCCGGCGACGACGGCGCCTCCGGGCGTCATTTCCTCCTTAGACACGTTCGTCGAGTAGTTTTGTCATCTCCCTCACCCTTGAGGCGTTGTCTCCGGGGTGAAAACCTTGATCTAGCAAGCTAGATTGGCGGTGGCAGCGTCGAGGACATCATACTTTGTTGAGAGCATCACTTTAGGATACACAACTTGGTGGAGCTCACTGCTCCCAGCGAGGCATCGTTTTGGTGTTTGCTACCCTATGCCTCTGAGGCGCAATGGACGCCATCGACGGTGATTCCAAGATGGAGCCTTCAGGGACCGCGCAAATCCAGCATTTCCACTTGCCGACTATTCTAGGCGCAAAGGGTGGAAGGTACGTCTGCTAGGGAAGTCCCGAAGAATTGCTCCTCCTCGAATGTTACCGATGTTGGTCGAGACGCAACTTGGAGGCTCTTGGTAGGCAAGGCGAGACATTTGCTACTATCGTGTGTATCTTGTGTGGTTGCTTACTAAGCATGGTAAGTGTGGTGTTCGTTGCGACGGTTGTGTCCTATAAGATGTTGTACCGGCCTCTTTTATGGAAAATGCTTTACTTAGGCCGACCAAGAGGGCGCGCTCGTAGGTTGCTCGCGTGAGAAGCGCACGCGAGTAGTGAGCCCAACATTTGGGGGCCTGTTGCGCGTGTGTGGCTGGTCTAACTAGGACCAATTTCGTTGTTTGGCTTAGTTCCGTGTGCAAATAGCCCACCACAGTAAGTAGGAGAAGCCACATATACGCTAAGTGTTTTCACCATTTTCGGTCAACTTTGCGTACGTCTTAAAAATTTGTAACAATTTTATCCATATTTCGTTGAGAAAACACAAATGAGATGTTGCAAAGTTTTTTTCTGGATGATTTTTCTAGGTAAATGCATGTATTTTTTTTGTTTATGCGCTTCTTCACATGTGGTAAACATGTGATTTTTTTGTTGCTATCAATTTTTTGTTGTTGAAATAGGTGATGATTTTTGTTGCAACTGAAACGGTGATAAATTATTTTATTACTTACCAACTTTTTTAATTGATTTACATTTTTTTTTTGTTGCAATAGGTTGTGATTTTTGTTGAATTGTTTGAACTTTTTTGTTGCAACGCAATAAACATATTGTTTAACTATTTTTTATAGCATTACTTTTTTTTCGATTTTTTTTGGAACAATTTATTGCAATACTTTTTTTGTATACGGGGCGATAATTTTTGTTGCCATACCCGTGAATTTGTTGAAATGCATTTTCGCTGTAATTATCGAGATGACCGGGGCCAACGCGATAAACCCTTTCATTTAAGTGGGGCTACCGAAATAAGGGGGATAAAATGAAAAATACGTTGTGCTGATTTCTGGACATTGGATAATGATCAGATGGCTCACGACGGAAGGGCGACATAAGCCTAGCGCTCACCTTCTTTTATGTACTCCCTCCGTTCCTAAATATAAAATGTTGTAGTTATTGTTCATATTGTCTAGATACATACTAATATGAGTGAACATGTATACTAAAAGTTGTCTAGATACACGTAGATATGTGTATATGAAAAAAGGCTAAAACATCTTACAATTAGGACGTGTTTGTTTCATCTCACGTTAATGCAAACGACACAGGTAACGGGTTACAAAGGTATCGCAAAGTGGTTGGACTTTTTCTTATCTTATTTGGTTCCACGTGGTAACGGAAACACGAAGCAATCCAGATCTGAAGCAACCAGAAAAAAAACACGGCCGCCACCTCTACTTCTCACGCCATGCCGCAACGTGCTAGTGCTCTTCCAGCGACACGGTTCCTTCTCCTTCATACCCATGGCGAGTTGACAGGAGACCGTGGCCACCAACGCCGGCCTGCGCAAAGGGGATCGGCGGCCATCAACTCCGGCCTGCGAAGGGGATCAACGGCCATCGCCGGCCTGCACAAAGGGGATCGGCGGCCACCAACTCCGGCCTGCGAAGGGGATCAACGGCCATCGCCGGTCTTCCGGCGGCGAGCTGCTTCTGCCGTAGAGGGAGTTCATCACGTTCCGGCTGTTCTCAACGTTGACCGGCTTCGGCGCTAAGAGAAGATGCGACAGAGAGAGGAAGACATGGAGGCGGAGGTTTCCTTCGCGGCATGGTAACCTGAACCGTTTACGGAGGGGGTGGGTGGTATCAGACTTGAACTGGGCCGTTATCCGTTTCCGGGGTATTCGTTTCCGGTCCAACCAAACCAAACACGATTAAGGGTATGAGGTTAAACGAATAACGGGCTAAAAGGGACGAACCAAGCACGTCCTTTGTAACGGAGGGAGTAGTAGACTGTACTAGATATGTCTTGTCTTCCTTGAAAAAAAAAATTACTGCCGGGCAACGCTTAGGGACGCTCTAAAGACGACCAGACCAGGAGGCGAGCCCATCAGGCCGTTCTCCACCAGGGTCGAGAGTTGCTCCGGACTCGGCTCAGGGTTCTTCCGTCGAGCTCCGAGTACGCGCGGCGCCATCTCCCCTGCCCCCTCTCCCAGCCGCCGCGCCAGTCCCCACCACCTCAACCGGTCACCGGCGCAGGCCAAAGCTCCACCAACCACTCTGTCGCCAGGAAACAGGAGATCCGAAAGGCGGGCGGGCGGCGGCGGCGCGGTCGAGCGGAGGATGGCGGCCACGCTATCGCAGCTGGACGACGGCATCGTCCGCGGCATGGCCATCGGCGCGGTTTTTTCCGACTATGTAAGTCCCGTCGCGTAAAACCCCCCACCCACCCTCGCTAATTTTGCTGCGACCGTCTCTCACTCGAATTGGTGGCAGAACGGGAAGATAAACTGCCTCGATTTCCACCGCAAGGACGACCTCCTCGTCACCTCGAGCGAGGACGACTCCATTCGCCTCTACAATACCACCACTGCAACGTGAGTGCGCCGAGCCGGCCTGGTTCTACATCTGCTTTACTTCTGTATTTCGTAGACATTGCTATGTATAGAGACATGGCAGCATCTGGATGGAAAATGTCTGGAATCTACCACATTCGATTGTTAACCTATAGATATCAGTCACTGTTTAGCGATCAGCTTTGTGTTGGGCATGTAATTTTTGTGCATTCTGCTGTTAGAGGATGCCAGTAATCTGCTACCGGACTTTAGACTTTGGTCTTCAATGGTAAATTGCAGTGATGCTTTTCCCCCTAATTGTGTTAGTACACTCGTGGCGATTTACTTGATAAGGGGGGAAAAATGCAATCAGCTATTGGCGATGTTAGCCCCTAGTAACCTGATCTTGCTTGTTGGTTGGTACTTGGTGCTGTTAATTTTTAAATGGTCTGTTTATTTTTCAATCGGATTAACCATTAGCCGCAACTTAGGTCTTGCACTGACAGCATTTGCTCTAGGTTATGTGTATATTATGGTCTCCATTCCCCTACTCGAGCCTTTCCTCTTTATTTCTTCGATTTAAGCCATTGTAATGTAAGACCTTCATGAGTGCCGTAGTTTTGCTTTCTTTCATGTAATCGAGGTATTCATTTTTAACCAATCCATTGTGTAACTGTTATGTACTCTTGGTAACAAATGATAGAACTTGAACTGTTGTTTCAGGTTGTTGAAGACAACATATCATAAGAAACATGGTGCTGACCGTGTCTGTTTTACTCATCATCCGAGCTCCATATTATGTTCGTCAAAGTTCAATCTAGAGCCAGAAGAATCACTTCGTTATCTGTCATTATATGACAACCGTTGCTTGAGATATTTCAAAGGACACAAAGACAGGTTCAATATATCTTCCTCGCCTCCCTTTTTGTAGTAACAAATGCCAAGGGACAGATGCTGAATGTTGCATCCTTTTTTATCTCATTTCAGGGTTGTTTCACTATGCATGTCGCCTGTCAACGATAGCTTTATGTCCGGTTCACTTGATCACAGTGTCAGAATATGGGATCTTCGCGTGAATGCTTGTCAGGTTGTGTCACCGATCCCCTGCAAGACTCCATTTTATTCGATCGTAAAGCAATTAATTATGCTCAGTTTATATTTAGCTGATGAATACACCAATTTATCCTCTGACCGCTTTCCATGCTTACGCATTTATCATTCAGGGTATACTACGATTGCGTGGTAGGCCTTCTGTTGCATATGATCAACAGGGACTTGTTTTTGCCGTAGCAATGGAGGGAGGGGCTATTAAGCTATTTGATTCTCGGTCATATGACAAGGTCTGTATCGAACTTGAATCTGGAAATCACATTTCTGTAAAGCACGGGAAATTCTTATCTTGCAAAACAAAACCACTTTCAGGGTCCATTTGACACTTTCTTGGTTGGTGGAGATACGGCTGAAGTGTCTGACATTAAATTCAGCAACGATGGCAAGTCTGTTCTTTTGACTACAACTAACAACCATATATATGTTCTGGATGCATATGGAGGGGAGAAGGTCAGTTTGCGCTATGATTGCGGATTTTGCTTCAGATGTGGAGCTATGAAATCCACAATTTCCTGCATCTCATCATTAACAGCGTCACACTCTTTTCTTGATCTTTACTAACTCATGTTTTTATGTTATTTTCCAGAAGTGTGGCTTCAGTTTGGAACCATCTCGCAACATAGCAACTGAAGCTGCTTTCACTCCAGATGGTCAATATGTAATTTCAGGTAATATTCAAGTTTTTTTCATGCAACTTTTTAACGATATTCTGATGTATACTAGCTCTTAAAAATTACCGGCATGCTTCCCTGTAATTAAATCTTAGCATTTTACGTTACCTCTAAACTTTGCCTTTTTGTATTCTTTGCATTTACTGCGAGAATAGAACTAGCATTTACTGCGAGAATATGGATATTCTGTAAAAGAATGACCCAGATTTCGTGCCATAAGCTGATGCTGAATTATGCATGTGTGTTGATGTTGCAGGATCTGGTGATGGTACCTTGCACGCTTGGAACATTAACACAGTACAAGAGGTACCTCTTCCTCGAATCCTGCTTATAATATCGCGTGCTGTTATTTGTCTTAACTTTACTCTTGTGTCGCAGATTGCTTGTTGGAATAGTCATATTGGGCCTATCACTGCTTTGAAATGGGCCCCTCGCCGAGCCATGTTTGCAACTGCATCAACTGCACTAACTTTCTGGATTCCCAACGAATCCAATTCGAATTAGGTCCCCGAGTTAGAAAAAATAGAAGACCAAACAGGCTAACTTAACTAAAGACTTGTTCCGAGTTGTTTCCTTTCCAGAACAGATATCATGTATGAAGTATCATTTTGCTTTATTACCATCTGAGGAAATGATGTTGGGATTCCCTTGGTAGTTGTAGTGCTCCCTTTTATTTCTTACTATGGATAACGTTGCACATTTTGCCCTTCGGCTGTCAGTCTGAAAAAATTCTTCAACACATTTATGGTTTGTCTACATTGAGAATCCTGCCAATTATTCCACTCTCTTTTGGTCTACATTATAAAAGTTGTACTAAAGCTCTCAGAATCTCCCGATTTTTCTTTATCATGCGTGCGGTGCCTTCCCACTGCATTTTTTTCTATCCAAAGATGTACCGGACTCGTGAGATTGTGTGAGATTATGCTGCTGATTAACTTATTTTTCTCAGAAAAGCTGATCGATAAAACTGTTCTTGTTGTGGAAACATTTACAGCAACTTGCGTATTCTTATAAAGTAAGCATACTAAAGGTTTATTATATGATTTTTATGTACGGATATGGAAAAGCATTTGTGTAATGTGTGATGTTCAGTTCTATGCAAAAATCAACTGTACATATTCATCATGAATTCAAAAATATTATGTTTGATCAAGTCTATTCAAGCACTACTTTTGCTTCACAATAACCTCTGTGAAATACACTAGTTGATCAAGTCTACTTCAGCACTAATTTTTCTTCACAGTAACCTTGTGAAATACAATGTAAATATACATGCAATTCACTTATCTACTGCAACTAGGAAGAAAAAACACCAATGAACAGGGTAGGATGCAAACTACAGAACTATCGATGTGTCTCGCTTTGTCAAACTTGAAATTCCTTCTTGCATCAAGCAACGCACAACATACAACATGAACCACTAAATCATAAATCAATCGCTCTAGGCATCTATCAGGTATGCAAACAGTGCAACAGCTCCCTGGTCCAAGAGACACTACTTCTGCCTCTTGTAGATCTTGTGCAAGAAGGACTTCAGAACCTTCTGAACAGCAACGCTTGGCTGAGCTTCAATATCCGCAATCAGCTTCTTGTAACTCTCGCTCTCATACTCATGGAATACCGCCTGCGATCAACAATATTAAGATAGTGATTAGGCATGCTATACTATTCAGTATTTCTTATCATAAGAGAGGCAAGTATATTATTTTGACAGGCCGAGCAAGAAATTCTCAAGTTAAGGTCTGGTCAACAATAGACATGCGGGAATAAGTGAATGGAAGGGTTTGATGCAATATTAATCTGCATCCTGAAAATTATATATTCATGATAGTCCTATTAAAGCCATTATGGTGCACATATAAAATGTACTAACATCATTAAGAGTAAAGACAAACCTCTAGGTCAAGTTCTTTGTATAGATTCTTCACTTTTGCCACACAAGCTGGATCTTTCTTTCCATAATTTTCCTGTCGGAGAATAAACTGGTTAGATAACAACCTCCATATCATTGGACAGGACAAAGTAGCGCGAGCAACGGGACTTACAAATAGAATACTCTTTTGACCCACATTAGCACGCTCAAGAGCTTGGACAACTAGCCAGGAACACTTGTAATCTTCAATGTCAGTCCCAATCTATGATAAGACTTAACATCAATCAAATCGCAAGAGCTAAAGAAGAATCTTGATAACAACTGATATTCTCACAAGCGGCTACAGCAAGTAAAATGCAGTAATGCAATAACCTTGCCAATAAATTCAGGTTCACCATAACAATCTAGATAATCATCCTGTGATAGAAAACATATTAATGCTAAATAGACTAATATCTATTGTAACTAAAAGACTTGTATTGTAACCTGTATAAAAAAAAGAGTTACCTGAACTTGAAAGTATGTTCCCATCTCAACAAGGATGTTCTCTACAGCACCGTAGTTATCCAAATTCTCACCAGATAGCAGCAGTGCACATGCAACCTTTCATAAAGCGGCATACCGGCACCACATGAATTCAGTGTCAATTGCCAAACAGGAATTCTGTACAGATAATATTAAAGAAAGAAAAAATGTAGTTTTTACCGGCAGATAAAATGAATAGTAGGCTGTCTTGAATTGAACAATCCGTCGGTGACTGGAAAATATTGAATATTTTAACCAACAGTAAACAAAGTGTACATCGCAAATCGATTACTACCAAGAAATATTGGAGACAAAAAGGAAGATTTATGCTGCTGAAATTAGACAGATAAAGCATGCTGAAGAAGCTTATCTGAAAGTTATCACAATATTAACTTACACTCCTATGTTATATTTTGTTAGATCTTTTTCTCCCTCGTGAGTTGTGATAAGGTCTAGCATTTCACCTGAAGCTGTCTTGAACTCAACCTACAAAAACATGACAATGTAAGCAATACCTGTAATGATCTGCACCAGGCTGAGCATTTTTGTCTAATATAACATATATAGTTACCTCGTTGAATAAATCGAGGAGATCAGCGTAATAAGGTTTCTTCTTAAAGTGAAGCCGAAGCATTCTCGAAACATGGTTGCGAAGGATAATAGCATCATTGACAGCAATTAAGCCAATCTATTTTTATTAAAAAGGCCAGCGTTAGAGATAAGTTAAGGTACTAAAGTATGTTCTCATGCGAAAGTTCCTTCACAAAATGAGCTGAAAACGACAATCTCGTTTTCACTAACCTGGGGCACTCTAAACCAACAAGGCTTGCCACGTCGAGTGTGAGAGTCATCCACGAGATCGTCAAACACAAGAAAGAAGGCTTGAAGCTGCACAGATAGCATCAAGATTAAGGGAGCCATCTTGGTTGCTTCAGTTTAAATGAGAGGGACACTGAGAAGAAAAAAAGAACTACCCATTCGATGCACCAGCCGAGAGTGCTGGCGAGAAACATCTCCTCCTCACTCAAAGCATCGACACCTTTCAACAGCTTATAGCTGTCGATGACAGAGAGCCCACGGTTACATTTTCCTATCATTAGCAACAAACAATGAATTAGAACCCACTAGCTTCTTGCATACTTGAAAATAAAACATCTACGGCGTAACTCAAGTTCATCTCCTCACCTCCCAGAACATTGTAGTCCAGCATCTGTTCCAAGAAAAAAAAAGGCAAGCACGTTAAACAAGAAGATCTGAACTAACAAGATGGTTATTATTGTGCATCCAGTCTTTCTAGTACTCCCTCCGGTCCATATTAATAGGTGCTGAAGTGGATGTATGTAGCAATAAAACATGTCTAAATACATCCACTTCAGCACCTATTAAAATGGATCGGAGGGAGTAGTATTTTACTAAGAACTAAACTAAAAAAATACGAACAACATGTAGCTCTGCCGACCATCCAAGATCCAACATAACACCTACAAAGTAGTACTCCCTTCGTTCCAAAATACATGACTTTTAAGTGAGCGTATCTAGACAAAAAATTGTCGAGATACACTCATTTGGGAGTATTTTAGAACGGAGGGAGTATATATTTACAACAGGCGGATGGATTCCCACTTTTACAGAAGATAATAATGAGTAGCTTTGCTCAGTTTCAGCTGTGATCCACTTTTGAAGAATTTTACTTCGCCTCAACAATCGATTTTTTTATTTTATTTTTTGAAGGGGACGATCACATATCTTTTGCCTTTTCAAAATTCGATTACTAACTTCTCAGCATCGGACTAGATAAAATGTAAAACTGGAAAACATTTAGTTAAACTTGATTGTAGTGTACATAAGATTCAGGTTTTCGTTTCTGTGCTTGCTGGCTCATTCCAACATGCGCAATAGCTTGTATTAAGAACTTCGAAACTATACTCCAATCTCGAATCTAGCAGAGATTGTCAAAAAAAAAAAACCTCGAATCTAATATACAAATCAAAACTGATTGTGCTCCCACCAATGAAATGCCCTATTTCGTGCCCAGTGATCCAATCTCGAATCTAATACTAATAAACCCCAGAAGAACCCAGCAAGGAAAAAGAAGCTAGATGAACAGAGCGCGCGCGCGGCGTGTCCAGCAGC
Organism: Alopecurus myosuroides; assembly: GCA_028641055.1. Lineage (NCBI taxonomy): Eukaryota > Viridiplantae > Streptophyta > Magnoliopsida > Poales > Poaceae > Alopecurus > Alopecurus myosuroides. The sequence continues at coordinate 56,819,454 of CM054061.1, forward strand.
AGGATCAGACAAGGAAAGGCAAAGCAGAGGTGGGCAGGGAGGGAGAGCATTACGCGGTCGACCCACTGGCGCGACTCGTGGGTGAACTCGAAGGCGGGGTCCTTGAGAAGCTCCTCCTTGAGCGCGTCGTAGACCCGCGCGAACGCCGCCTTAGTATCCTCGCCGCCCGCCGCGCCGTTCGCCGCCGCCATTGCCCCCCGACTCAGAGAAACAGAGGAGGCGAGCGAAAACGAAATCGAGAGAGGGCGAGGGGTGTGCGATCGCGGCTGAGGAGGAATTTGGGGATGACGGTTGCCTGGGACGCGTCACGCGGGCCAATTTTAGGGGCGATGGAGACTGCTTGCGGCACCGGAACTCAAATTTAGGGCCCACGTAGTTATGAATAGATGGTCTGATCGTTCTTCTTAGAGAGAAAGAATTGAGCACACATCACTATAGAGTTTTTTTTTTGACAGTAAACAGTGAGCTTTATTAATCAACGAGGAATAGATTCGATACAAATTGTTTCCCGGATGCAATCCGGGGCAACACCACGCCAAACATAAGTAGATACAAGTTCTGAAGATTGAGCTAACACATGAGCAGCTACATTCCTCTCACGGCGCACATGAAATAACAACGCCGAAGGAATACCTCGAAGCAGCAACTTGATATCCTCGATCACCGCTGCACAAGAAGATCTGTCCCGACCAGATGCATTAACACGTTGAACAACCGATAGACAATCTGAGGCAATCCAAACCTGATCGAGGCCTTCACGACGAGCATGGTCCAATGCAACCCGTATCGCCATTGCCTCTGCCAGATCAGGCTGTGAGACACTCGCAGAGCTCTCGACAACAGCCATCACGCAATCACCAGCATGCATGGTTACGGATAACACAACCAAACCCAGCAGAGCCCGATGCCGCGAAGAGAGCCATCACTATAGAGTTTGTCGCGGATACAATCCAGGACACAAGTTCGAAATAAAAATACTAGCACAGAGTTTTGCTAAACAAGGCAGATGCTGAATTACTCCGTTCCAAAATATAAGATTTTTTAGCAACCTAGTTTAGCTTGCTAAAAAGTCTTACATTTTAGACGTAGTGTTACATAAGCGGCTAACATACCGAAAGTCAGTAGTCACAGATGACATTGCAGCAGCGAGAGTTTTGTTGTCCTCAACTATCACATCGGCTGAAGATCGATCCCGTGACGATGATTGAATCTGTTGGAAGTCCAACGCTAGAATGGTCTTGTGCAAGCCTTCATTATGAGCGAGGGTGATTGTACTTTCAATGGAGAGCTTGAGCTATTTAGGGCATTGTTTTTTTTTTAAACACAGTAATGGATTTATAGTAGCATCAAACTGATTCTTTAGTGCTTCATCATATTTTTAATGAATTCATATGGGCTTGTCGTCTTTTCTTTGTATATAATGACCAAGACAATATTATAAAATTTTCTTGTTTTGCAAATTAGTGCGAGCTTTTATCTTTGAATTTTGTTTAGGTGCGACCTATGCATCTCACATTAGTTTAAACGGTATGTGGCATACAACAAAGTCTACACATCATTACAAGATGAGTATCTTTTTTTTTTTGATAAACACAGTACAAACGCAAGCGCTCACATACACTAGTATACACTCACCCTATGAACGCATACGCGCACACCCTACCCCTATGAGCATCTCTGAGAGACTGAGCCGACCGGTTTTGAGATTGACGAAGTCATCACAGGCGCCTCGCTGTCGACGAGAATGTCGCCTCCCACTGTCTAATTTGAAACAACAAATGCCATAAATAAACTCTACCTGAACATAAATTTTTATTGCAAAACTAAAAAAAATAAAGAAACTCAAAAAATTCTGAAAACAATCTGAGACAAACATGTACAAGAGATTTACATACGTACAAATTTTCGCACATAAATGATATTTGTTGTGCTATGTGAAAAAAAAATCAGAGCTCCAACATGGGGTTTTAAAATGTCATTTTGGAGCAACTTTATTTTTGCACATAGCATATACAATGTTATTTTCTTACGAAAATTTGCAAGTATGTAAAACACTTGTACACGTTTCTATTTTTTTCAGAATTTTTTGAGTTATTTTACTTTTCTTTTCATATTTTGTAATATAACAGGAGCATATGAGATCGGGAGCCAACACTCCTCTCCCTTACTCGAATGGCATCATAGCTAACATGTACTGCATGATACATGGTTATGACACATAAATCACATCGCTCAAACATAGTTCAAATGTAGTGTGAAATGCATAGTTTGCACACTACATAGAACAAAACTTAAATGACGTCCAGGCCAACATTCTAGCCCGGCTGCTCTGGGTTACATGGTCAGACCTTCCGGGCATATTACTCCCTCCGTTTCAAATTCTAAGATGCTTTCACTTTTTCCTAAATCACATTTATCTAGACGCGTTTCAGTGTGTCGGTTCACTCACTTTAGTACGTATGTAGTCCATAATGAAATATACAAAACATTTTATAATTTAGGATGAAAGGACTAGCTCTTGTAAAATTATCCACATGGTTCCCTGTAATTAAATCTTACTCCCTCCAGTCCATATTAAATTTCGGTGAACCGTATTTATTTAAACTTTGCCTTTTTTGAACAAAGTAGCATAGTAGCATGGTACACTATTTCTAAACTTTGCCCTTTTGATGCTCCATAAAATATGTGCTTTGATGTTTCAGGATCTAATGATGGCACCTCACATGCTTGAAATATCAACGTAGTACAAGAGGTACCTATTTCTTAGATTTTGCTTGTACTTTTTATGTGTTGTTAGTCGAACTTAGTTTTACTTTTCTGTTGCCATGGGGATAACCCACGACTAGTCCAAAGGCGGCAAGCCAACAGGGCCGATGCCTTAAGCTGACTCCTCAAGAGCACCTGTCTTGCCTCCATTCGGTTGGCGGCGCTGGCTCCAGCTCCGTGCGGTTGGCTACGTCGCCCCAGCTGGCTCTGCCACTCCGTCCGGATACCTTTGTCCCGCTACCGCCGTCCGGCTAGCTGTGTCGCCCTAGCTGGCTCTGTTGCCTCCGTCCGGCTACCAAGGCCAGACAACACCAAAAGACACAGAGGTATGGCAGAAGGGTGTGACGCTTTATACAGTGCCCGCACGATGCCAACTATGTCGACGTGCCGTAAATCAAGTGTGAACGGATAGTATGAGCACCTAGAGTGGGGGGGGATGAATAGATGCTATGACCAATTTTAATTTTTCTTCAAGATTAGGCTTGACACAAAGGTAAATTCTCTAGATAATGCAACTAAGGTGAATTTACCTATATGACAAGAACAACAATATATACAATACAAGTAAAGTAAAGGATAAGGGAACGAGATAACCGATAGGAAGCACGCGGAGACACGATGTATTCCCGAGTTCCTCCTTGTTAAGAGAGTACGTCTCGTTGGAGGGGTGTGAGTTTTGCCACAGAGGCCTACTCAACACCAAAAAGACCTCACCATATTCTCCGATGAACCCCGCCACAAAAGCCTAGTCCTTCTTCCACTATTGATCCCCTTTGAGGCGGGAATCGAGTCCTTTACAAACAAGTTTGGAGCACACACCCACAACCAAATTGGGGGCTCCCAACAATCACAATAATCACCAAGAGTAACAAGATGTCTAGGTTCTCCACAAGAGGAAACCCTAGACTAGTTCCCCTCAAGCAAATGAGGGGGGAAATTAAAACCGGTTGGTGAAGACGTAGATCGGGGCCTTCTACTTCAATCCTCCGAAGATCAACACTTTTGGGTGGAGGGATTGGGAGATCTAGCAAGGTGGCTGAGCTCTAGCAATGGTGAGATCTATTCTGGACGAGCTAGCTGGAGGTAGGTGGAGGAGAGGGGGTATTTATACCCCTCATAAATTTTAGAGCCGTTGGAGACAATTCTGCAAAAGTCACACCGGAGACTCCGGTCTGAAAATTTACCGCGCAACTCCAGACCGGAGACTCCGGATAGTATCCGGTGTGTCTCCGGAGTGACTCCAGCGGGTGACACCACAACTCTAGCTTCACTTCGTGCTTGGGAATCGACGAGTCCGGAGACTCCGGTGCGGACTCTGCCTTTGCCTTGACTCCTTCGCAGAGCCTATCTGGAGTCGAGCGATCAGCACAACAAGGTGAAAGTCCGGAGACTCCGGAGTATCTCCGGGAAGTCTCCGGAGAGAGTCCAGCGGGTGACACCACATGCGCAGCAAGGTTCCTTCTCAGAAAAAGCTCCACATCGGAGACTCCGGTGTATCTCCGGTAAGTCTCCGGAGTGAGTCCAGCGAGTGAAACCAGACTCGCAGCACATGTTCCTTCTCGGAAAAGCTCCACACCGGAGACTCCGGACTCCGTCCTAGAATAAAATTCCAGCAGGAACAACTCCATTGATCTTTGTCCCTTTTGATACTCAACACCACCATATGAAATATTATCGATAGACCCTGAAAAACATCAACACACTTAAGAGTATACCTGTGTTGTTAACAAACATCCAAAACAAGATGTCTTAGGTGCATTTGCACTTTCAATCTCCCCCTTTTTGGTGTTTGATGACAACACACATATTTGCAAGGAATATCACAACTAGGCTATGTTTGTAAAAAATAGACGGGCTCTCGAACAACAAGTCATGAGCTCCCTCTATGTTTTCCAAACAATGCCCATAAGCACAACAACTAATGAACAAAATAAATGCATGCATAGGTAAGGTAAGTAAAGCAACATTAAGCACAATAATAAGATAGCTTACCAACGTAGTCTCACCACACATAGATTTAAGGTCCACTAGGAAATAAATCGAAATCAACTAGGATAAAGGGAACACAAGCCATAAAAGAAAATCAAGTCCAAAGACTTGTGTTCTGAGGCAAATGAAATCAAAACAAAGAAACCCTTGCAAATCCTGATAAGTCTATAGCTACTTCTCCCACTTGACATCGAGACACCAAAAAAGGGCAAAGAGAAAATACACGAACCCCAAAGGATCAGTCATCCTCATCATAGTCCTCGTCATCTCCATCATCATCCTTGTCCGTGACATCACCCTCATCATCATCATCACCTTCTTCTTCGTACTCCTCTTCATTATCTTCTTCTTCAGTTTGCTCCTCTTCCTCACTCATAGGAGCCTTGCCATGGTTGGTAGAAGAGGAAGAAGCCAAAGTGACTTCTTCAAAGTCACCCCACGGGAAGGAGGATGTATTCCAGTTCTCATAGGACATGGTGAGTGACTCAGTAAGAGGCTCAAGAGGAGGGGTAGCACCAATACCTGCATGGTCCTAGAGCTTGGTGATCATCTTTTTCATCTGACGCATCTCCTTATAGGCCTCATGATTCTCCTTGTGAACAGCAATCATCATGCAAAGAATGTTACGCTGAAACCATGAGAGCTTCTTTATTTCATCATGAACCTCTTCCTTGCCAGTAAGGCGAGAAGGAGGGTCGGCATTCTTCCTCCTAGACCTCGGAGCAAGTGAGACGAGAGCACCTAGAGAGAGACAACTGTATGCACAGTCTCACAGTCAAGATCCAGGCACTCATCAAGAATGAGCATCATCACATAGGGAGCATACACCGAGACCTTCTTGATCTCAATCATAGCTGAATACATATCCTCCTTAATGAAGTGCATGACGTAGATCTCAAATCCCTCACCATCTGAACCAGCCAAGTGACACTGGAAAGCCTAAAAGAGCAAGTTAACAATCCCTCCACGGATAGCATCCACGTTCCCGGCCTTGGGAGCAATGTTGTTGTAGAAGAGGCGGAGAAGAATGTTGTAGACCCTCTTCAAGTCCTTGGCAGTCCCTGTGCTCGAGAGATTCTCATACATAGGAGCCATCCTCTTCTTGTTATAGGCCACACCATGAATATGCATACGTTTTCCAACATCATCACCCCATGGGTAACCAAGCAACTCAGAAAGCCTCCGGATATATGACTCACACTTCCGAGGCCCGGTCATCCAAGTTAGGGAAACATCCTCATCCTCTCCAAAGGTGACAATGGCATAGAAATGTTGAATGGCCCTTATGTTGTAATTCTGCTGAATGCCCACAAGATGCTCAAGTCCCAGCTTCCTAGTGATCCACACTTCCTCCTCGAAGTACTCAACGCTGCCCAAAGCCTCTAAGTCAAGAACCCGCCGTGGACAGACTGGATGCCTCAGAGTACTATAGATCTCCCTCTGAATAAGCTCGTATTCTCTCCTCCAGTAGTGAGAACTCTCACCAGTGCGAGCCATGGTGAAGAAGGGTCTTGCTCTCATAATCCTGTAGTCCCGCTTTCTCATCTTTACCATAGTAGTGATCCTGTCAAACCTGGCCTTCTTCGCCATTTCACGCCTCTGCCGCTCTTGACCAGCTTCTTGTTGACGACGCTCATCATCAAGGGTCCTCCGTTGAGCAACCCTCCCAGTATCTGGATCGATAACTGGGTAGTTGCGAGAGTGAGCACGGTACTTCCTTGATGTGACGTTAGGATTGAGGCGGATGACTTAGTCCTTTTCCCTGAAAACACAACACATCAAAACACAAAACCAGATAGCAATAGATAAGCATACATGTCCACAGAATAAAGAAGAAACCATCACAAGATTCTGGAAACATTTCAGAGATTCTACACTGGAGTCTCTGATCAGGAGACCGGAATCTCCGGACTGATACCGGAGTCTCCGGTCTGAGAGACCGGAGTCTCCGGACTGGCAACAGATATGAGATGTAGACTCTAAGAAATTTGTACCAAACATTCTCTAGATGATTTATACGGCGGGGAAGTAGCCTAGGGTGGTTATATAACAATATACAAGTACCAACTCTCCCAAAAACTTGCATATAGAGTAAATCCTAGATGAAAACAAGGATAAAGAGGGGAGAGATGATACCCTTGCCACCCTGGTCGGCCATGGAGGTTCCCTTGGAGGGGGAACATGTGGTGGAGTCAAGGGAGGCCCTATGGGGCAGATTTCGGCGGCTAGAAGCGGCCGGAGGGGGTCTTGGAGGCGGCGACGGTGCAGAGGGAGGTTTGGGGGTCGGGTGGATAGTAGGAATGAGGAACCCTAACACCCGATCCCCTTTTTATTCTGCTGAAACCGCCAGACCGGAGTCTCCGGACAGACCGGAATCTCCGGTGGTAGAGACCGGAGTCTCCGGACCCACACTCCAAAAATCCCAGAAAATGGAGGGGACATGCATGTGGCTAGGGAACTTTGGATTTTGGGAATATTTTGGCTTCGGATGAGAGAAACCAACAGGGATGGTACTTTATACTCAAAGATTGCAAGAACAAAACACTAAAACACCAAAATTTGAGTATGTTTTCCATAGAGACAACAAACTCAAAAAGGGAGAAAGAAGTAAAATAAAAAGCCAAATAAGAACCAAATCTTCAAAATAAGAGGTTGGTGGCCTAAGCCACCATGTAAGAGATCATGGTATGTCATCGTGGATATATATCTTGGGTGCATTGCCAATTCTCGACATTGAAGCTCACAATTCAACATTAGAAAAAAAAGAGATAACAATGAATTTTTCCTTTGGGAATAATGAGGGGAGGGAGAACCCAATGTGTTAGGATAACACTCCCCCTATGTACATGCCTACACCTAAACCCAAACATGTATCAACTATAGGGGTGTGTGTGTGCAAAATCCTCAAGTCAAACTCCTTGAATCGATGATATTTAGCTCATTCCTCAATAACATGAATCTTGCATCATCAAGGGGCTTCGTGAAGATTCCGCAAGATTATCCTTGGTGGGGACATATGCTAGCTCAATATCACCTCTTGCCACATGATCCCAAATGAAATGATGACGAATCTCAATATGCTTTGTCCTTGTGTGTTACACGGGGTTCTAGGCGATCTTGATGGCACTTTCATTGTCACACATGAGAGGCACATTATCCAAGGGAACATCATACTATTTGAGGGTTTTCCTCATCCGTAGCAATTGGTTGCAAGCATTAGTGTCCACCAGATACTCGGCTTCGGCGGTGGAGAGAGATATACAATTTTGCTTCTTGGAAGACCAACTCACCAAGGACCTACCAAGAAATTGGCAAGCCCCGGAAGTAGACTTCCTATCATCTGTATCACTGGCCCAATCCGAGTCTGTGTAGTCCTTGAGATAAAATCGTGCCCCCTTTGGGTACCACAAACCAAACCTTGAGGTATGAACCAAACACCGAAAGATCCTATGGACCGCCTCCAATGGCTTTCCTTAGGAGACGCTTGATACCTTGCACACACACCTACACTCAAAATGATATCGGGCCTAGATGCACAAAGGTAAAGCAAAGAACCAATCATAGAACGATACAACTTTTGGTCCACATCTTTACCATCCAGATTGCGCTTGAGGTGACATTTGACTTGCATAGGAGATGGCTTCTCTTTTGCACCTTGGAAATTAAACCTCTTGAGCATGTCTTGGGTGTACTTGGCTTGAGAAATGAAAGTCCCACGAGCCAATTGCTTGATCTCAAAGCCAAGGAAAAATTTAAGCTCTCCCATCGTGGACATCTCAAACCTGTCAGTCATAAGCTTTGAGAACCCATTATTAAAAGCTTCGTTAGGTGAGCCAAAGATAATATCATCCACATAGAGTTGAGATATGAAAAGCTCTCCCTTTACCCTCTTTGTGAAGAGGGTGGGGTAAATCTTCCCAACTTCAAACCCACAGTCTTCCAACAACTCTCTAAGGTGCTCATACCACACACGTGGTGCTTGTTTAAGACCATAGAGCGCCTTATCGAGCTTGTAGACATGGTTGGGGAAGTTGGGGTTCTCGAACCCCAGAGGTTGCTTAACATATACCTCCTATTTTAGAGGACCATTTAGAAAAGATTTTTTGACATCCATTTGTTGCAATTTGAAATTATGCGAAGATACATATGCAAGAAGGATACAGATGGACTCAAGGCGAGCCACGGGAGCATAGGTTTCATGAAAGTCAATGCCTTCCACTTGAGTATAGCCTTGATCCACCAATCTTGCCTTGTTTCTTATGACAATAACATGCTCATCTTGCTTATTCTTGAATATCCACTTAGTGCCAATAACATTGTGGCAATATTTGGGCTTCTCAACTAGCTTCTAAACTTTATTGCGCTAAAAGTTATTGAGCTCATCATGCATATCTTCCACCCAATCGGAGTTCTCAAGAGCTTCAAACACTTTCTTTGGTTCCATCATGGATATGTGAGCTTGGTGCTCACTAAACTTTGCCAATTGCCTTATTGTGGATCTTCTAGTTTGAACAGCTTCCAAGACCTTGTCATCGGATGCATCAATAAGCTTCAAGGCTCTTCTAACTCTCTTAGCGCGACGGGCATCGATCTCCCCATTATTGCAAGGAGGAATCACTTGATCATCTTGATATTTTGGGTCCCCGTCTTGACCGGATTGCTGGCCTTGATCATCATCATCATCATCATCATCATCATCATCCTCAACACTTTCTTCAACTTGAGGAGAGGAGGAGCAAGAAGGTTGATCTTGGCCTTGACCTTGACTAGCTTGAATGATAGGAGTGGTTGCATCTTGCATAGTAACTTGGTCAATAAGAGGAGGGTCTTGAACATGTTCTTGGGTAGGTGCATTACTTGGCTCCTTGGCTTGTTCTTATATTGTAGAGGAGGGCTCCACTTGAGTAGAGCATAGTTCTTCTTGAGTTGCCATAAGGTGTCCCTCAATGGGGCGGAAAAATCCCACACCCATCCTTCCTATGGCTTCTTGAGGCATCTCAACATCTACATTAGAAACATGAAACTGCGCCACTTGGGAGCCATCATTTTCCTCAAAAACCACACTACAAGATTCTATGATAATCCGTGAGGTTTTGTCAAAGACTCTATGAGTGTAGGATTCGGCACCGTAACCAACAAATATACCCTCAATAGTTTTAGATTGGAATTTAGACAACCAAACACCCTTTATCAAATAGAATAACTTACAACCAAAGACACGGAAGTAGGAGACGTTGGGTTTGTTGTCGGTGAGGATATCATATGGAGTCTTGTCTAAGCCCTTGCAGATGTAGAGGAGGTTGGAGGAGTGGCATGCGGTGGATATGGCCTTGGCCCATAAATATCGAGGAAAAGAATACTCCGCCAACATGGTCCTTTCCATATCCATTAGAGTTCGATTCTTCCTCTCGGCTACACCATTTTGTTGAGGTGTATATGCGTCGGAATATTGATGACGAATACCCTCATCACTAAGGAACTCGTTCAAAGTACGTGTAGTTCTTGAACTCGGTGCCATTGTTACTCCTAATAGCCATGATTGGGACATTGTGTTGACGTTGCACTTGATTTTAGAAGTCGATGATGGTTTGTTGGGTCTCACTCTTTGACTTGAAGAAATAAACCCAAGTGTATCGTCAATAGTCATCGACAATCACCAAGCAATACTTCTTGCCTCCAAGACTTGCCTCGGGCACGACACCAAAGAGATCAACATGGAGAAGCTCTAAGATCCTCTTTGATGAGATAATAGTCTTGGACTTATGGGCGGCATCATGCATCTTACCTTCAACACACGACCTACAAACGTGATCTTTGGAAAAGGAAACATTTTCCTTTAGTCCGAGAATTAGGCCACCTTTGTGAAGACTTTGCAAAGTTCTCATGTTGACATGGGATAAGCGGCGATGCTACAACCACCCCACGTCCGCCTTTCCGAAAAAACACATCGCTTGAGAGTTGGTAGAATTCGAAAATTCCACCACAACCAACTCATTTTAGACATGTCCCACGTATGCGACATCAAGAGTCTTGCTCCTCAAAAGGACCACAATATCAAGATCAAAGAATACGGAGAAACCCATCTTCCCTAATGGACAAACTGAAAGTAAATTGTAACCAAGGGATTCAACAAGCATGACGTCCACAATAGTGATATCAGGAGAAATCACAACCTTGCCAAACCCCGTTACCTTAGACTTGGACTTGTCTCCATAACTGACGGTTGCATCATTTGTATTTGGGCGCAACTCCAGCACAAGTTCTTTGCTTCCGGTCATATGACTAGTTGATACATCATAAACGTATCCTTAATTTCTAATGTTCCATGTTGTTTTATTATTGTTTCCCACATGTTTGTGATGACCCACAAGTATAGGGGGTGTATCGTAGTACTTTCGATAAATAAGAGTGTCGAACTCAACGAGGACCAGAAGGTGTTGACAAGCAGTTTCGATGAAGGAATAACTATAAATACTAAAATATAGATTTGTAGGGGTTTTCGATATTGCAGATAAATAAAGTGCGAGTAAATAAAATGCAGTAATAATAACTGCAGCAAGTGGATCAATCCTTTCTTCAGCAAAGTACAAGCCGGTGGGTTTACTTATGATTAACAAACGTTCTCGAGGACACACGGGAGGTTTCTGTCAAGTGCTTTTGTTCCATGCCGCTGAATCATCTCTATGTTTTGATAAGTGTTGTGTGGCTGAACCTATGCTAATGTACTGTCCCATCCAAAACTAATACATACTTTTTATTATACCCCTTACAAGCATCTGCAACTACAACAAAGTAATTAAGAAATAAATCTAACCACAACTTTGAACTCCGGGATCCTACACTTCCTCGTGTAATGGTTTCCTAACGGGGGTTTAGCTTTCTGTCACTCCGGCAACCCCACAATTAGTAGCCAAATACACGATGCATTCCCCTAGGCCCATAAATGGTGAAGTATCATGTAGTCGATGTTCACATGACACCACTAGAAGAATAACACCACAACTTAAATATCAAACCATTAAATATTACTCGACATTACTTCACTACTAACAACTTGACTTCTCCCATTTCCTCAAGAACACCACGAACTACTCACAAGACATCATATGGATCATAATCAGAGGTGATATAATGGATGATAACAATCTGGTCATAAAGTGCAAACACCCATAAATCTCACAAGCATCAATTACTAACAAGTAATCCACACCGGAAGAGAGATCTAATGTAAAACAACAATAGAGGCCCCTAATTGTTACAGCGGGATGACAGTGGATGATGAGGGTGAAGGTACTGATGATGATGGTGATGATGATGACGGTCTTGATGATGCCCGGAGTGATGACGATGACGATGGAGGTGATTTCCCCTTTCCGGAGAGGAATTTTCCCGGCAGATTTCTCCCTGCCCGAGAGCTTTTCTCTCTCGGGAGTTTTCCGCCCCGAGGCGGCGGTGGAATAATTCTTCGATGATGGTATGAGGCTCAGGGTTCCTGGGGGTCAAGTACGCGAAAAACCTCCACCAGAGGTGGGCCAGGGTGGCCACACCACCTGGTGGCGCGGCCAGGGGCGCGCCACCTCATGGTGTGGGCCCCTGGTGGCCCCCTCTGGCTCCCCTTCTGGCTAGACTCCTCCTCTGAACTTCTAAGACACCCCTAGTGTCCCCCTTCTTCCGATCGTCTGAAATATGGAATCTCGATGGTGTTTTTTTCCATCAGATTTCTGGTCCCGGTGTTTATTCTCCAAAAATTATGAAACATGCAAAATAAGTTAAAATAACATAAGGGATGCATCATAATATGAAATATATCTATGAATAACATAAAATTATGATAGCAAATTGTGATGCAAAATGGACGTATCAACTCTCCCAAGCTTAGACCTCGCTTGTCCCCAAGCGAAACTGAACTCAGTAAACATGACCACAAGTTTATGAAGTGAAGAGTCGGTAAATAAAATACGGACAAGAAGCATCACATTTATCTATACACCAATCATTATAGACAGCAACTTCCTCTCATATAACTTAACTTGAAACGAGTAATGGGAGTCACAAACAAAGATGCAAAAGAGAGAATCAAAATTGGTGACGACAAACTTTGTTCTTGGTCAGAGAACATTTAATGATATCATACTTATCTTAGGTGAAGTCTTTATAACAAGGCTTATATTGTAGAGCTTAACATGTTTAATTATAACAATCATTTTTTAGTGATTCAAAGCTTTCAAAGTAATATTCATTCAGATAATAAAGCATGTGCTAAACAAAGAAGAATATAAAACATGATTGAATAAATCAACATATAGATGATGAGATCACAACAACTCAAATGCTTGCTGGAGACAGAAAGGAATGGGTTTATTGACTCAACATAAAAGTAAAAGTCCCTTTGCAGAGGGAAGCATGGATCACTCATGTGCTAGAGATTTTATTTTAATAAACAGAGGTATAAAATGCATGACATTCCTCCCATCCATCTTACACAAACCATGGCTAACCGAATCCTCGGGTGCCTGCCAACAATCACAAACCGTGGAGGAGTGTCTAAATTTTGAGAGGGGTGTATGTTTATGTCAACGAATGGCAAACAGAAAATACAGTACGTCACAAGCCAACTAGACTTCATAAGAGCAGCTCCCGTAGAAGGACGCAACTGGTATAGAAGGTCATCCCTCTTTCTCTTTTCTTTACACAATTATGCTTTGACTGATAATTCAGGGGAAAAAAATCTGAAGAGAATTTGTATTATTATTTGGGACTGGGAACCCCGCTGCTATCTCTTCTAGCATTTGGATAAGCGGATGAAGCCACTAGTCCAGGTGTGTGAGTCCAATCAAGAAGTGAGATAAAGATTCTCTATTTGTGTCCTCATGAGCTAAACAGGAACACAAAACAGGGATAATTTTGGAGGTTTAAAGGTAACACATGAGAATTTACTTGGAGTGGTAGTGAAATACCACAAGTAGGAAGGTATGGTGGACAGAAATGGAAAGCTTTTGGGGCTCAAGGTTTGGATGCATGAGAAGCATTCCCTCTCAGTACAGGGGTTTTGGCTAGTAAGGTTGGGTAGCAAGCTTAAGAGTTGAGGGAAAACAAAAAAAAATATACATATGATGAAACCAATCATGCAATCTTCATTGAAAGCACAAACGATCTTAACTTGTGAATACTAAGTTTATGAGCTAATAGGAAATTTCCTCTTTCTTATACTAGCATCTCAAAATATTATTTCTACTGACCCAAGCAAAGTTTGCCAAAACCAACTAGATTAACTCAATGATCCCCGGAGTGACACCAAATACTAACAACAAGCTCAACCATATAATAGAAATTGAAAACTAAAATAAGGCGTGCAGAAAGTAAATGATGAAACTTCTCATTAATATTTCAAACCGGCAACTCACACCAACGGATACAACGATAATCATCTAAAGAGAGATACTTCCATAATGCAAACCATCCTATATGATAATTTCTCTACTCATATATGACTCTACTGAAAAGGTAAAAATGTGAAAGATAGTGATGTGATACCGTGGCACTCCCCCCAATCTTGGAACAAGCCAAGAGGATGCCAATACCAATGATGATTTATTTCTTCGGTGGTGGTGGTGAATCCTTCTCATCCTCGGTCTTCCAAGGTAAAGGCTCTCCATCCACAAATGATGTACTGGTCTCCAAAATCCTAAAACTAGCAGCAGAGCTTATACGTTTAAACCTGTTCTCATACTCATAGTTCTGGTTCTGCACATCATAGAGTCGTGCTTGCAAATCATTGGTGGTCTTGGTGAGTGAGAAAATCTCCTCCCAAAGCTTCAAATCCTCCCTCTTGTATTCAACGATATCTTCTGTCTTTATCCTGTGGATGATCTCAACTTCACGCTCCGCCATCTTCTTGTACCTAAACTCTTCTTGCTCTAGTTCTTCCATCCTAGATTCTAGACTACCTTCTCCTCTAGGGCCCGAACATCTTCTATCTGCACCTTCCCGTCCTTGAGCAACAATTCCTTGGGATGCATCTTCAACTCGTTCATGTACGGGTTGACGATGTTCTCAAAGAAACTGTCATTGGAAGATCTAGGAGAGGACATTGTGGCTCTAGATCTGAAGATGTAACCTGGCAGAAGCAGCTCGAAACAGAAACACGACGAGAAAACGATATACGGACCTCGGGAGGTCCGGGGGATTATATAGCAAAAAGTTTCATAACGAAAGGAAAGTCCAGGTAGAAAACGAGTCAGAAAGGGGCTCCGGGGCGCCCAAACCATGGGATGGCGCGGCCAGGGGTGGGCCCGCACCACCCCATGGTGTGGAGCCTCCAGGCTCTGTCTCCGTCTCGTTTCCGGCTCATAATTTTTCATATTTTCCAAAAACAGTGAAAATAAAAGTTGGAAGATGTTTCGCGAAAGTTTTCTTACCAAAACTGATACCTATTCGAAAACTGACTCTGCAGTTTCTGAAATATGCTTCTTAATAAATTCCTCGGGGATCATGGCTCGAATACAATCAAAATTTTTAAAAATAAGGATCTCCAGAAATATAATGCTTGAGTCTTTTGCCATTCACCACTTGTGAAGAGTTGTCTTCAAGGGAAACAATTCTGATTTCCCCCGAACGATATACCTCTTCGATAACAAAAGGTCCTTCCCACCTCGAGACTAATTTTCCTGCAAAAAATCTGAGACGAGACCTATACAATAGCACATTCTCACCCACATGAAACTCTCTTTTAATAATGCTATTATCGTGCCACCGTTTCACTTTCTCTTTAAAGAGCATAGAATTTTCATATGCTTCACTCCTCCATTCATCTAAAGAACTTAAGTCAAGCAACCTTTTCTCACCAGCAAGTTTAAAATCTTTATTTAGGTCTCTCACTGCCCAATAAGCTTTGTGTTCTAATTCTAGGGGAAAGTGCCAAGCTTTTCCATAAACCATTTTATAAGGATACATGCCCATGGAATTTTTGTAAGCAGTTCTATAAGACCACAGATCATCACTTAATTTCTTAGCGAATTTTTTCTAGATTTGTTAACAGTCTTTTGCAAGATAGATTTGATTTCTCTATTTGATAATTATACTTGCCCACTAGTTTGAGGATGATAGGGTGATGCAATTCTATGATTAACATCATATTTAGCAAGAGTCTTTCTAAAACCACCATGAATAAAATGAGAACCCCCATCAGTCATAAGATATCTAGGCACACCAAACCTAGGGAAAAATAATGTCTTTAAGCATTTTTAGTGAGGTTTCACCATCAACACTTTTAGTAGGTATAGCTTCTACCCATTTAGTAAAATAATCAACAGAAACAACAATATGAGTGTAGCCTTTTGAAGAAGGGAAAGGACCCATAAAGTCAAAACCCCAACAATCAAACGGTTCAATAACAAGAGAACAATTCATAGGCATTTCATTACGTCTAGAAATATTTCCAACCCTTTGGCATTGATCAAAAGATAAAACAAACTTTCTAGCATATTTAAAGAGAGTAGGCCAATAAAAACCTGATTGTAGAACCTTATGTGCAATTCTATCTCCAACGTGATGTCCTCCATAAGCACTACTATGACATTTTCTCAATATCTCTCGTTGTTGATTTTCAGGAACACATCTTCGCAATATACCATCAACACCTTCTTTATATAAGTGTGGGTCATCCCAAAAATAATGCCTCAAATCGTAGAAGAATTTTCTTCTTGGCTGAGCTGTAAAGGTAGGAGGCAAATACTTGGAAACAATAAAGTAAGCATAACCAGCATACCATGGACTCTCTTGAGAGCTCACTTTTATTGCAGCCAACTGTTCATTAGGAAAACTATCATTAACAGGAATAGGATCATCAGAGATATTTTCTAATCTAGACAAATTACCAGCAACATGATTTTTAGCACCCTTCCTATCCACAATATGTAAATAAAACTCTTGTAAGAGAAGCACCCATCTAATAAGCATAGGCTTAGCATGTTTATTTTCCATAAGGTACTTAATATCAGCATGATCAGTATGAATAGTAACTTTAGAATCAACAATATACTGCCTAAATTTATCACAAGCAAAAAACTACAACTAGGAATTCTTTCTCAGTGGTAGCATAATTATTTTGAGCAACATCAAGAGTTTTACTAGCATAATGAATAACATTCAACTTCTTATCTACTCGCTGTCCAAGAACAACACCTACATCATAATCACTAGCACCACACATAATTTCAAACGGTAAATTCCAATCAGGGGGTTGAACAATAGGGGCAGATATTAAAGCCTTCTTTAAAATTTCAAAAGCTTCTTTACAATCTTCGTAAAAAAAAGCTATATCCTTTTGAATAAGATTAGTAAGAGGCTTTGATATTTTAGAGAAATCTTTAATAAACCTTCTATAGAAACCAACATGACCAAGAATACTACAAATACCTTTGACATCCCTGGGACAGGGCATTTTCTCAATAGCTTCAACTTTAGCTCTATCAACTTCAATACCTCTTTCAGAAATTTTATGTCCAAGAACAATTCCTTAATTAACCATAAAATGACATTTCTCCCAATTAAGAACAATATTAGTCTCCTCACATATCTTCAAAACTTTATCAAGATTCTGCAAACAATTATCAAAAGAAGTTCCATAGACGGAGAAATCGTCCATGAAGACTTCCACAATTTCTTCACAAAAACCATGAAAGATAGCAGACATGCATCTTTGAAAAGTAGCAGGAGCATTACATAAACAAAAAGGCATACGTCTATAAGCATAGGTTCCAAAAGGACAAATGAAAGTTGTTTTCTCTTGATCAGGCTTCCTAACAACAATTTGAGAGAACCCAGAATAACCATCGAGAAAGCAGAAATGAGTTTTCTTAGACAACCTTTCTAACATGTGATCAATAAAAGGCAAAGGATAATGATCTTTCTTAGTAACCTTATTAACTTTCCTAAAATCAATACACATCCTATAACCAACCACTACTCTTTGAGGAATAAGTTCATTATCTTCATTTGGCACAACAGTCATCCCTCCTTTCTTAGGGACACAATGCACAGGACTAACCCATCTACTATCAGCAATAGGAAAAATAATACCAGCGTCAACGAGTTTCAATACCTCATTTCTTACCACATCCTTCATCTTAGGATTTAAACGGCGTTGATGCTCAACAACTGGCTTTGCATCAGGTTCAATATTAATAGCATACTGACATATAGCAGGAGAAATCCATTTTAAATCATCAAGAGTATAACCAATAGCACCTCTGTGTTTACTCAATATTCCCAATAATCTCTCCTCTTCTTTACCAGAAAGTTTAGAACTAATAATAACATGATATAATTTCTTATCATCAATATGAGCATATTTAAGATTGTCAGACAAAGGCTTTAAATCAAAAACAGGATCCTCCTTGGGTGGTAATTTGGTACCCAAGTCTTCCACCAAAAATTTATGTTTCAGCATCGCTGGCTGATGTAGGAAAATCTCATCAATTTCATTTATTTCTTCCATAAAGACATCACTTCCGTGGTCTTCCATGTATTGCTGCAAAGGATTGTTAGGAGCAAGAGCAATAGCAGCCAATTGTTCAACTCTATAATTCTCATTAGGTAATTCAGCTTCATAAGGTGCTTTAGCAAATTTGGAGAAATTAAATTCGTAAGACTCTCCATCAAACTTTGTAAGGATTTTCTCCTTTTTACAATCTATAACAGCACCACAAGTGTTGAAGAAAGGTCTACCAAATATAATAGGACAAGTATCACTAGCAGAAGTGCCTACTACTAGAAAATCAGCAGGATATTTAGTTTTACCACATAAGACCTCCACATCTCTAACAATACCAATTGGAGAAATAGTTTAACTATTAGCAAGTTGAATAATCACATCAATGTCTTCAAGTTCACAAGAACCAATTTCATGCATAATTTCTCTATAAAGCTCATAAGGAATAGCACTAGAACTAGCACCAATATCACACAAACCATAGTAGAAATGATCACTGTCGAGACATCGTAGTAGAGTTCATAGACGGGGGTGCCATGAGCCTACGGGTAGATACGTGGGGGGTCGTGGTAGTACGACGACAAGGAACACCAATTTTACCCAGGTTCGGTATAGCGCAGCTAGGCAACGTTCCTACTCTTGCAATGTCACTAAATCAGGTCTGAAGCCTAAAGTATACAAAGTACAATGTGAGTAGGGTTTCACTAACTCGGCGAGGATCCACATCTTGGCGAGTTAGATTCTAGCTAATTGTCTGTATCTTTCTTATCTCCCATCCGGCTTTATATAGATAGCCGGGTTAGGGCTTACAGAAAAAAAACCTAGAATACTACGGAAAGTATCTAACTTGGAAAGGAAGGAATCCGTATTCTACTCCAAGCCGTGCCACTTTAGGCCGTGGTACGGGTTCTTCTAGAATCCGGCTTCTGTGCGTCAGCTTACTGGGCCGCCCAATGGACTGCGGTCCATTACCAAAAGGACACCCTGGTAATCCGGCTCTTTAGGACAATGCTAGATATACCCCTAATCGGTATATATCCGACAGTAGCCCCCAAGAAGGATTGAGACTTCATTCTGCCACCTTTCATCACTTTGCATTCTTTTTCGAGAAATGTTGGCGCTTTTGTCTCGATTCTTCTTTTTCCCAAAAAACTTCATAATACACAACTCGGATCAAAATCCGCCTTTTTCTTCCACGAGCCTTCGTGGAGAAGGGATTTCCTGATGTATAACTCAAAACTCGGATTTACCAGAATCCGGATTTTCTTCCACGAGCCTTCGTGGAAAAGAAACTTCATGACGTCAGCGATGAAATCGTGCTGACATCACGGACGTTTGGGTCCAGTCAAAACCCTGCAACATGGCTCCTGATATATTCTCGCGGGAAACGAGGAGATAACACTTATCACTTTATCTCTTCATTTCCCGGAAATCTCGGGAGTGACACGCGTCGGTGATCCAACGGCTAAAATAGCCGTTGCAACGAATCTTAACGCATCCCTGGGTATAAATAGCCGCCTCGGAGGCTCCGGGTACTCTTCCGCTTCATCTCCCTCCTCGAGCCCCCCAACGCCATAGCCAGAAATAGAGCCAGAGCTCGAGCAGTGAGCAGAGAACGAACTCTTTCGCCTTCCCCGGAAGAACCATCGGAGGATCCGTCTCACGGCCGCGCCGCCCGAAAATGGTTGACGGAGGATCATCCCGTGCCGCGGACGCGAGCACCGCCGCCCTGGACATAGAAACGATCATTAACGACCTCGACCCGCTGGTGGACTCCCCCGTCTGCGCTACCGCGAGCGCGCCGGAGGGAAACGCCGGCGACGCGGCTCGCCTCCTGCGACCGTCAATGTCCTGTCGTCGTCATCTCCTCCTCCACCTTTCTCCACCGAGCCCGTGGAAGAAACCTCCAATCTTGGCAGCGAGGAGATCACCGCCTCCGGCGCCGCCGGAGTCGAAGAAGACACAGAGGAGAATTCAGGAAACTGGATCCACTTCAACGTGGTTTCCTCCCTCCTTCCGACAATGGAGAAGGAGGGGTTCGTCCGAGAAAAGAAATGGCGGTACGTCCCGGACGAGTCCAAGCCGTCACCAAAAGATGGCGAGTGAGTCCTCCTCGCGTCCCACGTTAACCAAGGTATCGGAATTCTTCCTTCCTCCTTCTTTCTCTAGGTCTTAGACCACTACCAGATCCAGCCACACAACCTCCCTCCAAATTCCATTCTCTACATTGCCGAATTTCAGGCTTTGTTCGAAGGTTATTTAGGGTTAGAGCCTAGGCTAGATTTCTGGCAGTACTGCTTTGGAGTCAAGCGCAACCCTTCAGAGGGCGCTCTCCCTACCTGTCGTGGGATAATCACGGCAGATGTTACCGGGGGTAACTGATCTAGGGGCAAGTCGACACAGGTATTTGGGAGAGGGTTTAGCTCGAAGGAAGACATGGCGAAAAGCAATCTAAGAGCCGGAAAACAACTCGCCGGATCTCGATATGATTATACTGGATACTCGATAATAGGTGTTACAGTTATGACCTGAATCTCTGGCAGGCGAAGCCTAGGGGTTGGTTTATATAGTACTCATACCCCCTTTGGCTTGCCATACAAAGCGCTCCTTGAGTCCTACTCGAATTCTACATACGTATCCTAGCTTTCCTTATCGTAACCCACAATCCGGGTTACGATCCTTACAAGCCCTGGGCCTTCCAGAAGCTTCTGCGTCCTTAGCCGGATTTGGTCCATATGCCGTTTGGGCCGGATTACACCTGGGGTTGGCATACCGGGTTACTATCCCCTCATCAGTAGTCCCCAGAATAGCTTGGGCTTCCAAGATTTACTCTTCGAAGCGCTGGCTATTCCCTACAGAAATATTAGATGCAAACACATGAGGATTAAGACGCAGCGCGTCTATGAATAGCCGCGACTGGCGCCAAGGAAGCCAGGCGAAAACCCGGCTCTTCTTTTTAGGTTCTTCCTTAATCTCTCAAACTTAAATCTCAATAGGAAACTCCATGATTCCACATCCTTCTTGATAACTACCGCTGATACAGGGAAGGCAATTTCCCCTTCCTTTTTCTCTGGATCATATTGGCCTGCGCATAAAATGTGCCTTTCAAATTTCGAAATCACCAAATACTCCGTATTCCCCGGGTCTCGACCGTTAGGCCAAGCCTTTCCACCCGGACGGTTATAAATAAAGACCAATGAGCAAATCCAACTCTTAACGGCTCATTTCCCCCATTCCACTTCTTCCCAAGCTCGAGCTCGCAGAGTGCCACCACGGGAACCCCACGCATCTCGCCGGAGCCCATCCGACTTCGTTTGCGCTCCGCCACCGCACGAACCGCTCCAGCTCCCGAATCCGCCGTCAAGCCTCCGATTCGCCGGCCAGCGGTCGCGAAAGGGCACGAATCTTGCGCTATCTGTCTCCGCAAGGCCTTACTCCAATCCTCTTCGGTAAGTTCCTTACATCCTCCAGCTTATTCCCGCAGTTTCTTAGTTCTTCCTCAGATTGGATCTGAATCGAGCGGTCCGCGATTTCTCGGGCTGCGCCAGATTAACTCACCGGTTTCCACTATAACCACTCCCATAGATAGGATTTATAGCTTGTATTGCTCCCCTAACTCCGGTAATCACTAATTTGGTCACAAATTTAGAAATAAGATCCCCAGTTTAGGCTCGGGCCATCTAGAGTTTCCGCCTTTGTTCTCCCTCCTCAGGAAATCTTACTTCTCCGGCTCATTCGCAGATAGTATGCGTATAAGTATCCCCCTAGCTTCTCCAAACATTTGCTTTTGCGGAAAGCTCTTTGGGTTTTGTAGAGTCACTTGACACCCGGACAAACCATACTTGACCCGGCGAGGCAATAACCGGATTATGTTTAAATTGCCGATAGCTGCTTACCTGCTAACTTCCAAGTTTTTGTTTCTTACGTCCCTTTCTTCAATGTTTTACCAGGTCAATCCCATGGCACCCAAGAGGCAGGGGAAACAGCCGGCTAAGGCTAAATCCACAAACGCCATTTCAGCCAACTGGGGGAAGTCCTCCGTCACCAAGACCAAACTGGAGGAATTGGTAGAGCTTGGAATCTTACCTCCACAGGAATCCATCCGCTGGAGAGCACCTGGCAACGAAACCCGGCCTTCTCCAGCCACGGATGAGGTAATATGCTTCGTTGAACACGTGACCCGGGGCTTCAGGCCTCCGGGTCACCCCTTCTTCCGTGACGTCTTAGACCACTACAAACTCCGTATCTTTGATATAGGCCCGAACTCCATTTTAAACATCTCCCATTTTATCGTTCTTTCCGAGTCTTACTTGTGCACTCCGCCAAGCCTGGCTCTTTTTGTTGAACTTTTCCAGTGCAAGCCGTGTCGCGAAAGCGGCGACGGCGCACTTCTTACTTGCGGCGGGGTTTCTATCCAGCGCCGCAAGAACTCCCTCATGCCCCCCATTTCTCTCAATTCTCACGTAAAGCACTGGCAGCTTTCTTACTTCTACTGCCAAGATACCTCTCCACCCGGCGAAAAGAAGTTGCCGGGTTACTCGGAGGGTCAACTTGACATCTCCGAGTCTTTCAACGCCTTCGCCTGTGACTCGGACAGGGAGGCGATTTTGCCTTCGTTAGCTAGGATCTCCATCTTGTCCGCCCGAGGCCTCGTCGGGCTAAACCTGGTGAAGGCCTGGGTTAGCTTCCGCATTCAGCCAAACTCCATTCGTGAGAAGCTGATGTGTGAATACTCGGGTCAAACCACGGACCCCATCCGATACTCCCCTAACACCCTTGCTCCTAGCGATATGAACAAGATGATCAAAGGTTTTTTAACGGAGAAGCTCGAGGTGATCCGGGGCATAGCCGGATTAGAACCTTTCACCCTCGAGAATCCAGCCCCCGCAGTGAGTCTTTCTATCTTTCGATTTTGACTTCCAGCAGCTTACTCTTATTTGCTTCTCTTGGCTCGATATCAATCACTATCCTGGCGTCTTCTCCTCAGGCCGATGATGACTTTTGGAAGGTCGACACCTCCCCTAGTTCCGAAGATATGGAGGAGGAAGATGATGCCGCCAACTCGGATGAAGGTGCATATTCAATCCCTTACACGTATTAAATCCCACCTTTTCTTCTTCCTTATGCCATAACTCGGATACTTTTCAGAACGAGAAGGCCAAAACGAAGAAGAAGAAGACAGCAGGGACAAGTCCGCCAGCGAGGAGGAAGAGCCGGAACCGACCCCCAAAGCCGGAACAAAGAGGAAATCTCGAAGGATAGCCCTCCAGGTTTTTATTTCATCTCCCTACTCCTTGTTTTTTTTGTTCCCATAACCTTACTCCGGGGCTAACCCCGTTTTCTCCCCCTTTGATCATAACTGAAGGAGCCACCCACGACTAGGCGCCGCATAACCCGGAACCATCCGGGTAGCGAGACCCTTAACCCGGTCGCTTCGCCGCCCCCGGTTCAACACCCTGGTACTCATTGTAAACACAATTTCTTTCCGGGTTAACCTTTGCAACGTAACCCCAAACCTTTCCTGCCTTTTTTCAGTCTCTTCCGGGTCTAGCGGCGGCTCCCCCTCGGACTTCCCGGTGAACACCGGGTAAACTTCTTTCCTTGTCATTATGCCAAACTTTTACCACTTTTTTCACAACCAAAGACTAACTGCATCCTTGCACCTTCTGCAGAGCCACAGTTGTCATTAGCGACGATGAGGGCACGGAAACTGAGGTCCGAGTCGAGAATAGGCCGGCTAGCGACGCTGGTGACGAGCAAGCGTCGCCGCCGGAGCTGGCTAAGCATGATGCCGGGTATCCCATTGCTTCGCACGCAGGCGAGGAAGGAACGGGAGCAGCTTCGAGCGCAGGAGGGGGACCAAACTCCGATATTCGGATAACCCGGGTGCCACCTCCTGTTACAAGAAATGCTCCTTTTTCCACTTTTCAGGTACCCGAGCCATCTAACTCGGATAACGCTGACTTTAACCAGCTGATGAGCGCTCTTCTCTCCATGAAAGCTTCAGAAGGGACTGTTTTAGAACGTATAGCTGCAGCACATCAGGTAACTTTCACTTGATACTCCTTATTATACAACTAGTCCCCAAGTTCCGAGTATAATTTTTGCAATTATTCTCGGTACTTCGCATAATATTTTTTCGGTAATCATTTTCTCGGAGGAAATGCTCTCGTGATATCCGGCTTACCGCTTTGCCCGGTCTTTGCAGGCAGAGATTACTCAGTCAGATGAAGCGTTACTTAAGGCTGAGCAGCTCTTACAGGCTGAAGTAGAGCGTAGGGAGACCCTTGAAGCGGAGGTAAAGACTCTGAAAAAAGATGTCTCCACTTACAAGAAGAAGTACAACGCTGCCCAATCTTCGCTGAATAACTTGTCGGCTCAGATCACGGACACTTACCGCATCTTACTGAGTAAGTTTTTATTTGCCGTTTAACTTGCGTATTTCTACCATGCCGTTGTAATAATCAAGATTACTGATATGCCTTTGTGTTGTTCGATTTTAGGTGCCAACCTTGCTACTCCGGAGGAGAATGCCATTACTCAGGCTAAGACTTTGAAGACTGTGCTTCGGACATTTTTTGCCGGCACTAAACTTTTACTTGATGCTATCAAGTGGCCTTCTGAGGTATACCCGGGAGAGGATAATCTTATGCAGGCCTTCTCAACGGTGCCTGGGTGGATTGAGATAATGAAGCGCTCAGCTTGCCGGATTGGAATGACCCGGGCCCTTACACTGGCGAAGGCTTATTTTCCTAAGCTTGACCCGGCCAAGGTAACATCCGGGTTTCCAGAATTCAAAGCTGACGGGTCCAAGTTTGAGCCCAAGGACTTCAAAGATATTCAACGTGCTGTACGCTCCTCAGCCACTACCTTGGCCGACAAAATGGAACTGGACAAAATCATGAGTTCTTATGACGCTGAGGGCAAAGTTATTTTGGTGGATGCACCTCCTCCTTTTGATATGGTGGAAAGATGGTCGACTGACCTGGCCAGGAGGAAAGAAGAGGCCGCAAAGAGAGAAGCAGAGCTAGGCGCAAAGCCGTCCACCTCTACACCGGCCGTGCCTCCGCCTGTCCGTCCAGATGTGAAGAGCCCGAGCAAGACTGCTGACAAGGCCAAGGAGCAAGTCCAAGATCTAGACCCGGAAGATCGCTCTCAGGATGCCGAGTAGGATGCTACTAGTGCTTTTCGTTTTCTTAAGACTGATATGATTTTTGTGGTGCGCCTGTGCGCCACTGATGCTGATACTACGCCTGTACGCTTGTTAATTCATGATAACTCTTTGCCTTCCCTGGCTTTTGATAATCTCGATACTTGTGTTACGTATAAGCTTATTCTCGATACTTTGAACTCTTGCTTTCAATTTCCTTTTGAGACTCGGTTAACCGAGTATCGTAGGTTTTGATAGATGGACTTTTCTTTAAGTCCCCAATACTCGGCAACTAAGGTTTACAGACCTTGGTAGTTAAACAGTTTGTTTCTGTTTCGAAGTCCCCAGTCCCCATGACCCAAAGTACGAGCTATGGGGGCGTGGGCTTTCTCAGATGACATACTGCTGTTTACCAAGCTGAAGACCAATAGCTGTTCTCATAAATACTGAAGTCATGCTTAATATTTGTTGAGTTTCCGGCTATGTTAGCCTTATACTCTGCATGGACTTGTGGTTTAGATGACCCTTTTGATTACCTTGTACTGTAAGCCGGCTTTCGCGTGGATACCATGTCGTTGCATCTATACGAAAAACAAAATCAAGCACGCTCCATTGGGCTGCATAGTTTGATTGTAATCGTAAGTGAACAGATCATGCCACTTTGGTGCGAGTCACATCGAGCTTAAGTAAGAATAATCAAGAAATTTGGCTCCTTCGTCCAGTTATAGGATTGTAGCCGCACCCGTTTCTACGGGTGATCAGCCCCCATAACTCATAGGCATCATGGCCGGGTCTCCGGGTTTGTGATTACTTACTGAAGTAGATCAACCCCCAGAGACCTAAATTCACGCAACGTATTTCGATGATATTGATGTACTGATAATAACAACGTTACTTACTTGTAACTGAAGCAAAAGACCATGATAAGACCCGAAAGCATCTTCTTTTATTGATAAACATTTCTTTTTTGAATCAGCAGGCCGCCTCATTAAAAACCTTCCAGTCCCCTTAGGTACCCTGGTAAGGAAAAGAGCGCGTCTGAAACCTGCCGTCGATTACACTGCTTTAGTTATTCTCGGGAATCGGCCTCACACTGGTGTGACCGATACGTATTCTCCATTCGCCAGACCTTTTCATAATGAATATGGGATTTGGTAGCCAATCCGGGTATACCGTCCTTGAAACGTGATCGGCTGCGTGTAGCAGTACTTCTTCTTCTCTGTTAGGGGATTTGGAAAGCTCGCCCCTGATGAAACCTACCATCTTAAGGTCCTTTTCTGCCCTAATGTTTGCCTTGTCCCCTTCAGGAGTTGGCTTTTTTGTCGTCGTCCTCTCTTCTAGGTCCACCTTGGAACGGTAATGTTTGAGCTCTTCCTTCCTGCAAGCTTGCTCGGCCATTGCCGCATCTCCCTCGTCACATTCAGCTGCTATATCTCGATTTCCATATATGGTGATGGTCTTCTTGGGACCCGGGATCTTCAGCTGTAGGTACACATAACACGGCCTTGCCATGAACTTGGCATAAGCCGGCCTTCCAAACAATGCATGATAAGGACTGCGCAACTTTACTACCTCAAAGGTAAGCCACTCGATTCGATAATTGTCCTTTGACTCCCCGAAAGCTACCTCCAATGCCACTTTTCCTTCGGGGCATGCCGAATGACCCGGCACTATCCCGTGAAAAACTGTTGTGCTTTTTTGCAACTGTGATTCCTTTAAGCCCATGCGCAGAAAAGTTTCCCAGTATAGGATATTGATACTACTCCCTCCATCCATCAAGACTTTCTTCAGCTCGTAACCATTGACCTGTGGCGCCACTACCAAAGCCAAGACCCCCGGGTGATCAATCCTATCCGGGTGATCTCTTCTGCTCCATGTTACCTCTTGCTCTGACCACCTCAAATATCTTGGAACAGCGGAGGAGACTGAATTAACTGCTTGTTTCAATATCTTCTTGTCCTTGCTAGAACCTCCAGTAGTGTGCACATGATACTGACCCAGCTGTTTGGGGTTAGCTTGAAAACCTCCTGCTCCATTTTGATTGTTACCTTGATTTCCAGCTGGTGGATTGCCGGCTGGGAGCGGTCCGTTACCCAAGTTTCCACCTAGACCCGGACCTCCTCCTCGGCCTGCGCCTCGCATAGCTCTGTTCACTTCCTCGTTCTTCCACCTTTGTAAGTCGGCACATTGCTCCAATGAATGATTGGCCGGCTTGCCGTTCCTGCTATGCTTCGGGCATGCCATCCTAAATATGTCCCAACTGTTGCCTGGTCTTGGAGGTCCTTGGTAGTGTCCCCCATTGTGATTTCCAGTATTAAAATTTCCTTCGGATCTGGGTCTTGAAGACCCGGCCTCCGTGTTGGCTACAAGCTCGGAACTCCCTTCAAACGGCCGCTTGTTTTGGCTACTTCCATTATTGTTTGGCGCCGACCCATTGCCGGTTTTCCCACTGCTACTTGCGTTTGCTTTTGCTTTCTTGTCATCAACTTCCTCCTCTGTGGTATCCGTTGCAGCGTGTTTGTTGCACGCATCCATTAACTCTCCCATTGTAATCTCCGCTGCATTCCTACTAGACTTCATACGAGTTAGCTTTTGCACTAAAGGAACGTACTTACATGTTTTTGCCATAGCTTGCAGCGCGTCCTTAGGCTGGATATCCGTGGATGAGTGGAGTATCTCCATAACCCGGCGTACCCAGCTGCGTGCGGACTCTCCTTTCTTCTGAACACATCTTTCTAAATCATCAATAGTAAATAACTTCCGGCATGTCCCATGAAAGTGCTTGATAAATGCGGTCTTTAGCTCCTCCCACGATTTGATCGATTTTTCCGGTAGATTGGTGAACCATAACTTTGCTGCTCCCTCTGACATCATTAAGTACATGAACTTGGCTTGAAGATTCTCGGACGCATTGCGAATTGACATTGCCATCTCGTAGCTGCTCAGCCACGTTTCCGGATCCATTGTTGGCTCGTAGTTCACTACTTTCCCCGGTTCTTTGAACTTTTCCGGGTAAGGTTCCGCTCTGATATCGTCCGAGAGGCACTTGGGTCCCGCAAGGGTGGTTGTGGCTGGTCTTACCCGGGAAACACGTGACCCGGCTGGGGGTGCCACGGGGTGCGGCACCACCGGTAACTCGTGCGCTGCAGACCCGGCCCCGGCTCTTCTGGCCCTGGAGCTGTCCACCACTGCCTGTGCTGCTGATACGGCCGGTACCGTCTGGACGCGCGGTGGGGGCGGCATCTGCTGCTGCTCTTCCCTTCGTCGTGCCGCACTTGTTTGGACATTGCCCTGTTGCTGACTGACGTACGGCGTCCCATGCATCCCGCTTCTATGATCCGGATAATTGGCTTGCTGTGCTACCGCAGTGTGTAGCAGATCGATTGCTCGTCGGGTTCCTTCCGCATGAGGCGAGTTTCCCACAGGAATCTGGTTTAACGCGAGTGTTGCTGCATACACGTTGTCCATGGGGTTGTTGTAGTGACCTGCTGGGGTGCGGAATCGCGATGGTGGAGGCGGCATGGTGTTGCCGGCTGTCGCCCCCGTCCGAGGCAAGGGTAATCCGGCTGGCGCGTTTACTGGCTGTACTCCCGTTGCTGGTTGCGGTATGGTCCCTTGGTTCGCCGGTGGGATTGGCTGATCTTGAGGCGTGAACACCAGGGCAGTTGGGTTGATAACCCCGCCCATTGCCGGTAACATAGTTCGATGCCTTTGGTGAATCCTCGTCGTTTCCTCCCGGAGCCGGGTCTCTCGGTCATCCAATTCGCGCTGCCGCGCGGCCATCCCCTGCCTTTCTGCTTCCACTTGCCTTCTCTGCTGCTCCAATGCACGACGAGCTACGTCCAGGTCTCTTACACGTTCTGCTGCGTTTTCCGGGGTAATAACTGTGGCCAAAACTGTGGGGTCCAAAATCAAGTTATTATCAAACAGAGCCGGGTGACGCGGGTTTGAGGGGCCCGCCCCCGGTGTCCGGTTTGCTTGGAACCCGAACATATTTGCGTGTCGCTCCTCGTCCGCTGGGCGACTGGTGACAGACGCCGACTCTCCATCGACTTGGGCCAAGACCGGGTCAACTGGTCCTTGCTGCTGAGCCGCTGCCTGAACCCCCCCAGCTGGTGCCGCGGCCGCGTTTTCTTGATTGAGATTGGTCGCAGGAGCCGCATAAACCGCAACCCGGCGCATGATGCCCGGTGTAGATTCGTACTGTTCTTCCTCGCTGGTTTCCCTTTCATATCGATCCTCCGACAAATCCCGGATAGACTCGGTATCATCCTCCCTCTCTATCTGACCCGTTGTTCCAATCGATTCTTCTTTTTCCGATCGGACATACGCGTCTTCCCCTGACACAGAATCAGATCCGATATTATCACAATTCGAGCTGGAAGTACATACCATACCGATGAAGACGTTGATGCTGCCGACTGTCACGACGGATCCGGTTTCGAGGTGATCCGACTCTGGCCCCCAGCCAGAATCGTCTACCATCTTCTCTCCTTTGCTGTTGACGTAGATTTCTCCGACGATGAGGTTCTTCATGCTCTTCCGAGCTTCTCCCGTGATGTAAACACCTTTGGACGCAGGCCCCACGGTGGGCGCCAACTGTCGTGGGATAATCACGGCAGATGTTACCGGGGGTAACTGATCTAGGGGCAAGTCGACACAGGTATTTGGGAGAGGGTTTAGCTCGAAGGAAGACATGGCGAAAAGCAATCTAAGAGCCGGAAAACAACTCGCCGGATCTCGATATGATTATACTGGATACTCGATAATAGGTGTTACAGTTATGACCTGAATCTCTGGCAGGCGAAGCCTAGGGGTTGGTTTATATAGTACTCATACCCCCTTTGGCTTGCCATACAAAGCGCTCCTTGAGTCCTACTCGAATTCTACATACGTATCCTAGCTTTCCTTATCGTAACCCACAATCCGGGTTACGATCCTTACAAGCCCTGGGCCTTCCAGAAGCTTCTGCGTCCTTAGCCGGATTTGGTCCATATGCCGTTTGGGCCGGATTACACCTGGGGTTGGCATACCGGGTTACTATCCCCTCATCACTACCTGTGGGACCATATCCTTTACCCTTTGTAGGTTTAGGGAAGACTGGTTCCCAAAAATAAGAATCCGTCAAATTCTGGACGGGTTCCTTCTTTTATCATGAGGATATCCCGTTTCCTCATGATAAAAGAAGGATATGCCCGATTCCCGTTTCCTGGAATTTCGCAGCCACTCCCCAAGAGAATTGGGCTATCGACGTGGTCCAGACCCTGCCGCCGAATCTGATAAGAATCAAGCGGCGCATCGCCAAGCTGGTTTCCGCCTCTCCTCCTCTCACTGGCATGAACACGGTTCTATGCTGGCTTGAAAGGCGGATCCAACCTCTGGCTCACCGCGTCCCCGACTAATGTGAAAATACACGGGACCTGAGCACGCGATGAGGGCGACGAACAAGTCTTTGTCGAAAAAAGACTTGAAGAAACGTGTCAACCAGTTGGTCGCAACTCGCGACCAATACGAGGAAAGCCAGCCGATATACACGGCATCAAACCCGGCTCCAAAGGTATACTTCTAGCATTTTTGGCATTGGTTCTAACTTTCCTTTTTCTCGGATTTTTTTCTAACCCGGACTTTGTCTTTTTTGACAGATTCTGACTCTTCCGGACTCGGAGCTTACTTTTGATGCCGAGTTGGACGCTCTGCGTGCCAACTTTGCCGGTGGGCAGAAGCGAAAGAATCCCTCCGCCACTCAGGAGGTGATTGATCTTGATGGCGTTGCCGTCGCAACTTCCAGGTAAACATCCGGGTCCTTTTCTTTCTATGCTTTTTGTTGCATTAACTCTTTTCTTCCTCGGAATTCTTATTTCTCTGATTTTCTTTCTAGCCTGACTCCTACAACTTTGAAGCAAAAGAGCCGGAAGAAACAAAAGTCTGTTGCTAGGAGAGGACCACAACCCTCTCCTGCTACTGCACCTGATACTCCGACTGCGGCTGAGGAGGAGAACTTGGTGAACGGACAACGACGTCGCCTAGAGGGGGGGGGGGGTGAATAGGCGATTAAAACTTTTCCGGTTAATGCTTGCTAAATGCGGAAATAAACTAGGTGTTTAAATTAACAAGCATACAACCTAAATATTCTATGGTCAACTAGATGAACCAACAACTTATGCTAAGCAAGACAAGTAACAAGGTGATATCAAGATATATAACTTCAAGCTCGAAGGCTATCACAATGTAAATTGCATAAGTAAAAAGCTCGGGTATAGAAATAACCGAGGCACACGGAGACGAAGATGTATTCCCGAGTTCCTCCCACAAAGGGGAGTACGTCTCGTTGGAGGGGTGTGAGCTCACCACGAAGGCCTACTCAACGCCACAAAGGCATCACCCTATTCTCCGATGAACCCCGCCACAAAGGCCTAGTTCACCTTCCACTATTGGCAACCTTCAAACCCGAGGCACGCATCCACAACTCAATTGGAGGCTCTCGGTGTCACCACAATCTTGGGGCACGCATCCACAACTCAATTGGAGGCTCCCAAGAACACCACAAGTCGTCTAGGGTCCAAGACCCAAGAGTAACAAGCTCACAATCTTTCACTTCCACGAATCCTCGTGGAGAGAGCAAACCGATGCAACCGATGCAAATGGCAAGAGCACAAGTGCTCAAATCCTTCACTCTCAAATTCCAACAAAGCAACAAATGCTTATGGGGGAATAAGAGAGGAAGAACAATGGAGGAGAAACACCAAGAACTCCAAGATCAAGATCTACTAAGTTTCCCTCACTAAGAAGGAAGATGGATTGGTGGAAATGTAGATCTAGATCTCCTCTACCTTCTCCCTCAAAGATATGCAAGAATCATAGGAGGGATTGGGAGAGGGGCAAGCTTTCCAAGGTCAACAATGGTGGGGGAGAGGGAGAAAAACGTGCTTGGAAGACTTGGGGACCAATGGGGAAGAAAGCCCCCTTAAATAGGTCCCCACAAAAACTAGCCGTTTGTGCAGGAATTTGGGACCGGAATATGCGGTCCAAGTTTGGACCGGAATATCCGGTCTCAAGATCTGCTCGAAACCTGTTGACTTTAACCGGAATATCCGGTCCCATTGGAATAATCCGGTACCAATAATCCGGGTCAACTCTGTGAGCAAATTGGTCTGAAAACTGCCCAAACCGGAATATCCGGTATGCCCCGAATAATCCGGTTCAAATAATCCGGTTCACTCCAGAAGGTTCAAGCTTCCAGTCCTTAGCCATTTTTCGCAGCAACCGGAATATCCGGTCCAGGATGAATAATCCGGAACAAATAATCCGGTTGACTCCAGTAGCTCCAAGCTTCCAGTGCTTAGCCATTTTTCGCAACAAACTCCAAAACCGGAATATCCGGTTTGAGATGAATAATCCGGCTCCAAATAATCCGGCTCATCTCTGTCCCGAATATGGACCAAAACTACCCTAACCGGAATATCCGGTTGCCCGGAATAATCCGGTTAGAATAATCCGGTTGAGTTCTGAAACAGAGAGGCTGAACTAGAAACCCCATAACTTTTGCAAATGAACTCCGAACGAGGTAAATCCAATTGCATTGGAAAGATAACAGCAAGGAGTATCCAAACAAAAAATGAAAATATTGATACCTCAAAGTATGGAGAAGTTACCACACATGGAAGGTGTGGGAACATTCTCAAAGACGAACGAAATATTTTCACCACCGAAAACGCAACAAGTTTTTCTTACGAAATCCGTTTTCGAGAAGCCAAGGCTTGTCATGAAGATCACGACAAGCACTAAAACCCAAAGGAGACATAAGCCAAATAAGAACCAAGAAAGATGATATGCAAAGTATGCAAAGGTTTGAGCTCTCCATAACGATTCGATCGAGTTACTCACTTGAGAGCCCCTCTTGATAGTACGACTATCTATCCTATAACCCGGTCTCCCAAAGACACGAGACCGGTAAAATAGAAAACCTATCAAGATTATACCTTTGCCTTGAGCATTCCACTTGAGCTAGATGATGACGATCTTGACTCTCTCAAGTTGGATCTTCTTTCTTGATTGCGCTTGCTAGCACAAACTCCGCTTGATGAAGACTTGCAAGTTGCTCCCCCATACACCATTATGGGAGAGACTAGCTCCCCCATACACCATTATGGGAGAGACCCTTCGGCAAATCTTCACAAGGCCACAATCTCCAAAAGGGTGGCAAGCATCAAGCATAGGATATCTTCTAGATGCTTCACTTGAGCTTCCACGTCAAGCTAGATGACGAACACCGCTTGACGACGACAAAGACCATGGGCTAGGAAATCTTCCTTTTGGTTCATGCCCATGGAAAGATACCTAACCACACATAGAGATGCGACACACACATATCATGGGTTAGTTCACAAAGCTATATCGACAATTGCTTACCATACCATGAGATACACAATCCCACTTGGTACAACTTGTAGCTTTGTGTGTTGATCGCTTGCTTGATCAACCTTGTATCTTTGCTTAACACTTCTAAATATGATGTCTTGAAGATGATAATGAAAGATCACCTAATCCTTTTTCTTCAAGACAAACTAGCAATAAGCTCAACTCAATCCATGACCATTCTTCATATAAAACCTTGAAAGAAACAATGGCCATTAAGGAAGCTAATAGAGTTCAACACATGAACTCCATTATTTCCCATGGACAAGATCTACAAAGATAACTCAATGCAAACATTAGTCCATAAGGATTGTCATTAATTACCAAAACCACATATGGAGGAACCATGCGCTTTCAATCTCCCCCATTTTGGTAATTGATGACAATCCCTTTGTACGAGGGTTTATATGATGAATAAAGCAAACATGCTAAACTAGAGCAAGGATGCAATAGCATGGAAAGGCAAATGCTTAAGAACGAAACTAAAGCATAAACCAAATTCCCTTAAACCCTCTAAACTTCTCCCCCATTGGCATCCATTGCCGAAATGGGCAAAAAGATTAGAAGGCCAATATAGTAAGAGCTCCCCCATAGTGTATGCATTCCTCATGATATGAGTGAAATCAAGTGCATATCTCCAACTATGAATAGATGGAGGGAGATCAAACTATATTGAGGATCCAAAGATTTATAAGCAAAGTAAAATTGAAGGAAACTTTCACAAAGAAGCAACCAACCACAAGGATCCGAAAAACCGATTGACCAACATCAATATTTTGATAGGATCAACCAAGTGTTCTAGAAAATCAAGAGGGAACTACCCAAGGTACATACACAATGTTAGATTTGAATTACTATATAATGTGCACAACATGGAATCATCACTCCCTTCTAGATAATTTTGAACACAAACAAGAGCAAGATAATAGATTGGAGATGAAGCAAAGCAACTTGCAAACAAACAAAAGTTGAGCAATGAAGATCAAGAAGTGACAAGTAAATACTTACTCAACCGAAATAGATGCGTGTGACAAGGAAAAACATTTTTAGGAGACTAATAGGATGATAGAATCATCAACATAGTCTTTCAATATAGGAGGCACATAGTGCATATCATGTCTTTCCCATACACACAAACCATCAAATGATAAAGCACATAGGTCCACAAGCTTATTAAGATGCAAAAGGAATACCAAACCAAAAGCAAAGCTTGTGCCTTTTAGGAACCACAAAGGAATATAAAGCAATAAAAAGTGGTCACTAAAGAAATAGAATATCAATTAAAGATGTAACTATTATCGTGTGTATAAGTTTCTAAGTGGACAACAATCACAAAGATATATATCCACAAAGAAACATGCACACACAAAATAGGTACAAAAGATGAAGAACATGATATCCAAGAGAGGTTCATTAATATACCAATAAGATTTTTGCTTGAAAGCAACGCACTAAGCTTGGTTTAATCTTAAGGGGATATAGATGAACACATAAAACTCATCAAAGCATCACAAGGGAAAAGTGATAGTTGGAATGCTTTGATAAAGGTAACGCATATCACAAAAGATTCAAATGGTTTTTGAGAATTCATCAATATTGCATATGAGAGACTTCAAGTAGAAGTTGCTAGATTAATATACTCGGGATTGGTGAATCATGAAAATGACTATAAATATCCCCTTAGTATGTAATCATCCCGGCTTACTCATGGTTGCAATAAAGATGTTTTTGAAAAGACATTTGCAAGAGCCAAAAGAAATGCAACAAAGGGAAATCATGCAAAGAAGCAACCTACACAAGGTTGAAAGCTAGAAATGTATGCATGAGATAGATACTTGTTACCGAGACGACATTGGTGATGAAGAGGATGCGAGTTTGATAATCATCGAAGCTTGACTCCTATAATACCATGGTGAGAACACCTTCCTTATGAATGAAGCAAGCAACCAATGTATCTCCATTGTACCTAAAAACAAAATTCAAGTACAAAATGGCACCCAAACTCATTGGGTCCGAAGTAGTTAGAACAACTACAATACATAGGACAAACTCCAAGTAAATATGTGCATATTAATATGAATTTGAATTTCATGCACATATTAGCCATTTAGGATTTGATGGAGTTTATCCTATATATTGGATCAACGAAAGTAAGCATGCCAAAAGATATATATAGTAAATATGCATGCACAAAACTTTCAAGAACCAAAACAAGATACAAATTGGACAAAGAACTAATTAAACCAAGAAGCCACTCACAAGAGTGAAAAGAAAGAGAATTGTCCAAAATATATCAAAAACCAAATCAACACATGATTGAGGAAACCAACATAGAGAGGATACCAAAAAAACATAAAAGAGTGAACAAACCCTCTACACTTTTCATGATAGCACACAAAGTACCAAGACGAAAAGTGTTTGTCTTCCAAAGAGACAAGTCATTGGGAAAACAAACAAATTTAAAGACAACAAGTGTTCAAACGCATATAGGATAGTTCTTCCAATAATAGTGCATTATTTATGATCTTGCATTTGAATACAAAATGCACACAATGAAATCATTACTCTCCATATATATTATTCAAACACTAGTCATGTTTAAATAAAATCAATTAGATGCAATACCAAGTTAAGGAATGGTGATCTACTCAATGTAGGATAGCTTCCCCAAGAATAGTGCAACCCAAAGAAGTATGACTTTTAACACAAGTGCACAAGTATGGGATCATTGCTTTTCCTAACTCAAGAAAGCATGAAACAAATTTTGAGTAGAGCAAGGAAGACACAAAGTAGTTTGAACCAAACAAATCCTTGGCAAGAAACAAGGCAATATTAGAGCAATGGCCAAAGTAAATATGATCAATAAACTTACCACAAATTATTATAACTTGTCAAAGACAAGAGATGTATGGAGATATTTCTCGGTGGTAGATTTGTTCACAATCATATTCACAAAACATAAGCATGTGGTAAAAGATAGGAATAAAAACATGCTTAGATAGAGATTCTTGAAGACTACAAACAAAACCCGAAAAGCAAGGCAACAAGAACTCTCTAACAAACAAGATACCAAAGAAGAGATACACAAGATATTTTAAGCAAATATGGAACTTGTTTGAGAAACATGCCACAAAGGAACAAGATAACTAGAATATCAACTCTAGGTGGCAATACCTCACATGTTCACATTTTCTAGGCTTGTAATATGCACATAGCTTATTACTCCCCCATAATGTGATAATCCATTTTTTTTAACAAGAGGCAAAGAAAATAAATTCAACTAGAGAAAGTTAATGGACATTTAGAAATGAATTTATCATGAGAATGACATACCACATAGAGAATAGATAATATTGATATATCAACACTAAGTGGTATTCCTCATGTACACACATTTTAGGATAGTAAAGTGCAAAGCATATTACTCCCCCAAAATGGAATAGTCCATTAATCTCCCAAAGAGACAACTAAGATAAGCAATGAAAGAAATGAAGGCTCAACACAAAGAACACAAGTACATGGAGTGCAAACCAACAAACATAACTAGATTACTCAAGATAGGTAAGTAGGAAGCACAACATATACAAACACATGCTAGAAACAAAACTAACATATGCAAGGGACCAAGCAACTTTCAAAGTATATAGAATTAAATACAAGTTACCGCTTGGAGGAACATTGGGTAAGAGATATATATAATCCAAGTGACTTGGCTTGAGGAAATATAATTGATGAAGATCCCTTAATTCTTCATAAAATAGCCAAGTCTCCAATGCCCTCCAACACACCTATTGATCAAGTTTGAGCTTGTTGGTCCCCAACCAAGTTGGGTCCTAAGAGGTTAGTCACAATAGGTTTGGCAACCCAAATGGTTCTTTTCTTGACACCACTTGGAGTACCAACATACTTGGCAAACACATTGCCCACATTATCCTTCCTAATAGAATAAACATCATCAACAAGGATAGGGTTGGATAATGTACCATTAGTGCATGAAGAAGCAAAGTGTCCCTTCTTGCGACAAAGGTAGCAACAACGACTCTTTTCTTTCTTCTCAATAGGCTTCTCAACAAGAGGAGCATTGGCTTGAGTCTTCTTAGGAGGTGGCCGTTGTTCAACTTGTGGTTGAGCATGAGATTGAACAAGAGGCCTCTTCCCTAGTTGCTTCTCACTAAGAGGCTTCTTCTTCAAAGGGCAAGATCTAACATGGTGCCCTTCAATCTTGCACTTGAAGCAAATAATCTTGGCCGGATCTTTGACTTGTTCTTGGCCCTTCTTCTTGTCAATAATGGACTTGTTCTTGAGATGGGAGTTGAATCCAAGTCCACTCTTGTCATTGGGAAGTCTTCGCACTCTCAACATCTTGTCAAGTGTGGAACTCCCTTCATGACACTTTTCCAAGTCTTTCTTCAAAGAAGTGACTTGGGCCTTGAGCTCTTTAATTTCCTCTACATGGTTAGAATCAACACAAGAGCTAGAGGAAGTAGATGCTTCATTGTTAGAGCAACAAGGCAAGGAAAGCAATTCATCACAAGATGTAGAAACATTATGGGAGGATGAATTACTAATACGAGCACAAGTCAATATAGCATTATTAGAAGATATTGTGCTAGTAACCACATGAGGCTCACAAGATGTTACCTTTGTAGTGATAGCCTCAAGAGCTAATTTTAGCTTGGTATGGGATGCTAGAAGATCCTCATGAGAGCTAGATAGCTTTTCATGACTCTCTTCCAATTTCCCACACTTGCTAGTCATTAACTCAAGTTGAGCCCTTAGCTCAACATTCTCCTTCAAAATAGATGCTTCACAAGATGTGGAGTTAGTAGCACAAGCATCATTAGAAATAGAAGAAGATAACTTGGCAAGCTCATTATTTAACCTAGAGTTTTCCTCAATTAGATTAGCATTGCCAATAACAAATTCAACCTTTTCATTTTTAAGCACTTTATATTTAGCATTGGTATGGTCACGTGCTTTAGTGAGATAGGGTATTTGTTCATCATAGAGCTCCTCGATAGATTCAAGTTTCTCCTCAAGAGTAACTCGGAGCTCATACTCTTCCTCAAGAGACATAGTGAGGGATGCCTTTTCATCGGCATCACTTCTTTCAATCTCACCTTTAGTTTCAATTATTTTAGCGCTATAAATAGCAAAAGCCAATATTTCACTAAAAGGAGTGATAGCTTTACTACCTTTAGGGAGATCAAGAAGAACCAACTCACCCTTCTCCATTAAGGAGGCTTCGTCCTCAAACTCTCCATAAAATATATCCTCATCCTCATCCTCATCCTCATCATCACAAGATGTAGTGGGTTCCAAAGGTGGAGATACCTTTGAATCCCTAGCCATAAGGCACATATGAGAAATGGATGGCGATGATGAAGATATACTAGAAGCGCCATTAAGGTCCATGTCTTGTTCCACCAAAAGGTGGGATTCCTCTATATTGTTAGGCACACAAGTACTAGAGGAAATAGAAGCATTGTTTTCATGAAAACAAGACATAGGAAGCATATCATCATGAGATTTAGTTGAACAACTATTACATGATATGCAAGGACTATCAACACTAGCATGTATGAAATTTTGAGTGCTAGAAGATATTAAGTCCAAAGATAGATCATTGCAATGGGATAGGGATGAAGTATAGTCAATAGAAAATTCACTATCCACAATGCAATTTCTATCACCACTCACCATATCATTACCTTGTGACAAATCACATGTTGGTGGAGTGGAGAAAGATGTGAACTCATCACGGCCGGAAGTGGATGGAGAACAATCATCCTCAATAATATTGGACACATCATATATATCTTGAAGTTTTGTCCATAGCTCATGAGCGTTCCGAAAAGGCATGATTAATTCAATAACTACATCGCTCAAAAAGGACAAGAGACCATTAGATACAAAAGTATCGAGATAAGAGTTTTCCTTATCCTCTAAAGATAAATCTTGAGAATCCTTTGGAGGAGGAAAATCCATATCTACAATTCTCTTAACATACTTTGGACCCATGTCCGTAAGAAATTTAAGAATGCGAATTTTCCAAACATCAAAGTTTCTACCATAGAATATAAAAGCGGAATCATGTTCTATTTCTCTAAACGACATCGTACTCTCTAGGATGTAAAGCCTAATAAAGAGAGACGAGGCTCTGATACCAATTGAACGGACAACGACGTCGCCTAGATGGGGGGGGGTGAATAGGCGATTAAAACTTTTCCGGTTAATGCTTGCTAAATGCGGAAATAAACTAGGTGTTTAAATTAACAAGCATACAACCTAAATATTCTATGGTCAACTAGATGAACCAACAACTTATGCTAAGCAAGACAAGTAACAAGGTGATAGCAAGATATATAACTTCAAGCTCGAAGGCTATCACAATGTAAATTGCATAAGTAAAAAGCTCGGGTATAGAAATAACCGAGGCACACGGAGACGAAGATGTATTCCCGAGTTCCTCCCACAAAGGGGAGTACGTCTCGTTGGAGGGGTGTGAGCTCACCACGAAGGCCTACTCAACGCCACAAAGGCATCACCCTATTCTTCGATGAACCCCGCCACAAAGGCCTAGTTCACCTTCCACTATTGGCAACCTTCAAACCCGAGGCACGCATCCACAACTCAATTGGAGGCTCTCGGTGTCACCACAATCTTGGGGCACGCATCCACAACTCAATTGGAGGCTCCCAAGAACACCACAAGTCGTCTAGGGTCCAAGACCCAAGAGTAACAAGCTCACAATCTTTCACTTCCACGAATCCTCGTGGAGAGAGCAAACCGATGCAACCGATGCAAATGGCAAGAGCACAAGTGCTCAAATCCTTCACTCTCAAATTCCAACAAAGCAACAAATGCTTATGGGGGAATAAGAGAGGAAGAACAATGGAGGAGAAACACCAAGAACTCCAAGATCAAGATCTACTAAGTTTCCCTCACTAAGAAGGAAGATGGATTGGTGGAAATGTAGATCTAGATCTCCTCTACCTTCTCCCTCAAAGATATGCAAGAATCATAGGAGGGATTGGGAGAGGGGCAAGCTTTCCAAGGTCAACAATGGTGGGGGAGAGGGAGAAAAACGTGCTTGGAAGACTTGGGGACCAATGGGGAAGAAAGCCCCCTTAAATAGGTCCCCACAAAAACTAGCCGTTTGTGCAGGAATTTGGGACCGGAATATGCGGTCCAAGTTTGGACCGGAATATCCGGTCTCAAGATCTGCTCGAAACCTGTTGACTTTAACCGGAATATCCGGTCCCATTGGAATAATCCGGTACCAATAATCCGGGTCAACTCTGTGAGCAAATTGGTCTGAAAACTGCCCAAACCGGAATATCCGGTATGCCCCGAATAATCCGGTTCAAATAATCCGGTTCACTCCAGAAGGTTCAAGCTTCCAGTCCTTAGCCATTTTTCGCAGCAACCGGAATATCCGGTCCAGGATGAATAATCCGGAACAAATAATCCGGTTGACTCCAGTAGCTCCAAGCTTCCAGTCCTTAGCCATTTTTCGCAACAAACTCCAAAACCGGAATATCCGGTTTGAGATGAATAATCCGGCTCCAAATAATCCGGCTCATCTCTGTCCCGAATATGGACCAAAACTACCCTAACCGGAATATCCGGTTGCCCGGAATAATCCGGTTAGAATAATCCGGTTGAGTTCTGAAACAGAGAGGCTGAACTAGAAACCCCATAACTTTTGCAAATGAACTCCGAACGAGGTAAATCCAATTGCATTGGAAAGATAACAGCAAGGAGTATCCAAACAAAAAATGAAAATATTGATACCTCAAAGTATGGAGAAGTTACCACACATGGAAGGTGTGGGAACATTCTCAAAGACGAACGAAATATTTTCACCACCGAAAACGCAACAAGTTTTTCTTACGAAATCCGTTTTCGAGAAGCCAAGGCTTGTCATGAAGATCACGACAAGCACTAAAACCCAAAGGAGACATAAGCCAAATAAGAACCAAGAAAGATGATATGCAAAGTATGCAAAGGTTTGAGCTCTCCATAACGATTCGATCGAGTTACTCACTTGAGAGCCCCTCTTGATAGTACGACTATCTATCCTATAACCCGGTCTCCCAAAGACACGAGACCGGTAAAATAGAAAACCTATCAAGATTATACCTTTGCCTTGAGCATTCCACTTGAGCTAGATGATGACGATCTTGACTCTCTCAAGTTGGATCTTCTTTCTTGATTGCGCTTGCTAGCACAAACTCCGCTTGATGAAGACTTGCAAGTTGCTCCCCCATACACCATTATGGGAGAGACTAGCTCCCCCATACACCATTATGGGAGAGACCCTTCGGCAAATCTTCACAAGGCCACAATCTCCAAAAGGGTGGCAAGCATCAAGCATAGGATATCTTCTAGATGCTTCACTTGAGCTTCCACGTCAAGCTAGATGACGAACACCGCTTGACGACGACAAAGACCATGGGCTAGGAAATCTTCCTTTTGGTTCATGCCCATGGAAAGATACCTAACCACACATAGAGATGCGACACACACATATCATGGGTTAGTTCACAAAGCTATATCGACAATTGCTTACCATACCATGAGATACACAATCCCACTTGGTACAACTTGTAGCTTTGTGTGTTGATCGCTTGCTTGATCAACCTTGTATCTTTGCTTAACACTTCTAAATATGATGTCTTGAAGATGATAATGCAAGATCACCTAATCCTTTTTCTTCAAGACAAACTAGCAATAAGCTCAACTCAATCCATGACCATTCTTCATATAAAACCTTGAAAGAAACAATGGCCATTAAGGAAGCTAATAGAGTTCAACACATGAACTCCATTATTTCCCATGGACAAGATCTACAAAGATAACTCAATACAAACATTAGTCCATAAGGATTGTCATTAATTACCAAAACCACATATGGAGGAACCATGCGCTTTCACTTGGATGCAAGGGAAGAAGAATACCCCTTGCAGTCCAGCCAGCCTATTGCGCCGGAGACGGACACGAGGGAAAGGGCGGAAGCAGCAGAGCCGGAAGTTGGAGGCCCTTCTAACATCCCGAAGGAGGAGCCCATACCCAACTTTGACCCGAAATTCAAGGTAAAACAAGAAGAACACTTTGACGAACACGGATATATCCATCCGTGGGCGACAAAGCACTTCGCTCCAGCTCCCTTAATCCGTCCTTGGCCGCAAGCGGACATATTGTTAGGAATAACTTCGTGTTCTCGCCTCGGCAGTTCATCCAAGACGACCTTTGCCACGTCGGGATTCTCTTTGCTGACTATGCAAAGGAATTCAACGAGAACTTGGCAAGCCTACAAAAAATGATCCAGGTAATATCTCTAGCCTCCAAGCATTTGCCAAATGTATTCTTTTTTTGACTTAATGCTTTTATCATTGACCTTGCTTGTTTTTTGGCTTAAGCGTTTTGTCTCTTTTCCATGTTTCAGCAAACTGCCGAAAGTATCAACATGGAAGTTTTTTTTAGCAAACTTACCATCAAGAATAAGGAGGTAAAATCTCTCCTTAACATTCTTGAAGAGAAAGATTCGGAGCTGGCCTCCGTTCAACAAAAGCTGGATGAATCAGCAGGTAATTTCACTGCCGTCTTTGTGATAGAAAATATTCTAAGTCCTTTTCCGAGTTTTAACTCTTCATTTTCCTTGCTTTTCAGCTGCTTTGGCAAAAGCCAAACAAATAGCTGAAGATGTCGGCAATGCCGAGAATCTCCGAAAAGAGAACATGGAACTTCACAAAATCAACGTGAAGCTCCAAAAAGACCTGGAGGCTAGCCAGCTGGCTGTCGGGATCGCCGAGTCCAAGGCTTCCAGCCAGGCTGAGAAGGACAAGGCCACCATCCAGGACTTAGAGAATTCCCTAAATCAGCGCCTTGAAGAAGGTGTTGAAATGGACAGGATTCTCGGTAAGTTTATAACACTTTTACCAGATTTTTTTCCTTTTCCTCCTCTGTTTTTTCTAACTTTCTTTTGTTGGTTTAAACAGAGGGAAACCCCTTGCTTACCCGGATTGATCGAATCC
The DNA here is from genome assembly GCA_028641055.1 of Alopecurus myosuroides. NCBI lineage: Eukaryota > Viridiplantae > Streptophyta > Magnoliopsida > Poales > Poaceae > Alopecurus > Alopecurus myosuroides. The sequence goes on from CM054061.1 coordinate 56,863,306, forward strand.
AGGCTTCTGGGAGAGTCTTCGTCACGCTGAAGTCTGCGGGGATGTTACTTATCAATAAGTACATTCCCGACAAAGCAGGAGAACTCTCGGAAGTAAGCAAACTCCCGGAGGCGATCAAGGAGGTGGCGAACCGGAAGGAGTCCTTGTTTCTCTCCGCGGCTCGTGGTGGTGCACGCATGGCCCTTGGGCTCATGCGTATGCACTATGCCACTGCCAAATCTTGGCGCGTGGCGACCGGTATCCCTCAAGGATACACGGACACTCAGCGGGCCAGCATCTTCAACTCTGTCAAAGGCCATGCTACCAAGATAGCACAGATGGTGAACATCTCCACCTTCTACCCTGAGGAGGAAATTCCGACAACTCCTGAGGAGTCCAGCAGCAAGGAGGAGGACTCGGATCCCGAAGAGGCCGCTTGAATCCTGGGTAGATGGCAGGAAAAATAGAAGCATTACCATTCTCTCAAATGTAACCTTATTTTGATGCTATCTATCATTTGTATAAACAAGTATCCCGCTTTTGCAGTAAAGTTTTAAATATTTGCAAGATTTGTCGGGTTTTAATTCCTTTGCCTTGTAAGCTCTATGTTTATATGTTTTGACTGTCCTTAGTGTTGAAATGGCTCAATAGTACTTGATCTTCATGCCAAGTGACTGTGTTTAACCTATCAGTCGAAACTCGGAAACATGGATTGTACTAAGGCATTTTTACTTACTAATTTCAGTGACCCAACACATAAACAATCAGATAATACTTAGAGAAAAGTAAGGAATTTTGAAATAGTATGAAACTCAGGCACGCAGGCACAATCTGGGTTTCCTTAAGCCTCCTTAGGCTGCAAAGCATTCAGTTTTATAACTCCGAGCACGCAGGCACAATTTGGGTTAACATTGAGTATTTTGAAATATCATTGGTAAATAGATAAAAACGTACTTATGTTTTGTACAAAAATAAACAGATAAAACAGTAACGCATGAATTCCGACAACTTTATTTCATGATCTCAAAGATGTTTACATAGAAATTGAACTAAGTGTAGAAGGGACGTAACTGCTGTATGCTCCAGGGTCTCTTTGTTTCTCCTAGTTCGACATCTATCTTTCTCTTTCTTTTGCGATTCGGTCTTTTGGGGTCATCCTCCGTATCCCGAATATCTACAAGATAGTAATATCCATTTTGCATAGCCTTGGTAATGACAAATGGTCCCTCCCAAACTGGGGCTAATTTGTGCTTTCTTTCCTGCACCAATCTTAGCACTAGGTCACCTTCTTTGAAAAACCGATGCCTGATTTTCGTCGTAATCCTTGCTGATAAATGCCGCATCTTTGAAGCACAAGCTCTCGTTCCTCTTCTAAAAGATCGACGACATCCTGTTGTGCTCTTTTGGCGTCCGAGTCCTCGTAAGCCTGCAGTCTTGGGCTATCATGGAGCATATCCGTTGGAAGCACTCCTTCCGCGCCAGAAACCAGGAAAAATGGTCGTTCGAATACTCCAAAGCACGGAAGGCAGTTCTTCTACCCATGCTCCAGCTGCTCTATGAAGATGAGATTCGAGTCTTGGGCGTATTCCCTGCAGGATTGAGCTATTCATTCTTTCCACCTGCCCATTGGATTGTGCGTGAGACACAGATGCAAGATCTAGACGTATTCCCATTTGTCGGCAATATTTTGCCAACTCTCCAATAAGAGAAATTTGTCCCGTTGTCCGTGATTATGCTGTGTGGAACGTCGTATCTCATGACTACGTCAATGATGAAATTTCTGGCAGTCACACCGTCAAGTTTTTTTATGGGTTTCGCCTCCACCCACTTGGTATACTTATCCACTTCAACGAGTAGATGTGTAAGTCCACCTCTTGCAGTTTTGAATGGTCCCATCATATCTAGCCCCCAGACCGCAGATGGCCATGTAATGGGGATAGTTTTGAGTGCTTGGGCTGACATATTCGTCTGCTTGGCGTAATACTGGCATCCGGCACATGCGTTAACTATGTTTTCCGCGTCTATCTTGGCTGTGAGCCAGAAAAACCCTGCACGGAATGCTTTTTTGACTATGCCTTTTGATTGAGCATGATGTCCGCAATCTCCTGCGTGGATTTCTTGCAAGATTTCTCGGCCTTCCTCTGGCGAAATACATCACTGAAAAATTCCGATAGTGATGCGTTTATACAGGCAACCATTGATTACCGTGTATCCTTTGCATCTGCCTTTGCAAGACCTCGTCTGCTCCATCCGGGAACTTCTGATCAACTAAGAAGTTTAACTATGGAATTGTCCAATCCGGATTAACGAGCAGAACTTCAATTGACTCGGAAACAAGAGGAAAATCAACATCTCCACCTTTGATCGATGGTTCGTGCAAGTGTTGGACAAACACACCAGGTGGTAGGGTTTGCACTCTTTCCGATCCCATGCGGGCTAATGCATCTGTGTTCCAATTTTCTTCCCTTTTGATATGAAGTACTTCAAATCATAGGAAGAAAATGGCAAACTCGTCCACAGTTCTCCGATATTCGGCCATTAGGGGGCTTTTAGCATCCCATGTTTGGTTTAGCTGATGCTGCACCAAGTCCGAGTCACCGTAACAAAGTATACATTTGACACCAAATTCTTTTGCAATATGCAAGCCATGAAGCAGAGCTTCGTATTCTGCCACATTGTTGTTGGCGTTGAAGTGTATTTGTAATACATACTCCATAATGTCACCTTTTGGAGACTTAAGCACTACACCAGCACCGGCGCCTTCTTTCATCTTGGATCCGTCAAAATGCATGATCCAGTATTCCGACTCCGGAATTGGTGTGTTTTCCATTTCTTCTGTCCAATCAGCGAAAAAATCTACCAACACTTGGGATTTAATTGCTTTCCTGGGTTGGTACTTAATGTCAAACGCAGCGAGCTCGATGCCCCATTTAGCAACTCGGCCAGTTGCATCCGCATTGTTGATAATATCCCCTAGTGGTGCTTTGCTTACCACTGTTATGGAATGTCCTTGGAAATAGTGGCGGAGTTTCCGAGATGCGAAAAACACGCCATATGCCAGCTATTGATAATGTGGGTACCTTTTCTTTGACTCGGAGAATACTTCACTAACATAGTACATTGGATGCTGATCTGGTATACTTTGTTCATCTTTCCGCCTTTCCAAAATTATCACCGCGCTGATAACCCTGTTTGTTACGGTAAGGTACAATAACATGGGTTCTTCGTCTTTCGGGGATGCCAAAATCGGAGCTTTCATCAAGGTTTCTTTCAGCTGGGTTAATGCCTTGTCCGCCTCTTCTGTCCATTCAAATTTGTCGGATTTCTTCAACAACTTTTATAATGGTAGAGCTTTATCTCCTAGCCTGCTTATAAACCTGCTGACTGCGGCTGCAGAACCCGTCAATCTTTGTACATGTTTTAAACACGTAGGCTTTGTTCTGTTCAAGATTGCCTTGCTCTTTTCCGGGTTTACTTCTATTCCTCCGTGAGAAACCACTAGTAGAAAACTGCCTTTCTATGGAAGGCTTTCTGTGGCGCACCAGAGAGTGGTGCGCCATAGGAATTTAATTCTGTGGCGCACGCCAAAATATGTGCCACAGAAATGTTGGATTCTGTGGCGCACGGGGGAAGGGTGCGCCACAGAACATTTGCAGGCGAGCATTTCTGTGGCGCACGTAATCTGGTGCGCCACAGAAATGTGGTATTCTATGGCGCACGGGCTCTGGTGCGCCACAGAAATGTGGTATTCTATGGCGCACGGGCTTTGGTGCGCCACAGAATCCAACATTTCTGTGGCGCACCAGCCACACATGGAGCCACAGATTTTTTTTTCTTCTCTCCACACCCCCCCCCCCCGGGAACGCCTTTTCTAGTTTTTGACGGAAGAGTTGCCGGTCTAAAAAGCACCAAATAATTAATCCCTTATAGATGCACGGAGAGTTTAAGGTCTACTTTTTTATCAAATTTTGAAATATGAATTTCGACTTTCTGAGCAAAAGTTCGTTAAAAAAAGTAAAATGGGCATAACTTTTGCATACGATGTCGAAAAAAATTATCAAGATATCAAAAAAAACTAGAGAGAAAAAGGAATCCAACCTCACTCGCCTTTGGCCTGTGAGCTTTTTTTAGAATCGCCAAATTCCAAAAGGAAAAAAAGTTATGGCCGTTTGAAGATTTTTGACTAGAAAATAAAAAAAAGAAAAAAAAAACTGTGGCGCACCCTTCACTTGGTGCGCCACAGAATTGTTGGGCAGGATTTTCGAATCCTGCCTCCTCCCCTCCTCTTCTTCCTCTTCTTTCCATTCTCCTCTTCTACCCTTCTCCCCTCCTCTTCTTCCCTTCTCCCCTCCACTTCTCATCTCCCCTTCTCTCTTCTACCTCTCCACTTCTCTCCTCCACCTACTACTCCACCTCTCCTCCTCCTCCTCCTCTACCACCACCACCTCTCATCCTCCTCCTCCTCCTCCTTCTCCACCACCACCACCTCTCCTCCTCCTACTCCACCACCACCACCACCCCTCCTCCTCCACCACCACCTCCGGCGAGCTCCTCCTCCTCCTCCTCCACCACCAACTCCGGCAAGCTCCTCCTCCTCCTCCTCCTCCTCCTCCACTAACTCCGGCGAGCTTCTCCTCCACCAACTCCGGCGAGCTCCTCCTCCTCCTTCTCCTCCTCCTCCTCCTCCTCCACCACCACCACCACCTCCGGCGAGCTCCTCCTTCTCCTCCTCCACCAACTCCGGTGACCCCATCCTCCACCCACCACCGACCAAGCCACCTAAGCCCACGGTCACAATGACATCCGACGAGCTCCGGCGAAATTTCAAAATTTCGTCGAAATTCCGGCGGCCAGATCTAGATCTAGATCTGGCCGGCTTTTTTTTTGAAATTCAAAAAAAAATTCTATGGCGCACGGCCACGGTGCGCCACAGAAAAAAATTCTATGGCGTGAATTCTGTGGCGCACCCCTCTGGCCCCTAGTTGCGCCACATAATTGCAAAATGGTGTGCCACAGATAAGGCTTTCTGTACTAGTGAACGATAAAACCCAAAAGCTTTCCTGAGGGAACCCCGAATACGCACTTTAATGGATTCAACTTCATTTTATAAGTGCGCAAAGTTTCGAAGGTTTCTCGTAGATCTTCAAGGAGTGTGTCCTTTTCTTTGGAAACTAAGTCAATGTCATCCACGTAAACATGGTCATTTTTGCCGATTTGACTATGCAAACAACGTTGCATGCAACGCTGGTAAGTAGCACCTACGTTCTTCAGGCCAAAAGGCATGGTTATGTAATAGTATGTTCCATCCGGGGTTATGAAGGAAGTTTTGATTTGATCTTCCTCCTTCATACGTATTTGATGGTACCCAAAATAAGCATCCAAAAAGCATAAAAGCTCAGAGCCAGCAGTGGCATATATTATTTGATCGTTTCGCGATAACGCGAACCTATCTTTTGGACACAATTTGTTCAAGCCGGTGTAATCTATACACAGCCTAAGAACAATACTGTCTTTCTTCGGGACTAATATTGGGTTCGTAGACCAGTCAGTATGTATAACTTCCCGGATAAAATCATATGCTAAAGCCGGATAATTTCCTTGCCTATAGCCTTCCGTCTTCTTCCATCAAAACGACGGAGACCTTGCTTGACGGGTTTTGAACATGGAATCACTTCCAATTGATGCTCAGCAAGTTCCCTGGGCACTCCCGGCATGTCCGCAGGACACCAGGCAAAAATATCTCAGTTCTCACGGAGGAACTTGATGAGCGTGTCTTCCTATTTGTCGGTCATACCAGTTCCCACTACGAAAATTTTTGTCGGATCTTTGGGATCTAGGATAACCTGTCTTGTGTTTTCCGATGCCTTGAATCTATCTGCCGGCTTCCGGCTTTCTTTTCCTGCCGGCATTTCTGTCGGCGATACTTCCTTTGCCAGTTCTTTCAATTCCTCCTTTGCTAACACTTGTTCCGCGCAAAGGGTGTTTCCTTTTTCCAGCTCGTTCACCAATTTGAAATCTCTTGAGATGGTAATTACTCCTCCCTTTGGCCCTGACATCTTCAGCTTGTTATAAATATAATATAATCTTGCCATGAATTTGGCGAAAGCTGGACGTCCGAGTATTGCATGGTATACACTTCCAAACGGCACCATCTCGAATGAGATTTTTTTCCTGTCGGAAGTGTTCTCTTTCTCCGAAGGTTACATCTAGGGAAATTTCTCCTAAGGAATGTGCTTGTCTGCCAGGAACAATGTCGTGAAAACGTATGTTGCTGTGATTGAGCTGGGTCTCGGAAATTCGCAGATGCTTCAGTTTTTCTAGGTACATAATATTTATGTAGATCTTCCATTCATCAGCACTCCCTTTAGCCTAGTGTTTTGAACAATAGGGCTTATGATTAAAGCTTGCGTGCTGGGTTCTGGGATGTTTCCGGGATGATTTGAATGATCCCAGGTAATTAGCGTATTGGAATACTTCAAGAATTTGGGCGTTGGTGGAACAACCGCGTTAATTTCTCGAAGTGTTCGCTTTGCTTGTTTTGATGAGGGAGTTTCCATGAAAGTTAGGTTGCATTCTCCATCAACTCGCGGGAATTTTGGCTCGCCTTTTCGTTGTTGTTCCTGGATTTTTTCATCAGTGTCCGATTCACTATCTTCTTTCTCAGCTTCTGGCTTTTTCTTGTTGAATTTCCTTTTGGAATTCTTTCCTTTATTCCCGGATCCTGCAGTGCCCTTCATATGCTTGTTGAGGCGACACTCGCTTCCCAAATTGCGAATGGTGGACACAGTTTTCCGACTTAATCTTTTCCCATTCTTCCTTAGAGTAGGAGATAGGTTCTGTTCTTCATCATTTTCATTTGCCGCCAGTATCCTTTCCAAAGATTAAATTTACTTCCTTGAGTTTTGTCTGTACTTCTGGAGTAGTCTTCTTTTCAGAACGTGGCGTCTTTTTGGCCTGAACCAAAGCATCGATATTTCCACCTCTCGCTCTGATGTCGTCTTTGGCCGCTGCATGCTCATTGGCGGTGGTAAGCATAGATCCGAGATCTTTGTGCTCCTTTGAACCAACCATGAACGGTACGAGGCCAGGTTTAGTCCATTGATGAAAGCATGCATTGCTTGTACATCACTTACCCCAGAGCAGATATTTTTCATTGATGTCCATCTTGATATAAAGTCGACGTACGACTCGTCTTCAAACTGGACGCAACGATTTAGCTGGTTGATGCTCTTAGGGCATTTGTACGTACCCCGAAAGTGCTGAGCAAATACTCTAGCCATATCATCCCAGCTATCCACGGTTCTTGACGGAAGCCCGTTGATCCAATCTCTAGCTCCATCCAGCAACATTAGGGGGAGAAATTTCACTGCTTCCAGGTCTGTCCCTTTGTTGATCTGAACGGCAGTATAGTAATCTGAGAGCCACGTATCCGGGTTTGTACTTCCGGTGTACTTTTGGTAAGTTGGACCAACTTTGGCAAAGCCAGAATGTTGGTTATTCTTCGGATCCTGTCAGTGAAACACTTGGGTCAAAATTATAGATCATCTCTTTCCACCTTATCGATGTGTGCGGAATATCTGTCGGCTGAATGGACAGAGGGGGATCTGCTCCTTTCTGGCCCATTGTTGCGCGAGTGCGCTCTTCCGGGATTATCTCTATTTCGTCCGTTGTCGTGTCCTTTGGAATAAGGTGGAGTTCTACTCCTTTGCCTTTCTTTGTTCCTAGGAGGAGTACGGGATCTCTCACGCTTGTGAGGATTTTCATATCTTCCGGATTTTTCAGCTGGGCGTCTCGGAGGCGGCATCATTTTTCCGCCTTTCCGGTTTTGTTCCTCCCGATCTTTATGGTCACGGGGTTTATTTCCGCCTTTCGGCATATGGGATCCCGTTCTGTGCGCTTCATCCCAATTGTCCGGGATTTTCTTGTCCTTCTTAGGATCTCCCTTCTTTTCCTTAGAATCGACTGAATCTCCAGGTTCGCCAGGTCCAGGTGCTGCAGCGGCACAAGTGGCAGTTTTACATAGGGCCGAGTCGTCGTACAACTTCCCTGATCTTGCCTGTCCTCGCTGTTGCTGTTGCAATGCTTTACCCAGGAAAGCATACACTCCCTGAAGATTTTCATCTTTGGAGTACAGATCATCATTAAGGATGGCGAACGTGGCTTCCGCGCTTTCAGCTGCGGTTTTTATAGATTCGTTCGCCCTTGGCATTTACGTCGTCAACCTGTCTTTGCCAAGAAGGGTTTTGCAATCGTTCCTTTGCTAGTAGCACATCCGGCCTTGCGATTCCGGGTAATCTTGTGGGTTTTATCCCGGACATATTCCGTCTTTCAAATTCTTCAATTTCCTCCTGCTTTTCTTTTACAGTAGCTTGGGCTTTGAGGAGGTTTTCTTGTGATCGGAATAGTTGTTGCTGCTGCCGCATAATGGCTTGCCTTCTGGCTTCCAGCACTTTCGGTGGCTCGTACGGTCCTACCGGGGTTTTGATCAGATCGATCTTGTCCTGTTCCGACATTTCGGGGACAGGGATTTCTTTCTTTTTCTTCACCACAGGTGTGACTCTGCTTGCTCTTACTGCTTCCAGGTTTTGGTTAGCATTATCTGCCAATTTTTCTTCTGGAGTTTATACTGGAGTTTCTTGGCAGTCTTCTTTTTCTTCTTGGAAGAGGGAGGCTTTTTTCCAGGTTCTTCTTTTGTCAATTCTTTAACATCGGGGTAGATGGGACTAGTTTCGCCATCCTCTCTTTCCTCATTTGGTGGGGGGTGTTCTGGGGTCTTCCTCTTCCCCGGCATCCGAGTTTTCAGTCGGTTTTCCAATAAGTACTTCATGGAAGCTCCCCTGCATAGATTTAACCTTTGTTTCAAAAGCGTCTTCATCTTCGTCTTCTGGGTCTATGTCTTCTGATCCAGGTTCCGAATGTTTTCTGCTTCTTCCACGGGATTGCTTACTTCCGTGTTTTCAGCGATCTCCGAAGAGGCAGCAAATTCAGGGTTTTGGCGATCTGAGCAAAATCCGGTATCATAGTTTTGTTCAACTGGGTATAGGGCGAGTGGGATAAACTTGCTTCCACCACAGAATCCAATTGCTTCTGCACTTAATCCGATAAAGATATTTGCAGATCCAATCGGTAAAATGCAGACACTTACCAAATGATTCCATGCTGGCATGTACGATCCATTATCGAGGAACCGCCTGACGTCGTTGTCGAATTCCAGGCTTCCGACAGTTATGGTACTGCCGATTTCGCCGAGTATCCCCGATCAAATCACGCATGATGTCGCTGGCCCCACGGTGGGAGCCAACTGTCGAGACATCATAGTAGAGTTCATAGACGGGGGTTCCATGAGTCTACGGGTAGAGACGTGGGGGGACGTGGTAGTACGACGACCAGGAACACCAATTTTACCCAGGTTCGATACGCCGCAGCTAGGCGACGTTCCTACTCCTGCAATCTCACTAAATCAGGGCTGAAGCCTGAAGTATACAAAGTACAATGTGAGTAGGGTTTCGCTAACTCGGCGAGGATCCACTTCTCGGCGAGTTAGCTTCTAGCTAATTGTTTGTATCTTTCTTCTCTCCCGTACGGCTTTATATAGATAGCCGGGTTAGGGATTATAGAAAGAAAACCTAGAAGACTACGGAAAGTATCTAACTTGGAACGGAAGGATTCCGTCTTCAACTCCAAGCCGAACCATTTTGTGCCGTGGTACGGGTTCTTCTAGAATCCGGCTTCTGTGCGTCAGCTTACTGGGCCGCCCAATGGACTGCGGTCCATTACCAAAAGGCCACCCTGGTATCCGGCTCTTTAGGACAATGCCGGATATACCCCTAATCGGTATATATCCGACAATCACCTATCCTAACAGATAGCACAGGAACACTAGATTTCCTAGATTTACTAAGATGAGAGACAATATTAGAAGCATCTTCCCAAAATATAATGTGTCCCTCTTCTATATTTTTAGAAACAAGGTCCTTTACTATTGCTATTGTAGGTTCTACAGTTATTTGTTCCTCGGGTTCTACAGGTTTCTTTGCACTTTTATTAACCACACTAGCTAACATAGAATGTTCTTTTACCTTACCAGGGAAAGGCATTTTTCAATGTAAGGTTCAGGCACAATAGAATCAATGGTATGAACTTCTATATCTCTAGCAGGAACACAATTAACAGTATCTTTATAAGGTGCATGGTACTTATCCCATTCCTTTTTGGGAATATCAATATAAGAATCAAAGGCCTTATATAAGTTTGCAACAACTTGAGAATCAAGACCATAAACAATACTAACATTATGAAAATCATCGGATGACATAAAACTTTTAATGCATTCATAATCATAATTTATACCTGACTTTCTACCTTTGTCATTCTCCCATCCTTCAGTGTTTTCTTGAATACGGTCAAGAAGATCCCATTTAGCTTCATCCTTCATACGTGTAAATGATCCAGAACAAGAAGCATCCAATAAATCCTTATCATGAAGAGAAATCCTTGCATAGAAATTATTAATAACAATATTACTAGGGAGCTCATGAATGGGGAATTTGAGCATCAGTAACTTCAATCTCCCCCATGCTTGGGCAATACTTCTCCGTCATGAGGCCAAAAATTATATATATAATTCCGATCTCTATGAATTTCACCGGGAGGATAGAATTTAGAATAAAAGAGAGGCACAATTTCCTCCCATCCAATAGTCTGGCTATTTTTCAGCAGTTTGAACCATTCAACGGCTCGGCCTGTCAATGATATAGAGAATAATTTCCTCTTCGCTTGGCCCATTGTAATACCTGCACACTTGAACAACTCGCGTAATTCATGTAAAAGGAGTAAACGATCACCAGGATGGACAATTCCATCACCTGAATAGCAGTTATTCATAACATGTTTAACAATCTTTATAGGTATTTTATAAGGATCCAAATCATCAGGCGGTGGGTCACTTACTACCCTAGCAGTGGCAGCAGTGCCCGCAAATAAGGACTCAAAAGGAGATCCAAATATAGTGTAATAAAACAGTAGACAATAATAAAAAATAGCACTTACAGAAGAAGCTTCCTTTATCAATTCCACTTCCCAATAGCGCTTCACTCCCCGGCAACGGCGCCATAAAATAGTCTTGATGACTCACAAGTATAGGGGGTGTATATTCGATAAATAAGAGTGTCGAACCCAAAGAGGAGCAGAAGGTATTGACAAGCAGTTTCGATGAAGGAATAACTGTAAATACTGAAAGATAGATTTGTAGGGGTTTTTGATATTGCAGATAAATAAAGTGCGAGTAAATAAAATGCAGTAATAATAATTGCAGCAAGTGGCCAATCCTTTCTTCAGCAAAGGACAAGCCGGTGGGTTTACTTATGATTAACAAACGTTCTCGAGGACACACGGGAGGTTTCTGTCAAGTGCTTTTGTTCCATGCCGCTGAATAATCTCTATGTTTTGATAAGTGTTGTGTGGGTGAACCTATGCTAATGTACCGTCCCATCCAAGACTAATACATACTTGTGATTATACCCCTTGCAAGCATCCGCAACTACAAGAAAGTTAATTAAGAAATAAATCTAAGCACAACTTTAAACTCCGGGATCCTACGCTCCCTCGTGTAATGGTTTTCTAACGGGGGTTTAGGTTTCTGTCACTCTCGCAACCCCACAATTAGTAGCCAAATACATGATGCATTCCCCTAGGCCCATAAATGGTGAAGTATCATGTAGTCGATGTTCACATGAGACCACTAGAAGAATAACACCACAACTTAAATATCAGACCATTAAATATTACTCAACATTACTTCACTACTAACAACTTGACTTCTCCCATTTCCTCAAGAAAAACACGAATTACTCACAAGACATCATATGGATCATAATTAGAGGTGATATATTGGATGATAACAATCTGGTCATAAAGTGCAAACACCGATAAATCTCACGAACATCAACTACTAACAAGTAATCCACACCGGGAGAGAGATCTAATGTAAAACAATGATAGAGGCCCCTAATTGTTACAGAGGGATGACGGTGGATGATGACGGTGAAGGTTCTGATGATGACGATCTTGATGATGCCCCGAGTGATGACGGTGACGATGGCGGTGATTTCCCATCTCCGGAGAGGAATTTCCCCGACAGATTTATCCATGCGAGAGAGCTTTTCTCTCTCGAGTGTTTTCCGTCCGAGGCGGCGGCGGAATAATTCTTCGATGATGGTATGAGGCTTAGGTTTCCCTGGGGGTCAAGTACGCGAAAAACCTCCACCAGAGGTGGGCCAGAGTGGCCACACCACCTGGTGGCGCAGCCAGGGGCGCGCCACCTCATGGTGTGGGCCCCTGGTGGCCCCCTTCTGGCTCCCCTTCTGGCTGTACTCCTCCTCTGAACTTCTAAGACACCCTCGGTGTACCCCTCTTCTTCTGATCTTCTAAAATATGGAATCTCGACGGTGCTTTTTTCCTCAGATTTCTGGTCCCGGTGTTTATTCTCCAAAAATTATGCAACATGCAAAATAAGATAAAATAACGTAAGGGATGCATCATAATATAAAATATATCGATGAATAATAGAAAGTTAGGATATAAAATAGTGATGCAAAATGGACATATCAGTTTGCTATACACTTTATGTCATTTTTATCGATTATCCGGACTAACCTATTGACAAGATGCCACAGAGCTAGTTCCATGTTTTCTGCTGTTTTTAGTTTCAGAAAAGTCGTTCTGGAAATATTCTTGGAATTGGAAAATTCGAAGCACAGAAGTCTTAGAATTCCCAAAGTTTCCACGGAGTCACGAAGAGACCCGGAGGGGGGCCTCAGGGGGGCCACACCATAGGGCGGCGTTCCCCTGGCCGCGCCATGGGGTGGTGTGGGGCCTCCCGGCCTCCACCACCTTTGCCCTTTCGCCTATTTATACCCCCCGAGACGTAAACCCTCAATAAATCCCACTTTTCCCGAGAAATACCTGAGGCCGCCGTCATCGTCATCTCGAGACCGGGAGGGTTTTGGAGCTCTCCCCGGCACCTTGCCGGGAGGGGAATTTATCACCGGGGGGGAGGGTATACACCACCATGCCCTCCTCCAAAGTGATGCGTGAGTAGTTCATCCCTGGACTACGGGTCCATAGCAGTAGCTAGATGGTTGTTCTCTCCACTTTGTACCTCATGTTTAGATCTTGTGAACTGCCTAACATGATCAATATCATCTTTATGTAATGCTACATGTTGTGTTTGCTGGGACCTGATGAATGTTGAATGCTATGTCTTCTGATTATAAATCTATCATGTTAGCTTCATGCTTATGTTATTTATGATATTGCATGCTCTCCGTTATTAGTAGATGCTCTGGCCAAGTAGATGCTAGTAACTCCAAGAGGGAGTATTTATGCTCGATACTGGGTTCATGCCTCCTTTGCATCTGTGCTCGAGTGACAGAAACATGATGGATGGAGGATGTGATGTTGCCATTAGGGAGAAAACAACGGTGTTTACCTAGTTTACATTGTTTACATTACACACTTTTCTTACGATGATAATCTGTTGCAGCAACTTAATACCAACCGTTTGTTCGAATGATATTCGGAGGGTGGATTATTAGACATAGATGCAGTTGGATGGCGGTCTATGTATTTTGTTGTAATGCCTGCATGAATCACATAGTAATGTTTATGTCTTGCATATGAACTACGGTGCAGCATTCATTTCTGTCAATTGCCCAGCTGTAATTTGTTCACCACACATGTTATTTATCTTTCACGGAGAGACACCACTAGTGAACTGTGGACCTTGGTCCTTTTTCCTCATACTGGTAAAACACCTACTGCTTTCATACTGCTGCTACTGCTTTCATACTGTTTTCCTACTGTTTTCCACACCATAAGTTTAACCTCTTTGTGTTCAGCAAAACCGGTGAGATTGATAGCCTCACTGCTTCGTTGGGGCAAAGTGATTTGATTGTGTTGTGTAGGTTCCACGTTGGTGTTGAACCGGTAGTGCGCTCTGCCATCTCAGCTGCTTCAACTTTCTGAAGTTACTCCTTCCTCCTACTGGTCGATTCAACCTAGGTTTCTTTCTGAGGGAAACTTACTGATGTGCTCATCATACCTTCCTCTTGGGGTCTCCCAACGAACGTGTGTCTACATGCCATCACTAGTGCATCCACTATTAATTATCCATTTAGACCCACCGGAAGCATAGTCCTGCAAGAGATCATTGACTAGAGTTAGGACCCGAGGAGGTTCCCCTTATGTTAGCAACAAGGGTCTTTTGGAACCCAAATGCTATAGTCAATGAAACCTTCAATTGGACCAACATATTTAGCTTCCACAACACCATAATAATCAACATAAAAGAAGTGGTGCGGATTGTTAGTTCCCGCGGGGATGCTACGAGTAGTGTTGTCCCTAATGACAATACTACTCGAAACAACATTGTTGGCTTGTGTGGGAATGCTAAGAGTAGTGTTGTCCCTAATGACAATACCACTCGAAGCAACATTGTTGGCCTTCTTCTTGTTGTTCTTGTTCTTCTTCTTGGCAACATAGCCAATACCTTGCTTGCCCACTTGTGGTCTAGGAGAAACCACTTGTGGCTTGGGTGCAACTTGTGGTTTAGAAGCCACCACCTTCTTAACACATGGGCTCTTGCCTTTGAGCCTTACTATCTCTTCCTTCAACTTAGCATTTTCCTCAATAATATTTGCATGATCACAAGAAGAAGTGGAGGAACTAGGCACATTGAATTGATTGAGTTGAGTTTGAAGTTCTTCATGTGACTCTTTAAGGGTAGAGTGTTCACTCTCCAAGGCTTTGTGGGCCTTGGTAAGCTTCTCAAACTCCTTGGTTAGTTTATCATGACCAACCCCAAACTCAACCTTATCCTTTTTAGCTTTCTTATATTTAGCAATAGCAAGGTCAAGTTCTTTATTAATATTAGCAATAAGTTCATTATGTGACTCTTCAATAGATTCTATTTCCTCCTCAAGAGAACCTCGACCCTCATGCTCTTCCTCAAGGTTCATAGAGAGAGAGAGATGCCTTTTCATCCACATCTCTTCTTCCAATCTCACATTTCTTCTCAAGAGCTTCATGGGCCTCTACCAATTGTCTCATGAGGACATCAAAGTAATTATTGGTCTCACCTTGCACGTTAGACATAAAATGTTCCAAAGAGGAAATTTCATCTTCTACACTATGACTAGCAATGTTATTCATGTCATTTGTAGTATTAGAGATGATAGAAGATGCTACCTCCGAGGCCTTAGCCATGAAGCACTTGGCATTGGGTTTAGGAAGATTCTCATTGGAGGATTCAAAGAGGGATGTGGAAGATGAAGTTGATGCAATAGCAAGAGCGGCCAATTCACTTGTGGATTCTTCTTCTTCATTACTTCCAGAATCATACTCTTCTTAAGTCACTAGCACAAACTTGGTGGGGGACTTCTTGTTGAAGGGCTTCTTCTTGAATTGAGGTTTCTTGTAAGCAACCTTGGACTTGTCCTTGCGAATAAGCTTTCCACCATGATGTTCCCTATTCTCATAGCGGCACTCCGCAATGAAATGGTTCTTTTCATGACAATTGAAGCAAGACCTCACTTTTTGAGTCCCCTCTTTGCCATAGCTAGACTTGGTCTTCTCCTCAACATATGCCTTGTCCTTGGGAGGATTCTTCCAAAACTTTTGCACGGCAAGAGAAATGACATCCTTAAGCATGGGGTCATATTCTTGATCCTTCAAAGGGGACAAGTCCTCAATGTATGCTTCTTGATTTTCAGCCTCCCTTGATACTACCTTGGACTTCAAAGCAACTGAAGCACCTTTGTGCATTCCCATAGCCCTAGCTCGATTGTCAATAGCATTCTTTGTTTGCAAGGAGCTAATTTCTTGCATCACTTGGGTTGAGGTCAAGGATGCAAAGTCATGTCTTCCGAAGGCTCTTGATATCCGCGGGCTCAAATGGCATGAGAGAAAGAATGTACTTCCTCTTGATCCAAGCATCATCAATGTACTTGGCACCAACATTATTGAATGTGGTGGCAAGTGTCTTGAGCCTTCGATTCATGTCTTCATGGTTCTCACCATCATGCATATAGAATCCTTCGGCTTCATTGCTCAAGGTATCATACATATTCCTTTGCATGCTATCATTGCCCACAAACATGACGACAAGAGCATCCCATGTTTCCTTGGCGGTGGAATATTATTGAAGATGATGCATGTGGTTTGGACCCATGGCTTGTTGAATGATGGACAGGGCGGTGTAGTTGAGTTGACAATCTATGGCTTCTCTTCCTGTCAAGTTCTTGGGATCATGTGGCTTGTATCCATCTCGAGTGACCCTCCAAAGCTCAATACAAGAAGAGTTTAAGTGAATTTCCATGTAATATTTCCAATCACCAAAAGAATGTGCATCAAGTTTAGGAGGTTATCCTCTAGGAATTATATGAGGATGTGGGACAGGAGGATCGGGAGAGTAGTGCCCCTCAACGGAGGTGTAATCGCGTTTTCCTTCCGTACCCTTATCGGTGGAGTTCTTAGCGGAAGCATCTTTAAGTGGTTCACCATTACCCCCATTCTTGGCACCCTCCGGATTTTCATCCGGGGGAGGTAAAGTGGATGACTCCGGTTCCTTGACTTTCATGAATTGCAACATGACAGATCACAACTCGTCAATTTTGTCCTCCATGGACGAGGTCAAGGAATTTTTCAATTCCTTGAGATCATCCGTAGTGACTTGTGCCGCGGAACCGTTGTCAACCGTATCACCATTCATACTAAACTCTTAGGCGGTTAAGCCCATAATAAGAGCCGAGGCTCTGATACCAATTGAACAGATAGTATGGGCACCGATAGGGGGGTGGATAGGTGCTACGACTAATTTTTTATTTTTTTCTTCAAGATTAGGCTTGACACAAAGGTAAATTCTCTACATAATTCAACTAAGGTGAATTTACCTATATGACAAGAACAACAATAAATACAATACAAGTAAAGTAAAGGATAAGAGAATGAGATAACCGATAGGAAGCACGCAGAGCAACGATGTATTTCTGAATTCCTCCTTGTTAAGGGAGTACGTCTCATTGGAGGGGTGTGAGTTTTACCACAAAGGCATACTCAACGCAACAAAGGCCTCACCCTATTCTCCGATGAACCCCGCCACAAAGGCATATTCCACCTTCCACTATTGATCCCCTTTGAGGCGGGAATCAAGTCCTTTACAAACAAGTTTGGGGCACACACACCCACAACCAAATTGTGGCCTCCCAACAATAACAAGAATCACCAAGAGTAGCAAGATGTCTAGGTTCTCCACAAGAGGAAACCCTAGACTAGTTCCCCTCAAGCAAATGAGGGGGGAAATTAAAACTGGTTGGTGAAGACGTAGACCGGGGCCTTCTACTTCAATCCTCCGAAGATCAACACTTTTGGGTGGAGGGATTGGGAGATCTAGCAAGGTGGCTAAGCTCTAGCAATGGTGAGATCTATTCTGGAAGAGCTATCTGGAGGTAGGTGGAGAATAGGGGGTATTTATACCCCTCATAAATTTTAGAGCCGTTGGAGACAATTCTGCAAAAGTCACACCGGAGACTCCGGTCTGAAAAGTTTCCGCGCAGCTCCAGACCGGAGACTCCGGATAGTATCCGGTGTGTCTCCGGAGTGACTCTAGCGGGTGACACCAAAACTCTAGCTTCACTTCATGCTTGGGAATCGACGATTCCGGAGACTCCAGTGCGTCATACCGGAGACTCTGGTGCGGACTCTGCCTTTGCCTTGACTCCTTCACGCAGAGCCTGTCTAGGCTCCAGCGATCAACACAAGAAGGTGAAAGTCCAGAGACTCCGAAGTATCTGCGGTAAGTTACCGGAGAGAGTCCAGCAGGTGACACCACATGTGCAGCAAGGCTCCTTCTCAGAAAAAACTCCACACGGAGACTCCTGTGTATCTCCGGTACGTCTCCGGAGTGAGTCCGGCAGGTGAGACCAGACTCGCAGCACAGGTTCCTTCTCGGAAAAGCTCCATACCGGAGACTCCGGTCTGGAAGACCGGAGACTCCGGCCTGGAATAAAATTCCAGCAGGAACACCTCTATTGATCTTTGTCCTTTTTGGTACTCAACACCACCATATGAAATATTATCGATAGACCCTGAAAAACATCAACGCACTTAATAGTATACGTGTGTTGTTAACTAACATCCAAACAAGATGACTTAGGTGCATTTGCACTTTCAAAGTGGCCATACAGAAGACTGTGGGTCCTCCGTCATGAACAGGGTGCTGTGTACGAAGGTTGTCACTATGTATAGCGTCATCACCACTAATTCCGCATTGTAGATGAGAAGGCTGCAGGACCCCGCTAATTGTAGATGAGCAGGCTGCAGGCCCCAGCCGGTTGTAGATGAGAAGCTTGCGGGCCCTAGCCGGCGGCCGTACTACAGCCGACCCACCGTGTAATTAGTCAGCCTCTAGATAATGCGAACTGGGAGCCCTAGAGAAGGGAGGAAAAAACCAACTAACACCCATAAAGAGAAGAGAGGTCAAGGGCTACTCCAAACAGCTCGAGGAGCAAACCTGTAAACAATATCACTGGTTCATACACCCCGGCAGGAATAAGGGTTTCACATCTAACGAGGACCATGAACCTGGGTACATGATACGTCCATTTTGCATCACTATTTTATATGATAATTTCCCGCTATTATTTTCCCTATTAGAGCACTATTCTTATATTATTTCGTTGTTTTCTTTGTGTTTTACAGTTTTGCGGAATTATTTATCAGAGTGAGAAAACGGCTAGAAAAAGCACCTGTCGGAAGGGATATTTTATGGACGCCAGAAAAATCGGGAAAGTCATAAACGAGGTTTTGTCAGAAATCGTCGGGGGGACCCGAAGGGCTGCCAGAGAGGAGCCAGGGGCACCCAGGCGCTTGCCCCCTCTTGGTCGCGCCTGGTGGGCCCCTAGGAGCCTCATGCCCCCTCTTCGGCTCTCCTTCGGAGGTACTTACCCCCTGTGACCTAAAAATCTCGAGAGTCACTTCGTAGAATTTTCCCGCTGCCTCTTCGTGACGGAAACGACAGAGAGAAGAAAACACATTCCTGGCGGGAAGATTCTGCTGGGGAAATTCCCGTCCGGAGAGGGAATCATCACCACCGTCGCCGTCATCGCACTTTGCATCATCAAGATCATCATTGTCATCGTACTCACCATCATCCTCACCATCCATCTCCGTCCCGCTGTAACAATTAGACTTCTATATCGTTGGTTTCCACTAGATCTCTCTCCCTGTGTGAATTACTTGTTTTTAGTTGATGCTTATGAGATTTATCGGTGTGTACACTTTTATGATCAGATTGGTATTCATCCATTTATCACCTCTGATCATGTTCACATTTTCTAGGCTTGTAATATGCACATAGCTTATTACTCCCCCATAATGTGATAATCCATTTTTTTTAACAAGAGGCAAAGAAAATAAATTCAACTAGAGAAAGTTAATGGACATTTAGAAATGAATTTATCATGAGAATGACATACCACATAGAGAATAGATAATATTGATATATCAACACTAAGTGGTATTCCTCATGTACACACATTTTAGGATAGTAAAGTGCAAAGCATATTACTCCCCCAAAATGGAATAGTCCATTAATCTCCCAAAGAGACAACTAAGATAAGCAATGAAAGAAATGAAGGCTCAACACAAAGAACACAAGTACATGGAGTGCAAACCAACAAACATAACTAGATTACTCAAGATAGGTAAGTAGGAAGCACAACATATACAAACACATGCTAGAAACAAAACTAACATATGCAAGGGACCAAGCAACTTTCAAAGTATATAGAATTAAATACAAGTTACCGCTTGGAGGAACATTGGGTAAGAGATATATATAATCCAAGTGACTTGGCTTGAGGAAATATAATTGATGAAGATCCCTTAATTCTTCATAAAATAGCCAAGTCTCCAATGCCCTCCAACACACCTATTGATCAAGTTTGAGCTTGTTGGTCCCCAACCAAGTTGGGTCCTAAGAGGTTAGTCACAATAGGTTTGGCAACCCAAATGGTTCTTTTCTTGACACCACTTGGAGTACCAACATACTTGGCAAACACATTGCCCACATTATCCTTCCTAATAGAATAAACATCATCAACAAGGATAGGGTTGGATAATGTACCATTAGTGCATGAAGAAGCAAAGTGTCCCTTCTTGCGACAAAGGTAGCAACAACGACTCTTTTCTTTCTTCTCAATAGGCTTCTCAACAAGAGGAGCATTGGCTTGAGTCTTCTTAGGAGGTGGCCGTTGTTCAACTTGTGGTTGAGCATGAGATTGAACAAGAGGCCTCTTCCCTAGTTGCTTCTCACTAAGAGGCTTCTTCTTCAAAGGGCAAGATCTAACATGGTGCCCTTCAATCTTGCACTTGAAGCAAATAATCTTGGCCGGATCTTTGACTTGTTCTTGGCCCTTCTTCTTGTCAATAATGGACTTGTTCTTGAGATGGGAGTTGAATCCAAGTCCACTCTTGTCATTGGGAAGTCTTCGCACTCTCAACATCTTGTCAAGTGTGGAACTCCCTTCATGACACTTTTCCAAGTCTTTCTTCAAAGAAGTGACTTGGGCCTTGAGCTCTTTAATTTCCTCTACATGGTTAGAATCAACACAAGAGCTAGAGGAAGTAGATGCTTCATTGTTAGAGCAACAAGGCAAGGAAAGCAATTCATCACAAGATGTAGAAACATTATGGGAGGATGAATTACTAATACGAGCACAAGTCAATATAGCATTATTAGAAGATATTGTGCTAGTAACCACATGAGGCTCACAAGATGTTACCTTTGTAGTGATAGCCTCAAGAGCTAATTTTAGCTTGGTATGGGATGCTAGAAGATCCTCATGAGAGCTAGATAGCTTTTCATGACTCTCTTCCAATTTCCCACACTTGCTAGTCATTAACTCAAGTTGAGCCCTTAGCTCAACATTCTCCTTCAAAATAGATGCTTCACAAGATGTGGAGTTAGTAGCACAAGCATCATTAGAAATAGAAGAAGATAACTTGGCAAGCTCATTATTTAACCTAGAGTTTTCCTCAATTAGATTAGCATTGCCAATAACAAATTCAACCTTTTCATTTTTAAGCACTTTATATTTAGCATTGGTATGGTCACGTGCTTTAGTGAGATAGGGTATTTGTTCATCATAGAGCTCCTCGATAGATTCAAGTTTCTCCTCAAGAGTAACTCGGAGCTCATACTCTTCCTCAAGAGACATAGTGAGGGATGCCTTTTCATCGGCATCACTTCTTTCAATCTCACCTTTAGTTTCAATTATTTTAGCGCTATAAATAGCAAAAGCCAATATTTCACTAAAAGGAGTGATAGCTTTACTACCTTTAGGGAGATCAAGAAGAACCAACTCACCCTTCTCCATTAAGGAGGCTTCGTCCTCAAACTCTCCATAAAATATATCCTCATCCTCATCCTCATCCTCATCATCACAAGATGTAGTGGGTTCCAAAGGTGGAGATACCTTTGAATCCCTAGCCATAAGGCACATATGAGAAATGGATGGCGATGATGAAGATATACTAGAAGCGCCATTAAGGTCCATGTCTTGTTCCACCAAAAGGTGGGATTCCTCTATATTGTTAGGCACACAAGTACTAGAGGAAATAGAAGCATTGTTTTCATGAAAACAAGACATAGGAAGCATATCATCATGAGATTTAGTTGAACAACTATTACATGATATGCAAGGACTATCAACACTAGCATGTATGAAATTTTGAGTGCTAGAAGATATTAAGTCCAAAGATAGATCATTGCAATGGGATAGGGATGAAGTATAGTCAATAGAAAATTCACTATCCACAATGCAATTTCTATCACCACTCACCATATCATTACCTTGTGACAAATCACATGTTGGTGGAGTGGAGAAAGATGTGAACTCATCACGGCCGGAAGTGGATGGAGAACAATCATCCTCAATAATATTGGACACATCATATATATCTTGAAGTTTTGTCCATAGCTCATGAGCGTTCCGAAAAGGCATGATTAATTCAATAACTACATCGCTCAAAAAGGACAAGAGACCATTAGATACAAAAGTATCGAGATAAGAGTTTTCCTTATCCTCTAAAGATAAATCTTGAGAATCCTTTGGAGGAGGAAAATCCATATCTACAATTCTCTTAACATACTTTGGACCCATGTCCGTAAGAAATTTAAGAATGCGAATTTTCCAAACATCAAAGTTTCTACCATAGAATATAAAAGCGGAATCATGTTCTATTTCTCTAAACGACATCGTACTCTCTAGGATGTAAAGCCTAATAAAGAGAGACGAGGCTCTGATACCAATTGAACGGACAACGACGTCGCCTAGATGGGGGGGGGGGTGAATAGGCGATTAAAACTTTTCCGGTTAATGCTTGCTAAATGCGGAAATAAACTAGGTGTTTAAATTAACAAGCATACAACCTAAATATTCTATGGTCAACTAGATGAACCAACAACTTATGCTAAGCAAGACAAGTAACAAGGTGATAGCAAGATATATAACTTCAAGCTCGAAGGCTATCACAATGTAAATTGCATAAGTAAAAAGCTCGGGTATAGAAATAACCGAGGCACACGGAGACGAAGATGTATTCCCGAGTTCCTCCCACAAAGGGGAGTACGTCTCGTTGGAGGGGTGTGAGCTCACCACGAAGGCCTACTCAACGCCACAAAGGCATCACCCTATTCTTCGATGAACCCCGCCACAAAGGCCTAGTTCACCTTCCACTATTGGCAACCTTCAAACCCAAGGCACGCATCCACAACTCAATTGGAGGCTCTCGGTGTCACCACAATCTTGGGGCACGCATCCACAACTCAATTGGAGGCTCCCAAGAACACCACAAGTCGTCTAGGGTCCAAGACCCAAGAGTAACAAGCTCACAATCTTTCACTTCCACGAATCCTCGTGGAGAGAGCAAACCGATGCAACCGATGCAAATGGCAAGAGCACAAGTGCTCAAATCCTTCACTCTCAAATTCCAACAAAGCAACAAATGCTTATGGGGGAATAAGAGAGGAAGAACAATGGAGGAGAAACACCAAGAACTCCAAGATCAAGATCTACTAAGTTTCCCTCACTAAGAAGGAAGATGGATTGGTGGAAATGTAGATCTAGATCTCCTCTACCTTCTCCCTCAAAGATATGCAAGAATCATAGGAGGGATTGGGAGAGGGGCAAGCTTTCCAAGGTCAACAATGGTGGGGGAGAGGGAGAAAAACGTGCTTGGAAGACTTGGGGACCAATGGGGAAGAAAGCCCCCTTAAATAGGTCCCCACAAAAACTAGCCGTTTGTGCAGGAATTTGGGACCGGAATATGCGGTCCAAGTTTGGACCGGAATATCCGGTCTCAAGATCTGCTCGAAACCTGTTGACTTTAACCGGAATATCCGGTCCCATTGGAATAATCCGGTACCAATAATCCGGGTCAACTCTGTGAGCAAATTGGTCTGAAAACTGCCCAAACCGGAATATCCGGTATGCCCCGAATAATCCGGTTCAAATAATCCGGTTCACTCCAGAAGGTTCAAGCTTCCAGTCCTTAGCCATTTTTCGCAGCAACCGGAATATCCGGTCCAGGATGAATAATCCGGAACAAATAATCCGGTTGACTCCAGTAGCTCCAAGCTTCCAGTCCTTAGCCATTTTTCGCAACAAACTCCAAAACCGGAATATCCGGTTTGAGATGAATAATCCGGCTCCAAATAATCCGGCTCATCTCTGTCCCGAATATGGACCAAAACTACCCTAACCGGAATATCCGGTTGCCCGGAATAATCCGGTTAGAATAATCCGGTTGAGTTCTGAAACAGAGAGGCTGAACTAGAAACCCCATAACTTTTGCAAATGAACTCCGAACGAGGTAAATCCAATTGCATTGGAAAGATAACAGCAAGGAGTATCCAAACAAAAAATGAAAATATTGATACCTCAAAGTATGGAGAAGTTACCACACATGGAAGGTGTGGGAACATTCTCAAAGACGAACGAAATATTTTCACCACCGAAAACGCAACAAGTTTTTCTTACGAAATCCGTTTTCGAGAAGCCAAGGCTTGTCATGAAGATCACGACAAGCACTAAAACCCAAAGGAGACATAAGCCAAATAAGAACCAAGAAAGATGATATGCAAAGTATGCAAAGGTTTGAGCTCTCCATAACGATTCGATCGAGTTACTCACTTGAGAGCCCCTCTTGATAGTACGACTATCTATCCTATAACCCGGTCTCCCAAAGACACGAGACCGGTAAAATAGAAAACCTATCAAGATTATACCTTTGCCTTGAGCATTCCACTTGAGCTAGATGATGACGATCTTGACTCTCTCAAGTTGGATCTTCTTTCTTGATTGCGCTTGCTAGCACAAACTCCGCTTGATGAAGACTTGCAAGTTGCTCCCCCATACACCATTATGGGAGAGACTAGCTCCCCCATACACCATTATGGGAGAGACCCTTCGGCAAATCTTCACAAGGCCACAATCTCCAAAAGGGTGGCAAGCATCAAGCATAGGATATCTTCTAGATGCTTCACTTGAGCTTCCACGTCAAGCTAGATGACGAACACCGCTTGACGACGACAAAGACCATGGGCTAGGAAATCTTCCTTTTGGTTCATGCCCATGGAAAGATACCTAACCACACATAGAGATGCGACACACACATATCATGGGTTAGTTCACAAAGCTATATCGACAATTGCTTACCATACCATGAGATACACAATCCCACTTGGTACAACTTGTAGCTTTGTGTGTTGATCGCTTGCTTGATCAACCTTGTATCTTTGCTTAACACTTCTAAATATGATGTCTTGAAGATGATAATGCAAGATCACCTAATCCTTTTTCTTCAAGACAAACTAGCAATAAGCTCAACTCAATCCATGACCATTCTTCATATAAAACCTTGAAAGAAACAATGGCCATTAAGGAAGCTAATAGAGTTCAACACATGAACTCCATTATTTCCCATGGACAAGATCTACAAAGATAACTCAATGCAAACATTAGTCCATAAGGATTGTCATTAATTACCAAAACCACATATGGAGGAACCATGCGCTTTCACTTGGATGCAAGGGAAGAAGAATACCCCTTGCAGTCCAGCCAGCCTATTGCGCCGGAGACGGACACGAGGGAAAGGGCGGAAGCAGCAGAGCCGGAAGTTGGAGGCCCTTCTAACATCCCGAAGGAGGAGCCCATACCCAACTTTGACCCGAAATTCAAGGTAAAACAAGAAGAACACTTTGACGAACACGGATATATCCATCCGTGGGCGACAAAGCACTTCGCTCCAGCTCCCTTAATCCGTCCTTGGCCGCAAGCGGACATATTGTTAGGAATAACTTCGTGTTCTCGCCTCGGCAGTTCATCCAAGACGACCTTTGCCACGTCGGGATTCTCTTTGCTGACTATGCAAAGGAATTCAACGAGAACTTGGCAAGCCTACAAAAAATGATCCAGGTAATATCTCTAGCCTCCAAGCATTTGCCAAATGTATTCTTTTTTTGACTTAATGCTTTTATCATTGACCTTGCTTGTTTTTTGGCTTAAGCGTTTTGTCTCTTTTCCATGTTTCAGCAAACTGCCGAAAGTATCAACATGGAAGTTTTTTTTAGCAAACTTACCATCAAGAATAAGGAGGTAAAATCTCTCCTTAACATTCTTGAAGAGAAAGATTCGGAGCTGGCCTCCGTTCAACAAAAGCTGGATGAATCAGCAGGTAATTTCACTGCCGTCTTTGTGATAGAAAATATTCTAAGTCCTTTTCCGAGTTTTAACTCTTCATTTTCCTTGCTTTTCAGCTGCTTTGGCAAAAGCCAAACAAATAGCTGAAGATGTCGGCAATGCCGAGAATCTCCGAAAAGAGAACATGGAACTTCACAAAATCAACGTGAAGCTCCAAAAAGACCTGGAGGCTAGCCAGCTGGCTGTCGGGATCGCCGAGTCCAAGGCTTCCAGCCAGGCTGAGAAGGACAAGGCCACCATCCAGGACTTAGAGAATTCCCTAAATCAGCGCCTTGAAGAAGGTGTTGAAATGGACAGGATTCTCGGTAAGTTTATAACACTTTTACCAGATTTTTTTCCTTTTCCTCCTCTGTTTTTTCTAACTTTCTTTTGTTGGTTTAAACAGAGGGAAACCCCTTGCTTACCCGGATTGATCGAATCCAGGCTTCTGGGAGAGTCTTCGTCACGCTGAAGTCTGCGGGGATGTTACTTATCAATAAGTACATTCCCGACAAAGCAGGAGAACTCTCGGAAGTAAGCAAACTCCCGGAGGCGATCAAGGAGGTGGCGAACCGGAAGGAGTCCTTGTTTCTCTCCGCGGCTCGTGGTGGTGCACGCATGGCCCTTGGGCTCATGCGTATGCACTATGCCACTGCCAAATCTTGGCGCGTGGCGACCGGTATCCCTCAAGGATACACGGACACTCAGCGGGCCAGCATCTTCAACTCTGTCAAAGGCCATGCTACCAAGATAGCACAGATGGTGAACATCTCCACCTTCTACCCTGAGGAGGAAATTCCGACAACTCCTGAGGAGTCCAGCAGCAAGGAGGAGGACTCGGATCCCGAAGAGGCCGCTTGAATCCTGGGTAGATGGCAGGAAAAATAGAAGCATTACCATTCTCTCAAATGTAACCTTATTTTGATGCTATCTATCATTTGTATAAACAAGTATCCCGCTTTTGCAGTAAAGTTTTAAATATTTGCAAGATTTGTCGGGTTTTAATTCCTTTGCCTTGTAAGCTCTATGTTTATATGTTTTGACTGTCCTTAGTGTTGAAATGGCTCAATAGTACTTGATCTTCATGCCAAGTGACTGTGTTTAACCTATCAGTCGAAACTCGGAAACATGGATTGTACTAAGGCATTTTTACTTACTAATTTCAGTGACCCAACACATAAACAATCAGATAATACTTAGAGAAAAGTAAGGAATTTTGAAATAGTATGAAACTCAGGCACGCAGGCACAATCTGGGTTTCCTTAAGCCTCCTTAGGCTGCAAAGCATTCAGTTTTATAACTCCGAGCACGCAGGCACAATTTGGGTTAACATTGAGTATTTTGAAATATCATTGGTAAATAGATAAAAACGTACTTATGTTTTGTACAAAAATAAACAGATAAAACAGTAACGCATGAATTCCGACAACTTTATTTCATGATCTCAAAGATGTTTACATAGAAATTGAACTAAGTGTAGAAGGGACGTAACTGCTGTATGCTCCAGGGTCTCTTTGTTTCTCCTAGTTCGACATCTATCTTTCTCTTTCTTTTGCGATTCGGTCTTTTGGGGTCATCCTCCATATCCCGAATATCTACAAGATAGTAATATCCATTTTGCATAGCCTTGGTAATGACAAATGGTCCCTCCCAAACTGGGGCTAATTTGTGCTTTCTTTCCTGCACCAATCTTAGCACTAGGTCACCTTCTTTGAAAAACCGATGCCTGATTTTCGTCGTAATCCTTGCTGATAAATGCCGCATCTTTGAAGCACAAGCTCTCGTTCCTCTTCTAAAAGATCGACGACATCCTGTTGTGCTCTTTTGGCGTCCGAGTCCTCGTAAGCCTGCAGTCTTGGGCTATCATGGAGCATATCCGTTGGAAGCACTCCTTCCGCGCCAGAAACCAGGAAAAATGGTCGTTCGAATACTCCAAAGCACGGAAGGCAGTTCTTCTACCCATGCTCCAGCTGCTCTATGAAGATGAGATTCGAGTCTTGGGCGTATTCCCTGCAGGATTGAGCTATTCATTCTTTCCACCTGCCCATTGGATTGTGCGTGAGACACAGATGCAAGATCTAGACGTATTCCCATTTGTCGGCAATATTTTGCCAACTCTCCAATAAGAGAAATTTGTCCCGTTGTCCGTGATTATGCTGTGTGGAACGTCGTATCTCATGACTACGTCAATGATGAAATTTCTGGCAGTCACACCGTCAAGTTTTTTTATGGGTTTCGCCTCCACCCACTTGGTATACTTATCCACTTCAACGAGTAGATGTGTAAGTCCACCTCTTGCAGTTTTGAATGGTCCCATCATATCTAGCCCCCAGACCGCAGATGGCCATGTAATGGGGATAGTTTTGAGTGCTTGGGCTGACATATTCGTCTGCTTGGCGTAATACTGGCATCCGGCACATGCGTTAACTATGTTTTCCGCGTCTATCTTGGCTGTGAGCCAGAAAAACCCTGCACAGAATGCTTTTTTGACTATGCCTTTTGATTGAGCATGATGTCCGCAATCTCCTGCGTGGATTTCTTGCAAGATTTCTCGGCCTTCCTCTGGCGAAATACATCACTGAAAAATTCCGATAGTGATGCGTTTATACAGGCAACCATTGATTACCGTGTATCCTTTGCATCTGCCTTTGCAAGACCTCGTCTGCTCCATCCGGGAACTTCTGATCAACTAAGAAGTTTAACTATGGAATTGTCCAATCCGGATTAACGAGCAGAACTTCAATTGACTCGGAAACAAGAGGAAAATCAACATCTCCACCTTTGATCGATGGTTCGTGCAAGTGTTGGACAAACACACCAGGTGGTAGGGTTTGCACTCTTTCCGATCCCATGCGGGCTAATGCATCTGTGTTCCAATTTTCTTCCCTTTTGATATGAAGTACTTCAAATCATAGGAAGAAAATGGCAAACTCGTCCACAGTTCTCCGATATTCGGCCATTAGGGGGCTTTTAGCATCCCATGTTTGGTTTAGCTGATGCTGCACCAAGTCCGAGTCACCGTAACAAAGTATACATTTGACACCAAATTCTTTTGCAATATGCAAGCCATGAAGCAGAGCTTCGTATTCTGCCACATTGTTGTTGGCGTTGAAGTGTATTTGTAATACATACTCCATAATGTCACCTTTTGGAGACTTAAGCACTACACCAGCACCGGCGCCTTCTTTCATCTTGGATCCGTCAAAATGCATGATCCAGTATTCCGACTCCGGAATTGGTGTGTTTTCCATTTCTTCTGTCCAATCAGCGAAAAAATCTACCAACACTTGGGATTTAATTGCTTTCCTGGGTTGGTACTTAATGTCAAACGCAGCGAGCTCGATGCCCCATTTAGCAACTCGGCCAGTTGCATCCGCATTGTTGATAATATCCCCTAGTGGTGCTTTGCTTACCACTGTTATGGAATGTCCTTGGAAATAGTGGCGGAGTTTCCGAGATGCGAAAAACACGCCATATGCCAGCTATTGATAATGTGGGTACCTTTTCTTTGACTCGGAGAATACTTCACTAACATAGTACATTGGATGCTGATCTGGTATACTTTGTTCATCTTTCCGCCTTTCCAAAATTATCACCGCGCTGATAACCCTGTTTGTTACGGTAAGGTACAATAACATGGGTTCTTCGTCTTTCGGGGATGCCAAAATCGGAGCTTTCATCAAGGTTTCTTTCAGCTGGGTTAATGCCTTGTCCGCCTCTTCTGTCCATTCAAATTTGTCGGATTTCTTCAACAACTTTTATAATGGTAGAGCTTTATCTCCTAGCCTGCTTATAAACCTGCTGACTGCGGCTGCAGAACCCGTCAATCTTTGTACATCTTTTAAACACGTAGGCTTTGTTCTGTTCAAGATTGCCTTGCTCTTTTCCGGGTTTACTTCTATTCCTCCGTGAGAAACCACTAGTAGAAAACTGCCTTTCTATGGAAGGCTTTCTGTGGCGCACCAGAGAGTGGTGCGCCATAGGAATTTAATTCTGTGGCGCACGCCAAAATATGTGCCACAGAAATGTTGGATTCTGTGGCGCACGGGGGAAGGGTGCGCCACAGAACATTTGCAGGCGAGCATTTCTGTGGCGCACGTAATCTGGTGCGCCACAGAAATGTGGTATTCTATGGCGCACGGGCTCTGGTGCGCCACAGAAATGTGGTATTCTATGGCGCACGGGCTTTGGTGCGCCACAGAATCCAACATTTCTGTGGCGCACCAGCCACACATGGAGCCACAGATTTTTTTTTCTTCTCTCCACACCCCCCCCCCCCCGGGAACGCCTTTTCTAGTTTTTGACGGAAGAGTTGCCGGTCTAAAAAGCACCAAAAAATTAATCCCTTATAGATGCACGGAGAGTTTAAGGTCTACTTTTTTATCAAATTTTGAAATATGAATTTCGACTTTCTGAGCAAAAGTTCGTTAAAAAAAGTAAAATGGGCATAACTTTTGCATACGATGTCGAAAAAAATGATCAAGATATCAAAAAAAACTAGAGAGAAAAAGGAATCCAACCTCACTCGCCTTTGGCCTGTGAGCTTTTTTTAGAATCGCCAAATTCCAAAAGGAAAAAAAGTTATGGCCGTTTGAAGATTTTTGACTAGAAAATAAAAAAAAGAAAAAAAAAACTGTGGCGCACCCTTCACTTGGTGCGCCACAGAATTGTTGGGCAGGATTTTCGAATCCTGCCTCCTCCCCTCCTCTTCTTCCTCTTCTTTCCATTCTCCTCTTCTACCCTTCTCCCCTCCTCTTCTTCCCTTCTCCCCTCCACTTCTCATCTCCCCTTCTCTCTTCTACCTCTCCACTTCTCTCCTCCACCTACTACTCCACCTCTCCTCCTCCTCCTCCTCTACCACCACCACCTCTCATCCTCCTCCTCCTCCTCCTTCTCCACCACCACCACCTCTCCTCCTCCTACTCCACCACCACCACCACCCCTCCTCCTCCACCACCACCTCCGGCGAGCTCCTCCTCCTCCTCCTCCACCACCAACTCCGGCAAGCTCCTCCTCCTCCTCCTCCTCCTCCTCCACTAACTCCGGCGAGCTTCTCCTCCACCAACTCCGGCGAGCTCCTCCTCCTCCTTCTCCTCCTCCTCCTCCTCCTCCACCACCACCACCACCTCCGGCGAGCTCCTCCTTCTCCTCCTCCACCAACTCCGGTGACCCCATCCTCCACCCACCACCGACCAAGCCACCTAAGCCCACGGTCACAATGACATCCGACGAGCTCCGGCGAAATTTCAAAATTTCGTCGAAATTCCGGCGGCCAGATCTAGATCTAGATCTGGCCGGCTTTTTTTTTGAAATTCAAAAAAAAATTCTATGGCGCACGACCACGGTGCGCCACAAAAAAAAATTCTATGGCGTGAATTCTGTGGCGCACCCCTCTGGCCCCTAGTTGCGCCACATAATTGCAAAATGGTGTGCCACAGATAAGGCTTTCTGTACTAGTGAACGATAAAACCCAAAAGCTTTCCTGAGGGAACCCCGAATACGCACTTTAATGGATTCAACTTCATTTTATAAGTGCGCAAAGTTTCGAAGGTTTCTCGTAGATCTTCAAGGAGTGTGTCCTTTTCTTTGGAAACTAAGGCAATGTCATCCACGTAAACATGGTCATTTTTGCCGATTTGACTATGCAAACAACGTTGCATGCAACGCTGGTAAGTAGCACCTACGTTCTTCAGGCCAAAAGGCATGGTTATGTAATAGTATGTTCCATCCGGGGTTATGAAGGAAGTTTTGATTTGATCTTCCTCCTTCATACGTATTTGATGGTACCCAAAATAAGCATCCAAAAAGCATAAAAGCTCAGAGCCAGCAGTGGCATATATTATTTGATCGTTTCGCGATAACGCGAACCTATCTTTTGGACACAATTTGTTCAAGCCGGTGTAATCTATACACAGCCTAAGAACAATACTGTCTTTCTTCGGGACTAATATTGGGTTCGTAGACCAGTCAGTATGTATAACTTCCCGGATAAAATCATATGCTAAAGCCGGATAATTTCCTTGCCTATAGCCTTCCGTCTTCTTCCATCAAAACGACGGAGACCTTGCTTGACGGGTTTTGAACATGGAATCACTTCCAATTGATGCTCAGCAAGTTCCCTGGGCACTCCCGGCATGTCCGCAGGACACCGGGCAAAAATATCTCAGTTCTCACGGAGGAACTTGATGAGCGTGTCTTCCTATTTGTCGGTCATACCAGTTCCCACTACGAAAATTTTTGTCGGATCTTTGGGATCTAGGATAACCTGTCTTGTGTTTTCCGATGCCTTGAATCTATCTGCCGGCTTCCGGCTTTCTTTTCCTGCCGGCATTTCTGTCGGCGATACTTCCTTTGCCAGTTCTTTCAATTCCTCCTTTGCTAACACTTGTTCCGCGCAAAGGGTGTTTCCTTTTTCCAGCTCGTTCACCAATTTGAAATCTCTTGAGATGGTAATTACTCCTCCCTTTGGCCCTGACATCTTCAGCTTGTTATAAATATAATATAATCTTGCCATGAATTTGGCGAAAGCTGGACGTCCGAGTATTGCATGGTATACACTTCCAAACGGCACCATCTCGAATGAGATTTTTTTCCTGTCGGAAGTGTTCTCTTTCTCCGAAGGTTACATCTAGGGAAATTTCTCCTAAGGAATGTGCTTGTCTGCCAGGAACAATGTCGTGAAAACGTATGTTGCTGTGATTGAGCTGGGTCTCGGAAATTCGCAGATGCTTCAGTTTTTCTAGGTACATAATATTTATGTAGATCTTCCATTCATCAGCACTCCCTTTAGCCTAGTGTTTTGAACAATAGGGCTTATGATTAAAGCTTGCGTGCTGGGTTCTGGGATGTTTCCGGGATGATTTGAATGATCCCAGGTAATTAGCGTATTGGAATACTTCAAGAATTTGGGCGTTGGTGGAACAACCGCGTTAATTTCTCGAAGTGTTCGCTTTGCTTGTTTTGATGAGGGAGTTTCCATGAAAGTTAGGTTGCATTCTCCATCAACTCGCGGGAATTTTGGCTCGCCTTTTCGTTGTTGTTCCTGGATTTTTTCATCAGTGTCCGATTCACTATCTTCTTTCTCAGCTTCTGGCTTTTTCTTGTTGAATTTCCTTTTGGAATTCTTTCCTTTATTCCCGGATCCTGCAGTGCCCTTCATATGCTTGTTGAGGCGACACTCGCTTCCCAAATTGCGAATGGTGGACACAGTTTTCCGACTTAATCTTTTCCCATTCTTCCTTAGAGTAGGAGATAGGTTCTGTTCTTCATCATTTTCATTTGCCGCCAGTATCCTTTCCAAAGATTAAATTTACTTCCTTGAGTTTTGTCTGTACTTCTGGAGTAGTCTTCTTTTCAGAACGTGGCGTCTTTTTGGCCTGAACCAAAGCATCGATATTTCCACCTCTCGCTCTGATGTCGTCTTTGGCCGCTGCATGCTCATTGGCGGTGGTAAGCATAGATCCGAGATCTTTGTGCTCCTTTGAACCAACCATGAACGGTACGAGGCCAGGTTTAGTCCATTGATGAAAGCATGCATTGCTTGTACATCACTTACCCCAGAGCAGATATTTTTCATTGATGTCCATCTTGATATAAAGTCGACGTACGACTCGTCTTCAAACTGGACGCAACGATTTAGCTGGTTGATGCTCTTAGGGCATTTGTACGTACCCCGAAAGTGCTGAGCAAATACTCTAGCCATATCATCCCAGCTATCCACGGTTCTTGACGGAAGCCCGTTGATCCAATCTCTAGCTCCATCCAGCAACATTAGGGGGAGAAATTTCACTGCTTCCAGGTCTGTCCCTTTGTTGATCTGAACGGCAGTATAGTAATCTGAGAGCCACGTATCCGGGTTTGTACTTCCGGTGTACTTTTGGTAAGTTGGACCAACTTTGGCAAAGCCAGAATGTTGGTTATTCTTCGGATCCTGTCAGTGAAACACTTGGGTCAAAATTATAGATCATCTCTTTCCACCTTATCGATGTGTGCGGAATATCTGTCGGCTGAATGGACAGAGGGGGATCTGCTCCTTTCTGGCCCATTGTTGCGCGAGTGCGCTCTTCCGGGATTATCTCTATTTCGTCCGTTGTCGTGTCCTTTGGAATAAGGTGGAGTTCTACTCCTTTGCCTTTCTTTGTTCCTAGGAGGAGTACGGGATCTCTCACGCTTGTGAGGATTTTCATATCTTCCGGATTTTTCAGCTGGGCGTCTCGGAGGCGGCATCATTTTTCCGCCTTTCCGGTTTTGTTCCTCCCGATCTTTATGGTCACGGGGTTTATTTCCGCCTTTCGGCATATGGGATCCCGTTCTGTGCGCTTCATCCCAATTGTCCGGGATTTTCTTGTCCTTCTTAGGATCTCCCTTCTTTTCCTTAGAATCGACTGAATCTCCAGGTTCGCCAGGTCCAGGTGCTGCAGCGGCACAAGTGGCAGTTTTACATAGGGCCGAGTCGTCGTACAACTTCCCTGATCTTGCCTGTCCTCGCTGTTGCTGTTGCAATGCTTTACCCAGGAAAGCATACACTCCCTGAAGATTTTCATCTTTGGAGTACAGATCATCATTAAGGATGGCGAACGTGGCTTCCGCGCTTTCAGCTGCGGTTTTTATAGATTCGTTCGCCCTTGGCATTTACGTCGTCAACCTGTCTTTGCCAAGAAGGGTTTTGCAATCGTTCCTTTGCTAGTAGCACATCCGGCCTTGCGATTCCGGGTAATCTTGTGGGTTTTATCCCGGACATATTCCGTCTTTCAAATTCTTCAATTTCCTCCTGCTTTTCTTTTACAGTAGCTTGGGCTTTGAGGAGGTTTTCTTGTGATCGGAATAGTTGTTGCTGCTGCCGCATAATGGCTTGCCTTCTGGCTTCCAGCACTTTCGGTGGCTCGTACGGTCCTACCGGGGTTTTGATCAGATCGATCTTGTCCTGTTCCGACATTTCGGGGACAGGGATTTCTTTCTTTTTCTTCACCACAGGTGTGACTCTGCTTGCTCTTACTGCTTCCAGGTTTTGGTTAGCATTATCTGCCAATTTTTTCTTCTGGAGTTTATACTGGAGTTTCTTGGCAGTCTTCTTTTTCTTCTTGGAAGAGGGAGGCTTTTTTCCAGGTTCTTCTTTTGTCAATTCTTTAACATCGGGGTAGATGGGACTAGTTTCGCCATCCTCTCTTTCCTCATTTGGTGGGGGGTGTTCTGGGGTCTTCCTCTTCCCCGGCATCCGAGTTTTCAGTCGGTTTTCCAATAAGTACTTCATGGAAGCTCCCCTGCATAGATTTAACCTTTGTTTCAAAAGCGTCTTCATCTTCGTCTTCTGGGTCTATGTCTTCTGATCCAGGTTCCGAATGTTTTCTGCTTCTTCCACGGGATTGCTTACTTCCGTGTTTTCAGCGATCTCCGAAGAGGCAGCAAATTCAGGGTTTTGGCGATCTGAGCAAAATCCGGTATCATAGTTTTGTTCAACTGGGTATAGGGCGAGTGGGATAAACTTGCTTCCACCACAGAATCCAATTGCTTCTGCACTTAATCCGATAAAGATATTTGCAGATCCAATCGGTAAAATGCAGACACTTACCAAATGATTCCATGCTGGCATGTACGATCCATTATCGAGGAACCGCCTGACGTCGTTGTCGAATTCCAGGCTTCCGACAGTTATGGTACTGCCGATTTCGCCGAGTATCCCCGATCAAATCACGCATGATGTCGCTGGCCCCACGGTGGGAGCCAACTGTCGAGACATCATAGTAGAGTTCATAGACGGGGGTTCCATGAGTCTACGGGTAGAGACGTGGGGGGACGTGGTAGTACGACGACCAGGAACACCAATTTTACCCAGGTTCGATACGCCGCAGCTAGGCGACGTTCCTACTCCTGCAATCTCACTAAATCAGGGCTGAAGCCTGAAGTATACAAAGTACAATGTGAGTAGGGTTTCGCTAACTCGGCGAGGATCCACTTCTCGGCGAGTTAGCTTCTAGCTAATTGTTTGTATCTTTCTTCTCTCCCGTACGGCTTTATATAGATAGCCGGGTTAGGGATTATAGAAAGAAAACCTAGAAGACTACGGAAAGTATCTAACTTGGAAAGGAAGGATTCCGTCTTCAACTCCAAGCCGAACCATTTTGTGCCGTGGTACGGGTTCTTCTAGAATCCGGCTTCTGTGCGTCAGCTTACTGGGCCGCCCAATGGACTGCGGTCCATTACCAAAAGGCCACCCTGGTATCCGGCTCTTTAGGACAATGCCGGATATACCCCTAATCGGTATATATCCGACAATCACCTATCCTAACAAATAGCACAGGAACACTAGATTTCCTAGATTTACTAAGATGAGAGACAATATTAGAAGCATCTTCCCAAAATATAATGTGTCCCTCTTCTATATTTTTAGAAACAAGGTCCTTTACTATTGCTATTGTAGGTTCTACAGTTATTTGTTCCTCGGGTTCTACAGGTTTCTTTGCACTTTTATTAACCACACTAGCTAACATAGAATGTTCTTTTACCTTACCAGGGAAAGGCATTTTTCAATGTAAGGTTCAGGCACAATAGAATCAATGGTATGAACTTCTATATCTCTAGCAGGAACACAATTAACAGTATCTTTATAAGGTGCATGGTACTTATCCCATTCCTTTTTGGGAATATCAATATAAGAATCAAAGGCCTTATATAAGTTTGCAACAACTTGAGAATCAAGACCATAAACAATACTAACATTATGAAAATCATCGGATGACATAAAACTTTTAATGCATTCATAATCATAATTTATACCTGACTTTCTACCTTTGTCATTCTCCCATCCTTCAGTGTTTTCTTGAATACGGTCAAGAAGATCCCATTTAGCTTCATCCTTCATACGTGTAAATGATCCAGAACAAGAAGCATCCAATAAATCCTTATCATGAAGAGAAATCCTTGCATAGAAATTATTAATAACAATATTACTAGGGAGCTCATGAATGGGGAATTTGAGCATCAGTAACTTCAATCTCCCCCATGCTTGGGCAATACTTCTCCGTCATGAGGCCAAAAATTATATATATAATTCCGATCTCTATGAATTTCACCGGGAGGATAGAATTTAGAATAAAAGAGAGGCACAATTTCCTCCCATCCAATAGTCTGGCTATTTTTCAGCAGTTTGAACCATTCAACGGCTCGGCCTGTCAATGATATAGAGAATAATTTCCTCTTCGCTTGGCCCATTGTAATACCTGCACACTTGAACAACTCGCGTAATTCATGTAAAAGGAGTAAACGATCACCAGGATGGACAATTCCATCACCTGAATAGCAGTTATTCATAACATGTTTAACAATCTTTATAGGTATTTTATAAGGATCCAAATCATCAGGCGGTGGGTCACTTACTACCCTAGCAGTGGCAGCAGTGCCCGCAAATAAGGACTCAAAAGGAGATCCAAATATAGTGTAATAAAACAGTAGACAATAATAAAAAATAGCACTTACAGAAGAAGCTTCCTTTATCAATTCCACTTCCCAATAGCGCTTCACTCCCCGGCAACGGCGCCATAAAATAGTCTTGATGACTCACAAGTATAGGGGGTGTATATTCGATAAATAAGAGTGTCGAACCCAAAGAGGAGCAGAAGGTATTGACAAGCAGTTTCGATGAAGGAATAACTGTAAATACTGAAAGATAGATTTGTAGGGGTTTTTGATATTGCAGATAAATAAAGTGCGAGTAAATAAAATGCAGTAATAATAATTGCAGCAAGTGGCCAATCCTTTCTTCAGCAAAGGACAAGCCGGTGGGTTTACTTATGATTAACAAACGTTCTCGAGGACACACGGGAGGTTTCTGTCAAGTGCTTTTGTTCCATGCCGCTGAATAATCTCTATGTTTTGATAAGTGTTGTGTGGGTGAACCTATGCTAATGTACCGTCCCATCCAAGACTAATACATACTTGTGATTATACCCCTTGCAAGCATCCGCAACTACAAGAAAGTTAATTAAGAAATAAATCTAAGCACAACTTTAAACTCCGGGATCCTACGCTCCCTCGTGTAATGGTTTTCTAACGGGGGTTTAGGTTTCTGTCACTCTCGCAACCCCACAATTAGTAGCCAAATACATGATGCATTCCCCTAGGCCCATAAATGGTGAAGTATCATGTAGTCGATGTTCACATGAGACCACTAGAAGAATAACACCACAACTTAAATATCAGACCATTAAATATTACTCAACATTACTTCACTACTAACAACTTGACTTCTCCCATTTCCTCAAGAAAAACACGAATTACTCACAAGACATCATATGGATCATAATTAGAGGTGATATATTGGATGATAACAATCTGGTCATAAAGTGCAAACACCGATAAATCTCACGAACATCAACTACTAACAAGTAATCCACACCGGGAGAGAGATCTAATGTAAAACAATGATAGAGGCCCCTAATTGTTACAGAGGGATGACGGTGGATGATGACGGTGAAGGTTCTGATGATGACGATCTTGATGATGCCCCGAGTGATGACGGTGACGATGGCGGTGATTTCCCATCTCCGGAGAGGAATTTCCCCGACAGATTTATCCATGCGAGAGAGCTTTTCTCTCTCGAGTGTTTTCCGTCCGAGGCGGCGGCGGAATAATTCTTCGATGATGGTATGAGGCTTAGGTTTCCCTGGGGGTCAAGTACGCGAAAAACCTCCACCAGAGGTGGGCCAGAGTGGCCACACCACCTGGTGGCGCAGCCAGGGGCGCGCCACCTCATGGTGTGGGCCCCTGGTGGCCCCCTTCTGGCTCCCCTTCTGGCTGTACTCCTCCTCTGAACTTCTAAGACACCCTCGGTGTACCCCTCTTCTTCTGATCTTCTAAAATATGGAATCTCGACGGTGCTTTTTTCCTCAGATTTCTGGTCCCGGTGTTTATTCTCCAAAAATTATGCAACATGCAAAATAAGATAAAATAACGTAAGGGATGCATCATAATATAAAATATATCGATGAATAATAGAAAGTTAGGATATAAAATAGTGATGCAAAATGGACATATCAGTTTGCTATACACTTTATGTCATTTTTATCGATTATCCGGACTAACCTATTGACAAGATGCCACAGAGCTAGTTCCATGTTTTCTGCTGTTTTTAGTTTCAGAAAAGTCGTTCTGGAAATATTCTTGGAATTGGAAAATTCGAAGCACAGAAGTCTTAGAATTCCCAAAGTTTCCACGGAGTCACGA
Source organism: Alopecurus myosuroides (assembly GCA_028641055.1). Lineage (NCBI taxonomy): Eukaryota > Viridiplantae > Streptophyta > Magnoliopsida > Poales > Poaceae > Alopecurus > Alopecurus myosuroides. The sequence goes on from CM054061.1 coordinate 56,902,302, forward strand.
AGAGACCCGGAGGGGGGCCTCAGGGGGGCCACACCATAGGGCGGCGTTCCCCTGGCCGCGCCATGGGGTGGTGTGGGGCCTCCCGGCCTCCACCACCTTTGCCCTTTCGCCTATTTATACCCCCCGAGACGTAAACCCTCAATAAATCCCACTTTTCCCGAGAAATACCTGAGGCCGCCGTCATCGTCATCTCGAGACCGGGAGGGTTTTGGAGCTCTCCCCGGCACCTTGCCGGGAGGGGAATTTATCACCGGGGGGGAGGGTATACACCACCATGCCCTCCTCCAAAGTGATGCGTGAGTAGTTCATCCCTGGACTACGGGTCCATAGCAGTAGCTAGATGGTTGTTCTCTCCACTTTGTACCTCATGTTTAGATCTTGTGAACTGCCTAACATGATCAATATCATCTTTATGTAATGCTACATGTTGTGTTTGCTGGGACCTGATGAATGTTGAATGCTATGTCTTCTGATTATAAATCTATCATGTTAGCTTCATGCTTATGTTATTTATGATATTGCATGCTCTCCGTTATTAGTAGATGCTCTGGCCAAGTAGATGCTAGTAACTCCAAGAGGGAGTATTTATGCTCGATACTGGGTTCATGCCTCCTTTGCATCTGTGCTCGAGTGACAGAAACATGATGGATGGAGGATGTGATGTTGCCATTAGGGAGAAAACAACGGTGTTTACCTAGTTTACATTGTTTACATTACACACTTTTCTTACGATGATAATCTGTTGCAGCAACTTAATACCAACCGTTTGTTCGAATGATATTCGGAGGGTGGATTATTAGACATAGATGCAGTTGGATGGCGGTCTATGTATTTTGTTGTAATGCCTGCATGAATCACATAGTAATGTTTATGTCTTGCATATGAACTACGGTGCAGCATTCATTTCTGTCAATTGCCCAGCTGTAATTTGTTCACCACACATGTTATTTATCTTTCACGGAGAGACACCACTAGTGAACTGTGGACCTTGGTCCTTTTTCCTCATACTGGTAAAACACCTACTGCTTTCATACTGCTGCTACTGCTTTCATACTGTTTTCCTACTGTTTTCCACACCATAAGTTTAACCTCTTTGTGTTCAGCAAAACCGGTGAGATTGATAGCCTCACTGCTTCGTTGGGGCAAAGTGATTTGATTGTGTTGTGTAGGTTCCACGTTGGTGTTGAACCGGTAGTGCGCTCTGCCATCTCAGCTGCTTCAACTTTCTGAAGTTACTCCTTCCTCCTACTGGTCGATTCAACCTAGGTTTCTTTCTGAGGGAAACTTACTGATGTGCTCATCATACCTTCCTCTTGGGGTCTCCCAACGAACGTGTGTCTACATGCCATCACTAGTGCATCCACTATTAATTATCCATTTAGACCCACCGGAAGCATAGTCCTGCAAGAGATCATTGACTAGAGTTAGGACCCGAGGAGGTTCCCCTTATGTTAGCAACAAGGGTCTTTTGGAACCCAAATGCTATAGTCAATGAAACCTTCAATTGGACCAACATATTTAGCTTCCACAACACCATAATAATCAACATAAAAGAAGTGGTGCGGATTGTTAGTTCCCGCGGGGATGCTACGAGTAGTGTTGTCCCTAATGACAATACTACTCGAAACAACATTGTTGGCTTGTGTGGGAATGCTAAGAGTAGTGTTGTCCCTAATGACAATACCACTCGAAGCAACATTGTTGGCCTTCTTCTTGTTGTTCTTGTTCTTCTTCTTGGCAACATAGCCAATACCTTGCTTGCCCACTTGTGGTCTAGGAGAAACCACTTGTGGCTTGGGTGCAACTTGTGGTTTAGAAGCCACCACCTTCTTAACACATGGGCTCTTGCCTTTGAGCCTTACTATCTCTTCCTTCAACTTAGCATTTTCCTCAATAATATTTGCATGATCACAAGAAGAAGTGGAGGAACTAGGCACATTGAATTGATTGAGTTGAGTTTGAAGTTCTTCATGTGACTCTTTAAGGGTAGATTGTTCACTCTCCAAGGCTTTGTGGGCCTTGGTAAGCTTCTCAAACTCCTTGGTTAGTTTATCATGACCAACCCCAAACTCAACCTTATCCTTTTTAGCTTTCTTATATTTAGCAATAGCAAGGTCAAGTTCTTTATTAATATTAGCAATAAGTTCATTATGTGACTCTTCAATAGATTCTATTTCCTCCTCAAGAGAACCTCGACCCTCATGCTCTTCCTCAAGGTTCATAGAGAGAGAGAGATGCCTTTTCATCCACATCTCTTCTTCCAATCTCACATTTCTTCTCAAGAGCTTCATGGGCCTCTACCAATTGTCTCATGAGGACATCAAAGTAATTATTGGTCTCACCTTGCACGTTAGACATAAAATGTTCCAAAGAGGAAATTTCATCTTCTACACTATGACTAGCAATGTTATTCATGTCATTTGTAGTATTAGAGATGATAGAAGATGCTACCTCCGAGGCCTTAGCCATGAAGCACTTGGCATTGGGTTTAGGAAGATTCTCATTGGAGGATTCAAAGAGGGATGTGGAAGATGAAGTTGATGCAATAGCAAGAGCGGCCAATTCACTTGTGGATTCTTCTTCTTCATTACTTCCAGAATCATACTCTTCTTAAGTCACTAGCACAAACTTGGTGGGGGACTTCTTGTTGAAGGGCTTCTTCTTGAATTGAGGTTTCTTGTAAGCAACCTTGGACTTGTCCTTGCGAATAAGCTTTCCACCATGATGTTCCCTATTCTCATAGCGGCACTCCGCAATGAAATGGTTCTTTTCATGACAATTGAAGCAAGACCTCACTTTTTGAGTCCCCTCTTTGCCATAGCTAGACTTGGTCTTCTCCTCAACATATGCCTTGTCCTTGGGAGGATTCTTCCAAAACTTTTGCACGGCAAGAGAAATGACATCCTTAAGCATGGGGTCATATTCTTGATCCTTCAAAGGGGACAAGTCCTCAATGTATGCTTCTTGATTTTCAGCCTCCCTTGATACTACCTTGGACTTCAAAGCAACTGAAGCACCTTTGTGCATTCCCATAGCCCTAGCTCGATTGTCAATAGCATTCTTTGTTTGCAAGGAGCTAATTTCTTGCATCACTTGGGTTGAGGTCAAGGATGCAAAGTCATGTCTTCCGAAGGCTCTTGATATCCGCGGGCTCAAATGGCATGAGAGAAAGAATGTACTTCCTCTTGATCCAAGCATCATCAATGTACTTGGCACCAACATTATTGAATGTGGTGGCAAGTGTCTTGAGCCTTCGATTCATGTCTTCATGGTTCTCACCATCATGCATATAGAATCCTTCGGCTTCATTGCTCAAGGTATCATACATATTCCTTTGCATGCTATCATTGCCCACAAACATGACGACAAGAGCATCCCATGTTTCCTTGGCGGTGGAATATTATTGAAGATGATGCATGTGGTTTGGACCCATGGCTTGTTGAATGATGGACAGGGCGGTGTAGTTGAGTTGACAATCTACGGCTTCTCTTCCTGTCAAGTTCTTGGGATCATGTGGCTTGTATCCATCTCGAGTGACCCTCCAAAGCTCAATACAAGAAGAGTTTAAGTGAATTTCCATGTAATATTTCCAATCACCAAAAGAATGTGCATCAAGTTTAGGAGGTTATCCTCTAGGAATTATATGAGGATGTGGGACAGGAGGATCGGGAGAGTAGTGCCCCTCAACGGAGGTGTAATCGCGTTTTCCTTCCGTACCCTTATCGGTGGAGTTCTTAGCGGAAGCATCTTTAAGTGGTTCACCATTACCCCCATTCTTGGCACCCTCCGGATTTTCATCCGGGGGAGGTAAAGTGGATGACTCCGGTTCCTTGACTTTCATGAATTGCAACATGACAGATCACAACTCGTCAATTTTGTCCTCCATGGACGAGGTCAAGGAATTTTTCAATTCCTTGAGATCATCCGTAGTGACTTGTGCCGCGGAACCGTTGTCAACCGTATCACCATTCATACTAAACTCTTAGGCGGTTAAGCCCATAATAAGAGCCGAGGCTCTGATACCAATTGAACAGATAGTATGGGCACCGATAGGGGGGTGGATAGGTGCTACGACTAATTTTTTATTTTTTTCTTCAAGATTAGGCTTGACACAAAGGTAAATTCTCTACATAATTCAACTAAGGTGAATTTACCTATATGACAAGAACAACAATAAATACAATACAAGTAAAGTAAAGGATAAGAGAATGAGATAACCGATAGGAAGCACGCAGAGCAACGATGTATTTCTGAATTCCTCCTTGTTAAGGGAGTACGTCTCATTGGAGGGGTGTGAGTTTTACCACAAAGGCATACTCAACGCAACAAAGGCCTCACCCTATTCTCCGATGAACCCCGCCACAAAGGCATATCCACCTTCCACTATTGATCCCCTTTGAGGCGGGAATCGAGTCCTTTACAAACAAGTTGGGGCACACACACACAACCAAATTGGGGCCTCCCAATAATCACAAGAATCACCAAGAGTAGCAAGATGTCTAGGTTCTCCACAAGAGGAAACCCTAGACTAGTTCCCCTCAAGCAAATTAGGGGGAAAATTAAAACCGGTTGGTGAAGACGTAGATCGGGGCCTTCTACTTCAATCCTCCGAAGATCAACACTTTTGGGTGGAGGGATTGGGAGCTCTAGCAAGGTGGCTGAGCTCTAGCAATGGTGAGATCTATTCTGAACGAGCTAGCTGGAGGTAGGTGGAGAAGAGGGGGTATTTATACCCCTCATAAATTTTAGAGCCGTTGGAGACAATTATGCAAAAGTCACACCGGAGACTCCGGTCTGAAAAGTTTCCGCGCAGCTCTAGACCGGAGACTCCGGATAGTATCCGGTGTGTCTCCGGAGTGACTCCACCGGGTGACACGAAAACTCTAGCTTCACTTCATGCTTGGGAATCGACGAGTCCGGAGACTCCGGTGCGCCATACCGGAGACTCTGGTGCGGACTCTGCCTTTACCTTGACTCCTTCGCGCAGAGCCTGTCTGGGGTCCAACGATCAATACAAGAAGGTGAAAGTCCAGAGACTCCGGAGTATCTGCGGTAAGTTTGCGGAGAGAGTCCAGAGGGTGACACCACACACGCAGCAAGGCTCCTTCTCAGAAAAAAATCCACACGGAGACTCCGGTGTATCTCCAGTAAGTCTCCGGAGTGAGTCCAGCGGGTGACACCAGACTCGTAGCACAAGTTCCTTCTCGGAAAAGCTCCATACCAGAGACTCCGGTCTGGAAGACCGGAGACTCCAGCCTGGAAAATTCCACCAGGAACACCTGCATTGATCTTTGTCCTTTTTGATACTGAACACCACCATATGAAATATTATCGATAGACCCTGAAAAACATCAACACACTTAAGAGTATACATGTGTTTTTAACAAACATCCAAACAAGATGACTTAGGTGCATTTGCACTTTCAAAATGGCCATACAGGAGACTGTGGATTCTCTGTCATGAACAGCGTGCCGGGTACGACGGTTGTCACTATGTATAGCAACATCACCACTAATTCGGCACTATAGATGAGAAGGCTGCAGGACCCAGCTGATTGTAGATGAGCAGGCTGTAGGCCCCAGCTGGATGTAGATGAGAAGTTTGTGGGCCCTAGCCAGCGGACATACTACAACCGACCCACCGTGTAATTTGCCAGCCTCTAGATAATGCGGACTGGGAGCCCTAGAGAAGGGAGGAAAAAACCAACTGATACCCATAAAGAGAAGAGAGGTCAAGGGCTACTCCAAACAACTCGAGGAGCAAACCCGTAAACACTATCACCGGTTCATACATCCCGGCAGGAATAGGGGTTTCACATCTAACGAGGACCGTGAACCTGGGTACATGATACGTCCATTGTGCATCACTATTTTATATGATAATTTCCCCATATTCATTAATATTTTCCCTATTAGATCACTATACTTATATTATTTCGTTCTTCTCTCTGTGTTTTACAGTTTTGCGGAATTATTTATCAGAGTGAGAAAACGGCTGGAAAAAGCACCTATCGGAAGGGATATTTTATGGACGTCAGAAAAATCGGGAAAAATCATAAACAAGGTTTTGTCAGAAATCACCGGGGGAACCCGAAGGGCTGCTAGAGGGGAGCCAGGAGCACCCAGGCACCTGCCCCCTCTTGGCCGCGCCTGGTGGGCCCCTAGGAGCCTCATCCCCCTCTCCGACTCTCCTTCGGAGGTACTTACCCCCTGTGACCTAAAAATCTCAAGTAGGCACTTCGTAGAATTTTTTCGCTGCCTCTTCGCGACGGAAACGACAGAGAGAAGAAAACACCTTCCTGGCGGGGAGATTCCACTGGGGAAATTCCCGTCCGGAGAGGGAATCGTCACCATCGTCGCCGTCATCGCACTATACATCATCAAGATCATCATCGTCATCGTACTCACCATCAACACCATCATCCTCACCATCCATCTCCGTCCCGCTGTAACAATTAGACTTCTATATCGTTGGTTTCCACTAGATCTCTCTCCCTGTGTGAATTACTTGTTTTTAGTTGATGCTTATGAGATTTATCGGTGTGTACACTTTTATGATCAGATTGGTATTCATCCATTTATCACCTCTGATCATGTACCCTATGATGTGTTGTGAGTAGATCGTTTAGTTCTTAAGGACATGGAATAAATCTAGTTGTTAGTAGTCATGTTTCGTTGAGTAATATTTATCGGTTTGATATTTAAGTTATGTTATTATTTCTGTAGTGGTGTTATGTGAACATCAACTACATAGCACTTCACCTTTTAAGGGACTAGAGGAATGAATTGTGTGTTGGATTGCTTGTGGTGGGTTGCTAGAGTGACAGAAACATAAACCCCAGCTTGCAATACTTCAAATATGGGAGTAGTAGATACCACGAGTTTATTGCTATGGTTAGATTTATATCTTAATTACTGTCTTGTATCTGCCGACGCTTGCAAGTAGTTGATGACCCACAAGTGAAGGGGATCGCAACAGTCTTCGAGGGAAGTAAAACTCAAATTTATTGATTCGACACAAGGAGAGCCAAAGAATTTTTATTAGCCTTAACAACTGACTTGTCAATTCAGTTGCACCTGAAAGTAGACTCGCTCGCAACAATTTATCAGTGGTAACAGTTTTATAGCAGCAGTAGAAATAAAATAATAACAGTAGTAAAATAGTAACAACAGTAGCATCACGGAAAACTGAAGGATGGGAAGTACCGTAGGCATAGAGGGAATGAATGGACGGGGGTTGCATGGATAACATAGGTCATGTAATAATCTAACATGGTCATTGAAGATAATAATAATAAAGCATCCAACTTCTAGGCAAACCATAGGCATGTGTTCCAATATAGTCATATGTGCTCGCAATGAGAAACTTGCACAACATCTTTTGTTCTACAAGCCCGTGGAAGTGGGGCCTCTAGGGAAACTACTGGTAATTAAGGTGCTCCTTTTAATAAAGCACCGGAGCAAAGCATTAACATTCCGTGAACACACGTGATCCTCACATCACAACCATCCCCTCCGGTTGTCCCAATTTCTGTCACTTTGGGGCCTCGGGTTCCGGACAATGACATGTGTAAACAACTTGCAGATATGATCAAGAAACATAATTATACTCGTGAAACAATAACATGTTCAGATCTGAGATCATGGCACTCGGGCCCTAGTGACAAGCATTAAGCGTAACAAGTTGCAACAACGGTAGAAAACACTAACAATGGATACTAGGCACTATGCCCTAACAATCTGGCATTATTACATGATCGATCTCATCCAATCTCTTCCATCCCTCTCAGCCTACATCGGTGTTTACTCACACGTGAACGGGGGAATCATGGATGGTTGATGGAGAAGAGGTGGAGGTGTCGATGGCGATGTCTCCTTTGAATACCCATCCCGGCAGGGCGCCAGAACAAGACCTTCTGATCCCCGAATTAAGTTTCAAGGTGGCACCAGCGCTCTGTTGTGTTTCTGTGGAATATGACGAACCCCCCCCAGTTTTTTAGGTTACGGGGCATATGTAGTCGAAATGGGAGCCCGGGAGGGTGCAGGGGTGGCCCACACCACCAGGCGGCATGGCCAAGGGGGTGCCAGGGGTGGTGTGGCCCCCTCATGGCCTCTCTCCGGGCCTCCTTCTGGCTCCCGGGGTCTTCTGGTGTTTTAAGCTCAAAGGGATCTTTTCTGGGCAATTTCCCGAAAGTTGATTTTTCTGCACAAAAATGAGACACCAAGGTAATTCTGCTGAAAACAGTGTTAGTCCATGTTAGTGGTATACAAAACTCACAGGTTTGGAGGAAAACAATAAGAAAAGTGTTCGGAAAAGGAGATACGTTTTGGACGTATCAGTAGTGTAATCGTAAGTGTGCATTAGTCTTGGATAGAACGTTGCACTAGCATAGTTCTACCCACATAAAACTTACCAAAACGATAAAGATTAATCAACGACATGTGATAAAAATAACTAGATGAAACCTCACGTGTGTCCTCAGGAACGTTTTAGTCATTATAAGAAGTACCACCGGCTTGTTCTTTTATGCTAAAAATGATTGGGTCACCTGCAGCAACTATTTACTTTCTTTATTATTTACTTACAAAAATCACTAAACAATTGTCCTCTAGTATTTACAGTGAGACCTTAGAGCATCTCCAGCAGGTCATGCAAACGGACATCCATCCCAGTATAGAGGACCGAAACGGTAAAACACAGATCCAGCAGCTCCTCCATCGCGTCATCTAAATTTAGGTGACCTCCTTCCTCAGCTACCCGTCAGCCACATCTGGGGGTCGGAGAGCTGATCCTCCAAATCAACCGCTCGGGAGGGAGCGAGAGCCCGCGCGCATTCGGAAGTTGCAGAGAGGAGAAGGACTCGGAGGCAGCTCCCCGATTCACGGTATGCTCCTGCCTCTTTTTTTTCGAATCAGAGGGTGGCGTAGTATGGCCGCGGCTGGTCGTGGTCGCCGGCGTCCGGCCATGGTGGGGGACAGGCGCCGTCCCTGGGAGGCGCAGGGGCCGGGAGCAACGCCGGTAGGGCGGCTGGGCGCTCGAGTCAACGGGTGAGGGGCAGCCTGCTTCGATTTGGTGGGGGCGGGCGCCGGCCATCCTTTGATTTGGTGGGGCAGGAGAGGGCGTCGTGCGCCGTGATTGGGGGTTGAGGCGGACGGGGATGGGAGGCGGACGGGGGTGCCTGGCGGCCGGCGGCGGACGGCGGGCCAGGAGCGGTGTGCTCCCTTGTCGCGGACGGCGGGAGCTCCATGGGAGCAGACGGCGGGAGGGGGTGGACGGGGATGGAGGCGCAGGGGATGGGAGGCGGACGGGGGCGGCTGGCGGCGGACGGCGGGACAGGAGCGCTGTGCTCCGACGTCGGGAGCTCCATGGGAGGGGGTGGACGGGGATGGAGGCGCAGGGATGCGGTCGTGCTCGATGGGGCTCCAATCGGGCCGGGCACGAGTGCGTGCGTGCTGAAATCGGGCCGTGGGGGGAGGAGCGTGCGGACGGCGGTTGCAGGGGGAGGAGCGTGCGGACGGCGGTTGCAGGGGGAGCAACTGGTGGTCGTGCTCGAGGTGGGGAGGGATATGGTGCTGGTGTTGTGTTGTGTGCTTGCGGTGCTGTGTGTGCTTGTGCTGTGTCGAGGAGATGGATGAGGCTGGACATGAGTTTGTGCTTCTGCTTATCTGAATCTGAATTTTGTAGGTATATGTATCTGTTTTGACATGTACTGATTGTTTTTTTTTGTATAGATGGATAACTCACAGACGAGCAACAATTCGTTTCTGGACATGTTGAACGGGAGTTCCACTGAGATGAATTGGGGTGGCACACCGTATTTTAGTCCAATTGGGGAACAATTGACGGTGCCAACACAAGATGTTTTCCCGGCAGAAAAACCAAAAGCGAAGAAAGGTGGCAGCAAAGGGCCAAATTGGTCATCTCATGAGGACGAGTTATTGATAGAGGCATGGGCAAACACTGGTTTGGATGCGGTGGTCGGAACAGATCAACATTCAGATTCTTATTGGGGTAGGATTACAGAGTACTACAATAGCCACAAGAAACCATCATGGCCAGTGCGTCCTCAATCCTCAGTCAACAGCCGGTACACTACTATTTCTTCGGCTACCAGCAAGTTTTGTGGATGTCTTCAGCAGATTATTAACAGAAATGAAAGTGGGAGGACTATAGATGAGAGGGTATGCATCATTTTTCTAATTCTATTTTGATTCTATGTGTGTCATACATGTTTTAACAATACATTTCTTATTGCAGCGTGATGAAGCACACCTTTTGTATATGGAGCTAGATCCAAAGAAAAAGATGTTTCCATTCATGCACTGCTATTTGAAGTTTCCCATGTATCCAAAGTGGGAGACAAGAGAATCTGAAGTTTCTCAGAAAAAACAAAAGAAGAAGACAGATGCAAGTCCGAGTACAACCTCCAATGATGAAGACTTTGGTGTATCCCCTACTATTATTGAACGAGAGGATAGACCTTCTGGTACCAAGCATGAGAAAGAACGTCTGCGGAGAGGTAAAGCTCATGTTTCCGATGGTAGCGCTTGCAAGATATCATTAGAAACCGTGTGGGCACAAAAGCAAGAGAAGGATGAGATCAAAGAGATAGCAAAAGCTGCTCGGTACGCAATGGCATTTGAATTGCAGAAGCAAGAGATTGTTCTAAAAGAGAAGGATGTTGCACTGAAAGAGAAGGATGATGCTTGGAATGAGAGGGAGGATGCTAGGAAGCAGTTTGAATTGGATGATAGGATCATGGGCATAGACACTAGTGGTATGAATGTGCTTCAAAAGCAATTCTACGAAGACAAGCAGTTGGAGATCATTAACCGTCGCCGTCAGTAGTATGAGTTATGTGTTGTATGAACTATGTGATTTCTGAGTTATGTGTTGTATGAACTATGTGATTTCTGAGTTATGTGTTGTATGAACTATGTGATTTCTGAGTTATGTGTTGTATGAACTATTAGTTGTATGAAAGCAAATGCATTTTATTGCTAATATTGAGTTACATCACTCATTGCATAAATGTAAAACTAGATGAAAATAGATGTATTACATCACTCATTGCATAAATGTAAAACTAGATGAAACTAGATGAAAGTTCTGCATCACTCGTTTCCAAACTTCTGCCAGATATTTTCCACTAGATCATTTTGAAGCTGGGAATGATCAGCTTTATTTTTAATCCGGTGATGCATCTGAAGGAAGGCACTCAACTCTTCTGCATGAGTACGAGATACCGTGACTCTTTCTCCCATTGCCTCATATTGGTAAGTTTGCGGACCATTGGTTCTCTCATCTTCAACTATCATGTTGTGCATTATGACACAAGCTTTCATGACATCAGCAATTTCTTTACGCTTCCATCCTTTAGCAGGGCCTCGAACAATCGCAAAACGAGCTTGCAGAACTCCAAAGGCTCGTTCCACATCCTTTCTAGTTGCCTCTTGCATTTGAGAAAATTTCTTCCTTTTGTTGCCTTGTGGAGCTGGTATGGTCTTCACAAATGTTGCCCACTGTGGATATATGCCATCTGCAAGGTAAGATCCCATTGTGTACTGGTGACCATTGACAGTATAATTCACTTCTGGAGCTTTACCTTCGGCTAGCTTTGCAAACACATGAGAACGTTGAAGAACATTGATATCATTGTTCGACCCGGGTAAACCAAAAAAAGCATGCCAAATCCAAAGGTCCTGTGAAGCAACTGCTTCCAAGATCATTGTGGGCTCATTCACGTGGCCTTTAAACATGCCATGCCATTTTTTTGGGCAATTTTTCCAACCCCAATGCATGCAATCTATACTCCCTAACATACCAGGGAATCCTCTTTCCTCCCCTATTGCAAGCAATCTTGCTGTATCTTCTTCATTTGGAGATCTCAGATACCTTTCCCCAAAGACTTCACAAATTTTGATCACAAATTTCTTGCAAGACTCTAGATTAGTAGATTCTGCGGAGCGGATGTACTCATCGGCACAATCAGCTGCTATTCCATAAGTTAGCATCCGCATTGCCGCGGTCATCTTTTGCAAATGATTCAAACCAAGAGTTCCAGCGGCATTTCTACTTTGTGTAAAGTAACCATCATAGTCATGCTCAAGTATACCATTAGCTATGCGGTTAAATAAATCACGGGACATCCTAAACCTGTGTTAAAAACTAAATGAGATATGGATAGCAAGGACCTTCTTTGAAATGGACAAACAGAGAGTAGTGCACTAATTACGAACCTTCGCCGGAAGGTCTTTTCGGGATAACGAGGACTTTCTCTGAAGTAGTCATTCCATAGAAGAACAAATCCCTCTCTACTTCCTCGATCGATATTCTGACGCCCAGGCTTAGAACCGCCATGGCGTCGAGCATTTCCCTCCTCTTCCTCCTCGCGCTTGGCCAGTGCAAGCATGAGTTCATCGTCATCAGATGAAGATGACGAATTCATGATCATGCGGGAGGTGCTCATTGTGTTTCGAGAGAGTGGATAGGGAAATCTGAGAGAGATCAGAGAAGTTATAGCCAGGGATGTTGTGAGAGAGGTGGGAGGTGGTGGTATATATAGAGCTGAAAAATAGCCGTTGAAAATAGAGCCGTTGGGAATATGGCCGTTAGAAATTTGAGTGGTTTGAAATATAGCCGTTAGAAAAAACAGCGGTTCAAAATATAGCAGTTGAGAAAAAATTATGAATGGTAGTTACAACATAATATTAAAATATAGGAGAGAGAATATAGATGTCCTGAATATAGATGTTCTGCTGTAAAACTGGGGACATCTATACATGAATCTTTTTAGATGATCATCTATATGAAGATATAGATGATGAAATATAGATGATCTGCTGGAGATGCTCTTACCCGAAACTATTTATCAATACTTTCTGCTCCTCGTTGGGTTCGACACTCTTATCTCTACTATATAATACGGCCTGTGGTGGCCGTCGTACGTCCTTGGTCGGTTTGCAGTTTAGTCCAACAAGATTTTATAAATTAAACCCGCAGTCCTACTCTGTATAGTTTTCCACCTTTGCATCTCACCCCTCAGACGAAACGGTATTCTGTCTAAGAAAAGACGACCGTGCGTACGTCGTTGTCGTTTTGCATGGCAGTCTCCCAAATTTGGGTAAATCAACCCGCGGGACAAGCATTGGTCACGCACGAAGCGTTTTCCTTGCTCACGATTCTTCTTCTCCCTCGTCGGTGGTCTCTCACCTCCCTCTGGCTGACGGTTGCTGCGGCACTAAATCGAGCCTCATAGGTGGTCGGACTTAGCAACAGAGGCGGCCAGACTTTGGTAAACCATTTCCCATTCTTCTCCCGCTTGCCCCCTCCCGTCTCTTCTCTTACGGTTTGTCTCTCACCGGTTGAAAGACACGGCGGCGGCATGTTGTTGCGTGCGCCCGGCGTATACATGCGCGCAGGAGTGGAGGCGCTGCCAGCCGTCGGTGGATGCAAAAGCCACCACACATCAAACAAATCAGCTCCAGTGTTGTTAGTTATCAATGATGGCTGGGAGAGATCTATTCCTCAGATCTGATGTGTATTATGTGGATATCAAATTCCTTCCCATTGTGGTGGCGGCTGTACAGGGAAGACTGGCCATCTCGTGCTTCAGAGACCTGTGAGGTCAAGCGAAGACAACAAGGGAGTATTTCATTTCACAATAGTTGGCTCTTCAAGATGAGCTCCCATGGCGCATAATGCAGATTCTCGAGTCTATTTTGTCCCTCGGTCCATTTGAGATCAATATTCTGTTTTCTCTGTACATCATAATTTCTTCCCCGTTGCCGGGCTGGGATGCTCGGGCGCAGAGTGCGCATCGGCCCCAAATCGCCCAGCGGCGGCCTGCTCCGCTGCCCTTCTGCAACGCCCACTACACGGAGGTGGACGCTGCCCTCTGAGCTCTGGCACCGTCAACACTTCGCCGGTGTGCAAGCTCCTCCGCCATGTGTCTCATGTCCGCGTGCAATCCCAGCCGGGGTCCGTAGGATGCAGCGACTTTCTCCGATGATACAGTTTCGCCCACTTGAGACTACCGTCATCTCCTCCATATGGCCACGCGCAGGAGTCGTCGAAAGTCCAGTCCCTAGCTCCTGTTAGAATTGGGCAGATGCGCTACCTTCTCTCGCCCAAGCACCTCCGGTAAGTCTGCTACAAGCCTCGCCCAAGCGCCTCATGCCGACCATGCCTGCTCCCCATCTCATCCCGCTGGCCAAGACCAGGAGACGTAGTAGCAACCTAGAGAAATTGTACAGATGCGCAGCTCGGAGCTGGGGGTTTCCGTGTTTGCTGAAGGGAAGTGCTAAAAAAGTGATTTGCGCTAATTAAGTTGTGCCATAATATGACAAAAATAATAAGACAAAGTTCTATCAATTCCATTATTCAGGATAAGAATTTGAAATTCTGGATTTTGTAGTTGAGGAGTAGCTAGCTCTGGTTTGCAAATTTTATGAGGATGCCGCTCCATAGCTCATCATCGTTGCCTCAACATTGAGACTCCTTCTATGCCATTCTTTCCTTAATATGTACTGGAGATGTGGTCAAGTTGACTTGGCTAATCATCTGTTCGATGTTATGAGTGAGAAAGATGTTGTATCATGGACCCCTGTGATTTCTATGTTTACCCCACATTGAAACGAACGAAATACCATTTCGTCTCTGCAAATTGTGTTACATGGCAGCGTGATTTCCCCATTTGTCTTTGTATTCCATATGAGCTGAATTATAAATGAAATAAAGCTTCTGGGCATAGACATAATTGTTTTATTATGCCTGGAGTAATTTTAATTCTCTTATGCATTATTTTCTCAGCTAGGTGAAATTCTCCTTACAATTTCTCTGAACATTTTAGCTACATTTCTAGAGGTCAAACACAGAGGTTCTACATGCACCGAAAAATATATAGCATTAGAAAATGTGAATGCATTGCACTAAATTTGTTTGTATAGTACCGAATGTTTACGAGGAATAGTAGTATGGTTACAACACCTCCCAAGATATAAGCAGGGCGGGCCTCAAGTAGTAAGAAGCGGAAGAGATGTTCAAACGACTCACTGAAATCGCTCAAAGTGCATATTTATCTGCTCGAGAGCGTGGGGTAGTGCTGAGTGCTTCATCTTTATAGATGTGATTAAGTCACTTTTTTGTCTATAAATTCTTCTTATACAACAACATGAAAATAATGGCGTCTCACTTCTAATTTCTAATTTTGTTTCTAGATTATCTATTTTATTGGTAAATGTTCAAGTTTTTCATTACACTCCATGGATAAATGTGGCAGTATATCAAGGGTAAACATGGTTACCAAATAGTTCCAAATACAGTGGAATAGACATACTTTTACCTCTAATAACAAGATTCATGATTAAAAATCTTAAGTTATGCAAATGAATGATTACACATCTCCCCTTCCGTAGTGAAATTCTCCATGGCCTTAATAAAAAAAATTAACCCGTAGCAACGCACGGGCAAATTTGCTAGTTTATCAAAAAATCTACGATCGATCCCCTAAACTTGTGGGTCATCAGTACATCACCGTGTGCTTGTGCCCAATCTTGTACGGACGTCGTCGCTCGCTCCATGTCTTCCCCTCACCTCTAAACTCCATCCTCATCCGATGGTGCTGTTCTGCACCACACCACGACATAGTCATATCGGGCTGGTCACTGCTTTGAATTGGGCCCTCATCGAGCCATGTTTTCAACCGCATAAACAACATTAACTTTCTGGATTCCCAAGGAATCCAATTCAAATTAGGTCCATGAGAAAGCAGGATGGAACACACAATATGCTCTAACTTAACAGAAGACTTGTGCCCCGTTCTTCCCTTTACAGAACACGTATCATGTATGAAGTATCACTTGCTTTATTACCATATGTGGAAATACCAAAATTGAGAATTCTACAAGTCAAATAACCTCCATAGAAAAATTCCTAAGGATTTGAATCCTTTGAAATTCCTAGGGAAATCATTTGAATCAAATAGGCCCTGATTTCTTAGGTAGTGCGATATTCCTCACCATGGTGTTTTTTCCGAGAAAAATCCTTTGAAATTCCTATGGAAATCATTTGAATCAAATTGGCCCTGATTTCTTAGGTAGTGCGATATTCCTCACCATGGTGTTTTTTCTGAGAAAAATCCTTTGAAATTCCTATGGAAATCATTTGAATCAAATTGGCCCTGATTTCTTAGGTAGTGCGATATTCCTCACCATGGTGTTTTTTCTGAGAAAAATCCTTTGAAATTCCTATGGAAATCATTTGAATCAAATTGGCCCTGATTTCTTAGGTAGTGTGATATTCCTCAGCATGGTATTTTTTCTAAGAGAAGCTAATGTTTTTTTTTTTGTTCTTGTTGCAACTAAACCCATAATATTTTTTGAAGGTAAACATCTGGATTATCTGAAAGGATGGAGAAAGCTAGGACGCTCATCGAACCAAATATAAGAATTTGAATTCAAAACAGAAGACCTAGCTATCTCATGTGCCTTCCCTTGCATAGTGCTCGAACCAAACAGTTTCAAAACCACCCATTATAATTGTACAAACCTGAAAGAATCAATGGAAGTATTGAAAGATCAACTGGAAAAACTTTTTAAGATATTGGAACATTGACATCAACTTGCATATATCCTTATAAATGGAACTATAAATTTTGGGCATCATGGAGGTTTATTATATGAATGTTCAGTTATATGCAAAAGATCGACTGTACAGATTTCTTCATGCATTCGAAATTTTCTAGTAGATCAAGTATATTTCAGCACTAATTTTCATTCACAATAACCTTGTGACATACAGTACTACTGAAACACACCTGCAATTCATTTCTCTACTGCAACTACGAAAAAAACACACCAACGATTAGGGTAGGATCCAAATTACAGAACTATGGATGTCCCTACACCAAGCGGTTTATGAAACCCGAAATAGCGCCTTGCATCATTATTATCGGGAGCAGCAAGGCGCAACATACAACATGAATCATCTCCCTTGGCATCTATGAAGCCTGCAACACTGGAACAGCTCCCTAGTCAAGAGGCACACTACTTCTGCCTCTTGTAGATCTTGTGCAAGAAAGACTTCAGAACCTTCTGAACAGCAACGCTTGGCTGAGCTTCAATATCAGCGATCAGCTTCTTGTAACTCTCGCTCTCGTACTCATGGAATACCGCCTGCGATCAACAATATTCATGATAGTGATTAGACATGCCATATATTGCATACTATGAGAATCCAGTAGTTCTTTCTTATCATAGGAGATGTAAGTAGACTATTTTGACAGGTCGAGCAAGACATTTTCTCAAGAATAAGCAATTGTTCATAGGGACTGCGCATACAGGAGTTAAGGACATCAAGTTAAGTTTTGGTCAACAATAGACACGAGGGGGATAAGTGAGTGGAAGTGTTCAATGCGTTATATCAATCTGTATCCTGAAAATTAAATCCATAGTAGTCCTACTAAAGCCATTATGGTCCAAAGAAAAAAAAATACTGACATCATTAAGCGTGAAGACAAACCTCTAGGTTAAGTTCTTTGTATAGATCCTTCACTTTTGCCACAGAGGCTGCATCTTTCTTTCCATAATTTTCCTGTAGGGGCATAATCTGATTAGATAACAACTTCAATATCATTGGAAAGGCCAAAGTAGCATGAGGGAACTTACAAATAGAATGCTCTTTTGGCCCTCATCAGCACGCTCAAGAGCTTGGACAACTAGCCAGGAGCACTTGTAATCTTCAATGTCAGTCCCGATCTAATGATAAGACTTAACATCAATCAAATTGCGAGAGATAAAGAAAACCTATCAATACAACAATTGATATTCTCGTAAGCTGCTAGATAAATGCAGTAATGTACTAACCTTGCCAATAAATTCAGGTTCACCATAACAATCTAGATAATCGTCCTGTGAATAAAAACCATGTTAATGCTAAATAGACTCGTCCCATCTCAGCAAGGATGTGTAGCACAAAAAAAAAGAGCTACCTGAACTTGAAAGTATGTCCCCATCTCAACAAGGATGTTCTCTACAGCACTGTAGTTGTCCAAATCCTCACCAGAGAGCAGCAGTGCACATGCAACCTTTCACAAAGGGGCAAATCAGCACCACTTGAATCCAGTACCAATTGCCAAAACAGAAATTATATACAGATAAGATTTTAAAAAAATAGAATTCTAGCTTTTACCGGCAGATAAAATGAATAGTAGGCTGTCTTGAATTGAACAATCCGGCGGTGACTGCAAAAATACTTGGTTTTTAAATCAACAAAAAACAAAGGGTACATCACAAATAAATTTCTACTAATAAATACTAGACACAAAAAGGAAGACTTAAGATCCTAAAATTAAACATGATAAGCATGCTAAGGATATCTCAAAGTTATCACAATATTCACTTACACTCCTATGTTATATTTCGTTAGATCTTTTTCTCCCTCGTGAGTTGTGATAAGGTCCAGCATTTGACCTGAAGCTGTCTTGAATTCAACCTAACAAAACATGACAAGGTAATCAAAACCTGTAACGATCCACAAGTCCAGGCCGAACATTTTTGTTAAACATAACATACAAAATTACCTCGTTGAATAAATCAAGGAGATCAGCGTAATAAGGTTTCTTCTTAAAGTGAAGCCGAAGCATTCTCGAAACATGGTTGCGAAGGATAATCCCGTCATTGACAGCAATGGAGCCTACCTGTTTTGTTATAAAAGGGGCTGCGTTAGAGATAAGTTGCACCGATCACAAGTGGACATTAAGAATGTTCTTACAGTTCCTTAACTAAATGGGATTTTTCAAACAGTGTAGCTAGAACGACAATCTCGTTTTCACTTACCTGGGGCACTCTATACCAACAAGGCTGGCCACGTCGAGTGTGAGAGTCATCCATGATATCGTCAAGCACAAGGAAGAAGGCTTGAAGCTGCACAGATAACAGCAAGCTTAAGGGAGCAATCTTGGTTGCTTCAAGTTAATCAGTGAGAAGAAAAAGGAATTACCCATTCGATGCACCAACCGAGAGTGCTGGCAAGAAACATCTCCTCCTCACTCAGTTCATCGACACCTTTCAACAGCTTATAGCTGTCGACGACAGAGAGCCCACGGTTACATTTTCCTGTCATGAGCAACAGTAATGAATCAGAACTCACTAGCCCCTTGTATAATTTTTTTAAAAGAAAACATCCAATTCAAATTCATCTCCTCACCTCCCAGAACATTGTAGTCCAGCATCTGCTCCACATAGAAAAAATAAAGGCAAGCACGTCAGAAAAGCAGATCTGAATTAATAAGATGATTATTGTGCACCCAGTATTTTACAAAGAGTTACCATACAAAAATAAAAACAACATGTAAGTAATTAGCCAATGATCTAAGATCCAATTTAACCTGTACAGGTAAATTAGCTTTGCTCAGTTTGAACGTGTGATCCAGTTGGAAGAAATTAACTTCACCTCAATGATCAGTTATTTTATCCCGTTTTTTAAATTTCGACCACTAACCTCGGAGCATCATTTTTAACTCGGTCAACTTAGAGGGAGAAGGCAAAACTGGGAAGCATTTAATTAAACTTGAGTGTCCAGGTTTTCGTTTGTGTACTTGGTGGTTCATTCCAACAGGCGCTGTGTTTAAGACTAGAGACCTCAGTACAGGATGATGATTAATCCCGACCACGTACAGTACTCCTAAACCCAAAATTAATTGCGCTTCCGTAGCCAATCATGGACCCCGATCTCGCACGCGCCCGCTGACCCAGCATCAAATCTAATGCTACTAATAAATCCCAGTAAAGGAAAATAAGCTAGACGGAACGGAGTGTGCGCGCGGCGCGTGCATCAGCAGGATCAAACAAGGAAAGTGAAAGCAGAGGTGGTGAGGAGGGAGAGGGGGAAGGGAGCATTACGCGGTCGACCCACTGGTGCGACTCGTGGGTGAAGTCGAAGGCGGGGTCCTTGAGCAGCTCGTCCTTGAGCGTGTCGTAGATCCGCGCGAAGGCCGCCTTGGTGTCCGCGCCGTTCGCCGCCGCGCCGTTCGCCGCCGCCATTGCGCCCCGCGTCAGAGGCAGCGAGGAAGACGCGAGAGGGACGGAGGCAGAGATCGAAATCGACGGAGAGAGCGACCAGCAGGCAGGGGATGGGGCGAGTGACCGGAGTGGTGAGGAGGAATTTGGGGGACGGCGGCTACGTGGGCGGAGGCCTTAAATTAGCGAGAGATGGGATGGAGATCGCGATGGCATCCAGCAGCTCGTGGGGACCCCCGCGCACTTGCAGTAGCCAGCAGTATTTTATACGACTCCTTGTCCGGGAGGAGACCGGGAAAAAAATGTGGGGATCGATCAAGGAGGAGGAGGAAGACGATGTGGATCCAGATCTGCTGTTGGTGTTGGACTTGCGTCTGGGTTTCCCGGTTCGAATCCGCGCTAATTTATAGTTTCGCCAGCTCGTTCGCCGCTGGCTGGCCTTGGCTGCGTCCGTCCGTCCGTCCGACTGTTTGCCTTGGACGCGTCCGCGCATGGGCGGCTGCGTCTGCGTGCGCATGGGCGGCTTAACGACCAACTCTAACATTCCGATTATTAATACTCCTACCTATTTTAGATAATTGATTTATACTTAGAATATGTATATCCATATTTAGATAAATTTGAGACGATTATTTTGAGACGGAGGGAGTAACATTCCGATTATCAATACTCCTTCCTTTTTTAAATAATTGATTTATATTTAGAATATAAACATATGTATACGTATATCCATATTTAGATAAATTTGAGTCAATTATTTTGGGACGGAGGGAGTAACATTCCGATTATCAATACTCTTTCCTTTTTTAAATAATTGATTTATATTTAGAATATAAATGTATGTATACGTATATCCATATTTAGATAAATTTAAGTCAATTATTTTGAGACGGAAGAAGTACTCCCTCCGTCTCAAAATACAAGACGACCTTTAATTTCGCTGGTCAACAACATCCAACTTTGACCATGATTTGTTCTTATAATCTTTACCTAATAATAAAGGCATTAAGGTTTCTGCCAAAATTTTCGTCCAACTTAAAATGACTGATTTGCCCTTCCACAAAATCACATATTACAACGTTGCCACCGACAAGTCAAGAAAAACGGTTCGCATTGTCCGTTCTCCCGCAACACCACGCACGCCTCCTCCTTCACCCTGCATCCAGCCAAAACCTGAGCGGGCAGAGCACGTGATCTCTGACTCCGCCTGAGCCGTCACTGAGGAGGTCGAGGCCGCCGCCATGGTTCACCAACGGCGGCTCCGACAAGAGTATTTCCCCCACCAACGTGTGGACTATCTCACGTATCAGGAAAGGGGCGAGCTCCCCAACCCGGCTGCCATCGGGATCCGGCCACCACAAGATCGCCAGCGATGGCTCCGGCAAGAGCGCCTCCTTCCTGCTCTCCCCTGTCCATATGCGTCCACCCCACCCTCTAGCGTCGTCCTCTCCATTCCCTCCATCACTGACCGCGGCTGCCGTCCCTAACTCCGGCGGCGAGCAGAGCAACGCCCCTCGCCTTCCTCCTTCACCTCCAGTAAGAGGCACAGGTCTAATGTCCATGACCAGCGTAGGCCGTCATCTTCAACCTCCTGCCGGCGCCTAATGGATGGAGAACCCATATGCACCAGGTTTGGCCGCAACTCCACTTCCGCTAGAGAAGGAGCTCATCTCGTCCCATCCCGTGCAGTTTAAGCAGTTTTCTTTCCCTGTTATTACTAGCCAATCCAATTATATTCCCGATGTT
This sequence comes from Alopecurus myosuroides, assembly GCA_028641055.1. Classification (NCBI taxonomy): domain Eukaryota; kingdom Viridiplantae; phylum Streptophyta; class Magnoliopsida; order Poales; family Poaceae; genus Alopecurus; species Alopecurus myosuroides. The sequence continues at coordinate 56,924,067 of CM054061.1, forward strand.
CCATCCACGGTATGTTGATCACCCGAACATAATTTCAGCTGTTCATTTCGCAGTTCATAGTTCAGACATTTAACTTGAAATTCGCAATCTTCTCTGTTTCAGGTTGTTAACACTATCATTGTCAATGTTTTCTCATGTGCAAATTTTTATCTTGATTGGTTCTAACCCAGAAGGGTGCATAACTATTTACAGTTAAGTATATGTTTGGTCATCAACAGTTGGTGATCTATATGGTACTATGGACCTAGAAGAAACCAAAAAATCCTTCAGTATTTTTTCTAGCAGAAGAATTTTGTGGTGCCATTTGCTTAAAATTAATATAGTTGAACCGGTGAGGATCAGTTAGGTGGTTTTCTCTCTGAATGAGTGGAAAATATGCCAAAAATACACAATCCAGTTCGTGCCTCTCTCTCCCTCTAACTTCCCCGCCCAATTGATTGAAATCTCTCCCGGCCTCCATGCCTTCATTTTTACTGGTAGACCAGCAATCTTTTGTACTTTACAGTCGGTCATGCAATTTTAACCAAGCTGTCATAGAGCAGCACAATTATTTGATGCAGGCTCCAAACTATGCCAAACATGGTGTCGACATCGTCTGGGGCACCAGGGTAAACAAACTTGTTCTTTTTTCAATTGATGGATCAAAACATTCATCATATAGGCATGCATTCAAGTATATAAATGGAAAGCTTGTCTTTCTCTTGGAAAGAACCGATACACAAGTAATGGGATGACATGTCTGTCTGCCTGTAAACTGAACATCCGATTTACGCTTGGCAGCTGAGGACACACAGTTTGCCGGACAAAATAGGAAGTCTTCACCAATATGCAGCTAAGAATCCGAATGCAATATTAGTTGATGTCAGCTCAGATAGCCTATTCAGATAGCCTATTCATTTACATTAGTTGATGTCAGCAATATTCCTGAAACCAAGTGATGTTCCTCGATCAGCTCTACATAGTCACTTGCTCAGTAAGGGTGGTTCTGATTCATGCAAGAGTATATTACTGCGGCACACCAACGCAGACCAAAGAACTGAAGAACTTATGGCATGATATGAGACACAAGACATCGACTCACATGCATTTCCACAAGGAGTACTTCTGATAGAAATACCATTAATCGTTCTAATCTGCATAGCCTGAGGTACTGGTAAAGAAGAAGGCATTTTTTTGCGCATAAGTAAAGCAAACTGACTTCTCTTTTCCTCATATGGAACTGTACACAGTATAAAGAAGAACGGCCTACTAGGGAGGATAGTTACTAATCATTTATATATTAACATAAGAAAAGAAAAAGTAAAGGCAGGCTACATCCAAAAAGAAGAAAAGAGGCAGGGTAAAGAGCTGTTGAATTTCAGATACTGATGTACGTGTACACAATATATTTTAGGTAGCTACCTATGAAATGCTAAAGCATATATACAAGGGCCAGAGGCTGCCATTGTGAATGTAAATCGTTCAGGCATTCCATTGATGTATGTGCAGATACATAGTGTAGCTATCAGCTACTAATAAACTGCAGTATGAAGTATACTAATACTTTATTTTTTGCAAATGGGGTCTAATACTTTATGATGAAGTGTGAAAAATGAAAAGAAATGAAAGAACAAGAAATCTGGGAGAGAATCAGTGAGTCTTCATTGTGCCTTGTGACTTTAGTTATTGGTGCCCAACATGCTTGCTGCCCAATCTCATCGTTACCGTGAAGTGACGGCATACTGCCGCAACGGGGACTACCCGTGTTCGCCTTTGTACTCGGGCGGCGTCTAGCCGCACCTTCGGAGTCCAAGGGGCTGTGATGGCTTATTGCGCCCACGGTGATGAGGGCGTTTGCCTACTTTTGTTCGTATGCAGACTAGGAGGGTGAGTTCAATGAATTAACGAATATTTATATTGTGTTACTCTATTCTGAGCATGAAAATTTTAGTTTGTCCATGTTAAAATGATAGTGGGTGCATGCAAGCTCACTTCTTTTGCCTCCTGGTCTCCTAACAAATGTTCATTGTTATACTCTTAGCAAGTTCCTTTTGATGGTCTCGCGCGTTCATCGGTTAGGTAGAAAGCAATGCCGACCTCTGTTGCGGCTTCCTAGCGCAGACGGAGGTCAGTCCTATTTTGCAGGCTGAGTTATGTGATAAAACGGACCGAGATGGATTAGCGCTTGGTTGCTGCATAGGGTCCAGGAGGTCGGGCCCGGCCAGGGATGCCACAGCTACGCCGGAGAGGCTCCCCACAACAGTGATACTTGAGGACATCCACGTCAGGCCGTGGTTGCCGCCGTGGCCCTGCGGCTTTGCAAGCAAAACGGAGGGGTCAGGGAGGTGCTCCACGAGCAGGGCTTGGGTAGGGGACGAGAATGGAATCCAGAACCGAAGCAGAAAAGGAGATGTTCTTGTTGTGGTAGTGGATTGGTGGTTGCAATGAATATAAATTTAGTTGTTCTGTTGTTGTGCTAGATCATATTATTTTGTTGTGGTAGACCAAAACGTTTGTATTTAGTATTTAGTTGGTTATCTTGTGCCAGGTTATCAGACTATATAGAAGTTTTTTGTATTTGTATATGCATATGTACAAAATAATTCAAATTCAGATTTAAACTATGCATGAAATGCAAATTTCATTAGTTGCCCTTCGGTACCATGGCAAAATAGACCCCTTGCGTTTCTGTATGTTATATTGTCTCTATGCATCAATGTTTTTTTTAGGTGGTTCAGTCAAATCAAAATCCAAGATTGTTTAATTTTTGGCTAAGCCTTCGTACGTATATTCAATAAAAGTCAACCCGTGCCATTTTTCCTATGCAAGATAAATTCACACTTTATCATTACATCCAATGTCATCTAATCCACCACCTCGTCCATGCCAATGAGATTTACTTTATACACTTCTACGAAGTAGATTTTTTTTTCTCCCGTTGCAACGCACGGGCATGTGTGCTAGTATGTGCTATTTAAAGATACGTATGGCTTATGAAGGTACCATTATAGATTAAAGTTTTCGTGTAGTATCTTCGTAAAGGGGTCATACTAACAAAAGATAATCTTGCCAAACGTTCTTGTTCTCGTGATGAGATGATTAAGCACTTATTCTTTGATTGCACATTTGCGCTATCCAAATGGTTTTAAATCTTTATCAACCCACATCTGTTGCGAATATTTTCGGCAACTGGTTAAATGGGGTAGACAAAACATTGAAAACTATTATTAGGATATGAGCGTTAGCCGTTATATGGTCGCTCTGCCGATATAGAAACGACAAGATTTTCAATGATAATTTTTTTCTCGTATCTAGATTCTATTCCGATGCATATGTATTCTTTGTTCGTGCTCCACATTACAGCCCGGGGGGGGGGGGGGGGGAGGGAGGGGAGAAACTTTTGTGGCCTTTTTACGGAGGCTTGTGCACGACTAGAGCAAGTGGTGAGGGATATTTTTATCTCACATAGATGGCCGCTTGATCTACGCATAGCAGCTCCATAGTGTCGACAGTATTCGTCTTCATGATTTGTTTAGGCTTGTCATCTTTTTGTTTTTTCAGTTTTCTGGATTTCGGCTGTGTGCATTTCACGATACAGAGGCCGGGTGTAATGTTTAAACTCTATTAAGTAAAAAAAACTCTTTATAAAAAAATGGTATAAATATATGTAAAATGAAAAGGCTTTACAAGACGAGTTCAACGGTACGATTTATACATACTCAATCCATATAATTTATTATATATTTATGATCAAAGTTGACTAAAAAATCACTATAAAAATAGCGCACCTTGTATTTCTTTGCCACATCACTTGCAATGCGAACGACAATTACCCATTTATTGAAAATCTACGAAAGTATTCTATCTAACAAACTTTAAACCTATACTAGTTTGACGTATTTAAGGGATTTGCCTTGTTAACTATAACTAACATGTTAGTTTGACGTGGCGTGGCAAAATTAATATTATATAATCGTATAGCATTCTAGGATTAGTCGATCTTGTCCAACCTTTTCTTCTCCGATTGTTTCATTCTTCGTAGATGCCACTTAACCTCCATCCGACCACATAAAAAAGGATGACCTAGAATTTTAAAATAGAGTATATTGAATGATGTTCATTAGAGCAAGTACAATAAGATGACATAAACAGGATATAAATATTTCAATAATATATCTTTACTTAGGTAGAGGAGAGAGATGATGAGAAAGAAACAAAGCGGGCTCCAAGTTGCTCTCTCCGTCTTGAATTAATCCTCGCGTATTTATAAAAATATGGATGTATCAATACAATAAAATATGTCTAGATACATCTATATTTAGACAAATCGACGATGATTAATTCAGGACGGAGGGAGTAGTAGCCAGCTGCAGAACGTGCTCTTATGTACTATGTGAGAGTGTAAAGCGGATCATATATTGATAAAATACTTTATGCGTATAGCCAACTACTCGCTATGTTACGCAAACTAAGATGCGAAAGGGATTTCCGACAGCCTAGAAAAAGTTGCAATCGGACATATTTACCCCTGCCAGAAAGTTTGAATCGGTACAGAAACAAGAGCTCGTCGCCGCCCATCTCCTCGCCTCGCCAGGTTCCTCACCATCAGGATCCGGTCGTCGTCGCTAGTAGATCCCCGCTGCCCATCTTCCCCTTGCCATCAGGACCTGGTCGCCGTCGCCAATAGATCCCCGTTGCCCATCTCCTACTCGCGATCAGATCCTGATCGTCATCGCCAATAGATTGACGCTTCCCATCTCCTCCTCACCTCGCCCAGGTTCCTCGCCATGAGGACATGATCGCCGTCGCCAGTAGATCGTCGCTGCTCATCTCCTCTTCGCCTCGCCCAGGTTCGTCGCCATCAGGACCTGATCGCCAGTAGATCACCGCCACGTCCTTGCCGTCCCATCCAGCTGTAGATCGCCAACCGCCGGCTCCCACCTAGCAGGAGAAAAGCACCGTCCATGGGAGCAGAGCATGCCGTCTACCACCCAGCAGGAGCAGTGCACCAGACAAGCTAGCAGAGCGCACCGGCTCCTACCCAGCAGGAGCATCAACTCCATCTGCACAAATCTTGGACGACACGACTTGACCCCAGGGCACCAACACCATCTGCACGGCTCCAGGACAACACGGCTGAGAAGACACGGCATGGCTCGGGTCCGAGTATTCTTGCTCTTCTACCCAGCAAGAGTTGTTGATCAAGATGGTTCTTCTTGACCTGAATTTTTAGTCCACCCGAAGAAATAGACAATGGAGAAGGCCATGATGATATGAACATGAAAGAAGAGGGTCATTGATCCCAGTCAAACCGAAGGTGGTGAGCACAATATCTATCAATAATGTGCAAGTTCGTGGTAACAATTTAGTTTCAGGATATACACTTTTGGAGAAAATTGAAGATATGCCAGGAAGTACTCCAACACAAGATATGCAATTTCAGGATGTTTGCATGATAAATTATATAGGAAATATTGTACTTCATCTATCAAATCATCCATCTAAGAATTTTAGCACTTTTACTTGCATTCAAATTTTCTTCTTTGCTGGTTTTGCTGTTACCTATCTACTGAAAATATGCCAGTAATTATCCATCTAAGAAAGGCGTGCCAGCAATTATGCATCTAAGAAATACCATTCTCATGGAGTACCTATGGGCCATACTAACATGCTATTGCTGCAAGCAGTGGTAGTAAATGGTTTAAATGTATCATGTCCCTAGCAACCTACTCTATGACAGCAAGTTTAATATACTGACATCAAGTAGTATCAAGTTTAATATACCGACAGTAAATGGATTGATAGTATCAAGTTTAATATCCTGACAGCAACTTACTCTATGCTTGTAGTAATTAAAATAAAATTATGCTTCCAGTAATTAAAAATACTCCTCTGATTGTGCTTGTGTTTGGAGTAACTTGTGCTTTTTCTGATTGTGTGCTTGTAGCGGAGTAGTGTAGTGCAGTGCTCTCTCTCTCTCCCTCTCTCAAGTGTAGTTGAAAAAGTGTGGTTTTTGTAGCTATAGCTATGGAGTACTCCATCGATTGCTCTGGTTGGAGTACTTTTTTGCAATCTTGCACCGGATTTTTATTGCATCTTTCCTGAAATTTAGCAGTATTGGAGTAGTTAAACTAGCACTGTTCAGTTGCAGTTTTCTCTCTCTCTCTGGGTACGTCGGTTCACCTTGATCTGGACGAAGATCACAAATGTTCATGGAAGTTTACGAGTAGATTTTGGACTTTCTGCTCTATCCCTTTGTCCTTATTTATACCAGGATTGCATTTTTTTGCATGATGGTTACTTATGATTTTAAGAAAAATAGTGCTTATAACTGAATCAAGTTAAGAAAGATCTAAATCTCGCAAAAGGGTAATAAATTACTCATTGAGTGTCAACTACTCCTTGTTCATAGGCATGTTGATGGATTGCATTAATGCATTTAGATCAGAAGATACTCATTTGTTTAGCTTGATTACAATGAGTACTCAAAATAAAATTGACACATGCTTACCTAGGGGAGTCCAGGAACATGGTGATGCCAATATGGAAGAAGAGTAACTCATGATACCTGAAGAAGCAAATCAACTGGAATTACAAGAGCAACACATAAACATGACATGTGCTCCTACTGCAAGTTAAATTACTCCACAATAGCAAGCAAGCAGCAAGATTTTCCTAGCACATTTAATTTATTTTTCCTTTAATTTCTTGTTGTAGGCGTGCATAAACAAAAAAGAACAAGAATGTTACTAGATGACTGTAAAAAATATGATGCCTATGTGGCAATGCATACTATTTGTATGAGCGAAGGTGGAAAATTTTAAAAATACAACAAGAAAAAGATTGCAGAATTTTTTGGAGTGGATATTCAAGCTATCTAAAGAGTTTGGAAAAAGGATATGAGACAAATCAAAACGGGTTTGGAGGTTGATGTGGCAAATAAAAGGAAGGAAATATGCGTAAGAAAAGCAGTTGACATTAATCTGGAACTAATCCCAACGATACCACTGAACCAATGATCTATCATTCGATCACTGGCTTGGCAACTAAGATGTAGCCCTACTACACTGCTTAGACACCTCCAACTGAAGGACATAAGAAGGCACTGAAACTCGGTGAAGCCAGTTCTAACTGAAAACATATGAAGACTAGGGTGAAATTTTGTGTGTCATTCGTAGATGAGAAAACTAGAGCACATGCAAGTCCTAAAATGTCAAAAATGCTGAATATTATGTACCTGGATGAGAAAATTTTCAACATGACAAAAGAAGACCGGAATTACTACCTCTTACCTAGTGAAGAAGACCCTATAAGATCAGTCGCAAGCAAAAACAACATCGCCAAAGTTATGTTCCTTGCAGTTGTGGCAAGACCAAGATTTGATACTGTAACGCCCGGGGTTTCCCCTATAGCATCGCTGTTGTTTTCTTCGCATAACATCGCATCATGCATCCTCGTGATTTTTTTTAAAAAAAAAAAACTTGCTAAAAGTGTGCAATTCAACAACCTTGTTTTCTGGAATTAAATTGCATCAAAAACAAATTTTTTTAGTGCCCAAAACCGCAATTGAAAGGAATAACAACACGCAGGAAAAAAAAAAGGAAAAACAAAAAAAACGTTTTGGGGGTGTGGCAGCCGGACCAGGCCAGCCCACTAGGCCCAGCCGCCCCCCCCCCCCCCCACCAAACCGAACCCTAAATTTCTCTCTCCCCTCCTCCTTTTGCCCCCGCCGTTTCCACAAATTACAAACAGGTCCCTCCACCGAAAAAAAAAAAGAAAAAGAAAGAAACACACGCACGCACGCTCACGGGAGAAACCCGATCGAACCCCTGTCCCGAGCGCTCCCTTCGTCTCCCCCGCTCGATCCCCTCCCTCGCCTCCTTCCTCCCGAGACCGGCCGCCGGAGCTCCGCCGCCTCCTCCTCGCTCCTCCTGCCCGCCGGCCGTCGCCTCCCCTCGTCCCAGCAAGGAGTGGACGGCGCCTCCCTTCCGCCCGCGCGCCTCCCGCGGCCGCAGCTCCGCCGCGCGTCCTCTACTACCGCCGGCCGCCGCGCCCAGCCACCGGCGCCTCCTCCCTGCCGCGGCCACGGACGGCCGGGGACCCTTCCCCACCTCGCCGTCCCCCCTCCCCTTCAATTTCCCGCGCATGGAAGCGCTGCCGGCCGCCGCCGTTCGTCCTCCTTTCCGGCCGAGGGCCGCCGTCGCCGCTGCTCCCTGCGAGGATGGTCGCCGGCCGCTCCCCTCCTGCCGCCCTCTCACGTCACCTCCTCGGCCACGCCCGGCCGCAACCGGAGCTGCTCCCAAGCCCCTCCTCCATCATCCCGCCAAGGGCCGGCGAGCCACGGCGCCGTCCCCGTCGACCAGGAGGCAGCGCCCCGTGCAAGGACCCCAACTCGCAGCGCCCCCCGTCTCCGTCCTTGACATGCACGCCACCTCCATGTTGACGCCCTCCAGGTGTTTGATGTATTGCCTTCAAGGTGTGCAACGCCTCTCCGTCCACACCAGGATCCGCTCTGTTGTCCCCTCCATCCGTGAACGACCATCGGTGCACCGAGGTCTTCTACACTTGAAGGCCTATAATTTTTGTGGTGACCGCCTTCGTGTGTGTCCACGTGAACCTGGCAAGCTTCTCGGCGACAAGTCCGAACACCGGAACTCCAAGTTCGACACCGACATGTACCTCGTCGACGAGTTCTTCGCCGACAAGTACCGCTACATCGAGCTATGAACGACCACTATCTCCACCGTGTCCGTTTGCGTTGGCCGCCTTCGTGCGCGCCCGAAGACCGGAGAGCCGCCAAGTTCGCCATCGACCTCGAAGACAAGGATATAGCGGTTCGCCCACGACTACTACGCCTACTTCGGCTACGGAACGGGAACGACGACGTGAACGACTACTTCCGCTACTACATCGACATCGGAACGTCTACGCCCCCGACGTCGATTACTTCCACTACCACGTCTACTTCCTCCACGTCCGAAGTTTCCGGCGTTAACCCCGGCGATCCTCTTTCCAACGTGCGAACCCAAAACCCAAACCCCTATACCTATGCCCTATTTTCTATAACATATCAGCTATATTTAAAATGTCATCGCATCATGTTTGCATTGCATCTTGTGGGTTTCGGGGTATAATAATATCACCTAATAATTACTTATGGAATGAGTTGGAATAATTAAATATTGTTCCGGTTCCATTTAAAATTGCATAGCTCATCCTTATATTATCTCGCCATGTTAAACAACATTTAATCTTGATGGGTAGATAAACAACTTGAACCAATTCCTATTTCTCCGGACTCCGGTTCCGATTAAATTGCTTAATGTTGCATCTTGCTTTGCATATCGCCTGCCATGCATATAAAATAGGATCATGCTGGATCTTTTGCCGTAGTAGTAATTGTTGCATCCGGTGTTTCTTTTAGTTCGTTGTTTCTTCCCGGATAGGACGTTGAGATGATGTGAGCAACGACAAGTTCTGCTACCTTGCGGGATCTCAGGCAAGTATACTCACTTGCATGCCATATGGCTGCCTTTCATCACTTGTTACCGATTCTTTCCGTTGATTCTTTTCTGCTAGCCTTAGTAGTAGTTGTTTCTGTTACGAACCTATCACATGAATCCTTTAACCCTGATATTGCCTCACCTCCACTCCTATAACCTTTGCTTGAGCATGTGTCTTACTATCTTGCTTAGGTTGTTTTGTTCGAGTCTGTTACCCGTTACTTTCTGTTATTACTTAATTATGTTCTGGGGGCTCGATGTTAATCAATCAAACCTGTTAATTGCTAATGGTAATAATAATAATTTGATGATAAGGCACCGGCAGGAGGCCCTTTGTGGTTTTGAGGCCTGCTAGTGTCGACCCTAATAGGAAAAGGGTCTTGTCTACTGATCCATGATGAGCGCACTACCCGCATTTGGGGAGTATGGGCTCCCCCTCAGTTTGACCCGATTCGCATCTCGTCCAAATCGCCTCATTTAGTTCGGGTTTTCCATTTGCTGCATGCATGATCTTGCGAGCCCTTGGTACCCGGGTGGAACTTTCGTAGTCGGCATATAGGGGGACACGTTCTTAGAGTGCTATGAGGGTCCATTTTCTTCTGGGCTCGATTAGCCGTGCGCCCAAGGTGCTTTGGGCTTGATGCGAAGAAGGGTTGGATTGTGTTGAGTGCCCCGCTTGGTGGGAGGCATTCCATCTGGCGGGATATTCATGAGTGTGGTTACTATGGTGCACCCCTGCAGGGTAAATCTTCTCGAGAAGCCGTGTTTTCCGCGGTTATGGATTACTTGGTGAAAGTACTGGCTTACAAGTACTCAGGACAACTTCAACATAATGATCAATCATGTTTCACCCAATGATTAATAACTTGACTAGTAATAGGTTATTCACACAATAACTTGACTCATCTTTAATACCACGGTGTGAGTTATCCTCGGATTGCTTCTTCGGATAAGGGGCGAGATCCAGGATGGGTTTGTTTGACGTTATCTTTCAGTTGGTTACTATCACTCGATCTTATCTCCTTTCTGATAGTTGGAAGTAATAGAATCTCTGTAGTTGGTTAGTGCAGCCCGCTGTCGCTTATTTGCCATAACCCCTTCCTCTCCGTTGATCCTAAAGTATTTGTATCTTGTGATGATTGGCTACGCCGGTGTTCTTGTGAGTATGGGCTTTGTCCCCCTTGCCAGTACTTAACCGTACTGACCCACGAATCTCTTTCGTGGCTGCAAATTCCAAATTGCAGTCAACAGGTTTGAAGTCTGACGACGTTAGCTTGGGAATCCCTCCGGCTTGGCCTGGGCAGGGATTGGACGCTCTCGGTTATCTTCAGGACTCTTAGTCCAATTTGGATCTTGTCCGTAGCCGGACGCTATGTTGTTTTCTTCCGTTGTTATCTGTATCTTTGTAATGTATCAGTTGTAACCCGGCTCGTTGGAGTCATCTTGTATCTATCTGTTTCTGTTGTAATTGTGGATTATTCGTGAACTATTGTAATGTTATCATAAATGGCAACCTGGAATCGGTTATTATGCGGATTTGGCGGGAATGCTGAAATCTGCATAGTGCCCGATCTCGGGGCGTCACAAATGGTATCAGAGCCTTGGTTCCGATTCCCGAGATTGTTTCGATACGAATGGTTGTCGAAGCAACGGGTCCGCAAAGCCTGTAGGTTAACCTCGCTAACGGTCGTTGTTTCTAGAGTGTCAAAAATATTTGCTGCTAAACTATTTTGGAAAAACATCTCAATAGGATTCTTGTTTTTCTCCTTATCCCCATTCTATTTCCCCTCCCATCTTATTTGTTTTGGAGTCTCCCCCTTTGTCTATCTTTCAAAGTGTTAGGATCCTACGTGGGTGGACGTTTTCTGAGCCCTTTAACCTAATAGGTTCGACCATCGGAAGGTTCCTGGTGGAAGAACATCGTCATCACTCCGAGCAAGAATCCCTTGTTAGTGGTGTCGAGGAGATCAACTGGAAGCACGAAGAATCGATAGTCGAACTTCTTTCCTCTCCCGGGTTAGCAGGTGGATTGCGAGGGCGCAATCCCTTGTTAGTGGTGTCGTCTGTAACGCCCGGGGTTTCCCCTATAGCATCGCTGTTGTTTTCTTCGCATAACATCGCATCATGCATCCTCGTGATTTTTTTTAAAAAAAAAACTTGCTAAAAGTGTGCAATTCAACAACCTTGTTTTCTGGAATTAAATTGCATCAAAAACAAATTTTTTTAGTGCCCAAAACCGCAATTGAAAGGAATAACAACACGCAGGAAAAAAAAAAGGAAAAACAAAAAAAACGTTTTGGGGGTGTGGCAGCCGGACCAGGCCAGCCCACTAGGCCCAGCCGGCCCCCCCCACCAAACCGAACCCTAAATTTCTCTCTCCCCTCCTCCTTTTGCCCCCGCCGTTTCCACAAATTACAAACAGGTCCCTCCACCGAAAAAAAAAAGAAAAAGAAAGAAACACACGCACGCACGCTCACGGGAGAAACCCGATCGAACCCCTGTCCCGAGCGCTCCCTTCGTCTCCCCCGCTCGATCCCCTCCCTCGCCTCCTTCCTCCCGAGACCGGCCGCCGGAGCTCCGCCGCCTCCTCCTCGCTCCTCCTGCCCGCCGGCCGTCGCCTCCCCTCGTCCCATCAAGGAGTGGACGGCGCCTCCCTTCCGCCCGCGCGCCTCCCGCGGCCGCAGCTCCGCCGCGCGTCCTCTACTACCGCCGGCCGCCGCGCCCAGCCACCGGCGCCTCCTCCCTGCCGCGGCCACGGACGGCCGGGGCCCCTTCCCCACCTCGCCGTCCCCCCTCCCCTTCAATTTCCCGCGCATGGAAGCGCTGCCGGCCGCCGCCGTTCGTCCTCCTTTCCGGCCGAGGGCCGCCGTCGCCGCTGCTCCCTGCGAGGATGGTCGCCGGCCGCTCCCCTCCTGCCGCCCTCTCACGTCACCTCCTCGGCCACGCCCGGCCGCAACCGGAGCTGCTCCCAAGCCCCTCCTCCATCATCCCGCCAAGGGCCGGCGAGCCACGGCGCCGTCCCCGTCGACCAGGAGGCAGCGCCCCGTGCAAGGACCCCAACTCGCAGCGCCCCCCGTCTCCGTCCTTGACATGCACGCCACCTCCATGTTGACGCCCTCCAGGTGTTTGATGTATTGCCTTCAAGGTGTGCAACGCCTCTCCGTCCACACCAGGATCCGCTCTGTTGTCCCCTCCATCCGTGAACGACCATCGGTGCACCGAGGTCTTCTACACTTGAAGGCCTATAATTTTTGTGGTGACCGCCTTCGTGTGTGTCCACGTGAACCTGGCAAGCTTCTCGGCGACAAGTCCGAACACCGGAACTCCAAGTTCGACACCGACATGTACCTCGTCGACGAGTTCTTCGCCGACAAGTACCGCTACATCGAGCTATGAACGACCACTATCTCCACCGTGTCCGTTTGCGTTGGCCGCCTTCGTGCGCGCCCGAAGACCGGAGAGCCGCCAAGTTCGCCATCGACCTCGAAGACAAGGATATAGCGGTTCGCCCACGACTACTACGCCTACTTCGGCTACGGAACGGGAACGACGACGTGAACGACTACTTCCGCTACTACATCGACATCGGAACGTCTACGCCCCCGACGTCGATTACTTCCACTACCACGTCTACTTCCTCCACGTCCGAAGTTTCCGGCGTTAACCCCGGCGATCCTCTTTCCAACGTGCGAACCCAAAACCCAAACCCCTATACCTATGCCCTATTTTCTATAACATATCAGCTATATTTAAAATGTCATCGCATCATGTTTGCATTGCATCTTGTGGGTTTCGGGGTATAATAATATCACCTAATAATTACTTATGGAATGAGTTGGAATAATTAAATATTGTTCCGGTTCCATTTAAAATTGCATAGCTCATCCTTATATTATCTCGCCATGTTAAACAACATTTAATCTTGATGGGTAGATAAACAACTTGAACCAATTCCTATTTCTCCGGACTCCGGTTCCGATTAAATTGCTTAATGTTGCATCTTGCTTTGCATATCGCCTGCCATGCATATAAAATAGGATCATGCTGGATCTTTTGCCGTAGTAGTAATTGTTGCATCCGGTGTTTCTTTTAGTTCGTTGTTTCTTCCCGGATAGGACGTTGAGATGATGTGAGCAACGACAAGTTCTGCTACCTTGCGGGATCTCAGGCAAGTATACTCACTTGCATGCCATATGGCTGCCTTTCATCACTTGTTACCGATTCTTTCCGTTGATTCTTTTCTGCTAGCCTTAGTAGTAGTTGTTTCTGTTACGAACCTATCACATGAATCCTTTAACCCTGATATTGCCTCACCTCCACTCCTATAACCTTTGCTTGAGCCTGTGTCTTACTATCTTGCTTAGGTTGTTTTGTTCGAGTCTGTTACCCGTTACTTTCTGTTATTACTTAATTATGTTCTGGGGGCTCGATGTTAATCAATCAAACCTGTTAATTGCTAATGGTAATAATAATAATTTGATGATAAGGCACCGGCAGGAGGCCCTTTGTGGTTTTGAGGCCTGCTAGTGTCGACCCTAATAGGAAAAGGGTCTTGTCTACTGATCCATGATGAGCGCACTACCCGCATTTGGGGAGTATGGGCTCCCCCTCAGTTTGACCCGATTCGCATCTCGTCCAAATCGCCTCATTTAGTTCGGGTTTTCCATTTGCTGCATGCATGATCTTGCGAGCCCTTGGTACCCGGGTGGAACTTTCGTAGTCGGCATATAGGGGGACACGTTCTTAGAGTGCTATGAGGGTCCATTTTCTTCTGGGCTCGATTAGCCGTGCGCCCAAGGTGCTTTGGGCTTGATGCGAAGAAGGGTTGGATTGTGTTGAGTGCCCCGCTTGGTGGGAGGCATTCCATCTGGCGGGATATTCATGAGTGTGGTTACTATGGTGCACCCCTGCAGGGTAAATCTTCTCGAGAAGCCGTGTTTTCCGCGGTTATGGATTACTTGGTGAAAGTACTGGCTTACAAGTACTCAGGACAACTTCAACATAATGATCAATCATGTTTCACCCAATGATTAATAACTTGACTAGTAATAGGTTATTCACACAATAACTTGACTCATCTTTAATACCACGGTGTGAGTTATCCTCGGATTGCTTCTTCGGATAAGGGGCGAGATCCAGGATGGGTTTGTTTGACGTTATCTTTCAGTTGGTTACTATCACTCGATCTTATCTCCTTTCTGATAGTTGGAAGTAATAGAATCTCTGTAGTTGGTTAGTGCAGCCCGCTGTCGCTTATTTGCCATAACCCCTTCCTCTCCGTTGATCCTAAAGTATTTGTATCTTGTGATGATTGGCTACGCCGGTGTTCTTGTGAGTATGGGCTTTGTCCCCCTTGCCAGTACTTAACCGTACTGACCCACGAATCTCTTTCGTGGCTGCAAATTCCAAATTGCAGTCAACAGGTTTGAAGTATGACGACGTTAGCTTGGGAATCCCTCCGGCTTGGCCTGGGCAGGGATTGGACGCTCTCGGTTATCTTCAGGACTCTTAGTCCAATTTGGATCTTGTCCGTAGCCGGACGCTATGTTGTTTTCTTCCGTTGTTATCTGTATCTTTGTAATGTATCAGTTGTAACCCGGCTCGTTGGAGTCATCTTGTATCTATCTGTTTCTGTTGTAATTGTGGATTATTCGTGAACTATTGTAATGTTATCATAAATGGCAACCTGGAATCGGTTATTATGCGGATTTGGCGGGAATGCTGAAATCTGCATAGTGCCCGATCTCGGGGCGTCACAGATACTGCAGGAAATGAGACCTTCTCAAGTAAACTAGGCATGTGGCGTTTTGTAAAAGAAGTTCCAACCCAAAGAATAAGCGACAATAGGCCCAAAGGTACATTAGAGACCAAGGCAATCAAAGTCGACAGACAAGCGATGAGAGACTTCATAATCAACAAGGTCTTGCCTGCAATAGTGTATGCTTGGCCTGATAAAGATGCAAGAGAAACAATTTTCATCTAGTAGAACAATGCCAAGCCCCGCATTTTTCCTAATTACCAAGATTTTATCGCGGCTGTGGCTAAGACCGGACTCAATATCAAAACGATTCAACAGCCAGCAAGAAGTCCAGATCTAAATTTCCTTGATCTTGGGTTTTTCAACTCTTTACAATCGATAACAGATCGTAGAAGTCCAAAAACTCTACAGGATCTAACTAAAAGTGTCATGAAAGAATTTGAAAGTTATGATGCCACTAAGCCGAATAAGATTTTTCTAAGCCTCCAAGCATGCATGATCGAGATCATGGACCATAGTGGATGAAATGACTACAAACCTCCGCATTTGCATAAGGACATGGTCAAAAGGCAACTAGGCTATCTACCTCTAAGGCTTCAATGCCCTCCACAAGTTTATACCATTGTCCTAATGGTTCTAGGCAAGACGGGGAGTGATTTCATCGAGACATAGGATGCTACATCAAGCAAGCGGTGCTATCAAGCAAGAGATAGGAGTACATTAATCAAGTGTTTGTTGTGTGTAATTTATGTTCAATGTTTGTTGTGTGTATTTATGTTCAAGTGTGTGTTATGTGTTGTGTTTATTGGAGTACTCAAGTTAAGAACTTCAATTTGCAAGTCCAGTTTGCAGTCTGGGAGTATTATTGTGGTTTTTTTGGTATATGCAGCTAGAGTACAAGCAAATAAGGAATAATATACTCCTAGTACAAGCACAAATAGAAAAAAATATACTCCTAGAATTATCAGGAATTATACACAAGCTAAATACTCCAATCAGAAATTTCAGTAGGAAGCAAGCAAAGTTAATGAGAATTTGACATGAGTAGCAGTTCATGAGTATTCATCAGTAGTAATTTAGTAAAAGGTTAACTAGTTTCACTGTCTAGCTATATCCTGTTTCCATGTTTGCCTATTTAGTTTAAGGTCAACTAGTTAATATCTGAATCACTCTCGGTACTTAGTGTAGCAACAGTTGCCCCGTTCATGTATGGGGATTTAATGTTAATTCAGTAAAAGTTCACAAGTTTGCACTCGAACTTTATGGAGAGCTACCGCTACAAACATGAGCATCTACTACTCCATATTCAAGCAAATATACCAAGAAAGAAAAATGTACTACTCCAGCAAAAAAATACTCAAGCAAACGGTCGGGCTTGTTATAACTGGACCAAACAATGAGCATCTAAGCGGATATTGTAGTCCCATGTGACTATGAGGCAATATAGGCAACAATTTCTCTACTCCAAGTAATTTCACAAGCATTTCCCTAGTGAAACTTAAATTCAGTTAACATTAAATTCTCTACTGCAAGCAAGACCAATGCATGCTCTACTGTGATCAAAATCAGTTCATACCCTAAGCCAGATGAGTGCTACTACTAGTAGCAAAAGTACTCTAATATCGTTGTGGATAGATCACCATTGCAACTAGGAGTACAATAATTGAACCTAGCTAACAAATCATGTTGCCTGCCCACTACAGTCACAGCAAGGGAGTATGTCTTCAACAACTACTGGCAAAAATAGAAGAAACATGGAAAGTGGAGGCTATTTTGGTTTGTGGATAGCTATAGGCCTTAGTAATCCAAAACTGACCAATCTGTTCAACAGTTCAAGTATTCGTGCGGCCTTGGCATGAAGACACGGAGAAGGATTTGTAGTGTAGACTGAACTAATTTAAGTGCACACAATTATCTAAGCAAGCAACGGTAGTGATGCCGGTGGCCATGGATACTACTCACACGAGAAGAGAGATGGGAACCTGACACACGAAGCTGTGGCGTGGCGGGCAGGGCCCGTGAGGACGACGAACCCGTCAGGGGGTAAAATCGGAAAGTGGGCATGTATTTGAGTGAAAAATGAGCTACGAAAATTTGTACTGGTTTTGCTTCAACTCTATACTTTACGGAACAGAGCGAGTATTATACATGTTGACTATAAACTAGCTATATGTGACCTGTCAATGGAAATATAGCCAGAGCCGGCTGTATTATTAACCATGCTCTTAGATGTGATAATTAATTTCAGAAATACACAATAAACATTGTAAAAAGTGGAATTCCTATACCAATGCATATCATATTTTTATACAATTCAGATTTCTCACGATATTTTTTCTGTAGTGGAAATAAGATCATGAAAAACTGCAGTTCAGATCTTTTCGGTTTCCACTATCCTAGTTTATTGTCCAAGTTGTCTGATAAAAGTCTATAATGCCCTGCAACGAGTTTATGTGCTGACTAACTTATATTAAGTTATTTGTGTAATGTTTTCACATATATGATCATATATTTTATTTTTCGAACATCATAAAGTGCTGAATATTAAAATACAAATAGGATGTCATTTCTATTTGATTACAACTCAAATAGAAAGAAGGGTGTAATCTTTTCTTTCCAACAAAAGACACATAAAGAGTTCAAATAATTCGTGATGTCATTGTGTATCCTTTCATGATAGTAGCATAATAATTTCACACACAAAAAAGATACTACCATCATCATCTTCAAGTGGGAGCACTAGGATATGAAGCACTCACCTCATGAACATACCCCGTAGTTGTAAATTGTAACGGGTTATCAGTGGACAAAACACTAGTGCGCTAAATTGTTATAAGCACCTTTTAGTTACTAGTGGCACACCAAAAAATTCCCAAAATACCAGGGGCGTGCCAACATTTATACATGCCACTAACAACACATTACAATTTGCGCGTCTGCCAAAAATCACACTACATCAGAACAACCGACGGGTAAAAAATCGGAGAGGAGTGGTTATGGGAGAAGATATAGTATGACCAAGAACATAACCACGTTAAGTGCTTCAGTGACAAATGACACATCAAATCTCAATAAAATGTGAATCTTTTCCTCTATGTGTGGTTGTCTATTCTCTTCAATGGTATATGGCTTGACATTTCGTGCCGGGGATGTGCCGAATGGGTATCCGTCCGACGTGTGGTAGAGTCGGCATGCCAGGGCGGCCCATGAGCTATGAGGCAGGAGACCTCATAGGGAAGCCCAGCAGGACGCAACATAAGACCATTGATCTACCGCCTAAGGAAGGACAACGATGGAGGCACAGAGAGCATCCGATTTGGAGTACAAGATGAACGCGGATATCTGTCCCTGTCTAGGTTTCCGTCTTATGGACGGTTAGAATTGATCTTCTAAGCCTTATATTTGTCTATCTATATAAAGCCGGACCATGGGAGCCCTAGAGGTTAAGTTCTCTCATACAAGCACATTGTAATCTTTGTGAGGCTTCTCCCCTATAGTTGATTCTAGCAGGACGTATGGTACCACCGCCTTAGTGGTGCCTGAACCTGGGCAAACCTCGTGCAATCTCGTCAGCGGAGCTCCTTACTATCTCCCCCACGTTCTACCTTCGTGATATGGCACCCCATACCGTGTCCATGCTCCCGATACTCCGAAATTACGTCTTTACATTTGAGCATGAATAGATGGTATCAATGGAGCAGGAGAGGGCAATTGAGAACTTAAACCCGACAAGAGAGAAGTATGTGTGAGAAGGAAGAAGCGGTGAAAAAAAAGATGAAGATCTTCAAGACGCCGGACTATCTAGCCCTAGGCTCCCGGACTTCCTGGAGCCCGAGAAGCAATCGTTGTGAAGAATCAAACTGCCAGGAAATCTAGCGTCAGATGGCCCGGACTGTTCGATGAAAGTAGCCCAGACACACTATAGTGTTCAATGCCTAAAGTGGGCAACATGAAGAACCTGACGTAACCATCTGAAGATATGAGGCACCAGACAGTCCATCACCGCTGAGACTAACTCTCTGGTACCCTGCCTATGTGCACTAAAGGGGTTGCGGCCCTGACCACCATTTCGACCATGCCTATATAGGGCATGTACCCCTTCAAATGTAGGGTACAATAGAGATAATAATAGACTTAAGTATTGAGCAATTTCAAGGTAGAAAGAAGAAAAAAAAGTAATAAGGTGGACTTCTTGTGTCCAACTCAAAGGAAGCATGCTCTTACTTTATAAGTTAATCAAGATCTCAGTGAAGACGAATACATGTTAATAATAAACGATATGGCTCTCAATCAAGGTCATGGTGGACTCATGTCTGAGCCATGATTGACCGAGGCTTGGAGCACGCAATCGAGCGAATAAGTCATCATCCCAATGAAAAGAGAAGAAAATATACGAGATTGATTAAAATTAACAAAGTGTAAAGATTGGATTCAAATTGATCGACATAGATAGCGTGGATGATACACCAAGGTGGGCACAAGTGATCACGTGGTATGACAATTAATTGGCTATTGCGCCTTGTGATCGAAAGCAAGTGCAATCAATATGGGCATCTCGAATAAATCATACGCTTTAAATTTACGTCCATTTGTTGATGATGGACATGTAAAGATGTGTCGAAGTGAGGCGTTTCCATAGTGAACTATGAGGGAGCAATTTGTGATTGCTCACCGAGGGAATGCGTCCAAAAAGGATGCTCTAACTCAGAGCGATCGTCGTCATCTAAATTAAATCAAGTGAAATGCGCAAGCCAAATACTCCTTCCTTCCCAAAATAATTGTCGTTTATTTCTCAAAACATGGATTTATTTAGACATATTTTAGCGTATACATATATCCGTATCTTAAGAAATGGACGACAGTTATTTTGAGACGGAGGAAGTATATGACAATGATTGATTTATCCTTTTTACCGGCTCAATTATTACACTAAACGTCGCGCTCTCATTTTTCTCGCAACGTGTGCGTGCGTGCGTGCACGTGGATCCAAATCTGCTGCTGCTCTTTGTGTCGGACCCATGCGCGTGGATTTTCCGGTTCGGATCCGTGCCGATGCATATGTCCCAGCACTAAGGATGGCAATGGGTAGGGTATGGGGCGGATAGAGCAATACCATACCCATACCCGTATAGTCAACGGGTAGAAAAGTCTACCCATACCCGTACCAATGGGTATGAAAGTCTACCCATACCCAGACCCGGCGGATACCCGTATCCATCGGATACCCAATGGGTACACACGTTATTATATTCATTGATAGAACATTTGACAAAAATATTAGTTTGATCAATTGTATGTCTCATCGTTGGAAATTTATCTTCTTAGTTTGAGTATTTACAAGATGAGAGTAAGGGGTGATTGAAATTCGGGGATATTTGGGAGACGAGGGATTACGAGGACGCTTTGACCGACCATTCTCCTCATCGCCTTAACCCTGGAGTCATGGCCTTGTGGGTTGCTTCCTTCTAGGCTACATATGGCCAAAGTGACCCACATGTCAGTATAAATGGGTAGGGAACGGGTATACCCACGAGTACAACCTGATACCCATGACCTACCCATGACTTGATGGGTAGGGTACGAGTACTACCCATGGGTATAAAAGTGTACCCATACACTGCCCATACGGGTCGAATACCCGCGAATACCCGTACCCACGGTTAAAATTGCCATCCTTACCCAGCACGTTGATCGCTGGCTGCACGAGCTGGTCCGCTGGCCTTTGCTTCGTAGCGTCTGACCGTGCCCTTGACTGGACGGGCAAAAGTCAGACCGCCGGTCGTGTTTCGTACTCACGAGTCAGGAGTCCAAACTCGTGCTCGTGTTTTCGCTACGTATTTTTCCTTGGGCGTGGTAGAAAAAGATAGGCAGTCCACAAAACGTGATTCCTGCGTAACGGGTAGAGTTCGTAAATGAAAATGCTCGTGGGAGACTGGGAGCACACACGTGCTTGGACGAAGGACAACGTGACGGACCATATGACGCTGGGGTTGGCGACAGGTTCTTCAATTTTGGCAGCGACGGTAGGTGGATAATGAACCTTTGTCTGGATACAGGCAGCAGTGTACCTTTTTTCTAAAAGAAGGTAATACCCTCGCATATTCTTTTTTCTTTGGGAAACGATGGTTTTCCACTGGAGAATCGCGCGAGTCGCGTACTCCGGATCCGGAGCGCTGCCGCGCGGTAGGTTTGGTGGGCCAAAAAGCCCACACAACCTATAGGTCCACCCGCACTCTTATTTTTTTTTCCATTTTTTATAAATAGGTTGCTTTCTCGATCGTGGGCCATTAACATGTCCAATTATTTCACGTTAGTTGGGCTTATATTTTCACATCAGTTTGACACGATAACACATCCTGCTATAATAGAATAATTTGTGCGCTACAATTGATCTCTAATTTTGCTAAAATACCATAGTGTTTTTGCTACGAAATATCCGGCGAGAATCTCCGGCGATGTGTTCGACGATGTCTCCGACGAACCCATTTTTTGCTGCAAGAGCGCAAATTATTTTTTGCTAAAATTGTTTTCCATTTTTGCTAAAATAGTACAAAGTGATTGCTATAATGTCTCCGACGAGATCTCCGGTGATGTCTCCGAGGAAGTTATTATTTTTCTATCATAGCATTTTGTTTTTCCCGTAGTCGTCCTCTAGTTTTGTTATAATAGTATGAGGAATCTGCTATGAGGTCTCCGACGAGTTCTTTTGGTTTTTTTTATGTGGACACGTTTTTTTGCTACATTAGTGAAAAATTCTTATTTCAGTGAATCTTTTTTGCTCCAATGTAGCAAAAGCGGGATTTAGAGGAAATTTAGAAAATTGCTACATTAGTTAAAAATTCTTGTTTCAATGAACCATTTTTTGCTGTTAGTGTAGCGAAAGCGGAATTGGGGGGATTGGGGGTAGTACTGGACACGTGTCACGTGAAGGACCCTGAGGATTTTTGCCCCCGGATTCTCCGGAGGACGCACAGCGATGCACTTTTTCTTTTTCTTGAGGGAACGTAATGTAAAGGCATTTCTGTCGGATCCCTCTAACGTTGGTCCCTTACATGCGTCATAAGATAATTGTGGAGTAAACCACCAAGCACGCAGCAGCATCGCACGTGCGCCACACGCGCACACGAGCACACGCAAGGGCGAACTGCAGCGCATACATCGATTTCATGACGAGGATGAACGACAAGACCTTATAAAGCTCATCGCTGTTGACGAGATTTCGACACCAACGAGGGTCGCCGGAGTTGCAAGGTGTTGGAGGTTTCATTTTTCTAGACACCGGGGCGGCGCCCGACGTCCGGCGGGGTGGTTTCCGGCAGCGCGAACAGAAGAAAATGAATGAATTTTTTTTCTCCAGGGCGCCGAAAAGGAGAAGAAATAAGAGGTGTGGAGCGGCTCTTATATTTTTTCTTAAAAACTGGCTAGACGTGCTCTAGAGGAGAAAAAGCTCAATAACTTGTCCTTTCTCTCTTTTTTTTAGCGAAATTTATCCTTTCTTGAGGACCCGATATGCTTTTTTTAGTGAAACTCAGGATGCTATGTTTTTTTTTAAAGCTCCACTTTGCTTTATTTAACCAGAAATAGTGTTTACAAGGATGTTTACATGGATGTTTAAGAGGGTGTTTGGTTGGGTTGTGCCTTTCAAATAAGCAGCTGTGGGTTGTGAGCTGTGGAAGACATGTTGTTCTCGAAAGCCGCTGTGAGCATTGAAACTGTTTGGCAAAATGGCTGTCAGCTGTCAGCTATCAGTGGTGAAAAGTCTGATATTCCCTGGGTATACTCAGCGTATGTTTCAATATTGAATTACCGATACTGGTCTATTATTTTCGTATTTCAGCGATGTTTAAACTATTTTAGACCGAAATCGACAATATCGATACTGAGCCGAGTTGAGCCCTATGTACAATAACTTCGATATTTAATTATATATACTAGAAGGTCGTGCATACATACATATCATAGTTCAACTACCAAAATATATTAGAAGTTCCTGCATAACACCACTTTTTCATGTACTTGCAACAAAAGACGCCAATTCTTCGTTCGTGTGCTTCGAACATATCTACTCTTCTTCTTGTCTTGCTCTAAACAAGGAATCCACGATGGTATTGCGAACCACCTTCATATTGTCCGTGTCAAGTGAAGGTGGTGCTCTATCATGTGGTATCGGTGCAGCTCGCCGTACCACCTTTGGCATATAGTTCTCATCTGCATCACATCTATCAAACTTCTTGTCACGTAACTTGGTGTCTCGAATATAGTTGTGAAGAGACACACAAGCAACAATAATTTTCTTTTGTCTTCTAGGCTTGAAACTCGGAACCTTCTTTAGCATGCGGAACCTTTCCTTAAGAACGCCTAATGACCTCTCAACGAGTTACGCATTGAAGAGTGGGCATGATTGAATGTCTCTTCCTTACCCATTGGTTTTCGTCTACGAAACTCGGGTATATGGTACGTTTGTCCTGAAAATGGAGCTAGGTAGCCTTTTCGGTTTGGATAACCGGAATCAACAAGGTAGTATTTTCTTACAAATTGTAACCAAGTTAGCATTAGAAGAAATATTTGTTACTAGTAAAAAGATAGTATTTTTCTACAACGTGTAACCAAGTTAGCGTTAGAAGGAATATTTGTTAGAACTAGAAGGAAAATTTGATATTACCTTTGGGAGGAAAAGGGAACTTATGTCGATGCTCCACCAAGCTATGATTTAAAATCCTTGTGTCATGTACCGAGCCCGGCCATCCAACAACAATGAAGGTAAATCTCAAATCAAAGTCACAAATGGCCATCACACTTTGAGAAGTATACCCATGATGACCAGTATGTTTCACAACCTCAGATGTGGGAACAGCACAAGGTATGTGAGTGCCATCTATTGCTCCAATAGCACCTTTGAAATGAGGCCAAAACCGATCATCTTTAACTCTTGCATGAGGAGTTGTGAAAGAATAGTCCATTGGTCTTATGTTGTTGGCTCCCAACTTTCATAGACAATTCAAAACTTCTTTGAACTTCCGATGAATCGTTTCAAGAGATCTTGCAAAACGATTTTCCACTTGGGAAAAAGATTGAGGGGCTCCAACCATCCATAAGAACATGCCTAATGATTCCGAAGATGACATGCCTTTACTTGATGCCAATCCATAGTCGGACACAAGAAGATCATGCAATGACATAAAAACATCCGGGTACATCCTAAACATTTTGTAGCTACTCTTTGCACGATCAAGGTTTTTCATGACCCACTCAAATCCAGTTTGTTGAGGAATCCGATAATGTGCTTTGTTCAAGTAAGTTCGACTATACTTGTTACCTAGTTCTCCCACCATAGCAACTTCAAATGCCAAATGTGCCATCTCTACAAGTTCCTCCATGCCCTCAATACCCTCATCATCACTTCCATCATAAGTTGCATCCATCTACAAAAAATTGAGAAAAAGAACATGAGTGCTTCACATAATCAAATGATATAAGAACACATGGCAACTATAATAATTCATGAGAAGCACACATGACAACCATAATAGTTGATGACAAGCACACATGACAACCATAATAGTTCATGACAAGCACACATGACAACCAAAATAGTTCATTACATCCACACATGACTACCATAATAGTTCATGACAAGCACACTTGACCAAATAAGATAGTTCATTACATAGAAACTAAAAGAGTTGTAACCAAACACCACTTGATTGGTCATGAAGGATACAACTTGCTACTTGTGAGTCATTTCTTCGTGCTACATTTGAAGCCAATCAAACCGACCCTCCTTAGTTTTGATCAACATGAATAGCTCACGATATGCCGGCTTTATAACAATCTTGGTGGCGATGTGAAACAAAGGAGTTCCTTCAACGGCTCCACACTCCACCATCAAATTAAGCACTTCGTCCATGGTAGGAGTATTACTCTTCTCAACAAGATTGGTTGTCCCTTCACCGGTCACTCTTGCATTTATATTACCACATGTTTTTTTGAACACACGGAGAAAAGGGTTCTTCTCCTCTTCATCTTCCGCGGGCTTGGGCTTGCGCTTACCCAATATTTTACCTTCTTTCTCCTTCTTCTTCTTCTTCTTGGATGCACTCGGAGGAGTTAGCTCTTCAACTTCATCACTTTCCTTTACCTCCATTCCACCACCATCATCATCATCATCATCGGAGCTACTTGATATCTCTCCAGGAAGGGAAGCTGTTTCTCCGGTGACATGAATTGAACAAAACATGACTTTCATCTCTTTCAAATTAGGAGGTCCCAAGTGGCGCCACTTTGCATGCTTGGGGTAATTCTGAAAAAGTAGCAATTAAATTAGTACGTCACATATATATCTTGAATGCAACAAATTTGTATAAATCACAAAAACTCTCACCTTAAGATGAATCCCACACCAATTATCATCCGCTTCAATAGTTGACCGTTGTTCATCCCATCCAAGTTCTGTTGCGGCAAGTTTCAACTCCATGAATTGAGTGTACTCTTTCTTCAACATGTCTCACTTGTTCTTAAATTGCTTCTTTGTGCGTCTTGCCTTTGTGATTTCAAAGAATTTATCTTCAAGGTTCTTATATCCTTTAGCATTCAAGAAACCAAGTGGCCTATTGTTCTTTAGAGTTTCTTCCTTACATATATCACAAAACACTTAGTGTGATATGCATCTCAATTTGCCTTGTCCATCTATAGCCATTCCGGCATAATTTATTATGCATGAAA
The DNA here is from genome assembly GCA_028641055.1 of Alopecurus myosuroides. Lineage (NCBI taxonomy): Eukaryota > Viridiplantae > Streptophyta > Magnoliopsida > Poales > Poaceae > Alopecurus > Alopecurus myosuroides. Next base: position 56,950,029 of record CM054061.1, read on the forward strand.
TTTATGCGTAAAAACACACTATATCCAAACCATGTAGAGCAATATTTATCTAGGATGCTAGAATATACAACCATGTGGAACCAATATAGGAAATACAACAATGTCCAACCCGTAGATAGTATATCCAAACATGTCCAAGTTCTAAATTTGTACAAGAGAAACAAAATAATTTCCCTAACCATCCATCCATACAACACATCAATCAAACATCCATCCATACAGCACATCAATCAAAAATACATACAAATTTACACGAATCAAGCAATTAAGAATTAAATACATTGGAAAGAATAAGACAAAGAGAACAAATTTCACCTCTACTCTCTGTCATGGGCAGCAGGAGCCGGCCAACAGCAGCAGCGAGCAGCCGGCCAACAGCAGCAACAAGCACCCAGCTAGACTCCGGAGGAGCAGGTCGGAGCGGCGCCAGCAGTGGACCAGGTCGTCGGCGACCTCCGGTGAACCTGGAACAGGTCGGGTCCGGAGGGGAGGAGTTGGGGGAGGAGGGCGACGCGGGGTGGAGGTCCAATTCTTCCCGGCGGCGTCCCGTTCCAACCAAGCGACGACGGACCAGGTCGAGCGACGACGGCGACCTCCAGCAGCTCGGGTCCGGAGGCGAGGAGATGGGGGAGCAGCAGGGGGAGGAGGGCGACGGGGGAGGAGGGCGACTCGGGGCGGAGAGGCGGAGAGACGTCCGGCGGCGGCCGTTCCAGCCAGTCGGCGGCGGCCCATTCCAGCCGGCGGTGACGGAGTGGAGCAGACGAGCAACGACCTAGGTTTCCATCTATCGATAGGAGGAGGAGGAGGGGAACTGGGTACGGTCATGTATCTCCCAGTGGAAGTTTTTTGTAATTTTCATTTAAGTGGCAGGGGCATGCGGGCGTGGGTTTGATCAAACGCAGCAAAAGCACCTCCAGACGTGCTTTGGGGCCGTAGTGCAAACAAGCACGGTTGGCTGCGCCAACGCGGGACTAAATTTTGCTCTTTGGTTCAGCTTTGGCTTATAAGAGCATCCACAATGGGGCGCTTATATGGAGGCGCTAGGGATTAAATCCCGGCCATTTTGTCCAATTCCCGGTGATAAATAAGAGTCCGACGCATAAATAAGAGCCTGACGCCTAAACTGACAGTACAAAATACAGCTAGGAAGCAACCAGGCGCTTATTGCGTGCATAACTGACTCAATAAGCGTCGGTTTAAGAGTCTAGGCGTTGTGGATGATCTAAGCCTAGAAAGCCAACTTAAAAGCCTAACCAAACAGTCTCTTAAGTCTGGTGGTGGCTCGCCTAGCCAAACATGCCTACATGAGTACCCGTCGGCGAAGTCGACGCTGCTCTCGCCAGTCTGTGTGACTCTCTGTTGGATTCTCTTCTTTCATGGCTGAAACAATTGCCGAGGCTTTGGAGAGCTCGCTTCCAAATAATGCCCATGTTCACGTTTTGTAGACCATTACCAACCTCCGAACAATCCGATACCACATGGACATTACCCAAAGACAGGTCATTTGGCACATGGAGAGCTTCCTGCACGCTAATGCCTCTAGGGTCCTGGAGTGATTTATGCCTTGGTAAACTGTCGCTGATGCACCCAAAACATCCTGGCTGCGGACCGATAGACTGTTGCCACTGCACCCTTAGCCTCACACCTGGCCACCAATGCATCTACATTGATCTTTGTGTGACCACCCACGATGCTATTTGGGCGAGCTTCCTTGCCAATTCGAGATAAAAAGGCCGAAATCTTTTTACGAGGCCTCTGTCTGAGTTACCATCAAGACTGGTATGTCAGCCAGTTCACAAAGCATGTGCCCCATGGGCCCAACCATGCTGAATCCCACGGGTCTAAGAGCATCGGAAATCGCTCCATATCACCGTGGCCCAAATCCTTCATTAGGGCATCCATATTGTTGTCAAATCCAAATTGGCCATGTAAAAGATATAATGGCATTGTGCTAAATGTGGTAGAATGCCTACAATGTTGCCATAGTTACATATTATGTCAAGTGGGCCATCATTAATTTTGTTTTCAACAACCAAGAGGGAGAGCAGTTTGTGTAAGAGAGAGGATATAATTTTTTATTTGGCTTTATGGATTTAGCATCAACTCTTTTAGTTGCTACTACGTTAAATTATTTGATTTTGACATTAAGACTTGGTACCTCTACAATGTAGGAAACCAATGCCAAAACTAAATATGCTAATTCGCAATCAAATTTGGCACACATTATGGCTAGCCCCACAGTGTGTATGAACCAAAATTTGCCACCCAGATAAAATAAAGCAATGGCAACATAAACTCAACTTTCCTCAATGGTGCCAAAGCCAAATAAGTCAAAAAAACTGGACCCACATGAGATTAAACAACCGAATATTTACTTCAACCGTACATGGAGCATGACCCTTTCCCTACATGCATGCGCAGCAGATTACTTAATTTATAGAAAAAAAAAGATTTGGTATCCGCAAATTATTTGGCTTTTGCATCCCTATTTGGCACCTCCACAATGTATAAAACCAATGCTAAAAACCAAATTAGCTATTTGACATCTCTATTTGGCATACACTGTGGGGCCCTTATGGGACTTGCATTTCTAGTTTCCGAGCCTAGCAATGGAATAGTTTCACTTTTTTCACGTCTGATGCTTTTTATTCTTTCTTTTCCTTTCTCCATGTTCAATTATTCTATGAATTGATTTCCCACAATATAAAATACATAAATTCAATTCATGGAATAATGGAACATGTGAAAAGAAGAGGAAAGTTTTTTTCTTCTTCTTCCTTATGAATTTCTACTCTCCATGCTGTACTAGGCTATTTTACATAATTTTTTTTGTTGTTATTGTTGTTGTTGTTGTTCTTTTTATTGTCATTTTTCATAGGATTATGTTCTCCTTCATTGAGTTTCCTATGGTTCTATTTTTTTTAATATTCTTCTTGTTGTGGTTTGGATCCATCTTAGTGAGGTTTCTATTTTTATTTTACGATATTTGAATTTTGTTTATTTAGTCTAAAAATTTGTTGCACTTATAGTGTGATTGTGTTCTACATCGCTAATTTTGTTCTACCTATGGTTGTTATTTGTTTCGTGGATCCTAAAATTTTGTTCCATATAATTTATATTATGTTCTACTACTATTCGTAATATTTTACTCACATATTTAAACTTTGTTTTGCTAGATTAAAGTTGTGTTCCTCATGTAATCGTGATATGTTCCATGGAGACAAAAGCTTACTACATTTAGTCCAAAATTGTGTTCCTCTAGTAGTTTTGATTTCTTCCTATATGTTTAAACTTTTTTCCTTCTATTACCATCGACTGGTTCTATGAGGGCTAATAAATTGTTTCAGTTATTCAAAAATTGTGTTATGTTAGTATTCGATCAAGAATTGTTCCGCTTGGTCTAAAATTTTGTTTTCTCCTGTACTCGTGATTTATTCCACGAGGGCTAAAATTTTGGTTCTTTTAGTATAATATATTGTGTTATGTTAATAGTCTTGTTTTGATCCTTATGTATTTAAGTTTTCTGCATTCGATCTCCCATGTCCGCTGAGCTCAATCGTGACACGAGCCTACAGCTCCTCCGAGCCCAATCAAGCGATCCTAGAGCAGGGAAATTGGTCGGTACTTTCGAGTATAAATCATACTCCCTCTGTTTCGTAAACTAAGACGCGGAAGGGATTTCCGACAACCTAGAAAAAGTTTTGCAAGTAGACATATTTATTTCTCCGCCCGAAAATTTGAATCGATACAGAAAGACGAGCAAATCGAAAATTTGAATCGGTACATAAACACAAGCATGTCGCCGCCAATCTCTTCCTCGCCTCGCCCAGGTTCCTCGCCATCAGGATCTGGTCGCCGTCACCAGTAGATCCCCGCTGCCCATCTCCTCCTCGTGTTACTCATGTTCCTTGTCATCAGCATCTGGTCGCCGTCGCCAGTAGAGCCTTGATGCCCATCTCCTCCTGGCCTCGCCCAGGTTCCTCGCCATCAACCTGACTGCCGTCGCCAGTAGATCGCCGCTTCCCATCTCCTCCTCGCCTCTCCTAGGTTTCTCACCATCGGGACATGATCGCCGTCTCCAGTAGATCGCCGCTCATCTCGTTCTCGCCTCGCCCAGGTTTGTCGCCATTAGGACCTGATCGTCGTCACCAGTAGATCGCCACTGCGTCCTTGCCGCCCCCATCCAGCAGTAGATCGATGGCCGTGGCTCCCACCCAGCATGAGCAGAGCATGCCGGCTGCCACCCAGCAGGAGCAGTGCACCGGACAGGCGAGCAGAGCGCACCGGATCCTACCCAGCAGGAGCAACAACTCCATCTTCACAAGTCTTGGACGGCACGACACGACCCCAGGGCACCAACACTATCTGCACAGCTCCGGGACGACACGACTGAGAAGCAGTGGCGGAGCTCCCCTTCAGGCGAGGTCGGGTGGCCGCCCTACCTCGACTCTGGTTGAAAAAGTAATTTATACGTAGTTGTTCTGCCGGGGCCAAATCTAGCTGCTCGGGGCGAGATGCGCTTTCTCGTGGGTAGATTCATTCCCGTAAAGGAAGAAGACGACTAACAACACATGGGCCATGGCCATGGGCCTTTACTCACCGCTATGGGGTAAGCAACTACTTCAACTCAGTGGGTCCAAGTTGAGGTCCAGATTCAGCTGGCTCCAACCATATTTTTTTGCTAAATCGTGCAGTATCGCAAAAAAAAAAGGTAAAACGTGTAGTCACATGTTTTCTCCATTAGTCTTTGTCGTTTTTGTTGGTCTATTGACTATTGCAGTTAGGAGCCGACCTGTTATTTTACTATATTTCTTAATGTACCCAAATGACCAGTTTAGTCTATTTATACTATTTTCTGTTAATTTTAAATCTTAAAGGTAACTCGTCGTGTAATATGGCATCAACAATCTTGATTTGGGACGGGTGGCTAAACCTGGCACGGCGCAGGCTCGCAATGGCTGAAGGTGGATTACGTTTCTATGTACTAAGTGATTAAGTTTAGCATTATATAGACTATTAGTGTGTGTTACCGTTCGCCCGACCTCAAAAAAAATTCGTCATCCGCCACTGCTGAGAAGGCACGACACGGCTCGGCTCCGAGTATTCCTGCTCTTCTACCCTACAAGAGTTGTTGATCAAGATGGTTCTTCTCGACCTAAATTGCAGTTTACCCGAAGAACGGGACAGCGGAGAAGGTCATGTCGATGAACATGATGATATGAACATGGAAGAAGAGGGCATTGATCCCAGTAGTGAGCACAATACCCGTCAACAATGTGCAATTTCATGGTAACAATTTAGTTTCGGGATATACACTTTTGGGAGAAAATTGAAGATATGCCGAAACTACTCAACACAAGATACGCACTTTCAGGATGTTTGCATGATAAATTATATAGGAAATATTGTACTCCATCTATCAAATCATCCATCTAAGATTTTTAGCACTTTTAATTGCATTCAGATTTTCTTCTTTGCTGGTTTTTTCTGTTACCTATCTACTAAAGATATGTGAGTAATTATCCATCTAAGAAAGACACGCCAGTAACTATCCATATAAGAAAGACCATTTTGCTGGAGTACATGTAGGCCATACTAACATGCTACTGCTGTAAGCGGTGCTAGCAAATGGTTTAAATGTATCATGTCCCTAGCAACCTACTCTATGACATCAATTTTAATATACTGACAACAAGCAGTATCGATTTTAATACACTGACAGCAAATGACTTAAATGTAACATGTGCTTGTAGTAATTAAAATAAAATTGTGCTTATAGTAACTAAAATAAATTTGTGCTTGTAGTAATTAAAATACTCCTCTTATTTATTTTGCTTGTGTTTGGAGTAACTTGGGATTCCTCTGATTGTGTGCTTCCAGTGGAGTACTGTAGTGCAGTGGTCTCTCTCTCTCTCTCTCTCTCCCCCTCAAGTGTAGTTGAAAAAATATGTTCATGGAAGTTTATCTGGATGAAGATCACATATGTTCATGGAAGTTTATGAGTAGATTTTGGACTTTCTGCTCTAACTCCTTGTCCTTATTTATACCAGGATTGCGTTTTTTGCATGATGACTACTTCTGATTTTAAGGAAAGTGGTGCTTATAACTGAATCAAGTTAAGAAAGATCTAAATCTCACGAAAGGGTAATAAATTACTCCTTGAGTCACTAGTATCGAATCGGGCTTTAGAGACTCCCCAGGTACACATGACTCCGCCGGTTTCTCAATCCGGCTCCAAGCGATGGTCGCTAATGTACGATGTGACGGAGCTTGTTAAAGAACCTTCTGTGATGACCCAATCCCTCAGACGGCTGTGAAATATAACCGTCTCAAAAAATATGCTTTCAAAGGCGGACGGAAAAAATAGGCGTCTCTAGTTAGAGACAGACGTGGAAACTAGCCGTCTCTAGTTATACAACAACATAGTCGGTTGTATTTCGCAGCCGGCTCCCGATTCCATAGCTTCCAACGCCGTACCGTCCGGACGGTCCGATCATATTACACAGCTGAAATAATAATTAATATGCAAATCACAGCACATAATCAAGTAATACGTCTACACAATATTGTTCACCAGTCTCACAAATATAACATTCGACTTTCACCAATACCAAATGTTCCCAATTATTAAGAAACAAAATAGAAACAATACTACTCATAGTTTTAGGGTCTTGCGTCACTCTGAGGCCTCAGAAGTGTTCGAATCATCCTCACTCTCCTCTTTACTGATGTCATAATTCATAATAACAACATATATTCTAGGATAACGTCCTGACATAGTAAAAACGAGAAGGTCTCCCATGTTGAGATTGTTCTTCATGACGAAGTCTTCCCATCCTGCGCCCTGCAGTCGGGTTCTCCCCTGTCCTTTGGACATAACAATGTTGTACGTGCTCCCGAGCGCACGAAACAACACAGTCTTGCATACTGCCTCGTTGATGGAATAACGCATATTGCATGGTATAAACTATGTATGCAACATAGAAACAAGTAAAAAGAACGAAATTGTAAACACGCTATTTCATATAAAATACACTAAATAGATTTGTTTTCTTACCAGTGAATTATGTTGAGAGTCTTGTAGAAAGATACTAAAACTGGATCGACTAAAATTCCTAGTTGTGCAATCATTTTTGCAGACTAGGCATGTCATCTCTTGTTAAATAATATATATCCTTATTAACATCGACTACATTAAAATGCCATCTCTTGTTAAATAATTTCAAAATGAAGCATACACAAAATATATATCATAATTAACATGTTAATAACACTACAAAAATTAACACTATCAAATTTCTGCTAGCAAGACTCCAAAATCAACATATTATATACACGAAATTCTATGAATCAAAGGAGACCTAAATCCATATGGGTGTGGCCTAAATCCATGTGGATGTGTCTTAAATCCATGTGCATGAGATGCACGGTCGACGATAGAGAAAAAACACCTCACCAGATGGGTGTAGATCGAAGATTTGAGGTTTGGAGATGCAGGGTCGACGATGAATGGCCGCCGGCGGATGGGAGGATATTTGGCGAGGAAAGAAAACGGCGAAGCCGCGGCGCGACACATGGGACGACGGCGGAGAATGGGAGGATCAGGCGAGGAAAGTAGGTGCGGCGGCCGCGAGGGGCGCATTTGTATGTAAGCGAGGGGACTGGGACAGGAGATGGGGATTTGTAGATAGGCAAGTAGGGGGAGATCCCCGTCTCCGTTACGAAATTTTGAGCAATGAAATTCGTGTTTTCCCGCCAACCAACAAATTTACGAACGGTCCGGATTTACACGGACGGTCTGGTAAATGCCATGATGGAAAATTCATCTTTTTTTTGAAACAAAAATAAAAGACAGATGCAATCACGTGAAAGAAAGATGAAGCTTTATAACATGTATTTTGTGCCAAAAAAACACACAAGTTACATGAAGTTACTGCAAAGGAATAGTTTGATTGAAGCGCGCGGTAAGATGTTAGACACTTTGTAACGATGCACTTCGTGCAATGATAACTTCAACGGAAAAAATTCTACAACTGTGTAATGTAATTACCACAACATCCTGCTGTAATTTAGTGACCAAAATGAAATTTCATATTTTTTGATAATTTTAATTTATTGTTTTCGTGTAAATAAAAATCCAGAGCAGACCCGGACCCTACGGATATTTGGTTTTGATAGTCTACCGCCAAGGCTATACAACCGCTGATTTGTGGATCCAGCCGGTCCACTTTGACCGGTGCGAGCTCGCAGCATACCCGGACCTCGTGGATATTTGTTTTTGACACTCTACCGCCGAGGCTATACACCCTCTGACTTGTGGGTCCAGCCGGTCCAATTTGACCGGCGAACTTGGAGTGTACCTGGACCCTCTGGGCGAATCTGCATGCACCGGTGAAGAGAGGCGCCTCTGCGCGACAGCGAGACGGCCGGACGCGACCGCCCCTCAAAGCGTCACGTCCTATCGAGAGCGGCGCACCCCCACACGCGCTCCTCGCTAGCACGCAGAACACCGACGACATGGTGCGCGAGAGGCCGACCACGTGGACCAAGATGACCATCGCGCGCTACGCGGAGATGTGGGCGGAGTTCCAGACTAGAGAAGCGTCGAAAACGGGGGCCGACGCAATGGCCCAGCGGGGGAGGCGGACGAGGACGTCCCGATGGCGGAGGCCGCGGGTGGCAATGGCACTCCGGACGTCGCGATGATGGAGGAGGAGGAGCGCGGCCAGGCGATGGCGCCTTGGGCGGAGGATGGCGGCAGCCGAGCCAGAGGAGTAGAATGGCGGCCAGGCGGCCGGATGCGGAGAGCGGCCAGACGCACGGTGCCGGGATGCAGGAGGTGCCGACGGCGGAGGCCGACATTAATCTTCAGGAGGCGCTGGCGATCTTCGAACTCGACCAGCAACTCGCCCCGTTCGAGAACGAGCACTTCGCCGTCGTGTGGCAGATCACGGATGAGCGCCTCGACGAGGCCGTAATCGAGGAGATGCTCCAGGACGCTGATATCGTCTAGAAGAACCGCGCCATCCTAGAGAGCATCAAGGATGCCAAGGAGGACGGCTACTCCGATTGGGACAAGGAGGAGGCGGAAGGTGGGGATCAGTTCCCGCCAACGAGGACGCCGCTGCCAACGCTGGTGGGAAAATGGCGGAAGCTGCCGCCCTTGACGATGCCCCCACCGTTGAGGACTCCGCCGTCGAGGACATTGAGATGGCGGACGCTGCCGCCGCCATCTTGGACATGGAGATGCCCGCCATCTCCGACATCTCGCAGAAGGTGGATGGCCCGGCGACCCCCTACATCCTCATCTCCTCGGACGAGGACTAGTCTGCCGGCGCCGACCGCACCGACAGTAGTAGTAGTACATATAATACTAGTTTCTGCCACCGGAGAAGCCAGCCTTCAATGATATATGTAATTATTTTGCTAGTATAGTAAATGTAAAAACGTATACCTCTAATACGTCTCCAACGTATCTATAATTTCTGATGCTCCATGATGATATTATGTCAATTGCTACATGTTTTCTCCCTTCTTTATGTCATTTTTATCAATTTTCCGGACTAAACTATTGACAAGATGCCACAGAGCTAGTTCCCTGTTTTTTTGCTGTTTTTAGTTTCAGAAAAGTTGTTCTGGAAATATTCTCGGAATTGGAAAATTCGAAGCCCGGAAGTCCTATTTTCCCCGGAAGCATCCAGAAGACCGAAGAGGAGTCGAAGAGGGGCACCAGGGGGCCCACACCATGGGGTGGAGCGCCCCCCTCCTTGGCCGCGCCAGGGGTGGTATGGGGCCCCCAGGGCTCCATCGCCTTTTCCCTTTCGCCTATTTAATCCCCCCGGATGGAAAACCCTAGACACCTGATCAAATATCCCCCAAAAAGTTCCACAGCCACCGTCGTCGTCAAGCCTAGATCAGGGGGGGTTCTGAAGCTGTCTCCCGACACCTTGACGGAGAAGAGATCATCACCGGAGGCTTCTTCATCACCATGCCTGCCTCCGGAGTGATGCGTGAGTAGTTTATCCTTGGACTACGGGTCCATAGCAGTAGCTAGATGGTTGTCTTCTCCTCCTATGCCTCCATGTTTAGATATCGTGAGCTGCCTAACATGATCGAGATTGTTCTTATTTAATCCTTTGTGCTGTGTTTGCTGGGATCCGATAAATAGTGAACTTATGCCAAGTTGATTATAGTCTTTATTGCATATGTTGTTTGTCATCTTGCATGCTTTCTGTTGCTAGTGGTGCTCTGGCCAAGTAGTTGCTAGTAACTCCTAGAGGGAGTATTTATTCTTGATAGTGGGTTCATGCCTCCTTTTCGCATGTGCTCGAGTGAAAGAAACGTGACGGGGGAGGATGTGTTGTTGCCACTAGGAACTAAAACAACGGTGTGAGTGCCCGCGTGTACAATCATTGCTTACATTACACACATTGCTTAATGCAATTATCTGTTGCTTGCAACTTAATACCTAAGGGGGTTCGGATGATAACCTGAGGGTGGATTATTAGTCATAGATGCAGTTCGATTACGGTGTATGTATATTTTTGTAATGCCCGCACTAAATATCATAGTAGTCTTCATGTCATGAATGTGCACTACAGTGCAACCTTTATTTGTCAATTGGCTAGCTGTAATTTGTTCACCCAGCATGCTATCTTTTATAGAGAGACAACACTAGTGAACCTATGAACCCCGGTCCATTTTCCTACACTGTTCAAAAAACCACTACAATTTCCTGCTTTCTTTACTTACTGCAAGCATACATTATTTTCCACACTATACGTCTTATCTTTGTTTTCAGCAAGACCGGTGAGATTGACAACCTCACTGTACCGTTGGGACAAAGTATTTTGGTTGTGTCGTGTGCAGGTTCCGCGTTGTTGCTGACACCGGTGAGCCATCACCACCGTGAGTGGCATCAACCTTCCGAAGATCCTCTTTCTCCTACTGGATTGATAACCTTGGTTCTTAACTGAGGGAAATTCTTACCGCTGCACTCATCACACCCTCCTCTTGGGGTTCCCAACACAACATCAACGCAAGCGATCAAGAATTTCTGGCACCGTTGCCGGGAGAAAGAAGTCTTCTGGCAAGGGGAGTCTCTCACTCTCAACTTCTTTATTTTGTTTATTTTCTTGTTTTTATTTTTTGTCTTGTTTTGCTTCTTTATATCAAAAACACAAAAAGATTAGTTTACTTTATAGCTGTTATTTTTTGCTTTTCTGCTCTTAGTTTAATCTCTAATCATGATTCTACCCAAGTTTACCTTGAAAGATGTACCAATAGGTAGCGGTGATATAATTGGGAAAGATAATATTGGAGAGTTACTTAATTATGTTAGTAAGCACAAAGAATTTGAGGATAGATCCTTAGCTGAACTTGCTCCAGATTATGAAACCGCCGCAGCATCTCTAGTTCGTATGATGGAAGCTAGGTTTGTCAACCTTAATCCCATAATACAACAAATGTTCCTCAACCTTGATAACATTAAGGATAGCGAAAAAAGAGAGTTTATTCTAGAAACTTTGTTTGAAGAATTTGGTGATGTTGCCATTGAGGCTAGAAAAGTTTTTAACCGATTTGAGATGTCAGGCTCATGTGTAGATGTTAATAGCACCCCGGGTAAAGCCAATAATAAGGAAATGAAAATACCGATACCCTTTAAATTGGTAGGAATGCATGAAGCTCTAGAAAAGAATTTTGATTGGATTGTTCCTGCAAACCCATTTGATGAAAGTAGTGTGCCTAAAAGTGCTGATAAAGGAACATCTAAAACTTCTATAGATGAAATACAATTCATTGCTGAGGAGATCTCTAAGCTTTATTTGAATGCTTCATTTGAAAATACTTGAGTTGCTTTCTATGCCTAGCTGAAAGGCGTTAAAGAAAAGCGATACCGGGAGACAACCCGTTTTATTTCTCTGTTTTTAACCCGTTTTCCTTCGTTTTCTTTTGTTTTCTTTGCACCTGGGTGTTGTATATTTCCTTAGAAACCCCGTTGTATCTTTTTTTTTGTGTTTTTGTTGAGCCAAGTAAAGCCTCTAGTGGAAAGTTGAGGCTATATTTCGGATTTCTACGCAGGAAACAGATTTCTGCTGTCCACTGTTAATTTCGTATAAATCACAGAAAATTCAAAATGAGCTGAGTTTTTTTGTGCCTAATCCTGGGCTATATGCGCAAATTTTCTTAGTTGACCACTTTTTGATTTGAGCAACAGAAGATTTTAGAAAAAAATCATCTTTACCTTCTGTCCTGTTTTGACAGATTTCTGCCAATAATTGCATTTGCATCTTAATCTTTTTCTTTTGGTGTTCTTTTGAGAAAAAGAGTTTTAAAAGAAGTTGTGACAGTAGATAATGTATTTTTGAGTGTTAGTATTGTGTTGAAACTGAACCATGTGAATTTATTATTTCGATTGCACTAACATTGCTAATGAAGATTGTGAGAAGTTTGATGTGAAGGAAGTTTTCAAGGGTCAAGAGAAGAGGATGATATGACGTGATCAAGAAGCGTGAAGAGCCTAAGCTTGAGGATGCCCCGGTGGTACATCCAAACAAATTCGAAGAATACTCAAGCGTCTAAGCTTGGGTATTCCCAAGGCATCCCCGTCTTCATCAACAAATTATCAGGTCACTTCTAGTGAAACTATATTTTTATTCGGTCACATCTTATGTGCTTTACTTGGAGCGTCTTTTATTTTTGCTTTTAATTTGTTTTTTTTGCAATAAGCTTGTTTGGACTCCATAATTCTTTTATTGGAGAGTGACACGCTCCGCTTTTTCATGGGAATACTTTGTATTCTTAATCTTTGTCTGGCTGCTGCATTTTATTGAGCTCCTGTTTTGCATGCATCTCTTATCAGAGCTGTTAGTTTTAGTAGTGTGAGTACTCTCATTTTTTGCTTGCTGTATCATGAAGAGTATTTTTGTTAAAACATATCTTGTATGGTGCTTGTTGGGAGAAGAAACTGCTGCTTAAAGTAGAATTTTTAATGGTGTAAGTAGAAGCTTGTATAGACTGTGGCTAGAACTTTTTCGTATCATGCTAGATGTTATTTTAGTTTAAAAGCCTTGTGGTTATTGACTAGCATGATTAGCCTCAAATAGCTGAGAGTATTTAATGTGCCAGTGAAATATTCATGAGTTGTTCTTGTCATGTTGAAGCATAAAATTATGGTATTCTCTTTCGAATGTTTTATTTGGTTGACTTGGCGCATACTCACGCCATGTTTATGACTATGAAACAGTCACTAATAGCCTCTATGATAATTTAGTTTTTGAACTTGTGATACCGCTTATGCTTTAATTAATGATGTTTATGTCGCTATGCATGATTATGGCTCTTATGCTCTCTTGATTTGTCACTCCCAGTCTTTTGCTAGCCTCCACCCGTACTGATATGAGCTCTACTCGTGCATCCAACTCCCTAAAACCAAGTTTTTCCATTGTGTCTACCATACCTACCTACATGTGGTATGTAACTGCCACTCCAAGTAAATTGCTCATGTGTTATCTTTAAAACCTTCAAAATTACTCCTACTTTATGTTCCTGTTTTTTCTTATGAGGACGTAAATAGAGAATCTATGTTTCACTTGTTGATTGGATTTCACACCCTAGACTAGTGGCTTCATCCACTTATCCAAATGATAGAAGAGATGGCAGCGGGGGGCCCATCCCCAAATTAATACACACAAAATCTCTTCACTATTTTTGCCCCTGATTTATCGGTCAAAGCATAATTGTGTAAACAAAAGAGAAAGAGGAATGACCTTCTACCCAGATGCGTCCTTCATATGGGAGCCACTATTGTGAATCCATTTGGATTGTGACTACTGTATTTTCTGTTTACCATTCGTTGACATTAGCATACATCTCTCAAAATATAGACACTCCTCCATGGTATGTGATTGTTGGCAGGCACCCGAGGATTCGGTTAGCCATGGTTTGTGAAAGATGGATGGGGGGAATGTCAAACTTTTAATACCTCTGTTTAGTAAAATAAAAAGCTCTAGAACATGAGTGATCCCTGCTTCCCTCTCCGAAGGGCCTCTATTTTACTTTTATGTTGAGTCTCCATCTTCTAACTTTATGCACAGTTGAGAGAGCATTTTTGCCATTCCGAGTTTTATGTGAATTTTTCCCAAAAACATTATTAATTGATTCATGATGTGTTATTGTTTGTTCATAAATTATTTGCTCTAGTCTTCCTCATAAACTTTGAAGGTGTCCTGGCATTTATGTTTTTCCCCACTCTTAAGGATTAGCGAAATATCACTTTGCCATGCTTTCTCTATACTTGAAACAAACATATATCTTTCTTTGCATTGTTATCCATGACCTTTTATTTGAGACACTTCTCATGTTGAAAAGTGATTTCTATGCTTTATTATTAAAGTTCTATTTATCATGTTTGTTTTAAAAGTTCTATGATCTCAATTTACATATGTTTTTACATTTTTATGATCAAGTTTATGTTAGTAGCATGTCACCTCTGTAATTATTGTGTTTTATCGTTTACCTACTCGAGGACGAGTAGGAACTAAGCTTGGGGATGCTTGATACGTCTCCAACGTATCTATAATATCTGATGCTCCATGATGATATTATGTCAATTTCTACATGTTTTCTCCCTTCTTTATGTCATTTTTATCGATTTTCCGGGCTAACCTATTCACAAGATACCACAGAGCCAGTTCCATGTTTTCTGTTGTTTTTAATTTCAGAAAAGTTGTTCTGGTAATATTCTCGGAATTGGAAAATTCGAAGCTCGGAAGTCCTATTTTCCCCGGAAGCATCCAGAAGACCGAAGAGGAGTCGAGGAGGGGCACCAGGGGGCCCACACCATGGGGTGGTGCGCCCCCCTGGCCGCGTCAGGGGTGGTGTGGGGCCCCCAGGGCTCCACCGCCTTTGCCCGTTCGCCTATTTAATCCCCCGGATGGAAAACCCTAGACACATGATCAAATATCCCCGAAAAGTTCCACAGCCGCAGTCTTCGTCAACCCTAGATCAGGGGGGTTCTGAAGCTGTCTCCCGGCACCCTGCCGGAGAGGAGATCATCACCGGAGGCTTCTTCATCACCATGCCTACCTCCGGAGTGATGCGCGAGTAGTTCATCCTTGGACTACGGGTCCATACCAGTAGCTAGATGGTTGTCTTCTCCTCCTATGCGTCCATGTTTAGATCTTGTGAGCTTCCTAACATGATCGAGATTGTTCTTATGTAATCCTTTGTGCTGTGTTTGCTGGGATCCGATGAATATTGAACTTATGCCAAGTTGATTATAGTCTTTATTGAATATGTTATTTTTTTTATGTTGCATGCTTTCCGTTGCTAGTGGTGATCTGGCCAAGTAGTTGCTAGTAACTCCAAGAGGGAGTATTTATGCTTGATAGTGGGTTCATGCCTCCTTTTCGCCTGTGCTCGAGTGACAGAAACATGACGGGGGAGGACGTGCTATTTCCACTAGGGAGAAAACAACGGTGTGAGTGCCCGCGTGTAGAATCATTGCTTACATTACAGACATTGCTTAATGCAATTATCTATTGCTTGCAACTTAATACCTAAGGGGGTTCAGATGCTAACCTGAGGGTGGATTATTAGTCATAGATGTAGTTGGATCACGGTCTATGTATATTGTTGTAATGCCCGCACTAAATATCATAGTAGTCTTCATGTCATGAATGTGCACTACGGTGCAACCTTTATTTGTCAATTGCCTAGCTGTAATTTGTTCACCCAGCATGCTATCTTTTATGGAGAGGCACCACTAGTGAACCTATGAACGCCGGTCCATTTTCCTACACTGTTAAACAAACCACTACAATTTCCTGATTTCTTTACTTACTGCAAGCATACTTTATTTTCCACACTATACGTCTAATCTTTGTTTTCAGCAAGACCGGTGAGATTGACAACCTCACTGTACCGTTGGGACAAATTATTTTGCTTGTGTTGTGTGCAGGTTCCGCGTTGTTGCTGACGCCGGTGAGCCATCACCATAGTCAGTGGAATCAACCTTCCGAAGATCCTCTTTCTCCTACTGGATTGATAACCTTGGTTCTTAACTGGGGGAAATTCTTACTGCTGCACTCATCACACCCTCCTTTTGGGGTTCCCAACACAACATCAACGCAAGCGATCAACCCCCAACTAGCTAGTACTAGTTCCGCCGCCGGAGAAGGCCGGTCGACGATGCATCGTGTGTAATTAGCTAGTTATCATGTAATATATAAAATTTAAAATGCACATTACGTGATCCATCGATCGATCGTAATATTGTCTCCAAATTAAGCCCGTGTTTTTATGTTGCGAATTGATTTTGTGTGTTCAAATTGGCGATCGATAGAGTGTGTGTATGTTGTTTGTGAAATGGCCGGGGTATGCAACTGTACGTGTTATAATTGGCGCAAAATAAAAATTTGAGCCGGCCTGTATTAACAGCAGTTTGTAAACTTCGATATTAGGAGACAGTCGTTAAAACTCGCCGTCTAATAAATAACTAGAGATGGTCAAAAATAATAGCCGACTCTAATGCAATATTATTAGAGTTGGCAGGTAATAACGATCGATTCTAATAGTTGTTGCGACAAAACTGGATTTTTGACCGTCTGAGGTATAGCAGTATTTGCGGTTAATTTTTTTCTGCTTTAATCGGCTCTAGGTCCCGTCTTAGATGCTTGGTTTTGTACTAGTGAGTGTCAGCAAATACTTGTTCATAGGCATCTTGATGGATTGCATTAATGCATTTAGATCAGAAAATACTTATTTGTTTAGCTTGATTATAATGAGTACTCAAATTAAGTAAAATTGACACTTCATTTCTCATGAATAATACAAGCTTACATGGGGAGACCATGAACATGATGATGCCAATATGGAAGAAGAGGAACTCATGATCCCTAAAGAAGCAAATCAACTGGAATTACAAGAGCAGGACATAAACATGACAGGTGCTCCTACTGCAAGTTAAATTACTCCACAATAGCAAGCAAGCAACAAGATTTTTCTAGCACATTTAAATTAATTTTTATTGTATTTCTTGCTGTAGGTATGCAGCAGATAAAAGACAAGAAAGTTACTAGATGACTGTCAAAAACATGTTGCTTATGTGGCAATGCATTTGTATGAGAAGAGGTGGAAAATTTAAAAGGGAAGGTAAGAAAAATATTGTAGCATTTTTTGCCGTTGAAATTCAAGCTATGCAAAGGATTTGGAAAAAGGCTACAAGAAAAATCGAAACTGGTTTGGAGGTTTTTGTTGAGAATAAAAGAAAAGGAAGATGCAGAAGAAAAAAAGTTGACATTAATCTGGCAGTAATGCCACTAATACCACTGAATCGGAGGTCTACAATCAGATCACTAGCTTGGCAGCTAAGATATAGCCCTAATACACAGTTTAGACACTTGGAAATGAAGGAAATGACAAGGTACTCAAACTTTGTGAGTCCAGCTCTAACTGAAAAGCATATGAAGACCAGGGTTGAGTTATGTTTGTTGTTTGGCAGTGAGAAAACTAGAGAGGATGAAAGCCCTAACTTCACCAAAATGCTGAACATTATGCATCTTGCTGAGAGATTCTTCAACATGACAAAAGAAGACATGAATTACTACCTCCTTCCTAGTGAAGAATACCCTATAAGATCATTCGCAAACAAAAACAACATCGACAAAGTTATATTCCTGATAGCGGTGGCAAGGCCGAGGTTCGATAATGCAGGAAATGAGACCTCTTTAGGTAAAATAGGTATGTGGCTTTTTGTAAAAGAAGTTGCAGCACAAAGAAAAACTGGCAATAGAACTTAAGGTACATTGGAGACCAAGGCAATCAAAGTCGAAAGAAAAGTGACGAGGGAGTTCATAATCGACAAGGTCTTGC
This sequence comes from Alopecurus myosuroides, assembly GCA_028641055.1. Taxonomy (NCBI): domain Eukaryota; kingdom Viridiplantae; phylum Streptophyta; class Magnoliopsida; order Poales; family Poaceae; genus Alopecurus; species Alopecurus myosuroides. Next base: position 56,967,903 of record CM054061.1, read on the forward strand.
CTGCAATAGTGGATGCTTGGCCTGATAAAGATGATGGAGAAACAACATTCACCGAACAAGACAATGCCAAGCCCCATATTTGCTGGTCTATGCTGCAGAATTTAAAAATTTGCTCTATGTAGTCCACCAAGACCACTACACAAATAACAAGGCATGCACATACATGCGAGGATCGGGATTATGACTCACCGAGCAGTGGATTCGATGTAATTGTATAAGAGATCTGATAAATCGTAGAGCCTCACAACTAGGCCTAGTTGTAAGGATGTCGCTAAGTCTTCCCTTGTCAAGGATCACACGTGTAATCCCTCTTATGGTGTGCACACGTACGCTCGTGTCAACCCGTCAGCTCTTCAACGTCCTAGAATCGATATCAACAAAGGGATACAACCTTCTGGCGTTGCTAATTGGTAACTCTAATCAACTATTATTATAGTTATTATGAATTTGGAAGTTCTCAGCACATGTGAGAAAACTAGAATTAAAGCTAGGTCTAATAGAGAGAGGACACCTCAAACCCCAATTAGAAGAGGCTCTAATTCAATTAGAGGGGCTCTAATTAGACCCTATAATTCTACTAGAGCGAGAGAGGCTTTAAAGACAATTGTGTGTTTTGCTTTGAGTCTTGGGGTGCTTTATATAGTGGGAGGGACGAGAGACTTGCCAAAGGGAGAGGGGGAGGAGTCCTAGTTGAGCAAGGAGGAGGTGGCCGTATCTCCCTCCCCTAGACCAACTTGGATTGGGTGAGGTAAAGTAAAACTCCACCTCCCCCTTACCATTTTTCTTTTTCTCCCTGTCTCTCTAATAAATTCAGGAAAAATACCGGGATGATGGGTACCAACTTATGAAGCCAATGGGACCCACCTGGAAGCCCCCAAAATGAGGGTGTGACTATGAGGGGGAAATCTGCCCCTTCCCAGTACTCCCCTATATGGAAAGTCCCCGAAACTCCTCCGGAACCACTTAAACCCTATAGAAAAAATTATCAATATTATCTACGATGTCAGAAACAAGACATCTCATGTCCTCCATTACCTCTCAATAAACTCTACCCAACACCGGTAAAATTTCTCTCTAATAGCAACTTCCCCGAAACCATTCTAATTGACACCGAACTTGTTTCTGTGACTGATGGGGTGCGTAGTTGCACTCGTTGGTAAACCCCAAGAGAAAGATTGTGAAGAGTGCAGCGGCAAGTTTTCCCACAGAAAATAAACCAAGGTTGAATCGACCAGTAGGAGGATAAGAAACTTCTGAAAGTTGATGCAGTTGATGTGGTAGGGCGCATTACCGGTTCAGAAGCAACGTGGAACCTACACAACATAATCAATTCACTTTACCCCAACGAAGCAGCGAGGTTCTCAATCTCACTGGTTTTGCTGATAACAAAGAGGTTAAATGTATGGTGTGGACAACAGTAGGAGAACAATGTGAAAACAGTAGTAGAAGTGTGAAAACAGTGGAAACAGTAATTGCAGTGGTTGTATTATCAGTACGATAAAATGGATCGGGGTCCACAGTTCACTAGAGGTGTCTCTCCATAAAAGATAGATAACATGTATGGTGAACAAATTATAGCTAGGAAATTGATAGATAATGAAACATGCATGACATGATGATTACTATGTGGTTCATGCGGGCATTACAACAAGACTCATAGACCGTTATCCAACAGCATCTATGCCTAATAATCCACCCTCAGAATATCATCCGAACAATCTTTGGGTATTAAGTTGCAAGCAAGAGATAATCACAATAAGCAAAGTGTGTAATGTAAACAATGTAAACATCGTTGTTTTCTCCCTAATGGAAACAACACATCCTCCATCCGTCACGTTTCTGTCACTCGAGCATAGATGCAAAGGAGGCATGAACCCACTATCGAGCATAAATACTCCCGCTTGAAGTTACTAGCATCTACTTGGCCAGAGCAGTTACTAACAACGGAGAGCATGTAAGATCATAAATAACATACACATGAAGATAACATGATATATTGATAATCAAGAGACATAGCATTCAATAATCATAGGATCCCAGCAAACACAACATGTAGCATTATAATAAGATGAGCTCGATCATGTAGGGCAGCTCACGATATATAAACATGAGGCATAAAGAGGAGAGAACAACCATGTAGGTACTACTATGGACCCGTAGTCCAAAGATGAACTACTCACGCATCATTCCGGAGGTGGGAATGGTGGTGTAGAGCCCTCCGGTGATGATTTTCCCTCCAAAGATGAACCTCTTTTGCATATGTGCTCGAGTGACAGAAACATGACGGATGGAGGATGTGTTGTTACCATTAGGGAGAAAAAAACGATGTTTACATTACACATTTTGCTCACTGCGATTATCTGTTGCTTGCAACTTAATACCCAACGTTTCTTCGGATGATATTCAGAGGGTGGATTATTAGTCATAGATGCAGTTGGATGACGGTGTATGTATCTTGTTGTAATGCCCGGATGAATCACATAGTAATCATCATGTCATGCATGTTTCATTATCTATCAATTGCCCAACTGTAATTTGTTCACCACGCATGTTAGCTATCTTTTATGGAGAGACACCTCTAGTGAACTGTGGACCCCGGTCCATTTTCTCATACTGATAATACGACCGCTGCAGTTACTGTTTTCACACTGCTTCCATGTTTTCACACCGCTACTGATGTTTTCATATTGCTCTCATACTGTTTTCCACACCATACGTTTAACTTCTTTGTGTTCAGCAAAATCGATGAGATTGACAACCTCACTACTTCGTTGGGGCAAAGTGGATTGATTGTGTTGTGTAGGTTCCACGTTGTTGCTGACCGGTAGTGCGCCGTGCCACCTTAGTTGCATCAACCTTCGGAAGTTGCTTCTTTCTCCTACTGATCGATTCAACCTTGGTTTCTTTTCTGAGGGAAACTTGCTGCTGTGCTCATCAAACCTTCCTCTTGGGGTCTTCCAACGAGTGCAAGTCCTGCACCATCAAGCACTTTTCTGGCGCCGTTGCCGGGGAGGAATAGAATTTCTGCAAGGGTATTCTCTCATTTCCAATCTCTTTACTTTGTTTTTGTTTTGCTTAGTTTATTTTATTTTGTCTTGTTTGCTTCTCTTTATCAAAAACACAAAAAAAACCAGTTCTTATTCTAGTTGCTATTTTTGTTACCTTGTTTTATTCTTCATCATGTTGCTCCCTAAGTTTACCCTGAAAGATCTACCAGTAGGTAGTGCTTCTATACTTGGAAAGGATACCATTAAAGAATTCTTTGATCATGTTAGTAAGCATGAAAATTTTGAGAAAAAAAATCCATAGTAGAACTTGCTCCAAATTATGAAACTGCCATGACTTCTTTAATTCACATGTTAGAATCTAGGTTTGTTAACCTTCATCCCATACTGCAGCATATGTTCCTCAACTTGAATAATATTGAAGATACCAAAAAAAGAATTTTTTATCTTAGAAACCATGCTTAAAGAATTTGAAGATGTTTCTATAGAAGCTAGAAAAGTTTTTGATCGTTTCAATATGATAGGCTGATGTGTAGATGTTTTTGGTGCTCTTGAAAAAGCTGAACCTAAAAGTGAAAAGGAGATGAAAATACCAATCCCCTTTAAATTGGTAGCACTGCATGAAGCACAAGATAAGAATTTTGATTGGATTGTTCCTAAAAATTATTTGATGAGAATAGTAAACTGATACGTCATAAACGTATCACTAATTTCTGATGCTCGATGATGATATTATGCCAATTTCTACATCTTTTATCCCTTCTTTATGTCAGTTTTATCGATTTTCCGGACTAACCTATTAACAAGATGCCACAGAGCGAGTTCCCTGTTTTCTGCTGTTTTTAGTTTCAGAAAAGTTGTTCTGGAAATATTCTCGGAATTGGAAAGTTCGAAGCCTGGAAGTCCTATTTTCCCCGGAAGCATCCAGAAGACCGAAGAGGAGTCGAAGAGGGGCAGCAAGGGGGCCACACCATAGGATGGCGCGGGCCCCCCTGTCCACGCCAGCTATGGGTGTGGGGCCCCCTGGTCTCCACCGCCTTTGCCCTTTCGCCTATTTAAGCCCCCCGGATGGAAAACCCTAGGCACCTGATCAAAATCCCCGGAAAAGTTCCGCAGCCGCCGTCACCGTCAACCCCAGATCAGGGGGGTTCTGAAGCTGTTTCCGGCACCCTGCCGGAGAGGAAATCATCACCGAAGGCTTCTACACCACCATGCCTGCCTCCGGAGTGATGCGTGAGTCGTTCATCCTTGGACTACGGGTTTGTAGCTGTAGCTAGATGGTTCTCTTCTCCTCATATGCCTCCATGTTTAGATCTCGTTAGCTGCCTATCATGATCGAGATTGATCTTATGTAATTCTCTATGCTGTGTTTGCTGGGATCCGATGATTATTGACCTTATGCCAAGTTGATTATAGTCTTTATTTGCATATGCTATTTGTGATCTTGCATGCTTTCCGTTGCTAGTGGTTACTCTGGCCAAGTAGTTGCTAGTGACTCCAAGAGGGAGTATTTATGCTCGATAGTGGGTTCATGCGTCCTTGTTGCCTTGATCGAGTGACAGAAACAGGAAGGGGGAGGATGTTATGTTGCCATTAGGGATAAAACAGCGGTGAGAGTGCCCGCGTGCATAATCATTGCTTACATTACACACTTTGTTTAATGCAATTATCTGTTGCTTGAAACTTAATACCCGAGGGGGTTCGAATGATAACCTGAGGGTGGATTATTAGTCATAGATGCAGATGGATGTCGGTCTATGTATCTTGTTGTAATGCCCACACTAAATACCATAGTAATCTTCATGTCATATTGTGCACTACGGTGCAACCTCTATTTGTCAATTACCTAGCTGTAATTTGTTCACCCAACATGTTATCTTTTATGGAGAGACGCCACTAGTGAAACTATGAACCCCGGTCCATTTTCCACACTGTTAAACAAACCACAACAATTTCCTGCTTTCTTTACTTACTGCAAGCATACACTGTTTTTCCACACTATACGTCTAATCTTTGTTTTCAGCAAGACCGGTGAGATTGACCACCTCACTGTACTGTTGGGGCAAAGTATTTTGGTTATGTTGTGTGCAGGTTCCACGTTGTTGCTGACACCGGTGAAGCGCCAGCACCACCGTCAGTGGCATCAACCTTCCGAAGGTCCTCCTTCTCCTACTGGATTGATAACCTTGGTTCTTAACTAAGGGGAAAACTCCTACCGCTGTGCTCATCACACCCTCCTCTTGGGGTATCCCAACGAGTGCAAGATCTGCACCATTAAGGACTTTTTCTGGCGCCGTGGCCGGGGAGAAGAAAGTCTTCTGGCAAGGGGAGTCTCGCACTCTCAATCTATTTATTTTGTTTATTGTCTTTTTTATTTTTGTCTTGTTTTTTCTTCTCTTTATTGAAAACACAAAAAAATTAGTTTACTTCGTAGTTGTTATTTATTTGCTTGCTTTTATTCTGCTAAAATGAGTTCCTCTGAGAATACCAAGTTGTGTGACTTCACTAGCACAAACAACAATGATTTTATTTGCACACCTATTGCTCCACCTGCACCTACTGCTGCTTTCTTTGAGATTAAACCTGCTTTAATAAATCTTGTGATGAAAGAACAATTTTCTGGAATTAGTACTGATGATGCTGCTGCCCACCTTAATAATTTTGTTAAACTATGTGAGATGCAAAAATATAAAGATGTGGATGGAGATATTATTAAACTAAAATTATTTCCTTTCTCTTTGAGAGGAAGAGCTAAAGAATGGTTGCTATCTTTGCCTAGAAATAGTATTGATTCATGGACTAAGTGTAAAGATGCTTTCATTGGAAATTATTATCCTCCTGCTAAGATTATATCCCTAAGAAGTGACATAATGAAATTTAAACAATTTGATAATGAACATGTTGCTAAAGCTTGGGAAAGAATCAAAACTATGGTGAAGAATTGTCCCACTCATGGATTGACTACTTGGATGATTATACAAACTTTTTATGCAGGGCTGAATTTCTCCTCAAGGAACCTATTGGATTCAGCTGCTGGAGGTGCCCTTATGTCCATCACTTTGGGCAATGCAACAAAGCTTCTTGATGATATGATGATAAATTATTCAGAGTGGCACACTGAGAGAGCTCCACAAGGTAAGAAGGTAAATTCTGTTGAGGAAACCTCATCTTTAAGTGAAAGGCTTGATTCTATTATGTCTATGCTTGTTAATGGTAAAGCTCAAGTTGATCCAAATAATGTTCCTTTAGCCTCTTTGGTTGCTCAAGAAGAGCACGTTGATGTAAACTTTATTAGAAATAATAATTTTAACAATAATGCTTATAGAAATAATTTTGGTGGAAAAAATTATATGACCTATCCTCCTAATAATGGTTATGGTAATTCTTATGACAACTCCTACAATAATAATAAAATCTCTACCTCTAATCTTGAAAACATGCTTAGAGAATTTATTAGCGCACAAACTGCTTTTAATAAATCTGTTAAGGAAAAACTTGGTAAAATAGATGTTCTTGCCTCTAAAGTAGATAGGCTTGCTATTGATGTTGATTTTGTAAAACTGAAGGTTTTGCCACAAGATGTTAAACAAAATAAATCTTTGAATGCCATCCAAGTTCAAATAGACAATAATGTTAGATTGATGGCTGAATTACGTGCTAGGTGGGAAAGAGAAGATGAATTGGCTGAAAAGAATAATATTTCTAAAGTTTGCACTATCACAACCATTAGTAAAACTGAAGCTCCAAGTGCTAGTAAACCTCCTCCTATAAATGGTAAAGTAGTTGGTGTTAATAAATACCCTACTCCTTTGGTGAAACATGCTAAATTGCCTCAAACTGCTGAAATTGCTTCTGATAAAAGTGCTGAAATTTTTAGAGATATGGGAGATAATGGTTCCATTACTTTTGATGATAATAATATTGATTTTGATGATTTCAATATCTCTGAAGTTATTATGTTTCTACAAAATCTTTCTAGAAGTCCCAATGCTAGTGCCATGAATATGGCCTTTACTAAACATATTACCAATGCTCTCATGAAAGTTAGGGAAGAAAAGTTGAAACTTGAGACATCTATCCCTAGAAAATTAGATGATGGTTGGGAGCCTATCATTAAGATAAAAGTAAATGATTTTTATTGCAATGCTTTGTGTGATCTTGGTGCTAGTATCTCTGTTATGCCTCAAAATCTTTATAATATGCTTGATTTACCACAGTTGGAACACTGTTATTTGGATGTTCATCTTGCTGATAATGCTAAGAAGAAACCTCTTGGTAGAATTGATGATGTTCTTATTATGGTTAATAATAACCTTTCCCCTTTTGATTTTGTTGTTATGAACATTGAATGCAATGCTTCTTGTCCTATTGTTTTGGGAAGACCTTTTCTTAGAACTGTTGGTGCTATTATTGATATGAATGAGGGGAGTATTAAATATCAACTTCCCCTCAAGAAAGGTTTGGAACACTTTCCAAGAAATAAGATGAAACTACCCTTTGACTCTATTATTATAGAAAAATATTATGTTGATGCTTCTTCACTTGAAAATACTTGAGTTGATTTTCTATGCCTAGCTGAAAGGCGTTAAAGAAAAGCGCTACCGGGAGACAACCTGTTTTATTTTGATGTTTTCAACCTGTTTTCCTTTGTTTTCTTTGGTGTGATTTGCACATGGGTGTTTTCTATTTCCTTAGCAACCCCGCTGTATCTTTACTTTTGAGTTTTTGTTGAGCCAAGTAAAGCCTCCAGTGGAAAGTTGAGCCTATATTTCAGATTTCTGCGAAGGAAACAGATTTCTTCTGTCTACTGTTAATTCCGTCAATTCAAAATGACTTGAGCTTTTTTGTGCTTAATCCTGAGTTATATACACAACCTTTCTTAGATTATGTAACGCCCGGGGAATTTAGTCCCCAATTAGTTTGGTTGGTTTTTCTTTTCATCATGCATTGCATCATATGCATTGTCCCTTATTTTCCAACTAACTTAAAAATTCAAATCCATTTCAAACTCAACTATGTTCCAATGTGTTCAAAATACTTCACAACCATTAACAAACCAATTGCCTTCCCTAAACTTGAATTTTCAAATAAACAACTTGGTCAATTTTTAAATAAACCATTTATAGTGAATTTGAGGCAAATACAATTTAAATTCAAACAATGTGTAATAATTTGAAATTTTGAAAAAACGAAATTTGTGCAACTGGGAATTTTCAATTTTGAATCCATAGAAATTAACCTCATAATTTTTGGAGTTCAAAAACCCCCTCAAACCTCTGTTTTGTTCGTCTTTTATAAAAAAATAAATAAATAAAACCAAAGAAAACACAGCTGGGGGAGGCAGGCCGGAGGCCCACCTACGACCCCAGCAGCGCAGCCGGCCTAACTGGGCCGAAACAGGCCCAGCCGGCCCCCACCGGACTCCCCACCCGAAACCCTAATCCCAACCGGTTCCCCTAGCCATTTTGCAGCCACCCCCCCGCCGTTTCCCCTTATTCCGTTTAGGTCCTCCCACCTCTTTTCCCAGGGCCCGCACGCGTCTCACGGGAGAGAGCGAGCAGCGCTCGCTCGATCGATCCCGACCCCGTCGCCCTCCTCCCTTCATCGCTCGCTGGCCAGGAGGCCATGCCCGCCGGCGTCGCCTCCTCCTCCCGGCCCGAGCTCGCCTCCGCCACGCCACTCCGCCCCACGGCCGCCAAGTTCCCCGCCTCCTCCTCTAACGAGCAGCATCGCCGCCCGGCCTCGACCTCTTCCCCGTCCGAGCCGCCGGCAGGAGCAGGGCCTCGCCGCGCCCGAGCTCTGCCCCGCCGTTGCTGCTCCCTCCCTGCGCCATGGCCGCTGCCGGCCGCCCCCTCCATCTCCGCTCCTCTCCGCTGCCCTCCTCCGCCTCCCTCTCCCGAGCCGACCACCACCACCTCCCGAGCGCCGCCGCCCCTCCCTCTCCGGCGAGCTCAGCCCGACGTCCTCCGTGCTCCCTCCACCTCGCCCTCCTCCGTCATCCTCGCGTTGGTGCTGCCATGGCCGGCGCCGAGCCCGCAGCCACGGACGGCCGGCGCCCCGCCGGGGCCCCTCCTCCTCCATCGATGTTCGCCACCGGCGCTCCCTCTCGCTCACTCGAGCCAGCCCGCCTCCATTCCCTTCGGTTCCGGCCGTGGCAACCAAGCTCCGAACAGCACCGCCCCTTGCCCTCCTGGTGTTCGACACAAGGTCCGCGAGAGGTTTGGTGCTCCGTGAGCACCCGTCCGTGTGCAGGTGTTGCGTTTGCTCTGGCCGAGGCCTTCGTGCCCGTGCCCGGTACCTGACCACCATCGACAAGAACAACCTCGACCACGACTACTTCCTCGACGAACCGTGAACGCCTACCACCGCCGCCGATGGACTTGTTTGTGGTGGCCGCCTTCGTGCGTGTCCACGAGAGCCCAACGACCGAGAGACATCGACAAGTACACGGACGCCATGAACCCCATCGACCTCGAAGGTGTGACGTGTACCTCGGATACGCCAAGATCGCCATCAACCCCGAAGATGATGTTGCCGCGGTTGGCCTACGACTACATCGACCCCGGACGAGAACGACTACTTCCACTCCTTCCTCGACGTCGACTACTTCCACTACTTCCTACGACATCGACGACTTCGTCTACTTCCTCCACGTTCCGAAGTTTCCGGCGTTGACCCCGGCGATCCTCTCCACACGTGCGAACCCAAACCCTAAAACCCCTATACCTACATGCCCTATTTTCTATAACATATCAACTATAATTAAAACGTCATCTCATTCATGTGTTGCATTGCATTTTTGTGGGTAAATAAATAACTCGAACCTCCTAAATTAAGTGTTGGGCTTCCGGCTCAATTTAAATCGATTTAAAATTGCATAACTCATAACTAATTCTTTTCAACTCCAAATTTGAAAAGTAAAATATGTTTTCCAATCAAAATTCTCTAAACTTTGCAAATATCAATTTTGTTTTCTGTCTCAAATAAATTAAATTGCTGAAAACAACTATTTCTTAATTAATGCATTAAAATTTCTAATTTGATAACTTGCTCATTTTAATTCCAAATCCAACCAATAAAATATGTTTTCATACCAGAAAAATGCACTTAATCTGTTCATGCCATTCATATCCCTGTTTGCATCTTATCTTGTGCCTTTTAGATCTTGTTATGCATGTTCATCTATATGACAACATATGGAATGTGTGGGATAAATAATTCCAACTGTTGCCCCCTTCCATTTAAATTGCCTAAATCATCTACTTTATTGTTTGCCATGCTAAACAACGTTTAACTTGATGGTTAGATAAACAACTTGAACCAATTCCTATTTCTCCGGACTCCGGTTCCGATTAAATTGCTTAAGTTGTTTCCCCTGTTGCATCTTGCCATGTCATGCATATAAAATAGAATCATGCTGGATCTTTTGCCGTAGTAGTAATTGTTGCATCCGGTGTTTGTTCGAGGTTCGTTGCTTCTTCCCGGATAGGACGTTGAGATGATGTGAGCAACGACAAGTTCTGCTACCTTGCGGGATCTCAGGCAAGTATACTCACTTGCTGCCATATGGCTGCCTTTCATCACTTGTTACCGATTCTTTCCGTTGTTCTTTTCTGCTAGCCTTAGTAGTAGTTGTTTCTGTTACGAACCCATCACATGAATCCCTTAACCTTGATATTGCCTCACCTCCACTCCTATCACCCCTTTGGTTGAGCCAGTGTCTTACTAGCATGCTTAGGTTGTTTTGCTCGAGTCTGTTACCCGTTACTTTCCGTTACTAGATTACTTTTATTGTTCTGGGGGCTCGATGTTAATCAATCAACCTGTTATTAATAATATGCTGATAAGGCACCGACAGGAGGCCCTTTGTGGTTTTGAGGCCTGCTAGTGTCGAACTTAATTAGGAAAAGGGTCTTGTCTACTGATCCATGATGAGCATGCTCACCGCATCCGGGTGGTAGTATGGGACCCCCCTCGACTTAGACCTGATCTGCAGCTTGTCCGAAGAGCCACACTTAGTTCGGGTATTCCATTTGCTCCTTGCATAATGGGTGGATCCCCCATGGTTACTTATGATGATGTTGATGCATATAGGGCGAGGCCTGTGGTGCCGGGGGGTGTGGTTTTCACCCCTGCGCTTAGCGGACTGGCCGGGACCTTATAGCTCCGTGGCTCCTAGGATGGGTTGTAGAGATGGTTTGGGTCGTGTCAAGCCAACCTGAGTTTTAGTTGGTGGCTTGAGTGTGTACGGGTACTGGAGCACACCCTGCAGGGATGAATCTTCTCGAGAAGCCGTGTTGTCCGCGGTTATGTGACGACTTGGTGAAAGTACTGGCTAACAAGTACTCAGACAACTTACACCTAATGATAATAACTTGACTAGTAATAGTCTTATTGACACAACAACCTGATCCATTATTCATTAACCCAACTGTGTGAGTTATCCTCGGATTGCTTCTTTGGATAAGGGGCGAGATCCAGGATGGGTTTGTTTGGAGTTACTTTCAGTTGGTTACAATACTCGATCTTATCTTCTTTCTGTTAGCCGGAAGTTGTAGTATCTCTCTGTAGTTGGTTAGTGCAGCCCGCTGTCGCTTATTTGCAATAATCCCCTCCTTTCCGTTGATCCCAAAGTATTTGTATCTTGTGATGACTGGCTACGCCGGTATTCTTGTGAGTATGGGTTTTATCCCCCTTGCCAGTACTTAACCGTACTGACCCACGAATCCTTTTTCGTGGCTGCATATACAACATTGCAGTCAACAGGTTTGAAGTCTGACGACGTTAGCTTGGGAAATCCCTCCGGCTTGGCCTGGGCAGGGATTGGACGCTCTCGGTTATCTTCAGGACTCTTAGTCCAATTTGGATCTTGTCCGTAGCCTGACACTTTGTTGTTTCTTCCGCTGTTATTTGGATCTTTGTATTGTATCAGTTGTATCGTTGACTCGTTTGAGTCATCTTGTATATATCTTTTCTGTTGTCGTTGTGGATTATTCGTGAACTGTTGTAATGTTATCACAAGTGGCAACCTGGAATCGGTTATTATGTGGATTTTGGCGGGAATGCTGAAATCTGCATAGTGCCCGATCCCGGGGCGTCACAGATTACCACGTTTTCATTTGAGCAACATAATATTTTTGAAAAAACCGATCTTTACCTGCTGTTCTATTTTTGACAGATTTCTGCCATTTATCGCATTTGCATCTTAATCTTTTTTCTTTTCGTGTTATTTTGAGAAAAAGAATTCCGAAATAAGTTGTGACAGTAGCTAATGTGTTTTTGAGTGTTAGAATTGTGTTGAAACTGAACCATGTGAATTTATTATTTCAATTGCACTAACGTTGCTAAGGAAGATTGTGAGAATTTTGATGTGAAGGAAGTTTTCAAGGGTCAAGAGAAGAGGATGATATGATGTGATCAAGAAGAGTGAAAAGCCTAAGCTTGGGGATGCTCCGGTGGTACATCCAAGAAAATTCCAAGAAGACTCAAGCGTATAATCTTGGGGATGCCCAGGCATCCCATTCTTCATCAACAAATTATCAGGTCACTTCTAGTGAAACTATATTTTTATTCGGTCGCATCTTATGTGCTTTACTTGGAGCTTCTTTTATTTTTGTTTTCAGTTTAATTTTGCTTTTCCTTTCAGTTTGTTTTTACTTTCATAATAAGCTTGGTTGTACCCCAGCATTCTTTTATTGGAGAGTGACACGCTCCGCTTTTTCATGAGAATACGTTGTATTCTTAGTCTCTATCTACCTGCTGCATTTATTCAGCTCCTGTTTTTCATGCATCTCTTATTAGAGATGTTAGTTTTATTAGTATTATTTGAGTACTCTCATGTTTGGTTGCTGTATCATAAAGAGTATTTTTGTTAAAGCATGTTTTGTATGGTGCTTGTTGGGAGAAAGAAAACTGCTGCTTGAAGTAGAATTTATAACAGTACTAGTAGAAGCTTGTATAAACTGTGGCTAGGACTTTTTCATTCCATGCTAAATGTTATTTTAGTTTTAAAGCCGCGTGGTTATTTAGTAGCATGATTAGCCTCAAATAGCTGAGAGTGTTTAATATGTATTGAAAGATTCATGAGTTGTTCTTGTCATAGTAAAGCATCAATATATGGTATTCTCTTTCGAATGATTTATTTGGTTGACTTGGCGCATGCTCACACCATGTTTATGACTACAAAACAGTCACGAATAGCCTCCATGACCACTTAGTTTTTGAACTTGTGATACTGCTTATGTTTTAATTAATGATGCTTATGTCGCTATGCATGATTATGGCTCTTATGCTCTCTTGATTTGTCGCGCGCAGTTTTTTGCTAGCCTCCACCGGTATTGAGTATGAGCTCTACTCGTGCATCAAAACTCCCTTAAACCAAAGTTTTTCCCATTGTATCCACCATACCTACCTACATGTGGTATTTAACTTCCATTCCAAAGTAAATTGCTCATGTGGTACCTTTAAAACCTTCAAAATAACTCCTGCTTTATGTTCCTTTTTTTGCTCATGAGGACGTAAATAGAGAATCTTTATCTCACTTGTTCATTGAATTTCACACCCTGGACTAGTGGCTTCATCCGCTTATCCAAATGATAAAAGAGCTGGCAGCGGGGTGCCCAGCCCCAAATTAATACAAACAAATTCTCTTCACTATTTTTGCCCCTGATTTATCAGTCAAAGCATAATTGTGTACATAAAAGAGAAAGATGGATGACCTTCTACACCAGTTGCGTCCTTCACCATGCGATCCGCTCTTGTGAATCTAGTTAACTTGTGACGTACTGTATTTTCTTTTTACCATTCGTTGACATTAGCATACATCTCCCAAAATATAGACATTCCTCCACAAATTTCAAACTTTTAATACCTCTGTTTAATAAAATAAAAGCTCTAGCACATGAGTGATCCCTGCTTGCCTCTTCCAAGGGTCTTTCTTTTACTTTTATGTTGAGTCTCCATCTTCTAACTTTATGCACAGTTGAGAGAGCATTTTTGCCATTCTGAGATCTATGTGCATTTGTCCCATAAGCATAAATAATTACTTCATGATGTGATATTATTTGTACTTAAATTATTTGTTCTAGTCTTCCTCATGAACTTTGAAGGTGTCCTGGCATTTATGTTTTGTCCCACTCTTAAAGACTATCGAAATATCACTTTGCCATACTTTCTCTATACCTGAAACAAATGTCTACCTTTCTTTGCATTATTATTCATGATCCTTTATTTGAGTTACTCTTCGTGATGCAAAGTAATTGCTATGCTTTATTATTAAAGTTTTATTTATCATGCTTGTGTTTAAAGTTTTATGATCTCAGCATGCATATGCTTTTACATTAGATTGATCAAGTTTATGTTAGTAGCATGACACCTCAGAAATTATTATTTTATCATTTACCTACTCGAGGACGAGTAGGAACAAAGCATGGGGATGCTTGATACGTCATAAACGTATCCCTAATTTCTGATGCTCCATGACGATATTATAAAGCATGTGACCTGTAAAGGCTTGATAACACAAAGACATGTTTGGGAACTTACCGAACAATAACCAACTGTGGGACCGTGGATGTCCATGATGGCTCCCATGTGTTCCTGAAGAACGAGAGAACCTTATAAATTACTCATTGCACTTATTCCCTTTACCTTACGGTACCAACGATATCACGAGGTGAGACTATGTGATCTAATATGATAAAACTGTTTGATCATAACACGTCAAACTCGTTACCGATCTCGTCCTGTTTTGTCATCCATATCCCCGATGTCATTGTGATAAATCACACTGTTTCTGGACAGAAGATATGACATTGGTGATACTGAGAGGGCCCAGAGCGTGTATCTCTCTATCGTCTAGAGGATTTAAGTACTAGTTTTGAACGATCTCAGTTCCATTACACTTTCTAGGTCATACCTACATATCACCGTTATGATCCATAGTTAGAGCAAGACGGTTGAGATCCAAAGTATAATTTTCGATCGTGCAGTCACTAGATATTTTCATAATAGTAAATGAAAACTTCATATGTATTTCCTAAGACACATCACAATTTTTTAGTATCTTTTAGAAACAACATACACTTGCGTCAATTCAATACTATTGTTAGTACAACAATAAACACTTATGTTTTGCTAGACTTTTAACCAAGCCCATGATCAGGAAATTATGATCATCTCGCAAACATAAGCTAATCTTGGAGACAAGATTAGAAACTCTTGTTTGTTTATCTCTTCACACCCGCACAAACATTTTCCTCTTAAAACTCACTTTTCAAGTGCCATAGCGGTTGTAGAATGATGACATAAACTTAATTCTAAACTTGGAGATAGAATAATAACTGAATATTATTGTCTCTAGGGCATCCTTTCACATCCTCATTTGGATGCACATGTTGTAAGGGAGAAAACTAAAAAATTAGGACCAACAAAAACTTTTATGTTGATCGTTATGTTTTCTGGATTACGATGATCCATATGTAACCCTGATGTTGAATCCAATATGAGATGTTTAGAATATTTTTTCCTTTGTTTACTTGTCACTTGAATGCATCTATATTATATGGTCACTTAGTTTTCTTAGTCATTATTTTAATCTCATGGAAAAATCCTAAGAAAATACTAAGTTTTCTCTTTTATTCTTTGAGTATTTTTCTTCTCTTTGGAACCCTTCCAATTATATTGGATCAAAACCCAAATCATTGTTATTTTTGTTTGTCATCCATCCTTGGGAAATGGTCTTACTCACCATTCCCAAAGAATAATTTTTGGAATGGCATCAATATTGTTTCCATGCTTGTTTTCTAGCCTAGTTTATAAACCAGGAAAATAGAGAACGGGGAAAATATTGATCATGCCCTTTTTCTCTCTTGTTTTCATGGCCCATAATATTTTTTTAAAATAAATAAAAATGGAGTTATTAAACTAGAGGTCATCATCTTCAATCTCCAATTTGAATTTCCCAGATTAGAATTCATTTGGTATTTTTACCAGGTCCAAACTTTTCTCAGAAAATAATAGAAACTTAGAAAATTTCACTAAGTCTTAACAGAAACTTCTAAATTTTTTTGACACTTTGGACAGAAAAAAATTGATTCAAATTCAAGTTTATGTTTGAAATTTTGATAATCTATCTTGTCTAGTGTGATCTCCACACTCCCATCTATCTATCCCTGTCCTTGATTTGCTCTAATAAACCAGAGAAGATAAATGGCATGAAGCCAAAAGAGAGAAGAATTCGGCCCGAGCTTTCATCGACCCGAGGGTTCTCTCCACTCTCCTGTGCCTGTTCCACCTGACTTTTCTCCTTGGTTGCATTCTCCATGGTTCCACCAAGCTCACCGAGGAGATCCACGTGCTCAATGCCTCCTGCCTCGCCCTCACGAGTGCACGGTTTGTTGCCGGTGTTGCCAGTGAGCTCGGGCTCATTTCCCCTTAGTACATAATCCATCTCTCTACCCCCTGCCTCACCTCACCCCTCATTTCCCACTTCTCCTCCACCCCGAGAAAGCTCATCTCTCCTCTTGCTCTCTGAGAGCGAGGAGGAGATCGCTCTCGTTTCTGCCTGAGCAGAAAGCCCTTCGACGATCTGCCCTTGTCTCTCTCTCATTTCTCTCCATTTTTGCTCGATGAACATGCCCTTGCCTTGGTCATCATGCCTGACATCTTTTCGTCCTCGATTTTATGCAGGGAAGGCACCGGCCTTCTCGACGCCGATGGGATCGCCTCTGGTCGCCCACGAGCCCGTGGGTGCTGCTGCTGTTCCTGTCGCCGCCAACTTCGCTGCCTCGACCTCCTGGTACCCCTCCATCGACCCTCCACTCTCCTGTACATGCCCTAGGTGAGCCACTATGCTTGTCTCTGTAGATAGACTCTCGGCGTGTCTGCCAGCGTCGCGAGGAGGACGATGAGCCTTGGCCGTTTATCGCCCGATCGATGCTCCCGTTTGAATCCATCAGATTTTATTGTTGGCCGTTAGATTTGGATCCAACGGTAGCGTACTACTTCGTTCGCACACGCATGCAAACTGGGCCGGCACGACACATCACTGCCCAGTCACAGGCCAAATCTGCCTCGTGGAGCACTTTCTCTATGTTTTAATCATTTCCTAAATTCCAGAAACATATCACTTTGCTTTTAATCGAATTAAAATGTTAAAACTTCAAATCTTACCAATCCCATTATTCCAATGGTACATGCATGTTTTCTAAACCACATGCAAGTGGTAGATCTACATTTGCATCTCTGGTTTATCCTAGAGAAATTCCTAAATCAAACCTATCTGAAACCTTAATCATATTATAACTTTTGTTATAGGGGTCCAAATGACGTGAGGTTAATTTCTTTGGATAGATCTCTTTGATACCTAACTAGATCACTTGGACTCACATGCACTTGAGTTTCCTATTTTAAATGTCATGCAAAATGGTAAATGACTAGAGAACCACCAAATGAATTTTATTTATTTTTCTAAAATTCTTTTTGAGTTAAGTCCTTTTGGATGAGATTTTGTATGCTTAGATCTATCGTATCCTAGATTTGTATGATTTAGGAGCTATAGATTATTTTTGAGATGCAATGTAAGTTTTAGTTGTTTTCTACCATGTTTGTTAGTTGATTGTTTATTGTTCAATAATTGTTTAGGTTGTTATTTTGATGTTACTAGCATGCCTAGGTGTTGTTTTCTCTGTTATATGGATTCTATATTATAGATATATCATTTTAGAATAAATCTCATTTAATGTTCTATGATGGTTACTCATGCATGTTTAGATGGTCATTTTCCTATTTCTAGTCTTAGTACTTGTTTTGATCTTTGTTATTTTCATGCCCTGGGTGATGTCATGGCATGATTAGTAAAGTTATTTATCTTTTATTTTTTCATATTTCCTCTGGTTAAATTATTTTCTCATGTTTAGAAAAGCATGTGTTATTTAGAACATTGTAGAAGTGCTTGGGGTTATTTCGTTATGCACATGTAGTTGTTCCTATATTGTTTTCTTGTAGTTTTTATCATCCTAATGAATGACCAGAGATTCATTTAACCTTATATGGGCATGATATGAGAGTGGTACACCCACTAGACTCATGCCATTTTGGTTGAGGATCAATAGTATTATTTCTAGTATTATTCATTTGTATTGTCTATGCATGTTTTGCTTGATGGTGTGTACCCTAGTGGAAATGTTTTGGGTGTAATTATTTGTTAAATTGCTTGCTGTATGTTTACCTTGCTAGCAAGTGCTCGCCTCTGTTAGGTACTGATTGTGTGTTTTTCTTTTTATTTTACGACATTAGATAACGAAGACGATGTTAATCCTGAAGTGGTTTATTGCAACTCTTGTTTATTCCAAGAGCAAGATGAAGACGAGTACCAAGGAAAGACAGTCTAAATGGTTGCTTATTGTTTACTTGTCGTTATCTATCGTGAATGTTTTACTTCTGAATTTTTTCAAAAGTGTGATTCAAAAACTATTTTTGAAGTGGAATGTGATGCTATCTATATTATGTATCTAATATGCTATAGCCACCATATAATCTTGATGTTACCAAGCCCTTTAATCACCATATTATTTTTATCATGTCAACATTAAGTACCTTAGTGGACATTTTAAATTTATGTTTTTGGAAAACAAAGTTCTTTGAAAAACCTCCGAGGAAAAGGGGGACCTTGTCCACGGAAGGAATGTGAAGGAGAAATGTTTTCACTTTGTTTTCTGAAAATGAAACATAACCTAGTCTTCACCGGACGACCATTACGTACTGCCGTATTACCTCTATATGGGCACGGGGTCTAACTAAAAGCTTGTCGGTGTTAGTCCGTGTGTACCTCAATGAGCTATAGGGGTTAAAGTCCCCTAAACCGAATTGTCGCCAGGAGGGAGTAATAGGACATTCAAAGTGTGGGATTAATTTTCCACCAGTTGCGACAGTTGGGTCTCCTGTGATGGTGGTGTGATGTCAGGGGAAACCGGATCGATACGGCTCGCACACTTGGTATCGGGGATAAAAAACCCTGTTGAAGAGGTAGCCATTTACTAGCACTTGCATAGTGGAAAGTTAGGATAGTTATCTGATGTTCGCATACTGTCACATACGGTCCGTGGTTGTTCATGATGGATGTACTGGATCTTGTGGAATGTGTACACCTCTTAAGAGCAAATCTATTCAGAATAGCCGATTCCTCGGATATGGACAGTTGAATGGGCATGTAGCTAGTATTGTGTCGATGTCTTCAAAATCTCGAGAAGTGTTTTGGTGTTGTACCTGGGAGGTACTCGGAAAGTGAAATGATTGTACCTTTGAAGTACCAGAGATGATGGTCTTGAAGGTGTGTTCTTTCAAGAAGTTTTGCAAAAAAAACTTTTCGTTATTGAGAATGGTTTATGAAAACCTTATGGGCATGCGATATCTACAAGAGAAACTAAATATCTTTTGAAGCATCTTCTTCAACAGAAATCTAAAACTTGATCAACCATGATGGGTCTTCAATCCATCGTGGCTACATGAACCCTAATAACAGCCATCCTACCACCTATACATAAGCATACTTGCACTCTTAAGATATAATTTGGGGTGACTTGCGAGTACAATCCAATGTACTCATATTGGTTTCGTCATTGGCTATTTACTTGGCCAGACTTTGAGGAGCAGCCTCAGGAGGACTGCTACGAGGAGAACTATGACGAGCCAGGGAACTAGGCACGTGGCATGGTCAGTAGCCTGTGGTTTTAAGGCATGACATGTGCTCTACTACGTTGTGTTTGCTTCCACCAAAAAAAAAATCTGTGAGTTGTCTGTCCTGCGTGGCAGCTGTCTCAGACTTGCTCGTGTGACCATTTGTGTAAGACTATGTTTAATTCGTGTAATGGATGTTGTACTCTGATGTATCAACTCTAAATATGTTGCTCAAAATTGTTTGATCCGAGATCATGAGTGTATTCATATTGGAGGTCTCGGACGGTTAGTCCGGGGTCCCCACACATCCCTCCAAGAATATTTTGCCTAAAGACCCGGATTTTATGGCAACTTTGGCTAAGACCGGAGTTGATATCAAACTGATTCAACAAACAACAAGAAGTCTAGATATAAATGTCCTTAATATTAGGTTTTTCAACTCTCTACAATCTCTAACATATCGTAGAAGCCCAAGTATTCTTCGGGATCTAATTAAAGGTGTCGTGGAAGAGTTTGACAGTTATGATGTCACTGAGCTGAACAAGATTTTTCTAAACCTCCAGGCATGTATGCTCGAGATCATGATCCACAGTGTAGGGAATGACTACAAACCTCCTCATTTGCATAAGGACATGGTGGAAAGATAGCTAGGGTATCTACCTATAAGGCTTCAATGTCCTCCACAAGTTTATGCTACTGCTCTCCAAGTGCTAGGCCTAGATGTAAGTGATCTCATCAAGAGAGGAGAAGCTACAACAAGAGAGAGGAGCACATCAAGCAAGCAATGCTAGCAAGAGAGAGGAAAATGGTTGTTGTGTGTAATTTATATTCAAGTGTTTGTTATGTGTTGTGTGTATACTTACTCAAGTTAAGAACTTTAGTTTGCAGCCTAGGAGTATTATTATGTGTTTTTGGTCAGAACTTTAAATGGAATTAACTTTAAATTCAGTTGACTTTAAATGGAGAATCACTCAAATTTACAGTACTGCTATATGCATCTGGAGTATAAGCAAATGAGGAATAATATACTCCTAGTACAAGCAGAATTAAGAAAGCATCAAGCAAACAAGTACTCCAGCTGGAGTAGAATTAAGAAAACAACAAGCATTATTAAAGTTAAGCAAAATTAAGAAAGAGCAATCAAAGAACTAGCAGTGCATGTCTTTCAGTATATACTCCAGGTGTAGTAGGAAAATCCAAGTATATTAGGGAGTACAAACACGAGTACTTTTACATCACAAGGAGTATAGCAGTGGTACTGTTGTGTGAATTTTTGCAAGCGATCAAGCTCCTGTCACAGTTTTGCAAGTAAGAAAAAGTAGTACATATGCAAGAAGCAGTGAGTAGGAGTAGTGCTACACAAAATATGGCAATCAGTACATATGCTCCATACTACTCGAGTAAAAAAAACTAATCCAATCAGAAGTAACAACTATTGTCAAAATAGACACAAACCTTATTGTCAAAATCAAGACCAGTGTAACAATTACTCCACTTGTACTCAAGTGGAATTGCACAAGCATATTTAAGTTAAGCAAATTTTGTTGGAGTATGTTGTTTACATGTTTTGGAAGGAAATACCAGAAAAAACACAAGTTTCTATCCAACCTATCACTGCAAACCTAGGCACGACACGAGTACAAGTGTTCACAAGATTACAAGTATTAAGGATACAAGTGTTCACAAGAATACAAGTAAATCTTGTAAGGGGTAATCTTGTGCTACTACAAGAACACTACTCCATATGCTACTACAAGACCATCATGACTATGTGTAGGGATAACTAAAACAAAATTTCTATGAAAAATCAAATTCTAGTGCTATATACTGGCAGCAGAGTAAGCTATCTACTGGAACTGTATCATGTAAAATCTGGGACAAACTAATCTAAGAGTATCATGCAGTAAATCTGGGACACTTGAGAATACTCCTACTCCTAATCCAATTGATGATACTCCTACTCCAACTGAGAATATTAATGCAAGCTGCTAATCTGGGACTTGCTGCTGCTCCAGTTCTACTTTGGGACTTGCTGCTTCTACTCCTACCCCAACTGAGAATATTAATACAACTGAGAATACTCCTACTCCAATTGATGATACTCCTAATATAGGACTTGCTACTGCTCCAGTCAACCAACAACAGTTCAACATACCAGTGTGGGGCGCCTTCTTCCAGCCGGTGAAATGGATTACAACGACGGCGTGCCTCCTTCCAGCCGCCACTGCTCCAATCCTCTGTTATTTTGTGGTGATCCAAATTCACGTATGCTGATAAAAGGTCAAACTTCTGAAGAGTAAAGTGGAGCGCCTCGAGGTACGGTACGAGTTGTTACCGAGTTGGAGTTGGATTCACCGTTACCGGCCTAGTTACGTCAGGACCGCCTTTATATACCTCTTGTAAGCCGCCGCACGGGATAAGACACACATTGTAAATCCCGGCGCGTTTGTAACCTCACCGGAAATAGTGAAGTATTGCTGGCTGGCGCCCGTGGTTTTTTCTCTTCCTTGTTGGAAGGCTTTTCCACGTTAAAATCCCGTGTCCCCGTTGGTTCGATCTTGCTTAATTTCATCGTTGTTTTGCTATTGCGTGTAACAAGTGGTATCAGAGCCCTGTTTAGGGATTCGCGATGGCATCGATGAACTTTGATCTACCGTTGCTGGACTACAAGACGAGGTTTTCTCTGTGGCAAGTAAAGATGCGTGCGGTTTTGTCGCAATCATCGGATCTTGATGAGGCGCTGGATGCTTTCGGGAATAAGGAAGTGAGGGAGTGGACTCCTGAGGAGAAGCGCAAAGATCGTAAGGCTTTGTCGTTGATTCAACTTCATCTATCTAATGATATCTTGCAAGAGGTGCTGCAGGAGAAATCCGCGGCAGCGTTGTGGCTCAAGCTGGAATCGATCTGCATGTCAAAAGATCTAACCAGCAAGATGCACGTTAAGATGAAGTTGTTCTCGCTCAATATGCAGGATGGTGGTTCTGTGATGAATCAATTGTCGATCTTTAAGGAGATCGTGTCCGACCTAGTGTCGATGGAGGTAAAATATGAGGACGAAGATTTTGCCATTCTGTTGTTATGTTCGCTGCCTAGTTCTTTTACAAACCTACAGGATACCATACTTTTAAACCGCGATGAACTAACCCCTGCGGAACTTTGTGAGGCCCTGCAGACCAAGGAAAAGATGAAAGTTATGGTGCAGTCTAACACATCGTCCTCCAAAGGCGATCCATTGCAGGTACGAGGCATGCCTGAGCAGCGAGACAACAACTACAACAACAACAAAGATAAGGGCAGGGACTATTCAAAGTCCAAAGGACGAGACAATTTCTGCAGGTACTGTAAGAAAACCAATCACACCATTGAGGATTGCTGGAAGGTGCAGAACAAAGAGAAAAGGAATAGTACACACCAACCGAAAAATAATTCTGACGGTAATGGTAATGGTAAGGCTGTTGTTGTTGCTGGTGATAATAGTTCTGATGGTGAATGCTTAGCTGTTCTTGCTGCATGTGTTACCCATGATGATGAGTGGATTCTTGATACTTCTTGTTCGTTTCATACTTGCTGTAACAAAGATTGGTTCAATACTTATGTGGTTGTGCAGATTGGAGATTTTGTGCGTGTGGGGAACGACAACAAGTGTCACATTGTTGGCGTTGGATCTGTTCAGATCAAGATCCATGGTGGGATGACACATACATTGACGGGAGTGAAAGACATACCATCCATGGGCGAGAAATTCGATCTCGCTGAGTACCCTTGATTGTGACGGGTACAAATATGCCGGAGGGGATAAATGCCTGAAGTTATCAAAAGGTTCTCTCATTGTTATGATTGGTGATATGAATTTTGCGAAGTTATATATCCTTAGAGGTAGCACTTTGTCTGGTACTTCTGCTGTTATTACTAATGATGATCCAAGTACAACTAACCTCTGGCATAAGCGACTTGGACACATGAGTGAACATGGTATGATAGAATTGGTGAAGAGATAACTTCTGAAGAACTGCAATATGAGTAAGTTGTCGTTCTGTGAACAATGCGTGTTTGGTAAGCATAAGAGAGTTAAGTTCAATGCTTCCGTTCATACCACTAAAGGTACATTGGATTATGTACATGCTGATTTGTGGGGGTCTTCACATAAGCCCTCTTATGGTGATGCTTGTTATATGTTTACTATCATTGATGATTACTCTAGAAGAGTTTGGCCTTATTTCCTGAAAACTAAGGATGACACTTTTGCTGCTTTTAAAGAGTGGAAAGTTATGATTGAAAAGAAACTGAGAGAAAGGTGAAGGTGCTTCGTACTGACAATGGTGGCGAATTTTGTTCACATGCTTTTGATGATTATTGTGCGCAGGAAGGCATTGTGAGTTATCACACCATCCCATACACACCTCAGCAGAATGGTGTAGCCGAGCGGATGAATAGGACGATCATCTCCAAAGCTTGCTGCATGTTGTCCAACGCCCACATGAATAAACGTTTTTTTATCTGAGGCTGCCAACACCGCCTGCTACTTGATCAACAGGTCACCGTCCATCCCTCTTGACAAGAAAACTCCTATTGAGGTATGGTCTGGTGAGTCAGCTGATTATTCAGAACTGAAAGTTTTTGGTTGCACTGCCTATGCTCATGTTGATAATGGAAAGTTGGATCCTAGAGTTGTTAAGTGCTTATTTCTTTGTTATGGTTCTGGAGTAAAAGGATATAAGTTGTGGAACCCGAAAACCAAAAAGACTTTCTTTAGCAGGAGTGTTGTGTTTAATGAATCCGTTATGTATGAGGACAGTTTGTCGACTGATGTTGTGCCAGATTCTTCTGATGAGGATGAACCACGAGTTCGTTTGTAGGTGGAGCTAGAACACCTGGATGAGGAGGAAACTGAAATTGATGGGGAGGATATTGTACCACCCTCACCTCCTATTGTGCAGCAAGAAAATTTGTCTACTGCAGAGCGCAGAGAGAAGAGGAATAAAGGACCTTGTACTCGTTTAATTAAGGAATGTGATGTTGTTTACTTTGCTCTAAGTTGTGTAGAACATGTGGAGAATGATGCTGAACCGGCTAAATACAATGAAGCTATCGCTTCGGTTGATTGTGACAAGTGGATTGGTGCAATGCACGAGGAGATGCAATCACTTGAGAAGAATGACACATGGGATGTTGTGCGCTTGCATAAACAAAAGAAGCCTGTCCGCTGTAAGTGGATCTTCAACAGAAAGGAGGGTTTATCTCCAAGTGAGCCTCCAAGGTTTAAGGCAAGGTTAGTAGCAAAAGGTTTCAGCCAGATTCCATGAGTGGATTATAATGATGTGTTCTCCCCAGTTGTCAAGCATAGTTCTATTCGTACTTTCATTAGTATTGTTGCTATGCATGATCTTGAGCTTGAGCAGTTAGATGTGAAGACTGCGTTTTTGCATGCAGAACTTGAGGAGGAGATATATATGGACCAACCTGAAGGGTTCATAGTGCCTGGTAAAGAGGATTTCGTGTGCAAGCTAAAGAAGTCACTTTACGGTTTGAAATAGTCTCCTCGACAGTGGTATAAAATGTTTGATTCCTTTATGATGTCACAGGGCTTTAAGAGGTCAGAATATGATAGCTGTGTGTACATTAAATTTGTTGGTGAATCGCCTATATACCTGTTGCTATATGTTGATGATATGTTAATTGCCGCCAAGAGCATGAAAGAAATCACTACATTGAAGAAACAATTGAGTAGTGAGTTTGAGATGAAGGATCTTGGTCCTGCTAAGAAAATTTTAGGTATGGAAATTTCAAGAGACAGGAAATCTAGATAACTATTTCTTAGTCAGGAGAATTACAATAAGAAAGTTCTTCATCGTTTTAATATGCATGATGCAAAGTCTGTTAGTACTCCTATTGCTTCACACTTCAAGTTGTCAGCATTGCAATGTCCTACTACTGACAAAGATATTGAGTACATGTCACGAGTTCCCTATGCTAGTGTTGTTGGTTCCTTAATGTATGTCATGGTGTGTTCTCGACCTGATTTGTCTTTATGCTATGAGTTTGGCCAGTCGATACATGGCTAATCCTGGTAAAGAACATTGAAAAGCCGTTCAGTGGATTTTCAGGTACCTTCGCGGCACATCCAAAGCTTGCTTGAAGTTTGGCAAGACTGGTGAGGGACTCGCAGGCTATGTGGATTCAGATTTTGCTGCCGACTTGGATAAAAGGAGGTCCCTCACAGGTTATGTGTTTACAGTTAGTGGTTGTGCTGTTAGCTGGAAGCCTACCTTGCAGGGTGTTGTTGTATAGTCTACTACTGAGATTGAGTATATGGCTATTGCTGACGCATGCACAAAGTCGGTTTGGTTAAAAGGTCTGTTTGCTGAGCTTTGTGGAGATGATACTTGCATTAACCTATTTTGTGACAGTCAAAATGCTATTTACCTTACTAAGGATCAGATATTTCATGAGAGAACAAAGCATATTGATGTCAAGTACCATTATGTGCGTGATGTTGTTGCACAAGGTAAGCTGAAGCTATGCAAGATTAGTAGTCATGATAATCCTGCTGATATGATGACAAAGCCAGTTTCTGTTACTAAGTTTGAGTTTTGCTCAAGCTTAGTTGGTATCACTGTTTAGCTCAAGAGGCTATTTGGCGCCGAAGGTGTTTTATTTGTGTGTTTCAGGGTGAAGTTCGTTTATGCTACATGAGGGAATTTGTCTCAAGGTGGAGTGTTATTTTGTGGTGATCCAAATTCACGTATGCTGATAAAAGGCCGAACTTTTAACGAGTAGAGAGGAGCGCCTCGAGGTACGGTACGAGTTGTTACCGAGTTGGAGTCGGATTCACTGTTACCGACCTAGTTAGGTCAGGACCGCCTTTATATACCTCTTGTAAACCGCCGCATGGGATAAGCCACACACTGTAAATCCCGATGCGTTTGTAACCTCACCCGAAATAGTGAAGTATTGCTGGCTGGCGTCCGTGGTTTTTTCTCTTCCTTGTTGGAAGGGTTTTCCACGTTAAAATCTCGTGTCCCCGTTGGTTCGATCTTGCTTAATTTCATCGTTGTTTTGCTATTGCGTGTAATATCCTCCACGCGCCTCCACCCTCCAGATGTGCTGCTGCTCCTGTGTCTTCCAGCCGCCGCTGCTTCACCCTCTAGATGCACAAGTGCTCCACTCGCAGGTCGATGCCACCCACATATTCACTACCACCGTCGTAGGAGAGCAGATCCACCGCCGCCCATAGATCCGTCGCCACCACCCACAGCTCCACCACCATCGCCCGGATCTGTGGCCGGCGTATAAAAATCAAAGTTTTGATATCGATGTGCCCGGACAGTGAGACCTCGGAAAGTGGGAGAGGGAGAGTAAGAACACGGAGGCGACACTGGCGGAGCGTGTCGAGAGGGAGAGAGTGAACACGTCGGCGAGCGTCGGAGAGAGAGAGAACGTTGGCGAGAGAGGGCGCGTGTCGACGAGCGTCGGAGACATAAAGCGTCGAAGAGAGAGAGAGAGAGAGTGGGGAAAGGGAGTAGATGCCGCGTCTGTCTTTCGACCAGGGGTATAATCGGTAAGTGCGGATATTTAGTAGTCAAAATGCACTACGAAAAATTGCACTAATTTCGCCCTAACATCTTACTTTACAGAGGGAGTACTTCTTTAGGGCGTGTTCGTTTCATCCCCTCCCCAAGTGGATTGGAGGGGATTAGGGGGGATTTTGACTTGCATGGGATTTCAATACCTCTCAATCCCCTCCAACTTTCAGCAAACCGAACAAGCCTTTAAGGAAATTTCAGTTGAGTCGCACACCTGCATGCAAGGACACTCGACTGGTACCGCGAGATGTTGCAAATGACTTGGACTTCTTCAGGCATAGGTTTGCACATCAGATCCTGGGACGTTGTCGATCTTGAGTCTTGGTCGGAATTTAATTAAGCGAGACGCGCACAAATGAATTAATGCTGAATAAGTAAACGGAGACACCCCAAGCTGCAGATCTAGCTAGAACGCGGGGAACTTGACCCTGTCGCTGCATCGTCCCTGCACGGGCACGACGCAGTCGACGGGGCGCGTTCCGGTGCGGTCGACGCACTGGTACACCTCGGAGAGCTGCGTGTCGCCGTCCACGCTGCGGCTGCACTTGACGCTGGGCGCCGACCCAGTGGCCTCCCTGATGGCGTCCCGGATGCTGCTGAGGAAGTAGGTCTTGTGGTCAGACGGCGAGATGCCGGCGTCGAGGAGTATCCGCGTGAGGTTGAACCTGGCCTTGAACTGGAGCGCCGCCGCGAAGTAGGTGTGCTGGTTCATGTTGGAGCAGGTGCCGTGCTTCTCCCACTCGTGGCTCCAGAATGTGACGCTGTCCGTGTTCTTGCACGACAGCGTCGCCCAGTTCCGGTCCATGTCGACCCGGAGGTCCCTCACCAGGAACGGCTTGAACGCGTCGGTGGCGTTGCAGAAGTCCGGCCAGCACTCGCTCTTGCTGAGCGCGATCCCCGGGGTGTCGGCGGCGGGGCGGCAGGTGTCGTAGTTGGGCCAGAGACCGTGGATGCCGAAGTCCGCCGCCGGCTTCACGTTGCCCGGGAAGCAGCAGCCGTCCTTGGTGTCGCAGAAAGAGCCAGGCCACTGTATTGATTCAGGCAAAAACAACTTTTGTCAGTTTGGACGTTGAGAAACAGGAAATTTGTCCTCCTTTTATCTTTTCATAACTTTATCTATACCTGCTGTACATGGTAGAAGAAATCAAAATCCGTAGCTGCCGAAGACGGGGCGAAAGCGAATGCATGAAGCAGGAAGACGACGAGGGAACAGTAGTGGAATCCCATGCTTGCAATGCTTCTTCTATTGTGGAAGCTGTTTTGCAGAACCGTGTAGTTTGGGACTGAAGGCGGCCGGCCCTGTAATTATAAGCCGGCCGGCCCTCATCAGATCCACATGACCACGTCGCGCGGTCGATCGCGGTGAGGCTTGCATCAAAATGGTATGACAAGTGGTAGGCTGATAGCGACAGAAATTGGATAAGAAGAAGAACATGACTGGATGCAGACTTGATCAACCGATGCAACCCAAGTGGCTGTTACTATCTTTTTCCGGAAAACCTCGAGCTTTACTAATTCACCGAAACATCGTTACCATCAGCACCTAGATTGGTCGTTAAGCTTTGTAATTGACATATATCCATGCACTTAATTCGATACGACCGGCCCAGTCGAGACTCGGCAATCCATACTTATTTCGATTTTGAAGGTGATATACAATTACACATAACGACTCCCTTTTGTCACACAATACTCTAGTGCAATAAGAATGCGATGATTGCAAGTGTACTGGGTCAATATATCCCTTTGAAACGTTCCGCTTCGCAGTACCCTCTTAGAACAAAGGTCTCACTGATTGGCACGATCGAGCACGATGTGGTTTGCGCAGTGGTATAGCGCAAAAACAAACGGGGGCGCATGAACTGGCCGTAGGTATCGTTCTAACCGGCGACAAGACATCTTTATGGCTTGTTTCCTCGGGTATCTGGAGAGTATTCTACGGGATTTGAGGGAATATTCCACGTGGCCGGGCCTTTAGCCGTGGTTCGTAAGAGGCGCGACTAAAGGGGGCCCTTTAGTCGCGCTTATTTAGTCCCGGTTGCGCGGCCGGGATTAATGGGCCTGGCGAACCGGGACTGTAGGCCTATTTTCTACCAGTGAATTATCCCGGATCCGAAAAAATCCCCAATAATTGGTTCGCTACTCCGGTTCTAGACGGAATAATCGCTAGAAATCCCGCACCAACCACATCATTTTTGCCTAGATTAAAAAATCTACCACATGGTAGTGTATTGTGGGGAAGAGTATTTTGGGGGGATTGGGTGAAACCAATTTTTTTTACCAAATCACCTTACATCTCCAATCCACTTGGGGGTGAAAATACCCTTGTACAGTTGTACTCCCTCCATTTCTTGAAAGAAGGTGTGTATCTCCCTCCGCTTAGACCAAGCACTAGTGGAGAACAGGGCATTTGTCCTAGTTTGGGGGGGGGGGGGGGGGGGGGGGGGGGGAGGGGGCTTATGCACCGGCTACCTAACCGGGTTTGCTAAACCCAAGCTAAAGCCCCCCTAATGACCCGGTGGGCCTAACCAACCGGGGTAAAAGGGGTGCCCACGTGGGCGCTGCGTAGCAGGCAGACCGACACCATTTTACCCCGGTTCGTAACACCAACCGGAGTAAAAGGTTCTCTACCGCGGTAGAGATTTGGGTGTTTCTCTGTCGCGGCAGAGTTTTGGCATGTTATTGTTTGGGCTATTTTTTGGGTGTTTTTTTGTGTTGTTTTGTTTTCGGTGCTTTCGCTTAGGCTGTAAATGACATATTTGTTCCACATTGACAGTAATCATCATACAGATCATTCCATGTATTGACATCATCAGAAGATAATTACATTGATCTCTTTTAGATCATTACATCTGAATACACTTATACACTAAGACCATCTACGTACATGCATACAGATCATTGTTTATAATGGAATGGTCCATTTGGATCTATGACTTCCTTCAGCAGAAAACCCGACAATTCCTCTTGAAGTGCTTGTAAGCGGTCTGTCAGTAGGAGCTCCTCCCGTAGATCGTGGAGCATTAAATTTTTCCTTCTTTTAAACCGGTCATTCACGATTGTCATTATGTTCTCCATGACATAGAATCCACATAAATTTGTTCCATGTGGCTTCTTAGGGCACTTTACGAGAAAAAGAATTGAACCAAATAATGGTCAAGAAATTAAAGAGAGATGCGCGAATGTAGCAAGTACTACTTACGATGAGTGTATCAAATTTCATATCCACCTCCGTTGAACCGGCTTGTTGCTTCCTGAACCGCTTCCAAGCCCTGTCCGGGAAAAAAGAAGAAGAATATAGGGGTCATCGTACAATGATGATTGAACAAAAGGGGACGGTATAGTGCGACAACGATTGAACTTGCTTTGTGAGCACTGAAATAATGGGCGTGTACTCTTTTTGTTCTTTATGGATAGAGTCCATGAGTTCAACTGCTCTGGTGTCAATGTGAATGTTCAAAAGAATCCAGTGAAAACTGCACACACGTTTATATACATAGTCATGCATAACTCATCAATTACACTTAACACCGACTTAGCAAAATAGAAATATGAAAGAATATGCATAAGACAGTAACACTCACCCATGTCTGTAAGGAAATAGTATTTGACTAAAGTGAAATTGTTTCGTCAAAAACATGACAATGTTATCCTCCGTGATTTTAGGGTATCGCCCTAAACTGAAATCATTGACGACATATGGGTCAATGAACCTAATGCCACCGTTTCCATTACATTCCCGAATCTTCAATCGGCATTATATCTATATCTATATATATAAATATAAATATATATATATATATATCTACGAGGGTATTATACCTCTTTATTATTTTTCATATATCTCATTAATTATTCTAAGATAGCTCAATACAATTTGTATGGAAAAAATATCACCAGAGTCCTCGGTTTTTTCAATATACCATTTGTACGTACATAAAAGCAGTATATGTTCAAATAATATAAAATACGTAGAATCTAATGAAATTTTTCACAAAATTCATTTTGGGGTATCTAGTATTAAATAATGAACTATATTAAAAATAAGAAAGAGGTATAAACGGTTCATTTATGTGGTATATTTGCACGTGGGAGTATGTACACTCAGGCGTACAGAACCATTTTCTTTTATATATATATATATATATATAGACACCCTATTTGGCACCCTGGGTGCAGAAAACTTATTTTGCACCCACAATTTATTTATGTTGCTAAGTCAAAATATTATATCACATATGTAAATATTTACGTTAATGTTGATCCATAATAGAAAAAATCGGCGTAAAAATTGAAAAATATGGCTCATAGCATCATAAAAATCATAAAAATAGCATAAATATGTCTATTTTTGTTATAATTTTGTGGCGTCACGTAAATAAATTTTTTTATGACATGAATATATTTTATTATATTCTACTCGACATAAGGAATACGACAAAATTTACGTGACGTAAAAATCATGTACGGTTATGGAGATAGAGGGTGGGTGTAGAATAACTATTCTATACCCTGGGTGTCAAATAGCGCGACTATATATATATATATATATATATATATATATATATATATATATATATATAGGAAGCCAGAATGGGGCACCATGGTGCCCAGGCTCCATACCTCTCTACCATTGGATTGCATTTAGATACGTGTTGTTTCACCTATAGTATAACCTAATGGGTATACCCGTTACCAATGGTTAATTAGGAAACAATGAATGACTTGCTAATTAGTATACATATGGAAACTAGTAACCGAGTTGTCAATGCCATTTTTTTTTCAATTCAATGCATGAAGGGTATACAAACTAGAAATTGAAGGCACCATGACCGTTGCCCTTCTAGAATACTTGCAGTTTAGGTATGTGGTGTACGTGAGCTGGCATACCTTTTAAGTAATTTTGCTAGTTAGTGCACTACTAATTGATTTATAATAAACGATGGTTCCATGCATAATTTTCCGGGTATGTGATATTTTTTAAGAGTGTCATGCCTATAATTTAATTTCACAGTGGAAAATTTCTTGGGTATATACCCAGAAAATGTTAGGTATTACCCAAACAAAACTTAGGTATATGCCGGTAGAAATATTTGGTATATGCCTAGTGCATATCGTCGGGTACATGCCATCGGGTGAAAATTCTTGGGTATATGCTAACTTAGACGATCATATGTAACGATTTGGCCAAGTAAACAAAATATAGCGCTAAATTCAATCTAAAGCAGCCGGTTTCGATAATCACAATATGCTATGCATTGCGTATATGATACCTCGTGAGAATCTTAGGTTTTTACGCAGAGTAATATCTTAGGTTTTTACGCAGGTATATACTACGTGAAAATTCTGGGTATATGACCAGTGAACATCATAGTAAAGTACATGGTAACCGACGAAAATCTTAGTATAGATCCAGAATATCTTAGGTATTTACACACCTAAAAATTTAGGTATATACCTGGTGAAAATCACGGGTATATGCCTACTGAACATTGCAGGTACATGATACCCTGTAAAAAACAGCTTCCTTGTTCAGACGACCATACGTGATGTTTCGGTAGAGTAAACAAAAATCTAGCGCTAAATTAAATTTAAAGCCGTCGGATTCAGTAATCACAAGAAGATATGTATTGGGTATATGATAAATGGTGATACATGGTACCCGATGAAACTCTTAGGTATAAACCCCTAAATACCTTAGATATTTACCTAGGGAAAATGTGAAAATCTTGGTTATATGCCCGATGAACATCGTGAGGTACATGGTACCCAATGAAATCTTGGGTATATGCTACCTTGCTCGTACGACTATCCATGACATTTCGGTCTAGCTAACAGAGTTTGGCGCCAAATTCAACCTAAAGTAGTCGGGTCAATAATGATAAGAAGCTATGTATTGGTTACATGATACCTGGTGATACATGGTACCCGATGAAAATCCTACGTATAAACCCAAAAATATCTTAGATATTTAACCGGAAAAAAATCTTAGGTATATACCCGCTGACAATCTTGGGTATATGCCCAGTGAACATCGTCACGTACATGAAAATTTTGGGTATATGCTACCTCGTTCAGACGACCATCTCTCACGATTCGGCTAAGTAACAAAATCTAGTACCAACTTCAATACAAAGTAGTTTGGTTCAATAATCACAAGAAGTCATGTATTGGGTATATGATACATGGTGATAATCTTGGGTATATGAAATCCTTTGAACATTGATGGATACATGGCACATTGTTGTGACAACCATTCGTGACAATTTTTGTTTACTCTACCGAAACATCACGTATGGTCGTCTGAACAAGGAAGCTGTTTTTCACAGGGTATCATGTACTCGGTGACAATGTTAGGTATATGATATCTCGCGAACATCGTCAGGTACACGATACCTTGTTATTATGACCATTCGTTATGAGCACGTCAAATAAGAGAAATTGAGTGCCAACTTCAATGTAAAGCAGTCAGTAATCACAAGAAGCTATGTATTGGGTATATGATACATAGTGATAATATTGGGTATATGATATCTTGTAAACATCGGCAGGTACATGATACCTTGTTACGACGACCATTCCTTGTGAGTATGTCTAGTCATAAAAATTGAGGGCCATTTTCAATCGAAAGTTGTGTATTAGGTATAGGATACCCAATAATATTATTTGGCTATATGGCATCCTGGTTAAGTAACCAAAATTGGGAACAATGTAGCATATACCCAAGAAGCTATTACCATCGTTAAGTACATATTACCAGATAAAAATCTTGGGTATATTATACCTTGTTCCAAAGACCACGTGAGTCCGTGACGACTCGGTCTAGTAAAAAAATCGAGATACATCTTAAATTTAAAGTAGCCAACTTTAATAATCATAGAAATTTGTGTGTGCCTTTATATGATACTCGATGTACACCGTTGTGTATCCGGTGAAAATAGTGTGTGATTCACTACCCCATGCACCACCCATGCATAGAGACGGAACAGTTAATCGTGTGCACGAGGCCGTATCAACCTTGTCTGATTGCCTGACTTGTGCTGGTGAATAAGGTTGTGAACAACCACATGAACATGTACAACTTTCAGCACTGTTAATCTCTCGGCATTATATCCTAGTCTATCGATTCACCAGATCCTCCACTATAGCATGGCAGCATAATATCAATCTGCATTAAGAAATGTTGGTTTAGACGGAGAAATTGCAATTTCTTCAAATGTAGAAAAAAGTAATGAAATATCAAGATAGAAGGGAGAACATATGACGATTCGATTGAGTCATACTCCTTGCAAAGAGCACGTTTGATTGGTATATGGTGCATTAAAAAACAACTTATAATACCCTAATAAAAAAAATGAGCGACTGCAATTGAAATGCCGTTCTTCCCACCGATGAAAAAACAAAGACAAATTAAATATGTTCACGTGAAGAGTCTCATGTACCTTACGGGAGTATCTCGCCCAAAGCATGTACGGGACATCACTGTTCGGTCAATGATGTTCAGCCATCCACGCCAGAAGGTGTCGTGCCGCACGCCACTGGTGTCTACTTTTGTCGTCATACCTCCATGTTATTATCCTGAGTAGCATCTGGCTGAGATATGTAATTGCACAAATTGCAAGTTTCTCTTTCAATGTAAAAGTTAAATCAATCACATGGAGCATTCATACCTGGATCTTGAGTAGCTTGTGACATCACGTTGTGCATGGAGAGAGTAAATATAGTGGCTATCCTGCGATCTGTTCTCATCTCGTGGTGAAAGCTCCGCCGGCCGGCCGGCCGGCCGCCGTTGATCTGGCTTTTTTATGTATGGGGAGGTGAAATAGTGGCAAGCAAATTATGATAAGGTATGCTGATTGGAAAAATAAGGAAACATGTCTTGGCTGTTTTTAATCAAACGATTCAAACTTTGACGTGGGTCATGCAAGGAAGGTCTTGCATGAAAAATAATTAGGAAACAAATCAAAATGGTCACTTGCTTGAAATGGGATATACTAACGGGTTAGACCCAATTTTGTGATGAAATACCCGTATACTCCGGTGCGATTTCTAAAACGATCAAACGGCTCATGATTATGGTGTCCATGCTCCATGGTGCCCCTCTTATTTATATATATATATATATATATATATATATATATATATATATATCGTACAGTGAGGATAATATAAAAATCAATGATCGAACCAGCTGAGGTAGAGACTTACAGACAATAGGTGCTGATGAGCGATTTATCGAGGCCGTCTAGATTATAGAAGAAAAAAAGATCTTCAAAATCAATACAGACCGAGTCCTCGCGAAAGTAATCCTCATGTCTAATTTTCACCATGAGTTGGTCCAGCCCGGCCTTTGCGCTTTGGACATACCACTTATGCAGTTGGCGCTTCAGTGTTGTCATAGAGTCGAGCTGATCAGATCCGACGAGAGACTTCCCTAACTCATATTTCCATGTTAAATCAACCGGAGCGATGGAGTCGGAATCGCTTAGCAATTGGTCCACTGTTCTACCACAATCTCTGGCAAACCTCGCAGCTGCATCCATATCAACTAGATTGGAGGGAGTCTGTGCAGTGTCCAACACCTTGAGCGGGGGGACCAATTGGTTTGGCTGCTTCCCGAGCTGGGGAATTTTTTTCCCCGTGTTCTTGACTTTGTTATAAGTCATCAATAATCCGCGATCATAGTCACATGGCAGATTCAGCTGAACTTGGGATGGCATTTCCAGCATATTCTTGAAGTGCTTCTTTACTGCCGGATCTATTGGTTCCTTTGGCGGATCCAAGCTTTTCTTTCCCCATGCAGACATCTGACGTTTCGTGTCCGCAGTCACCCACTCGTTGGCCTCCTCGTCATTCAATTGGTAAGGAAACTTTTCTGGCGGCGGCTTGGGTTTCTTCTTTGGAGCATGTTTCTTCTTTGGGGAAGACTTAGAGGCAACAAACTTCCGCTTAGAAGACTTAGTGGGCGACGGAGTTGGCTCAAGCATCAAAGATCGAGCCGGACTCGGGCTGCTGGCGTCCATGGCATCGACGAGTGCTGGCGATGATCGAGCCAGACTCATTATAGGTGGTTGTGCTGGCGGTCGACTGCGTCTCGGAGAAGTAGGTGGCGGTGGTGGCGGCGGACTTCTCATTGGAAACACTATGCCTTTCTTTTTTCCATTGTATGATGGAATTGACGGCTTCTCTCAGTGTCTCTACCCCATCACCTCCGGGGATGTCAAGCCGGAGTATCCTCCAAGCCGCCTGAACATCATTCACACCGACACGAGCATAGCCAGATTTAATCGGACAGCCATGGCATGTCTCTCCCTCTACACAAGGTAAAGCATAGCCGTCCGCTACCTTGATGGATACGTTCGAGATCGACACGTATAGCTCATAGCTTGTATTCTCCTTGATTGCATCCACGTCCTCTGTTTGTGCAGCGGCATCAACAATCATAACTGCAGCACCAGCCGGTACCTCCATTGAAGCCACGCTGCTCCGACGTTGAGATGGGTCTGCTTCGTCGAATGTAGTGTCTTGCTCCTGGGAGCATGATGGAGTGTAGTTGACGCCCTCGTTGGTAAACCCCAAGAGAAAGGTTGTGAAGAGTGTAGCAGCAAGTTTTCCCTCAGAAAAGAAACCAAGGTTGAATCGACCAGTAGGAGGACAAGCAATCTCTAAAGGTTGATGCAGCTAAGGTGGCAGGGCGCACTACCGGTTCAGCAGCAACGTGGAACCTACACAACACAACCAAATCACTCTGTCCCAACGAAGCAGTAAGGTTGTCAATCTCACCGGTTTTGCTGAACACAAAGAGGTTAAATGCATGGTGTTGAAAACTGTAGGAACAATATGAGAGCAGTATGAAAGCAGTAGGTGTTTTACCAGTATGAGGAAAAAGGACCGGGGTCCACAGTTCACTAGTGGTGTCTCTCCGTGAAAGATAAATAACATGTGTGGTGAACAAATTACAGCTGGGCAATTGACAGAAATGAAGGCTGCACCATAGTGCATATGCAAGACATAACTATTACTATGTGATTCATCTGGGAATTACAACAACATACATAGACCGTTATCCAACTGCATCTATGACTAAAAATTCACCCTCCGAATATCATCCGAACAAACGTTGGGTATTAAGTTGCAAGCAACAGATAATCGCAGTAAGCAAAGTGTGTAATGTAAACAATAACATCATCCTTAGACAAAGCAATTGTTGTTTTCTCCCTAATGGCAACATAACATCCTCCATCCGTCACGTTTGTGTCACTCGAGCACAGATCAAAAGGAGGCATAAACCCACTATCGAGCATAAATACTCCCTCTTTGGAGTTACTAGCATCTACTTGGCCAGAGAATCTACTAATAACGGATAGCATGCAAGATCATAAATAACATATGCATGAAGATAACATGATAGATTGATAATCAGAAGACATAGCATTCAACATTCATCAGATCCCAGCAAACACAACATGTAGCGGTGGGTGTGTGGAGTGGTGTGGCAAGAGGGTGGCGTGGACTTATTTTATTTTTGTTTATTTATATAATTGTTTGGATTCACAAAATAAAGACGTGTGACATCATGATCCGAGGGTTAATATGATTGATAAGATACTATTGTCATCAAAACATTCCTTATTTCTTGGAAGCTCGTAGGGAAGGAACTAAGAAGTTGAGCGTGCTGGGGGTCGAGCAGTATGAGGATGGGTGACCGCTCGGGAATTGTCACTAGAAGTGAGGGGTGCTGAGTCTGTGATATAGGGTCACCCCCGGGAAAATTAGGTGTCGAAACTAGGATTTGTGGGGAACTATTAGATTCACTCCAAAATTCTATCACATAACTAGGAATCAACATTATAAAAGAAATATTTCAAAAAAAAACTTTATAAAAGAAAACCATAGAAGAACTATCTTCTACCACAATACTAATAATAGGGAGAAAAGCACTACTTCTTTCAAACAACACACATATAATTCACCACAATTGGATTCACTCCAAAATTCATCACATAACTATTTTTCCTAATATGCTACTGCATCCAAAACACTCAATAACAGTAGAGTAACAACCTACACATGCTAGGAATCAACTTTATAAAAGGAAAACATGGAGGCACTATTTTCTACCATATTACTAATAATAGGAAGAAAAACACTAATTCTGGCAAACAACACACATATAATTCATCACAATTGGATTCACTAAAAAAAATCACCACAAAAATATTTTTCCAAACATGATACTGCATTCAAAACACTCAATAACAGTAGAGTAACGACCTACACATGCTAGGAATCAACTTTATAAAAGGAAAACATAGATGAACTATTTTCTACTACATTACTAATAATACGCAAACAAACACTAATTCTTGCAAACAACACATAGATAATTCATCACAATTGGATTCACTCCAAAATTCATTACATAACTATTTTTCCAAACATGCTACTGCATCCAAAACACTCAATAACAGTAGAGTAACAACCTACACATGCTAGGAATCAACTTTATAAAAGGAAAACATAGAGGAACTATTTTCTACCGCATTACTAATGATAGGCAGAAAAGCACTAATTCTTGCAAACAACACAGAGATAAATCATCAAATTGGATTCACTCCATAATTCATCACAGATATACTCTCCTAGGCATAAGGAAGACATCCCAATTGGATTCACTCCAAAATTCATCACTGATAAATTTATAAAAATCACACAATGGGCTCTCTATTGTTTATAGAGACATGCATGACATTTTCAAAAGTAGATTCATTTTCACACAAGGCCAGTTTCTATGGATACACATTAGCGAATACTATCTAGAACAATTACATTTATAATTTTTAGAGATTTAAAACTCAAGTTATCTACAGAATAATTGTTGAGTTTTGGATCAACCATGTGCTCACACCTCTTTATTTTAATCATGTGTTGATTCCCCTTTGTTGAGTTTTTGGGACTTATATACTTGTATTGAATCTTGTGTAGGTTGCTTCTTTGCATGAAAATATTTCATTATAAATTTTTGTGTTTCCTTTTGATATTTTAATCATGTGTTGATGCCCTTTTATTTTTATGTCTTTGTGATACTTGTTGATATTTGTGTTGCCTTTTGTTGTGTTTGTGTTGGAAGTTTGTTTATATCATTTTATGATAAAAATGAAAGTTCATGCAATAGAAAATTCACAGTTCATGCAACAGAAGATTGAAATATGCACTGAGAAAATTCATAGTTCACCACACACCACACCAAACGCCACGAGAACCCACACACACCACTATAGTCTACTCATCAACGATATTGAGACGATCTACATTGCTATTATAGCCACATAGATTCCCCCACTTCTTAGCAATCTCGGAGCCCAGGCGAGCGTCTAGAGCGGCATACATGATTTGATCAAAGCTCAATGGAACGTTGCCCCAACAAAATATTCTGAGGTCTTTTAAGTCGTCCCTGCCCTTCTTCTTGTCCTTCTGGTCCTTCTTGTTGTTCTTCTTCTCAAGTTTTGGCCAAATAATAGCATTCACGAGACGATAGAGACTCGAAGTAGGATTGTCGGATGGGTTCCGGATATCCCTCTGGAGGTCGGCCGCAGACGGAACATAGTATCTGATCATCCGCACATCATTGTGGATAGCCACGCCGCAGAACTGGATTGTCTTGTCACCTAAGAATTCCACAAGGAGACGCGACACCGCATCAGCCTGGCATATCTGGAAGCCCAAAGTCTTGGATGCTACCGAGAGTTCAAGGGCGGCGGCTCGCTGCCTTTGATCGGGTGGGAGTTCCCTGTGTCGACCTCGGACAGGGTCGATGAACTCGTAGTCGAGGCCAACGCGCATTTGATCGGTGCGGCGTCTAGAAAATTCTTCTTCACGTCGAGGATCACCTCTTCACGCGTGCTGCACGGAGGGTGACCTTGAAATGCATGTCTTCTTTCTTGCAGTAGTACAACCGAGATGGAGGTACGCACACGAGCGGCTCCTTTGGAAGACGGACCGAGAGAGGGTTTTTGGCAGGGATTAGAGAGAGGCCTTGGCAGATTAGAGAGAGATTGGAGATGTGTTCTTATGCCTTGGATTACTGTAGCGCTTATATTGTAACATCCCAAGTATGAAACATCCCTTAGAATGTTTTGTTTCTTGTTTTAAATTCAAGCAATGCATCATGTCATCATCTCATTGCATTTGTTTTATTTTTGTTGGCATTGTTACTATTTGTTTTCCATCTATTTATCTTGTTTTCATAATCAAACTCAAACAATTTCAAATGGTTATTTCATACTTGATCTGTTACAACTTGTGGAATAAAAATAACAAATGAAAACAACCAAATTGTTCCATTTTATTCCATGTTAAGCACTCATTAAATTGTTGGGTTTAATCAAACCATTAGTTCAATCAATAATTCCTTAATGTTCACTTATTAATTTGTTGCTTTAAATCAATCAATTAATCCAACCAATTAATTCAAATCACCTGCATTTTCAAATCAAAGCCATCAAACAAGCAACTAACTTGAGTTATGAAATCTCTAAGCAAATCAACTAATTTCAAACATTTAATCTATAGGGGCCACCCTATAAAAATGCTTTGATTTCTTGTTATTAATCAATATTAAAATTCTTTCAAATTTGGTTTCAAATGCAAACAGCATTTTAAATATCAAATTTTTACCAACCAATCTTGGAAATTGATTTCAAATTACCTAAATATCTTAACCTAATTTTTCCTAAACAAAACCTTATCAATTTGTTCCAAATCTGTTTCAGCAAAAAAAAAACAGAAGAAAAAAAAATAAAATGAGCAGCAGCTAGCTAGCGCGCGCGGCAGCTAGCAGCAGCCCAACCCATCTAAACTACAGCGCGCGCAGCCCAGCCCGCCTACAGCGCCCCGTACCGCTTCGAAAATCGTGCGGCTCTTCTGTTAGACGTACGGCGCGCATCCGCGGCCTCCACGTCGGAGTACGGCGGCGCCCGACGGCCACCAGCGCCCCTGCACCCCTATATCTACCCTAGACCCACCTGGAGCCAACCCTAATCCCTAGGTCTACTATCCCCCTCGGATCCGCCGCCATCCTCTCTCTCTCTGTCGCACGCTCCCCTCTCTGTTCTTCTCACCGGCGGCTTCCACCTCTGAATATCGCCATGGCGCCGCCACCTCCCAACCCCTCCTAGCCAATTGACTACTGGAACCAGCTCGCCACCCTCTACTCTCCCTCTTGGACACCTGCGGGAGCACGGAGGAGCACAGATTCGTCGCCGTCATCGACCACCTCGTCACCGCCGTCGTCATCATTGCGTCACCGTCGAGCCTCTGCCTCGATTACTTCCGGTGGTGAGCGTCCACCAACCCCTCCTCTCTCCCTCTGCTTGCTCACGGTTCTGCGCACGTTTTGCACCCCCCAGATCCAGCCCTAGCGCGCGAGCACACGGTTGATCGCCGGCGAGCAACCTCGCTTCCGTCAGTCGTGGAAGCATTTGTTCGTCAGATAAAATTTCAGTTAGCGCGTTACTGAATGTTAACCTCCTTGCGTCTCTGAACTTGACAACAAACGCGCACTCACCGTACTGGCACCGTTCCCCTGCCCCGCACCGCGAGCTCGCGGGATCGATCCCCCGCGGCCGCAATACTTTTTCGCGATTTCCATCGCGCGCACGGCCCCACCTGGCAGTGGCTCCCTCTGCCACGCAAGCGCGCGGCGTCCACGCTGGCCCCCAGGCCCACGTGCAGTGGCTGTGGCTAGGCCACTGCACGGTAACAAAAGTTTGCACGCTCTGTTTTAATTCAAATCCTTTTTTTTTAAAAAAAAATGGCAGAATAAAAACCCAAACTTTAAACATTAATAACTTTTAAACTATAAGCCCAATTAATAAAAGTTGTATATGTTTATTGCTCCAAATTTTATTGTCTATCCAATTGTTCCATTTGTGTTCTGTTTTGAGTTTTCAAAATGCATTTAAAAATTCAAATTTAAATAATTCAAATGTAATTTGCAATAATTCATAAATAATTCATACTAATTCCAAATAAGGCAAATAAAATATGTTTTTCATACCATTTTGAATATCCTATTCAAATATAAATTTTGTTTCCTGGTTTGAATAATTTAAATTGCCTAAATAATTTAATACTTGTTTAATTCATTTAAATTTGATAAAAATCATAACTTGCTCAAAATAAAATATTTTTGAACATGCAAGATATGTTTTTCAAACCATCAAAGTGTGAACTTTTCAAATGTGAGTTTGAAATTATGATTTGAACAAATAAAATTCAAATAAAAATTCACACTTGTTTTAAATTCAATTAAAACTTGTTTAATATTGATTAATTCATAATAAATTCATCCTAATTCAAATTTCAATATTTGAAACATGTAATCCAACTAAAATTGGATGTCCTTTTCAAATATAAATTTTATTAATTGTTTTGCACACTTTGAATTGATGAAAACAATAATTGTTTGTGTGACATGTTTAAGTAACCAAATTTTCCCAAACTTAATAAATAATTTCCAAAACTTGTTAAATCCTTTTATCACTTGCATCTATCATTGTTATTTGTTGTTATTTTGCTATTGCCATCATGCATGCATCATGCTAACAACTTTCACCTAATAATTACTTATAAATCATTTGTTTCCAACTATTTCAATGGACCTTTTCCATATGCCACTCAAATTAGCATAGGGGTCCATTTAAATTGTGTTATCATGTTAACTAGTTTATTTTAGATGCAACCATTAACTTGTCATGCATCATCTTGATTGTGCACAATGCCATGGCAATGATTGTTTACATTCCTGTTTTGTTTGTTTGCCTCTTCTCGAATAGACGACGACGTTGAGACAGACGACCTTTACAGCACCCCTTCTGAGGATCTAGCTCAGTACCCGGCTGCTGAGTTCGCAGGCAAGTTATCACTCACATGAACCATTGTGTTCCTTTCAACCCTGGTTACCGATACTTTCCGTTGTCTATTCTTGCTAGCCTTAGTGGTAGTTGTTTCTGCTACGAACCTATCACATGAATCCTTTAACCCTGATATTGCCTCACCACCACTCCTACACCCTATTGATTGAGCCAGTGTCTTACTAGCATGCTTAGGTTGTTTTGCTCGAGTCTGTTACCCGTTACTTTCAGTTACTACTTCATTATGTTTTGGGGGCTCGATGTTTAATCAATCAATCAATCATGCTAATATTACTGTTAATAATAATTTGATGATAAGGCACCGGCAGGAGGCCCTGTGTGGTTTTGAGGCCTGCTAGTGTCGACCCTAATAGGAAAAGGGTCTTGTCTACTGATCCATGATGAGCGCACTACCCGCATGTGGGAAGCGAGTATGGGCGCCTCCCTCAATTTGATTTGATTCGCATCTCGTCCAAATCACCTCATTTAGTTCGTGCTTTCTATTTGCCGCATGCATGTTTTTGCGAGCCCAGCGCAGGGTGGAACTTTTGTAGTCGGCATATAGGGGGACACGTTCATAGAGTGCTATGAGGGTCCAT
Organism: Alopecurus myosuroides; assembly: GCA_028641055.1. Classification (NCBI taxonomy): domain Eukaryota; kingdom Viridiplantae; phylum Streptophyta; class Magnoliopsida; order Poales; family Poaceae; genus Alopecurus; species Alopecurus myosuroides. The sequence continues at coordinate 57,011,681 of CM054061.1, forward strand.
TTTCTTCTGGGCTCGATTAGCCGTGCGCCCAAGGTGCTTTGGGCTTGATGCGGAGAAGAGTTGAGTTGTGTTGAGTGCCCCGCTTGGTGGGAGGCATCCCATCTGGCGGGTTATTCATACGTGTACGGCCAAATTGGTGCAACCCTGCAGGGATAATCTTCTCGAGAAGCCGTGTTTTCCGCGGTTATGGTTAACTTGGTGAAAGTACTGGCTAACAAGTACTCAGGACAACTTAAACCTAATGATTCATAATCTCACACCCCATGATTAACAATTTGACTAGTAATAGGATTATTGTCACAATAACTTGTTTCATCTTATTCCAACTGTGTGAGTTATCCTCGGATTGCTTTTTTTGGATAAGGGGCGAGATCCAGGATGGGTTTGTTTGATGTTATCTTCCAGTTGGTTACAACACTCGATCTTATCTCCTTTCTGATAGTTGGAAGTGATAGAATCTCTGTAGTTGGTTAGCGCAGCCAGTTGCAACATCTTATATATCCCCTTCCTTCCGTTGAACCCAAGTCATCTGTGCTTGTGTTGACGGGCTATACTTTGGTTAACTGTGAGTCTTGCTTGCCAGTACGTCTATGTACTGACCCCTTTGGGGCTGTGGTTTCCGCAGACTACGATTACGAGGATCCAGGTGACGGCTACTACGTGGAGTTTGACGAGGCTGCTGACGAGTAGTTAGTGGACCCGGGCAGGATCCGAGACATCGTGGATGGGCTCCGTCTTTATTTCAGTTTCCGGCTTCTTAAGCCTATTTGGATTTTGTCTGTACTCAGACCCCTTTGAATGCTTCCGCTGATATGTAATGATGCTATGTTGGGACATGTGTCCTCTGGATGATTGTATTTGCTATCTCTGCCCTAGTGAGGGCCAATTGCAACTTATTTCAATCTTTTGTGTCGTAGAGGCATGTTGTGTTATCCTTTTGTTCAAAGCCGTTGACGTACCATGTGTGTATGGTATGAAGTACGTCAATGGTAGTGTCCTGATTTCTACAGGATAGTTTACATCGACGGTGAACAGTAGCGATGGGTTGTCACACATAAGTGTTGGCCTACTCGTAAGAGGACGCGGGTGTCGGAAAGCCCCGTAATCCCATCAGAATACTGTTCAGTTCGTACGGTGAGTATCCTATAGAAGTCCGGGTGCGACATATATAGTACGGGAGAGGGATATGAACAGGTCGTCTGGTGATCTTTACGTATGAACATCAAACGATGATCGGTTTCAACTTCCAAAGCATCGTGTTGATCAATTCCCACGGTTTCATCTTCCAAAGTGCACCGAGATGAGATTAACAAGTGGTTTACGTATGAAGACAGTCAGTTTTCAACTTTCGAATAGTAACCGAGACTAAAGATCTATCGTTAGTCCCGGTTGATGGTACCAACCGGGACTACAGCCTGCTGCAACCCCTTTAGTCTCGATTGGTGCCAACCGGGACTAAAGGTTCGTTTGAACCAAGCCTAAAGCCTGACCGTGCCCCATGTGATCCTAGCCTTTGGGACCGAGGCTAATGCTTTCATTAGTCCCGTGCCCAAACCCGCCCGGGACTAAAGACTTTTGGGCTACCGAACGGAAGCCATGTTTTTTATTGGTGCCCGAACTGCCGAGCGTGTAGCGTAGCTAGATTAGTGAGATCTTTGCATGACCTTTAATGCTGATATACCATAAGTTTGTTCTAATATTAGCGCCTTGAGAGAAAATAGCTCAACTTATTTAGGCACAAAACTTCTGATGGAGTGGTTAACCTCTTGGGTGGCCCGATCTTCACGAATCGACCAAGAACACGAAGAACAAGCGATGAACACGAAAAACATAAAAGAGGAACGAGGAGGGTTGAGGAGAGAAGATAACTAGCAAGAACTAAACAAGAACTGGTGGAGGGGTCAGCTCTATGTACAAAGCATTGTCCAACGGGGCTTTGGTGGCCTACTTCCGAGATATCTGGAAGGCTAGGGTTCCTCTGAAAATTAAGGTCTTCTCGTGGTAGCTTGTTCTCGTTCGTCTGCCCTCGGGTGCACAACTGGCTACGAGGCAGGGGCCTTTGGATGGCTCTTGTGCACTTTGTGGACAAACGGAATACGTCGGCCATATGTTCTTCACTTTCTCTGTGGCGGTTTTCGCTTGGTCGGTGCTTTGGCAAACCCTAGGGAGGGCTTGGTGCCCAGCCAACTTTGCGCAATTCTTCGCCATTCTCTCGTTAACCTCCGGGAGGGCCCATAGGCTGATTTGGTTTATGTTCTTGGCCCAATGTTTGGGCTCTTTGGAACATGCGCAATAAGCTTTCTATTGACAAGAAATGCATTAACCATCCCGCTGATATTATCTTCAAAACTATGCTTTTCTTACAAGCGTGGTTTCCTCTGTTGAGGGCGCTGGACGGGGAGGGCGCTAGGTGGCTTGTCGCCAAGCTCAAGGAGGTGCACGTGTCGTGTTGGCCTTAGTCACGACAAGCAGGACCACCTTAGTCATTCTATGTCGTGTTATTTCTGGTTTATTTCGCGTTTGCTTTGGCTAAGCTGTAGGCCCAACATTGTATGACCCTTATGTGAACTTGTGGAGCTTTGTTAACTCAAAGTCGGGTAACAAAACTTACCTTTTATCTATATAAAAAAAGACTCGGTCTCTCGTCAACTAAACCGCAACGGCCGCCTACAGAACGATCAATCCAACCGAACTCACGTTATCGGAAACCGCTTCAGCACCACGTGGCCGGTCCACCACGCCAATAGAACCTCAAGGGTTAGTTGAGATAGATTGGAAAGTCCCTAACTAATTCTCAAGGGGAAGGATAGGTAACCCGGTGTAGCCTTGATACGATCCTAGATAAAATCGTAGGAGTAGGCTTGATACGTTCTTAGATACAAATCATAGGAGTGGTCTCACAAAAGGGGTATAAGAGCAAAGCTTAAAAGTCTAAATTCATCTCTAACCCTAGATCTAGTCCAATGGGCTCCTTTTATAGTCAAGGGGGTAGGTGAGGTGGAAAGGGGGGGGGGGAGAAGAAAAGGGGCAAATTTCGTGCGCGCAGGAAAGCCGGCCTCCGGGCCACTCTGTTGGGTGGCCGGCCTGAGGCGTAGGAAGGCCGACTCGAGGCCGGGGTGGAGGTCGGGCTGCTCGGTTGGGGGTCCGGCCTGAGGGACAGGGAGGCCAGCATGGCCAGGCTGTCAGGCCGGGTTTCCTTGCCTCCTCCTCTTCATCTTTCTCGATGTCTTCTTCTTGAGCTTCTTCTCTAGCTTATTGGGCATCATGTTGGGCACGTTCTTGGGGTCTTTGGCCATCGTCTTTGGTGCTCCAATGTGGGATCAAACTTGAGCACACATAGGGTAATTCCATGAGGTAGCGCACCATTCACCAAGACACACTGAAGACATATAGAGAGAGGACCGAGTACACCTTGTCTAGTATCGATGTAGACCTTGGTGGAAATGGGGGGGGGGGGGGGGGGTTGCTTCAGCTTCTTTATAAAAGCATGAACTTCTATTTTTTTAGTTACTATTTGTGTTTCTTTTTTCCTTTTTTGGTTACGTAGTTATATATTTTTCTTGTTGGAGAAAAAGATCGATGATTTCTGGAGCTGCGGCCGTTTCTCTGGACAGCCAGTATAGCTGGCCGGCGTGATGGAACATCGCATATGTGCAGCTATAGATCACATGAACAGAGCAGAATAGTACGAGCGAGTCCGGTGGCCGAGAGGCGGAGACGATCCAATCGGCTTTCGCCAGCGCCTGCATTCCAGACCTGGATCCTGCACTTCATTGGCAAAGGTAGTACATACGCTGGGCCGATCCGACATCGTCTTGTGACAATGCCGTTCTGATCATCGCGTCGTAGATTGTAGCAGTACAGGGGTCGTAACTGTGAAGGGTGTGACAGGACTAAACCTAGAAAAACATGTCCGAGAAGAGACATGGACACAATAATGACGGACGCATGCATGCAAGTCTGTACACGGTTCTTTCAGGGAACTGGCGCAGGTAGCTACAGGCTATAGATAGATCGATCCAGTGCATTCCTAATAGGACATCGGCCATGTCTGTGTGCCTAGCTATGAAAAGGCTACCCGTGCTGGCTCCCCTTCGGCTGGCCCTCTGACCAGGCCTACCTCGGACCCGTGCTGCACCGCGAGCGCAGCCAGCACAGTGGCATGCACACATACACACCAACTGTTCCGATGTGAAAGCTAGAGACCACTGGCCAGGAAAGAGAGGCCCGGGCTAACCATCCTCGGCACGCAGCGTCTCGGGCAGTCAGGCAGACGCCGGCCGGCCGGCCGCTCGTTGCGTTCGAGTGCCGTCGGTTTCATAGCTGGCAAAATGTTTCTCGTGGCCCCGTGGGTGGAGTGCGGACTGTTTGGACCCACGTCCACCCCGCCTCGATCGCCATAATATTACGGCCACCTCTCCTCGTGCGAGGGAGCTGCGCCTGCGTGATTGATTGCCACATTTTCCATATCCACTTCCAGTGTCATTTTGTACCTGCTGGGGGCTGTGACATGGACATGGGGAGGGCCGGGACGCCGACGGAGACGGGTCAGGAGGGGCTCAACCTCAGCCTGTCGCTCCAGCAGTCGCCCACGGCGCCGCCGAGGTTCCAGCCGGTGTTCGCCTGCTGCTACTGCCCCAGGAAGTTCAGGAGCTCGCAGGCGCTCGGCGGTCACCAGAACGCGCACAAGCTGCAGCGCAACCTGGCCAGGCGCGGCCGGAACGCCACCACGGCGCTCTCCCTAGCGGCGCCGGCAGACCAGCAAGGTAAGGGCGACAGCGCCTCAAGTGCTCAGGGAGGACCAGCCTCGTCCGGTGCGGGGCGGAGCAACGAGGAGCTCGCAGATGAGATAATTGACCTGTCCCTGAAGCTATGATACATCGATGAAATTTTAGCTAGCTACCAGCTAGCAGCCGATCATGCATCTCTTCCATTTGGTTCATTTCTGGTGTCTATTTCGTTTCTGCTATGACTTATCAGGTTAATCAACTTATTGTTGCCTGGCTTCTGGTTTGTGCTTGACAGTTGACACTGTACTCCATCTTCAGGTATCCCCATGCATGGATTGTTATGTAGTTACATTAGTAGATCCGAATCTGTTCTGAAGTTTCTTAATTAACCTATCAATTTCTAGGGCTCGTCGTAAACCTAATTGGTTATTTCTCATAAGTAATAGTTCAAACCACACTCAAAGATAGAGCATCTCCCGTTGATAGACACTTTTGTAACAGAAACAATAATATCTCCAATTATATCCCCTCTAGGATGTAAAATATATCTCTTCTTAGTTCTCATCATCCCCATAGTGTATGAAACATATAAGCATTTCGGTTAGGGTCGTATTCTGTGATTATGGTTCTACCATATATGACTTTTTTAATCCATCTAAAATCACTTATATGCTTTGCTTTATCATGATGGAACAAAGCTAAGAGAAGCAGGTTTAATGGAAAAAGGGAAGGGACAAGGGAAATACGTAAATATATTCTCCTGGAATTAATGTATTAAAAATAATCCTACAATAACTTATTTTTTTAGAAAGATGACGCTTCGTAACGATGTTGGCGGCGAGATCCCCCTCTTGGGCACGGAGAAAAGAACTAGTCTGGCCCTGATCAAAGAACAGTAAAGGCGAAGCCTTACTAATCGTCGTAGCACGAATAGGAAGTGTTTTCACGTAATTTCTATACATGGATTGAAGGGCTTCATCATGGAAATTATTGAGGCCAATGCACCACTTGTAAGTGGCACTAGCACGACGAAATGTGCTCTACCATGTGGCCCCTCTTTGGCTAGGGGTTTGTCCCCCGTTTCAGCAATTTTAATCCAATTGTTAAGAATCTCTACAACAACCCTAAGCAAAGTAATCCAAAAGTAGATGTGTTTTGAACATATCAACTTGCAATCTGAAATAGTTCAAACCATATTAATAACAACTTTGACTACGTGTCTCATACATGATATTGTGAGATGGACTCCATACTGGGTTGCGTGTACGGGGATTTTAAAATTTTCGCCATGCATGCTACGCAACCACCAAGATCAAACTATGAAGATACAAGTGGATAACAATTCCACATCTAGCTCGAGATCGTTTACCAAACACCGTAAAAGCGGAAGAGATGTTGATAAGGATGTTGGCGACTCACGGTATCAAGCACCTTGATCCATTATAGTTAGGGTCTCCCGTGTTACCCCTCTGAGAGGTCGCACACATATGTCGGGATTAGTTCTGCAGCGCTTCGTCGTCCATAACTAGGCGCTACATTTGTATAAGAAAGTGGAGTTCTCAACACATAAGAGTGCGAGAGAGAGTGATCAATTAGAAGTTAGATCTAATTGGGAGAGGACACCTCAAAACCCCAATTACAACAAGGTATAATTCAATTAGATCGGCTCTAGTTAGAGGCTCTAATTTTTAAGAGAGATAGAGACGGGCACGAGGCCAATTTGATATGTTTTACCTCAAGAGTTTGGGTCTTTTTACAGTTGGAGGAGGGTGGGGTGGGGGGGAGACCTACCTTAGGTGAAAGGAGTCCCTCCACCAATCTACCAAGGAGGCATTCGCACCCTCCTCCTACGAGGAATCGGATTGGACTCAATGCGAAGTCCAATCCCCCTCCCCCCCCCCACTTTTTCCTTTTCCCTTTTTGGTTTTTCTTTTTCTCTCTTGAACCAAACATGGAAAGACCAGAGAGGAGAAATACGCATTACTATGTTGCTGGTCTACGCTGCATAATTTAAAACATTTCCCTACATAGTCCGCCAAGATCACTATGCAGATAACGAGGCATGCCCATACATGCGAGGATCGGGATCACGACTCACCGGGCAGCGGATTCAATGTAGTTGTAGAAGAGATCTGAACAATCGTAGATCCTCACAACTAGGCCTAATTGTAAGGATGGCGTTAAGTCTTCCTCATCAAGGATCACACGTGTAATCCCTCTTATAGTGTTCACGTGTACACTCGTATCAACCCGTCAGCGCTCCGCCATTCATGACTCAGCACCGACGAACAGAGACAATCTTTCGGCGTTTCTAATTGGTGGCTCTAATCAACTATGATCAGAGCTATTTATGAACCTGGAAGTTCTCAACACATGAGAGAAAATAGAATTAGAGCTAGGTCTAATCGGGAGAGGACACCTCAAAACCCAATTAGAAAAGGCTCTAATTAGACCCTTTAATTCTATTATAGGGAGAGGGAGAGAGGGAGAGAGAGAGAGAGACTTGAAAGCCAACTGTTTGTTTTACTTTGAGCCTTGGGGTGCTTTATATAGTGGGAGGGAGTAGGAGATTTCACATGTGGGGGAGAGAGTCCTAGTTGAACTAGGAGGAGGTGGCAGCACGCCTCCCTCCTAGCTCAACTCAGATTTGGGGGGGAGGGGGGCTCCCCCCCCTTCTTTTTTCCTTTTCCCCCTTTCCTTTTCTCCTTTTATCTCCAATAATTTCAGATGATTATTGGATATGATGTAGACCAAGATGGCTAAATTGGATATGATGATCAATGTAACTTCACTTTTTTCCATTGCCTATCTCCACCTAGTACCAAAGTTTAGCAGCTTTAGGAACCCACAAATTCCCCTTCCAATAAAGGAGCGGCACCATCATCAGTGAGATAAAAAGGTTGGTACTTATGATTCTTTACCTATTTTCAAAGATATTTTTCTTGAGCTTGTCACCATATAAGTGATAAATTTTATCCCACAACACTAGGACGCCTAAATTCCCTAGGTTGGGGGTACCAAATTAACCGTGTCCACCAAATTAAACATTTGATTTAATGTAGAATCCCCCATCTTGTTAGATGATATTTGTGGTGCCTCTCATAAATGCTCAAAGAAATGAGCCATTTGAAGATATAAGACTAACTGCCCACTTGTAGAACTTAATGACTAATAATATAATTTTCGCAAAAGAGAAGAATGATCTACCATTTGTATGGATCAAAAGATAAAACGGTTCATATGCAAAAAAAAAAGTTGTTTAGTGATGTGTGTGGTCTAGCACCCGTTGGAACACCAAGTATAAGGTGATAATGTAGCGCATATCAAGTCTTCCCTCGGTTAAGAATAAATATTTATAAAAATAGTAGGAATAGAAGTCTTGAACGAGGTTTGAAGTAGACCTACACATAAAACATAAAACCCCTTTGTCCCCAACGATCCAGGATGGTTGTCAAGCTTATTGTGTTACTAAATACAATGTATTAAATTTATAGCATGGAAGATATGTGTAATAAAAATAAAAATAAAAATGGACCAGAAAGTTAGTAATAGTAGAAAGCAAGAAAACAAGGTTGTAACAATGTAAAATAATGTACCGGGAGTCATAGTTTACTACTGGTGTCTCTCCAACAATAATAACTAACATTGTTGGATAAACAAATTATATCAGTGTAATTGCTAAAATTGGAAATAATATGTTGTGACAACAAGAAATTCATGGCTATATTCATGTAGGTAGTATGGAAAAAATATAAATACCTTTACTGTATCACATCTTTGACTAGTAGTCCACTTTGAGAGCACTTCGATGCTTGCCTCTCTAGATATTAAGTTGTAAACAACAGAGTACCTCCTTAATTAAGCTTAATACAAAATGTAAACAACATCCATCATCTAAAAATGTACATACAACCCACTGTTTTACCCTCAGTGGCAACATCACATCACCCCCTCTTAGACATTCTGTCACCCGTGTTTAGTTAAAGTGGTGCATGAACCCACTATCGAACATATACCCCCTCTTAGAGATTCATATAAATACTTGGCTCGTGTAAACATATAAATCAGAGAAAATTTAAGAACGTAAATAAAGTATAGACATGATTACAAGTAGCATCATATATGAAACTGCACAATCTAATCATAACATCTCAATTCATCAGATGCCACCAAAAAGAACAACATGAAACAATTACATCATGTGGATCTTTATCATGTTATGCAGCTCACACAAGATTTTGTATCGAAGAACATGGAGGAGAGATCATCATCTAGATACTTCTATGGACCCGTAATCCAAGGATGAACTACTCACGCATCGTCATGGAGGTAATTATGGTGGTGTAGATGCCTTCGGCAATGATTTCCCCCTTTGTTAGAGTGCCGAAACAGAACTCGAGGACCCCATTAGGGCTTTCGCAACGACGACGGCTTGGTATTTTTTCAGGTAAAATTTTATCCGTCCCTCGACCTTTAGGTCAGGGCGATTTATAGGCGAAGGGGCAACACGGGGGGCCATAGGGGGCCACATGTGGTTTAGGACGCAACCAGAGGTGGGCCTTCAGTTGTCACCTGCATGCTGGCCACCCCGGTGCTTATTTTTTGTGACCCTCCTTCTTACATAAAGTTAGGACCCTATGTTTTTCTCGTATTTTTCCAACGACATTGTTTTAACAACATTTTTTAAAACAAAACAGCAAAACCCAGGAAATGACACTTAGCATCGTGTCAATAGGTTAGTTCAAAAAATGCTTAAAAATGATATTAAATTATAGTAGAAACATGTAGCAATAATATAAAAGTAGCATGAAACAATTAAAAAGTATACATATGTTTTACATGTATCATCTTCTTATTTTTTTGTTTCAACAAGCGTTCATCTTGATTCGTTTAGCTATTCGGGTTTCATGACATAAATTCCGTTCTCCAGCGTCTTTTTCTGGAACTACTATCTATATAAAGCCAATGGATTAGTGATGTGTCTATCAATTGATGTAGAGACAACTCCAGAAGTCGGATTATGACTATATTTCATAGAATAATTCATCTCATGAGAAAGAATCCACCATAAAAAAATTCATAAAAGTGATTATAATTAATTAATCATGTTGGGAAGCTTATATGAACTAAAGGCATCAAATCACATAGAGAGATTAATATAAACTACTACCGCAAACCCATAGTCGGGGTGAACTACTTCGTATTCATAGTGATAGTTGGTCGGAAGTCAAAGACGATGATGAAGATGCTCCGAGAGATTCTGCACCGGTGATTCAACCTCCAACATTAGCTCCGCAGGCACCCGATATTCCGTTTCAAGATTTTTTTCTCCGTATGCCTCCCTATGGGTGCCTTAAAATATGTGACTACTTATAGGATGAAAGTACACACAAGGGAGTCTACGGCCGAAAGGAAAAAGTTGGTGACACTTTGTGGGGCCCATATACCACTAGCCAGGCCTTGCGTGGGCAAGCATGCACTAGTAGAAAAAGGCCTATCTGTGGCGCACCAAATTGAGATTCTGTGGCGCACCTAGGGGCCAGAGGGGTGCGCCACAGAATTCACGCCATAGAATATTTTTCTGTGGCGCACCGTGGCCGTGCGCCACAGAAATGTCAATTCTGTGGCGCACCTCAGCCGTGCGCCACAGAAATTTGCAATTCTGTGGCGCACCAAGGGGGGTGCGCCACAGATTCTTTTTTTTGAATTTCAAAAAAAAAAGGCCAGATCTGGCCGCGGGAATTTTTTGAAATTTCAAAATTTCGCCGGATCTCATCGGATGCTCGCCGGAGTTGGTGGGTGGAGGATGGGGGTCACCGGAGTTGGTGGGGAGGAGAAGGAGAAGCTCGCCGGAGGTGGTGGTGGTGGTGGTGGAGGAGGAGGAGGAGAGGAGGAGGAGGAGGAGGAGAGGTGGTGGTGGAGGAGGAGAAGGAGAAGGAGGAGAGGTGGTGGTGGAGGAGGAGGAGGAGGAGCTCGCCGGAGGTGGTGGTGGAGGTGGTGGAGGAGGAGGAGGAGCTCGCCGGAGGTGGTGGTGGTGGAGGAGGAGGAGAGGTGGTGGTGGTGGTGGTGGTGGAGGAGGAGGAGAGGTGGAGTAGTAGGTGGAGGAGAGGAGAGAAGTGGAGAGGTAGAAGATGAGAAGTGGAGGAGAAGTGGAGGGGGGAAGGGAAGAAGAGGAGGGGAGGAGGGTAGAAGAGGAAGGGGTGCGCCACAGAATTTTTTTTCTTTTTTTTTATTTTCTAGTCGAAATCTTAAAACGGCCATAACTTTTGTTCCTTTTGAAATTTGGCGATTCTAAAAAAAGCTCACAGGCCGAAGGCCAGTGAGGTTGGGTTCCTTTTTCTCTCTAGTTTTTTTTTGATATCTTGATCATTTTATTTCGACATCGTATGCAAAAGTTATGCCCATTTTACTTTTTTTAACGAACTTTTGCTCAGAAAGTCGAAATTCATATTTCAAAATTTGATAAAAAAGTAGACCTTAAACTCTCCGTGCATCTATAAGTTTTTTATTTTTTGATGCTTTTTAGACCGCCAACTCTTCCGTCAAAAACTAGAAAAGGCGTTCCGGGGGGGTGGAGTTGGTGCGTGTGGACAGAATTTTTTGGGATGGGAATTCTGTGGAGCATGTGGCAGTGGTGCGCCACAGAAATGTCATATTTCTGTGGCGCACTAACCACCATGCGCCACAGAATAGGAGTGTGGCAATCATTGGGGTGGGCCCCCAGCTTATTTCTGTGGCGCACCCCTATCCCGTGCGCCACAGAATTCCTTTTTTCTGTGGCGCACCACGGTCCGGTGCGCCACAGAATGCCTCTTTTCTGTGGCGCATGCCCACCCGTGCGCCACAAAAATATATTTCTGTGGCGCACCAAGAAGCCATGCGCCACAGAATCTGTTCCATAGAAAGGCACTTCTCTACTAGTGATGTCGGCTTTGGATGGCTCACCTTGTTCTTCTCCTTCTGCAAGTCTTCGTGATATTATCATATATGGTATCAAGATTTTTCTCGGGATCTCGTGATCCAGATAATTGCTTACGTACAAAATGGAAGAGTCTTCTACCTTTCAACAATTAATAGAATTGTAGTAAAAATAATTTATAAAAACTTGTAAATATCAATAGAAATATGAGATTATTAAATTTTAAAAGGAGAACATCTCATCTAATGGGGAAGGTTCCCTCCATGTACCCGAGCATGTGATTCTTCGTCTAAAAACGAGGATCATACGATGGCAACAGCAGATGCCCTCACCCGGGCCTTATACGTAGCCGGGGCCATGTTGTATCAAAAACACAACACGAATGTGCATGCGGCCCTCCATCTGTGAGCGGCAAAAGCCGAGGTGGACTTTACCATGTAGGTTATCTTCAATTCTGATATGCATAAAGGGTGAAGGGCGGACTTTGCCATGTAGGTTGTGTTCAATTCTGATAGGCGGCCCTCCTCTCTTGGCCTCCGTAAAGGGTGAAGGGCAGAGAAGTCCTACAACTTCTCCTTATCCTACGACCACGGAGGTAGGGCTGGACCTGAAGCTCGAGGCTCGGCTCGAAGGCGGTGCAAGCCAAGCCTAGACCTTCCGGACAAGGCTCGAGGCTCGCCGAGCCTTCTCGGTGAAGTTCTCAAGCCGGCTCGAAGGCTCGATGAAATAAAAAATTTGACATGGCATTTGCCAAAAATGTAACATTTGACAAATTGTAATCAACAATGGAGCATGAATATATAACAGTGACATGAAATAAACATAACGGTGGAATGCATAACAAGTCGATCACATAAAGACATGTACTTGGTCCAATAGTCTCATACTATCATACATCACAAACACAAGTGCACTTAGTTCAACAAATAGAACACGACATGAGTTGTAGCTCGATCGAAACATAAGTCTTAAAAATTTAACATAACGTTCAACCATAAAAGGAGTACTGCACCATCATTTCATCTTCTTGCCGGGCACTTGTCATTTGTTAGAAGCCATGTCGAATCTGAAATCTACACAAACAAATTTCAGCAAGCACATACAAGAAATAAGCACCATTTATACAAGTTTGCATCAGGTTTTTTGGTTGTACAAGAACTTCCATTAAGCAAATATAGAAAATAAGACTCATTTACACTTTTGTGTTTTAGTTTTTTGGCTCTATAAAAAGTTCCAGCAAGTAAATCAAGTAAATAAGCACCATTGACGTTCTTTTTCTTCAATTGTTTGGCTGTGTAAAAAGTTCCAGCAAGAAAATATACCAAATAAGACTCATTTACACTATTTTTCTTCCGTTTTTTGTTGTATAGAATATTTCAGCAAGTAATATACAAGAAATTAGCACCACATACACTAGTTTGCATCAGGCTTTTGCTGTATAGAAAGGTCCAGCCAGCAAATATAACAAATAATCAAAACTGACACTATTTTGTTTTAGTTTTGCTTCAGTTTTTGGCTGTATAAAACATTACAACAAGCAAATACATCAAATAGAACTTACCAATTGCTCCCCATCACACTTTTTGGAAAGAAATGGTCTCAACATCATCATCATTATCTGGCTCCTGAAAGAGAGAAAATAACAAGCTATATGACCATAAGATATATACCTCATCAAACAGAGAAACATATGCAAAAACAGCAATAGCACATACCACTTCTATCGAAACTTTGGTATCATTTTGAGAACCTTTAATCCAACTAGAAGAACACACCAATGCCTCAACCATGGTTGGTTTTAGAGAACTCCTATAGTCATCAAGAACTCGAACCCCGGTGTTAAAAGTCGATTCCGAAGACACGGAAGTGGCTGGTATACTCAAGAAATTCTTTGCCATCTTTGATATCATTGGGTATGTATGTGGATTCAGCTTCCACCACAATAGCACATTAAAGTTTTTGTTTCGCAAGCTCTCATTCTGCTCATCAAGATACTTGCCAAGCTCATTCTATGATGTCTCTAAGTAAGATGCGCTCCAGGAGGAGGTAAACTCGCTAGCACTTGAGGGTAGGGAGGAACTTGCATCATCAATTGTTGTAGAGGAGGATATATTTGCTCTGTAAGAATTAGCCTTCTCATGTCGGTGATGCATATCATAGGTGTCATACAATTTTGCTAGCTCTTCATCCATCAAATTGTATTCAGTCATAGCTTTCTCATCATCATAGGTCTAGTCGAAGAGATGCCGAGTAAACTAGCTGTTCTGGACTTCATCGCATTGTCGTACGCAGCCCTCTTTCTCTGCGATTTTTTCCTTTAAGCAACACTACTAGTACCAGGTTGCATTGCCGGCGACGGTCACGGAGAGATGCATCCAGCAACCGGCAGCGGAGACGTCAGAGGTGCATCAAGCAACGAACAACCAAAATTTGAGGACTTCAGGTGGACCGAGTCGAGCAAAATCGAAGCAACCGACAGCGTCTCTGAAGGTCGGTGTGCCGGTGGGGTGTTGAAGAATGAAGCAAGATCGAAGCCCTCACAGATCCCCGCGGCTAGTGGAAGGCCGCCGGCCGGTACTCGAACCACGGCGATGGCGCCGCGCCGACGCGCGTCCTTGACCTTGGGCGTCTCCTGGGAGTCCTACCGAGCTACAGGAGGAGCAGGTGGCTAGGAACATGGAGTAGGGGGCGGCGAAGATCCATGTGGCGGAAGTGTTGACGGCCAGCGGCAGCGGTGTTTGTGGCGACCGGCGGCGGCGCGCATCCTCGGGCATCTCCTGGGAGTCCTGGTGAGCTACGGGAGGAGCAGGTGGTCAGGGAGTAGGGGTTGGGCGCAACAAAGATCCATCTGGTCGAACCGGTGACGGCCGGCGGCGGCGCCGTTGGTGGTGACCGGCGGCGGGGGAACCCTAGCGCGAGCAGGCGAGGGCCGTGCGGCCGTGCGGGGTAGGGGGATTGGGATAGGAAGTGCGCTCGGGATGGTTAGGTCAACGAATCGATATGTGATGCGCCTACACGTAAAAAAAATGTTGCGGCTCGCGAGCCGGCTGAGCCGAGCCTGGCTCGGCTTGCCTCTAAAACTTTTCTGAAAAGTGGGCTCGAGGCTCAGCTCAACGAGCTCGAGCCTCGGTTCAGCCGGCTTGCGAGCCGCACCACTTTTTTTACGTGTATACGCATCACATATCGATTCGTTGACCTGACCATCTGAAAGAGCATGGTTCCCCCATGTGTGGTTTTGGTAATTGATGACAATCACTATGGACTTATGGTTGCATTGAGCTATACTTGTAGAGTTTCTCCATAGGCAATACTTGATGTCCATGTGTTGGATTCAAGATAATCAAGTGGTGACCAAGGTGCTATTCATGTGAATATCCCAAGTTTGGTCATGAGAGAGTTGAGCATATTGCAAGTATGTCTTGAAGAAGAATATTGTGTGAACATTCATCTTTACCTTCAAGACATCATTATTATGAAGAGATAAGAAAAGATAAAAGGTTCATCAAGTATGTCTTGAAGAAGAATATTGTGTGAACATTCATCTTTACCTTCAAGACATCAAAATTATGAAGAGAGAAGAAAAGATAAAAGGTTGATCAAGGCAAAGTGCTAAGCGATGGTTAATAGTGATCAACTCACAAAGCAAGAAGATGTACCATGTGGTATCATGGTATCGTAAGTAATTGTTCATATAGCTTTGTGCTCTAACCCATTATATGTGTGTATGGTATATCTATATGGGGTTAGGCATCTTTCCATGGGCTTGCATCAAAAGGAAGATTTCATATAGTCCATGGTGGATGACGTCAAGTTGTGATCGTCATCAAGTTCGAGAAGTGCAAGTTCAAGGGAAGCATATCGAAGAGATCACATTCTTGAAGCTTGCCACTCTTTTGGAGATAATGTTAAAGTAAAGATATACTTAAAAGAGCCTCTCCCATAGTTGCATATGGGGGGAGCATCTTTGTGTCTTCACCAAGCAAAAAGAAATCAAGAAAGGTGTTCCATCTTGAGGAGGTCGAGATCGTCATATTATAGCTCAAGTGGAATGCTCAAGGCAAAGGTATGATCTTGATAGGTTTTCTATTTTACCGGTCTCATAGCATTAGGAGGGAGACCGGATTATAGGATAGATAACCGTACTATCAAGAGGGGCTCTCATATTAGCAACTTGATCGCATCACTCGGAGAGAGCTCAAACCTTTGCATACTTGGCATAACATTTCTTGGTTCTTATTTGTGTTTTCTCCATGTGTGGTTTTTGATCTTGTCATGTGCTTCAATACAAGCTCAAGTTCATCAAAAACGGGTTTCGCATGAAAAACTTATTGCGTTTTTGATATTGGAGGTTTTACCGATTGTTCCTTTATAGAGAGGTAATAACTTTCATCATTTAGTTTTATCATACAATTATGGACTATGATGTTTCTTTGCATAATCTTGTAGTGCTCGTTCTTACGATTTCAACGAGCCCAAGATCATCGAAAACGGAGTCCGGATGCAAAAGATATCGCGTTTTTAGTGAAGGAGGTTTTCTGAAAACTGGTAGGCCGGCCCCAGGCCGGGGTGGGCTCCCGTAGGCCGGACCCCTACCCGAACTGTCCGGCCTGGAGGCCGGCCTGGCCGGCCCGGGAGGCCGGGGTGGGGCAGAATGACCCCAACGGGCTGATTTTGGGGGCCTATAAAAGGGGCCTTCTTCCCCATTGGTTCCCCAACCTTTTTGCAAGTTTTTCCCCCACCATTGTTGACATTTTGGAGCTTGCTCTCTCTCTATTCCTCCATGATTCTTGCCTCCAATTAGTGGGAAAAGAGAGAGGAGATCTAGATCTATTATTCCACCAATCCATCTCTCCTCTTAGTGAGGGGAAAGTCTTTGGATCTAGATCTTGTGGATTCATTTGTTGAGTTCTTCATTGTTCTTCCTCTCTTCTCCCCCCATAGCATTTGTTGCTTTGGTGGGATTTGAGAGTGAAGGATTTGAGCACTTCTTGTGTTCTTGCCATTGCATAGGTTGCATCGGTTTGAGTTCTCTACGAGGATTCGTTCGAGTGAAAGGTTGAGAAGCTTGTTACTCTTGGGTTCTTGGAGTGCCCTTGAGCTTGTCCTCTTGGGTACTTGGAGTGCCCTAGACGGTTGTTGTTGTCTCGGAGTTTTGGTAGCTCCGGACCTTGTTGCTATCTCGGAGTTTTGGTGGCTCGCGGGATATTGTTGGGAGCCTCCAATTGAGTTGTGGAGATTGCCCCAACCTTGTACGGGATCGGTGACCGCCCTCAAAGGTCCCATAGGGGATCGTGGCACTCCGCATTGGTGGAGGCACGAGGAGAATAAGGTGAGCCATTGGGCGCTTGGAGTCATTGTGACTCCACACCTCTCCAACGGAGATTAGCTTCCATTGGGAAGTGAACTTCGGGATAAATCATCGTCTCCTCGTCTCTCGGTTATTTCTATACCCGAACTCTTTACTTATGCAATTTACTTTTTGATAGCCATCGAGCTTGAAGTAACATATCTTGCTATCACATAGTTGTTTGAATTGTTTAGCGTAAGTTGTTGGTGCACATAGGTGAACCTAGTTTGTTTAGGTTTTGGCTTGATAAATTAAACGCTAGTTTTATTCCGCATTTATTCAAGCCTTAACCGTAATTATTTTTAAACGCCTATTCACCCCCCCTCTAGGCGACATCCATGTCCTTTCAATTGGTATCAGAGCCGGGTCTCTCTTCATAGGGTTTAACAACCTAGAGAGTAAAGATGTCGGCTAGGGGATTAGTGTATAATGACACTTTTATATTCGATGGCACAAATTATAATACTTGGAAAATTAGTATGCTTAATATCTTTAAGTACATGGGTCCAAATATAGAGAAAATTGTAGATATGGGTTTTTTCTACTCCAACGGGTATTGATTGCTCTTTAGAGGATGAGAAAAACTTATATCTCAATACTCAAGCTACTAATGTGTTTTTCAAATATTTGAGTATTGTAGTTCTTGAGTCAATTAGGCCATCTTGGAAAGCTCATGATATATGGACCAAGCTTCAAGATAAATATGATGTGTCCAAAAGTTGTGGTGATGATTATTCTCCCTCCACCTCCGGGCGTGATGAGTTCTCAACTTCTTCTACCTCACCAACATGTGTCAAGGCACAACATAATGATATGGTGAGTAGTGACAAAAATTGCAATCTTGATAGTAAGCTTATTGTTGACGATTCTTCATCCCTATCTTATTGCAATACTTTGTCTATGTACTTAAACACATCTAGCACCCAAAATGATTTACATGCTTGTGTTGATAGTCCATGCATATCATGTAAAAATTCCTTGACTAAATCTTATAATGATATGCTTGATACATCTTGTTGCCATAGTAAAAATGGTTGTATTTCCTCTAGTACTTGTGTTACTAACCATGTAGAAGAAACTCAATATTCCATGGAACAAGATGTGGATTTAAGTGGTGCTTCAAGTAATGGTTCATCATCATCTACCATATCTCACTTTTGCCTTATGGCTAAAGGTTCAAAGGTAGCTCCTACTTTGAACACCAATTTATCTAGTGATGATGATGATGATTATGATGATGATGATGATGACGATGATAATGACAATGATTCATTAATGGAGAAAGGTAAAATGATTCACAATATCCTTTATGAGGATAAAGATGCTTGTGCAAATTTCCTAGAAATAATTAGAGCATTTGATAGGCGCAATATCACCATTAAGGATTTGGAAGCATGCATTGAGGCGTGTTATAGCCGCGAGCGTGATTATTCCAATGAAATTGCAAAACTAGAGGAAGCTCTTGTAGAAGAACAAACCACCAATGAATCTCTTGAAGAGACTTTTACTCTAGAGTTATCAAAAGTAAAGGACTCTCATGATAGAAATCTTGAGGTGGTTAATTGTCTTAAAACTAAAAATGATGAGCTAAAAGTCGCACATACTCAACTTAAAGCTTCATATTCAAAAGGGCTTGCCAAGTTTCCTTCTCCTATTTCTATTAATAATGATGCTTGTGCTACTAACTCTATTTCTTGTGAAGCATCTACATTGAAGGAGAATGTTGAGCTAAGGGCTCAACTTGAGTTGCTAACTAGCAATTATGGGAAATTGGAAGAAAGTCATGAAAAACTCTTAGGCTCTCATGAGGATCTTTTAGTCTCACATGATAAGCTAAAGTTAGCTCATGAGGCTATTACTACAAAAGTGATATCTTGTGTGCCTCATGTGTACATTAGCACAAACTCTACTCAAAATTCTATTTTGCCTCGTGCTAGTCCTATTAATTCATTCACTCATAATATCTCTACATCTTGTGATGAATTGTTTTCCATGCCTTGTTGCTCTAACAATGAATCATCTACTTCCTCTATTACTTGTGTTTCTACTAACCATGTAGAGGAAATAAAAGAGCTCAAGGTCCAAGTCGCTTCTTTGAAGAAAGACTTGGAAAAGCATCATGGGAAGTCCGCACTTGACAACATGTTGAGTGTGCTAAGATTACCAAATGACAAGAGTGGACTTGGATTTAACTCCAATAATAACAAGAAGTCCGATATCAAGAAGAATCATAGAATCAAGAAGAACAAGGGCCAAGAACAAGTCAAGAACTCGTCCAAGATTGTTTGCTTCAAGTGCAAGGTTGAAGGGCACCATGTTAGGTCTTGCCCATTAAAGAAGAAGCCTCTTAGTGAGAAGCAACAAGGGAAGCGGCCACAAGTTCAATCTCATGCTCAACCTCAAGATGAAGAAAGGTCTCTTCCCAAGAAGAATCAAGTTAGAACTCCTCAAGTTGAGAAATCAACTAAGAAGAAAGGAGGAAGCCAATGTTGCTACTTATGCCGTGAAAAGGGCCACTTCGCTTCCTCATGCACTAATGGTACCTTATCCAACCCTATCATTATTGATGATGTTTATTCCCTTCGGAAGGATAAGTTTGGCAATGTGTTTGCCAAATATGTTGGCACTCAAAGTGGTGTCAAGAAACGAACCATTTGGGTTGCCAAGCCTATTGTGACTAACCTCTTAGGACCCAACTTGGTTGGGGACCAACAAGCTAAAACTTGATCAATAGGTTTTGTTGGAGGGCATTGGAGACTTGGCTATCTTATGAAGAATTAAGGGATCTTCATCAATTATATTTACTCAAGCCAAGTCATTTGTATCATCATATATCTATCTCATATCCAATGTGTCTCCTTGCGGTAACTTGTATTTAAATTATATACATTAAAAGTTGCTTTCCCCTTGCATGTGTTAGTTTTGTGTATAGCATGTGTTTGTATATGGTGTGCTTACTAATTACCTATCTTGAGTAATCTAGTATGTGTTTATTGGTTTGCACTCCATGTACTTGTTTGTTTTGTGTTGAGCCTTTATTGCAATTTATGATTAATTTAGTTGCCTCTTTTGAGAGATTAATGAACTATCTCATTTTGGGGGAGTGATGTGCTTTGCCACCTCACAATCCTAAAATATGTGTACATGAGGTATATCACTTATTATTAACGTAACAAGATTATATTGTCTCCATGTGGTATTTTCATTCTCATGAGAAATTCAAACTTTACAATGTTCATTAATTATCTCTTATTTGATTTCACTTGCCTCTTGTTGAAAAAGAAATGGATTATCACATTATGGGGGAGTAATAAGCTATGTGCATATTACAATCCTAGAAAATGTGAACATGTGAGGTAATGCCACTTAGAATTGATATTCTAAATTATCTTGTCACTACGTGGCATGATTAGCTCAAACAAGTTCCATACCTTCTTAAATGAGTTTTTGTATCTCATATTTTGGTTTGTTGAATTTGAGAGAGTTTCTTCGTGCGGTGTTCCTCAAATGTGCACTAGTATTTATTGTTTGAGAAACCGGTTGCTTCAATATATATTAAGAATTGCTTTGCATGATAATTTTACTAGTTGAAGCATGGTAATTAACTCATATCATTTTCCATAAACTTTTGTGTTTCAACATGATCACGAATATTTTTGCAACATACCACCTAAAATTAACACCATACCCTCCTTGCCCTTGGACAAGTGACAACCATATTTGTGGTAGAAGTTATTGATCATATTTACATTATGCTTTGCTTCCATTTGTATTATCGACGAGAAATTGTTTTGTATGAACTCACATTGTCTTCCTTGACTCTTGAATATCTATGTGTTATAATCAAACAAAATTCTAGTGTAATGGTTGTAAGAAAAGCGAGGATCCCCTTATAGTGCTTTTGTATTAAAATGCAAACATCTATATAATGCATAAGTCATGGGAGAGCTATATTACTTCCTTTAGAACACTATATTTTCAATTGGATCTCTTGCCACTTAATGAAAGTTTCTATTGTATGCATGCGAGGAGTGATGATCCCATTTGAGTGCAAAATTCAAAAATCATGCATAGATCATGGGGGAGCTATCATAGATTATTTTTGAACACTAGTTATCATCAATTGATATTAGATCTTTTTAAATTGGTAATTTAATCAATATCTTGTGAATTTGTGGAAGGCACAACTCTTATTTTTTTATTACTTTGTGCCATCATAAAAAGTGTAGAGGGCTTGGTTATCTCATTCCTTGTTTTGCATTCTATTGTTTTGAATGAGATAAGTCTTTGATCATATTTTACATAGACATCCTCTATGCTCATTTGTTTTGCTTTGATGCCCTTAATTGCTATTTATTTGGAGTTTGATATCTCACTCATAGATATTTGCTTCAATTGACATCTCTTGGAATTTGACATGGTTCATTTGATGTCTATTGGGATCTCAATATTTTACTCCTTGATGCATTTTTATTTAGTATCCCCCAAGTGATAAGTATTTCCTTTGGTATTTTATTTTTTACACTGATATATTTTCTAATTGGTATCTTATCAATCATGAGTTGTTTGACATGTTCCTAAATCCTATTTTGAGTGTTTGATCACAACATATGGAAGGACTAACGTGTTCCCTAAGTTTACTCAGAAAATATCATGGATAAAGTGCAACCATATCTACCCGTAAACCACATGCAAGTTGCAGCAATAAGAGAGAAAAGTCTACGGAAAAAGATGTGAAAGAAAGAAGAAGAAACGGAGAAGAAAGGAGAAAGAGAGAAGGTGAAAGGGGGTGGCCCTGGCCGGCCTGGCCGGGCTCTAGGCCGGGCTAGTGGCTGCCTGGCCACGCCCCACGCCGGCCCCAGGCCGGGTGCCAGGCCGGGCTGTTCGGGTGGGGGTCCGGCCTCACTCGCTGCCCCCGCCGGCCCCAGGCCGGGCTGCTGGCTGGGTGGACGCCCCCACGCCGGCCTCCCTCTCCTTCCACGCCGGCCTCAGGCTGGGAGCCAGGCCGGGGTGGGATTGTGCCCGGCCCTGGCTGCCCTAGGCCGGCCTGGCCGGCCCCCTAGGCCGGGTTGGGCGCTGCAGAGTGGGGGAACCCCCCAACGACCGTTTTCTCTCTCCCGGGTATAAAATGAAATGTTTCTTCTACCTTTAGATTGCATGCATAATTATTAGTGTATATGTTATGGCATGTTTATTTTCCTTGATCCAATATTTATATAGAATAATATCCATAAATCCTAAATTGGCTAAGATGTTCATGATATTCAATTTCTTATCTATATGCCTATATTCATGTGGATTGAATCCTATATATTGTAGTTTGTGTAACTACTTTGGACCCAATGAGTCTGGG
Source organism: Alopecurus myosuroides (assembly GCA_028641055.1). Taxonomy (NCBI): domain Eukaryota; kingdom Viridiplantae; phylum Streptophyta; class Magnoliopsida; order Poales; family Poaceae; genus Alopecurus; species Alopecurus myosuroides. The sequence goes on from CM054061.1 coordinate 57,034,030, forward strand.
GACCATTTTTGTACTTAAATATGTTTTAGGTACATTTCATATGCGTTGGATGCTTGCCTCATTCACAAAGAAGGTGTTATCAATACATGCTTATTGGAGTCAAGCTATGATGATGGATGAATTCTTATATAGTACAACATCACCAATGCTACCTCGGTAACAAGTATCTATCTCATGCATATACTCTAACATTTCAACCTTTTGTAGGTTGTATCATGGCATGAAACATATTTACTCCTTGTGATATTTGTTGCTTTTATCAAAACGTCCCAACTATCTCTTTTTCCCTTATTGATGTTTGTGACGTCTTTGATGTGTTTTTGTTGGAAGGACATTCCTATCCTCTAAAAAAAATGCTTTCAAGCAAAGATCTTATTATCATATTTATGTCTTCGAATTGGATATCTCGCTCTTTCTCTTTGTAACTATATTGTATGTACATGTTTCTTTATGGATGTACATCATCATGATTGTGGTCTATTTAAGAAACTTATACACATGATAAGAATTACATGTCTTATTGTATCCTAATGGTTCGGTGTCCATCCTTTTATTGGTAACTTCTCTTATGGCTTAACCATCTCTTACTCCAAGTGATATGCCTTATTTTCTTTTATGATCACTTGCACTTGCTTTGAGTTTTGAACAACAGTGGGGGAGTTATGATTCCATTTTTGTGCCCTTTGCGTTCAAAATGCAATATTTCTAAATCATGCACAAATATTGGGGAGCTCCTCTATTTTCTTTAAAAACACTCATTTTCTCAAACCATAATATACCTTGTTCGTTTGGTTTGTTGGATCTCTTGATTGCTTGCTTCTCTTTAGGAGAATATTAGATTTGTATACCATCTTATTTGCAATCTTTGGATCCTTGGTATAGTTCCTCCCATTATTCATCATTGGATAAGTGTATTTGATTTCACTCATATTATGAGAAGTGCATAGCCTACGGAGGAACCCTTACTATATTGGGCATCTAAAATTTCTATGATCCCATTTTGGAAATGGATGCCAATGGGGGAGAAAGTTTCGAGGGTTTAAGAAATTTTGTTTTGTTCTTAAACATTTTCCTTTCATGCTCATGCATCCTTGCTTGTCTATTTGCATGGTAGGTAAAATTCATTATATAAACCCTCGTAAAAGAGTTTTCATCAATTACCAAAATGGGGGAGATTGAAAGAGCATGGTTCCCCCATGTGTGGTTTTGGTAATTGATGACAATCACTATGGACTTATGGTTGCATTGAGCTATACTTGTAGAGTTTCTCCATAGGCAATACTTGATGTCCATGTGTTGGATTCAAGATAATCAAGTGGTGACCAAGGTGCTATTCATGTGAATATCCCAAGTTTGGTCATGAGAGAGTTGAGCATATTGCAAGTATGTCTTGAAGAAGAATATTGTGTGAACATTCATCTTTACCTTCAAGACATCATTATTATGAAGAGATAAAAAAGATAAAAGGTTCATCAAGTATGTCTTGAAGAAGAATATTGTGTGAACATTCATCTTTACCTTCAAGACATCAAAATTATGAAGAGAGAAGAAAAGATAAAAGGTTGATCAAGGCAAAGTGCTAAGCGATGGTTAATAGTCATCAACTCACAAAGCAAGAAGATGTACCATGTGGTATCATGGTATCGTAAGTAATTGTTCATATAGCTTTGTGCTCTAACCCATTATATGTGTGTATGGTATATCTATATGGGGTTAGGCATCTTTCCATGGGCTTGCATCAAAAGGAAGATTTCATATAGTCCATGGTGGATGACGTCAAGTTGTGATCGTCATCAAGTTCGAGAAGTGCAAGTTCAAGGGAAGCATATCGAAGAGATCACATTCTTGAAGCTTGCCACTCTTTTGGAGATAATGTTAAAGTAAAGATATACTTAAAAGAGACTCTCCCATAGTTGCATATGGGGGGAGCATCTTTGTGTCTTCACCAAGCAAAAAGAAATCAAGAAAGGTGTTCCATCTTGAGGAGGTCGAGATCGTCATATTATAGCTCAAGTGGAATGCTCAAGGCAAAGGTATGATCTTGATAGGTTTTCTATTTTACCGGTCTCATAGCATTAGGAGGGAGACCGGAGTATAGGATAGATAACCGTACTATCAAGAGGGGCTCTCATATTAGCAACTTGATCGCATCACTCGGAGAGAGCTCAAACCTTTGCATACTTGGCATAACATTTCTTGGTTCTTATTTGTGTTTTCTCCATGTGTGGTTTTTGATCTTGTCATGTGCTTCAATACAAGCTCAAGTTCATCAAAAACGGGTTTCGCATGAAAAACTTATTGCGTTTTTGATATTGGAGGTTTTACCGATTGTTCCTTTATAGAGAGGTAATAACTTTCATCATTTAGTTTTATCATACAATTATGGACTATGATGTTTCTTTGCATAATCTTGTAGTGCTCGTTCTTACGATTTCAACGAGCCCAAGATCATCGAAAACGGAGTCCGGATGCAAAAGATATCGCGTTTTTAGTGAAGGAGGTTTTCTGAAAACTGGTAGGCCGGCCCCAGGCCGGGGTGGGCTCCCGTAGGCCGGACCCCTACCCGAACTGTCCGGCCTGGAGGCCGGCCTGGCCGGCCCGGGAGGCCGGGGTGGGGCAGAATGACCCCAACGGGCTGATTTTGGGGGCTTATAAAAGGGGCCTTCTTCCCCATTGGTTCCCCAACCTTTTTGCAAGTTTTTCCCCCACCATTGTTGACATTTTGGAGCTTGCTCTCTCTCTATTCCTCCATGATTCTTGCCTCCAATTAGTGGGAAAAGAGAGAGGAGATCTAGATCTATTATTCCACCAATCCATCTCTCCTCTTAGTGAGGGGAAAGTCTTTGGATCTAGATCTTGTGGATTCATTTGTTGAGTTCTTCATTGTTCTTCCTCTCTTCTCCCCCCATAGCATTTGTTGCTTTGGTGGGATTTGAGAGTGAAGGATTTGAGCATTTCTTGTGTTCTTGCCATTGCATAGGTTGCATCGGTTTGAGTTCTCTACGAGGATTCGTTCGAGTGAAAGGTTGAGAAGCTTGTTACTCTTGGGTTCTTGGAGTGCCCTTGAGCTTGTCCTCTTGGGTACTTGGAGTGCCCTAGATGGTTGTTGTTGTCTCGGAGTTTTGGTAGCTCCGGACCTTGTTGCTATCTCGGAGTTTTGGTGGATCGCGGGATATTGTTGGGAGCCTCCAATTGAGTTGTGGAGATTGCCCCAACCTTGTACGGGATCGGTGACCGCCCTCAAAGGTCCCATAGTGGATCGTGGCACTCCGCATTGGTGGAGGCACGAGGAGAATAAGGTGAGCCATTGGGCGCTTGGAGTCATTGTGACTCCACACCTCTCCAACGGAGATTAACTTCCATTGGGAAGTGAACTTCGGGATAAATCATCGTCTCCTCGTCTCTCGGTTATTTCTATACCCGAACTCTTTACTTATGCAATTTACTTTTTGATAGCCATCGAGCTTGAAGTAACATATCTTGCTATCACATAGTTGTTTGAATTGTTTAGCATAAGTTGTTGGTGCACATAGGTGAACCTAGTTTGTTTAGGTTTTGGCTTGATAAATTAAACGCTAGTTTTATTCCGCATTTATTCAAGCCTTAACCGTAATTATTTTTAAACGCCTATTCACCCCCCCTCTAGGCGACATCCGTGTCCTTTCACCATCCCGAGCGCACTTCCAATCCCAATCCCCCTACCCCGCACGGCCGCACGACCCTCGCCTACTCACGCTAGGGTTTCCCCGCCGCCGGTCGCCACCAACACCGCCACCGCCGGCCATCACCGGTTCCACCAGATGGATCTTCGCCGCCCCAGCACCCTACTCCCTAACCACCTGCTCCTCCGGTAGCTCGCCAGGACCGCCGACGGTCGCCACCAACGCCGCCGGCGGCGACCGTCAACACTTCCACCACATGGATCTTTGCAGCCCCCTACTCCATGTTCCTGGCCACCTGCTCCTCCCGTAGCTCGGCAGGACTCCCAGGAGAGGCCCAAGGACAAGGACGCGCGCCGGCGCGGCGCCTTCGCCGTGGTTTGAGTGCCGGCCGGAAGCCTTCCACCAGCCGCGGGGATCCGTGAGGGCTTCGATCTTGCTTCGTTCTTCACCACCCCACCGGCACTCCGACCTTCAAAGACGCAGCCGGTTTCTTCAATTTTGCTCGACTCGGTCCGCCTCAAGTCCTCAAATTTTTGCTGCTGGTAGCTAGATGCACCTCTGACCTCTCTGTTGCCGGTTGCTGGATGCACCTCTCCTTGACCATCACCGGCAATGCAACCTGGTATTGGTAGTGCTGCTTAAAGGGAAAATCACAGAGAAATAATACAACAAAAAACTGAAGCAAAATAGTGTAAATGAGTCTTATTTGGTATATTTGCTTGCTGGAACTTTTTACACAGCCAAATAATTGAAGAAAAAGAATGTCAATGGGGCTTATTTACTTGATTTACTTGCTGGAACTTTTTATGCAGCAAAAAAAAAGAAACATAAAAGTGTAAATGAGTCTTATTTGCTATATATGCTTGCTGGAAGTTCTTGTACAACCAAAAAACATGATGCAAACTAGTATAAATGGTGCTTGTTTCTTGTATGTGCTTGCTGGAATTTGTTTGTGTACATTTCAGATTCGACATGGGCGCTAACAAGTGACAAGCGCCCGGCAAGAAGATGAAATGATGGCGCAGTACTCCTTTTGTGGTTGAACTTTATGCTAAATTATTAAGACTTATGTTTCGATCGAGCTACAACTCAGGTCATGTCCTATTTTTTGAACTAAATGCACTTGTGTTTGTGATGTATGATAGTATGAAACTATTGGACCAAGTACATGTCTTTATGTGATCGACTTGTCATGCATGCCACCGTTATGTTTATTTCATGTCACTGTCATATATTCATGCTCTATTATTGATTACAATTTGTCGAATGTTACATTTTTGGCAAAGGCCATGTCAAATTTTTTATTTCATCGAGCCTTCGAGCCGGCTTGCGAACTTCACCGAGCAAACTCGGTGAGCCTCGAGCCTTGTCCGGAAGGTCTAGGCTTGGCTTGTACCGCCTTCGAGCCGAGGCGAGCCCAAGGCGAGCCTTGTCGAGCGCGGGCCGGTCAAGCCTCGAGCCTCAAGCTTCAGGTCCATCCCTAAGCCTACCCCACATCTTCCATCCTCTTTGTCATCCAATATCTCTACATGCAACCTCCACATCATCCATTCTTTCAACCATCCAAATCGTCCATATTAATATTTTATAATACACACATGTCATGTCGATTAAATTAAACATATTGACTGTGAAAACTTGAATTTTCCGTATTGTATTTCATAAATTAATAGATCATATCTGTCGCACCCTTTTGTTTACACGTTTTAGTGTCTAAAATGATCCTCGTTGCTGCAACGCACGGGGTATTTTTCCTTTTTTCCAATAAATGTGTGCGGTATGAGCAAACTTGGTAGACAATTTGTTTTAGTAAACTGTGTACCATACTGAGCACTGAAAACTTTACAAATGTACAGTAAACGAGCTCTACGATTGAAGGGTTTAAGTAGCAGATCTTTAAATAAACTAAGAGGGCATAATTGTGCTAAAAATTAAAGAACTTAATCAAAATGCTCATGGAGGCCATTCTCGGGGCTAGTGTGCGTTCCTTCTTCGCAGACGTTGTACGTGGGTTGTTACGAGCGAATGATCAGCGCTCTAGCGTCAAAGGCGGCGATGCATGCGGGTATCTTTAACCTCTTGGGGGCGATATGGCTACCTTTGTCACGTTAGGCCTCCAGATGAAAATTCTTGACCATCTTGGTCTCGACGATATCGACGTGCCACGTCGTTACCCTCTTGAGGGTATCATCGTGGAGCCTCGTGCGTCGGCCTCGTTCCGGTGTTCTCGGTGGCAGGTTTGGTTTTTTTTTTCTATCTTTGGTCTGCTTTGTAAGAGATTTCTCTCACCACTTTGTATCGGTTCAGCAGTTGCGCTTTATTTATAAAGTGGGGGCGAAAGGCTATTTCGAGAGGGTACAAATACTGCTGTAATTGGATGTGTGTGAGCTTATGTAGCCGCCGGCAGCCCGGCTTGTTCGTCAACTGCCAAAACAAGATGACGGTCAGGTTGGCAACTGGTTCTTCAAATATTTGTAGCGATGGTAGATGTAATGTAGGCATCGTGTTAGATCTCATACTCCCTCCCACTACAGGAAACAGGTTATATGCCGACGGCCAGGTACCGTCGGCTTAGGACCAAAAGCCGTCGGCTTATAGCTATGCCGACGGCAAAACTATATGCCTACGGCAAAATGCCGTCGTCAACTTCTTCATAGGCATAGCTCCAAAAGGCCGTCGGCATAGATCAGCCGTCGACATAGATCTATGCCGACGGCTAAACTGTGCCACGTGGCACCCTTGCAACATTCGCGGATGGAGCTATGCCGACGGCCTTTTAGCATATGCCTACGGCCTCGATAGACACGTGGCAACATTGGTGGCTTCGTTGTGTGAGCTATGCCTACGGCCAAAGGAGGTATGCCGACGGCATCGCTCTGCGCGTCTGGAGCTATGCCGACGGCTTTTTGATGTATGCCCACGGCTTTTGCCGTCCGCGTAGCTTCTGACCAGAATCAAAAAAAAAAAACATGCAATTACACAATTAAACATGATTGTACAGGCCAATCAAAGTGACAAGCATTTATTTACACCCAATGAGGAATCATAGCGGCAAACAAAAACACTCACGCGCAACCACCACAATCGCCTCCACCTGCCCACCAAGGCTGATCCATTACCTACACGACGAACCCAGGAAGCCAGTGTGCTCAGCACTACACACAAACACCTTAAGTTTTAAGTTGTTTGGATTATTACCATGAAAAAAAGGATTTAACATGCAGCCAACACACAAGTAATATCCAAGAGTTCTATTCAGTACAAAATGGTACATTACAGATTTAAGAAAGCATGTATCAAATGCCTGCCAAAGATAAAAAATAAACGAACTCCACCACCTCATGTCATTCATTCAGCGCTCATGAATCAAGAACATCACAAAGTATAAACTCTTATATCGATAGGTAGCACCATCATGATGATCATGAAAATTGAGGACCTCAACACAATTACATACCTAGTAGCATGTGAGAATGCTCTGCTTCTGCTCCCCAGAATGTACCTAAACTTGTTCCAGCGCCAACTCTCTCCCTTGCTGCCGCCGCTGCATCAACTTGCATCAACTTCCACCAGCGCCACAACAACCTCCAATAGGGCCTGCACGACAACAGAACCATGAAACCATTGCTCAACAACACACAAAGAGTTAACATTCAAGTTGTTTAGCAACGTGAAAATATTTAGCATCCAGTACACACGCAACCTGGTCTAAGTATTTATTCCAGAAAAATAGAGCTACTCAAATACTGACCAAAACATGATGGTGATATTCACCATCGAGTGACAATTGTAAAATTGCAAGATTCCACTTTTTTTTAAGCAAATGGACATCCTACAATTTGAATAGGTGGTTAAAATTCATGCAGCCATCATTCGCATAGTTCATACACGCTGGCCAGAACAAAAAAAAATACAGACATACAACGAGGCAGAGAAATATAAAAATACATGATAATTGCGAATAAACAGTTTTACAAGCATCATCAACAACTAAATTAGTCACCCAACGTGGGCTGGTGTAGTATTTGGCACATACACAAGTGAACTTAGCAATTTTTTAGAGCTCAACAACACCAGGTAGAAAGAATATCTGCCATGATACATATACAAGAGGATGTTGAAAAAAATCATGTCAGTCTAGTACTCAACACTAAGCATTTCAACACATAAGGTATGAAAGATTGGTATGCCACTGATAGAAGAAATCAACCAGCCAGACGTGATGCATTACATGGCAATGAATGGTACAAATATTCCGCACTATGCCTCGATGGTAGCGGAACTAGAGCACATGGCAGGGGAAGCTCACCGGAGGAAGGGTGGTGTGTAGCGGAGCCAAACTACCACCACCAAGGCAAAGGGGGTAGTCGTCGGTTGGCACCGATATGGCTAGCTTGAAGCAACCTGAAAGAGATACACATGCTTCAGATGATACATAAATAATAGCTAGCAAGCAAATGAAAAAAAAACTTGCTATCCACTGCATATGCACAGATGCATCTTGCACAATTCTTGTTTCTCTCTTGAGTTTGTTCTTCTGAAAACTGATATTGTCAATTCAGTATCTAAACCTATATACAGCCAGCATATTTTTGCATCGGCTGGTATGTGTCTAGTATCTTTCTTGACAAAAAACAACTAAGTTCATGTCACCAACAAGCTTGAGTAGGAAACAAGATAGCTGGTTGGAGCCAACCCAATTAATTCAGTCAGGCTTTACATGTACTATGTATAAAATCAAGTGCGTCATTGAATTATGATACTACCCAAACATGAATTCTATTATATAGTTGGTTCAAAAGTGCCTCGGTCTTTTTAGATAGCCCGACCATAGGAAAGGAAGCTAATGCTAATTGTTATTTCATGGATAAGATAAAATAAGTACTAGCAAACAGATGAAAAAATAGCTTGCTACACAAATCATCCAGTGTGTATGTACACGCCTACACATGTTTCCATCCAAGAAAGCATGCTTTGTCCAAATATTCATCGAACGGGCAAAAGGAACAATATTGTAGCAAAAATGCAAGAGGGAGGAGAAGAGAGACAGACCTCGGATATGTCCAGTAGGTCGTTGACGTGGAGAAGGGAGGCGAAGCACTAGCTCTTCCTCGGTTCCTCCTTGGCTGGAGGTGGCAGCGGATCCCGCCACCATCACGCTGGCTTAGTCGATCACTGGGAGCACGTGTGCCCCCGCTGCCCTCAGGTCGGTCAGCCAGAGACAGGCCATCCTCCTACACCATCAAACAGAAGCAAATCTGGAAATTAATTTACTCGTAGACAAGTTTAGACATACAAATAAAGCACAGCTGGAATCAAGAAAATTAATATAGCCAATCGAGCAATCAAAAAGTGCAGTACATCTAATCTGGAGAGGACTGGTACAGCAAGAATCAACCTGACTAGATGCTATTCAACAATCTGCTTCGTATTGCATCTCTGCTCGCTTTTTGTTAAAAATATGTGGGTGTCCAACCTGCAGCATCTAAGTGACTTAGCCAGTTAGCAGAGTGCAAGCCTCTTATGTTAATTAAGTTAGAACATAGAATGGTCAAGCGTAACAGACTCATGGTTCGTTTGTTCGATTCAGATCTGTTGGCTGCAAAGGGGAACGGGAGAGGAGGGGTGGCGGCGCTGGTGACTCTGTGCAAAGAGGATAGGGTTTCGTTTGTTCGATGGGGTGGGGTGGCTTGGGGCCAATTTTTTGTTTGTTTTTTTACATGTTCACGCCAAATTTTGAATGCGCGTGTTGGGTGAGATTTCCACCCACAGCTCATCGATCCGTGGTATCTCCTCGTCATTGCAATCTCAGCCATTGTTTTGGTCAGATCCAACGGCAGTTATCTTCCCTCCTCCCATGTGACAATTAGGGTTGACCATAATTTGAAAATCGCATGTAAAATATTTTAAAAAAAAACAAGAAAGATGAAACACATGCGCTATATGTAGTCAAATGTATGATTTGAAGTCTCTTTGCGCAATACATTACACGTTCATCACGCCCGGCCCGAGCCAAGATGTGCTTTGCCGGAATACCGTCGAGGGTCAAAACAGGGTGGTGCTTGGTGCGTACTTGTACATGTTAAAGTTAAGTTTTCTTCTTCAGCTAGACAGTTTGACTTCATGAGCCTGTGAGAGGATATTTGGCCTCTACAACCCTAGTAACACTAGTTCACACATGGTCTGCCGTGGACCAAGGCGCTGCTCGATGGCGTCTCCGGGGAGGCGAGGGAGGGCGAGATCCTGGCGGTGATGGGTGTGAGCGGCTCCGGCAAGTCCCGCCGCATCTCCCGCGACACGCTCTCCAACCGCATCTCCCTCGACGCGCTCATCCCTAGCGGTGATGGGAGGCCGCACCTCTGCTCCCGTGGAGAACGCCGAAGATTCTTGGGTTTCGGGCCAAATGACGAGTGTTATGGCCACATCCATGGGATAGTTTGTTTAAATGTTCTCATATTCTACACAAGCATGCATAATGGAACAACTAACAATGTTCACGAAGAAACTTTTATTTTTTATTGAATAAAAACACCATTTTCCATTTTCGGAGTGTCAAAAAAGTTTTTTTTGTGAAGCATGTACCAAAAATATGTTACAAAATTGTACAAAGTAAAATTCTAAATATATTATGTCATATTTGATATACAAATAACAAATTTACTACCTCTCAATAGCTCAAAATACACCTCTTTTGAAATAGACAAATTTTTGCTGATTCCGCTGAAACCGGGCCAAATTTGAACTACAGGTGCCTCATAGTTTGCTCATGATTTTTTTATAAAAATCATTTTTAGATACACAAGTACCTATTTATTCAGAGAAACACCAAAATTTTATCAATATTCAACCTCGGTCAGGCCCGCCGTCTTGACTTTTTCCTAAAATCGGCTTAGAAAATTCCAGAAAATTCAAAAAATCTTGAAATGATGCAAGGCCTTCGCGTGGTGTCATTATATATGTCCTAGTATCCACCAAAAATAACAAACTTGGAATACGACAACTGGGTTGAAAAAGTGAGCATAGAAATGAGCTATCTCCTCCGAAGATTCTTGGGTTTCGGGCCAAATGACGGATGTTATGGCCACACTCATGGCATAGTTTGTTTAAATGTGCCCATATTCTACACAAGCATGCATAATGGAACAACTAACAATGTTCATGAAGAAACTTTTATTTTTCATTGAATAAAAACACCATTTTCCATTTTCGAGTGTCAAAAAAGTTTTTTTGTGAAGCATGTACCAAAAATATGTTACAAAATTGTACAAAGTAAAATTCTAAATATATTATGTCATATTTGATTTTTCAAATAACAAATTTACTACCTCTCAATAGCTCAAAATACACCTCTTTTGAAATAGACAAATTTCTGCCGATTCCGCTGAAACCGGGCCAAATTTGAACTACAGGTGACTCATAGTTTGCTCATGATTTTTTGTAAAAATCATTTTTAGATACACAAGTACCTATTTATTCAGAGATACACCAAAATTTTATCAATATTCAACCTCTAGCTACGAACGGTCATGCCCGCCGTCTTGACTTTTTCCTAAAACCGGCTTAGAAAATTCGAGAAAATTCAAAAAATCTTGAAATGATGCAAGGCCTTCGCGTGGTGTCATTATATATGTCCTATTATCCACCAAAAATAATAAACTCGGAATACGACAACTGGGTTGAAAAGGTGAGCATAGAAATGAGCTATCTCCTCCGAAGATTCTTGGGTTTCGGGCCAAATGACGGATGTTATGGCCGCACTCATGGCATAGTTTGTTTAAATGTGCCCATATTCTACACAAGCATGCATAATGGAACAACTAACAATCTTCATGAAGAAACTTTTATTTTTCATTGAATAAAAACACCATTTTCCATTTTCGAAGTGTCAAAAAGGTTTTTTTTGTGAAGCACCTACCAAAAATATGTTACAAAATTGTACAAAGTAAAATTCTAAATATATTATGTCATATTTGATATACAAATAACAAATTTACTACCTCTCAATAGCTCAAAATACACCTCTTTTGAAATAGACAAATTTCTGCCGATTCCAGTGAAACCGGGCCAAATTTGAACTACAGGTGCCTCATAGTTTGCTCATGATTTTTTGTAAAAATCATTTTTAGATACACAAGTACATATTTATTCAGAGATACACAAAAATTTTATCAATATTCAACCTCTAGCTACGAACGGTCATGCCCGCCGTCTTGATTTTTTCCTAAAACCGGCTTAGAAAATTCCAGAAAATTCAAAAAATCTTGAAATGATGCAAGGCCTTCGCGTGGTGTCATTATATATGTCCTAGTATCCACCAAAAATAATAAACTTGGAATACGACAACTGGGTTGAAAAGGTGAGCATAGAAATGAGCTATCTCCTCCGAAGATTCTTGGGTTTCGAGCCAAATGACGGATGTTATGGCCACATCCATGGGATAGTTTGTTTAAATGTGCCCATATTCTACACAAGCATGCATAATGAAACAACTAACAATGTTCACGAAGAAACTTTTATTTTTCATTGAATAAAAACACCATTTTCCATTTTCGGAGTGTCAAATAAGGTTTTTTTTGTGAAGCATCTACCAAAAATATGTTACAAAATTGTACAAAGTAAAATTCCAAATATATTATGTCATATTTGATCTACAAATAACAAATTTAATACCTCTCAATAGCTCAAAATATACCTCTTTTGAAATAGACAAATTTCTGCAGATTCCGCTGAAACCGGGCCAAATTTGAACTACATGTGCCTCATAGTTTGCTCATGATTTTTCGTAAAAATCATTTTTAGATACACAAGTACCTATTTATTCAGAGATAAACCAAAATTTTATCAATATTCAACCTCTAGCTACGAACGGTCATGCCCGCCGTCTTGACTTTTTCCTAAAACCGGCTTAGAAAATTCCAGAAAATTCAAAAAACCTTGAAATGATGCAAGGCCTTCGCGTGGTGTCATTATATATGTCCTAGTATCCAACAAAAATAATAAACTTGGAATACGACAACTGGATTGAAAAGGTGAGCATAGAAATGAGCTATCTCCTCCGAAGATTCTTGGGTTTCGGGCCAAATGACGGATGTTATGGCCACACTCATGGCATAGTTTGTTTAAATGTGCCCATATTCTACACAAGCATTCATAATGTAACAACTAACAATGTTCACAAAGAAACTTTTAATTTTTATTTAATAAAAACACCATTTTCCATTTTTGGAGTGTCAAAAAAGGTTTTTTTGTGAAGCACCTACAAAAAATATGTTACAAAATTGTACAAAGTAAAATCCTAAATATATTATATCATATTTGATCTACAAATAACAAATTTACTACCTCTCAATAGCTGAAAATACACCTCTTTTGAAATAGACAAATTTCTGCCGATTTCGGTGAAACCGGGCCAAATTTGAACTACAGGTGCCTCATAGTTTGCTCATGATTTTTTGTAAAAATCATTTTTAAATACACAAGTACCTATTTCTTCAGAGGTACACCAAAAGTTTATCAATATTCAACCTCTAGCTACGAACGGTCATGCCCGCCGTCTTGACTTTTTCCTAAAACCGGCTTGGAAAATTCCAGAAAATTCAAAAATATTGAAATGATGCAAGGCCTTCGCGTGGTGTCATTATATATGTCCTAGTATCCACCAAAAATAATAAACTTCGAATACGACAACTGGGTTGAAAAGGTGAGCATAGAAATGAGTTATCTCCTCCGAAGATTCTTGGGTTTCGGGCCAAATGACGGATGTTATGGCCACACTCATGGCATAGTTTGTTTAAATGTGCCCATATTCTACACAAGCATGCATAATGGAACAACTAACAATGTTCACGAAGAAACGTTTATTTTTCATTGAATAAAAACACCATTTTCCATTTTCGGAGTGTCAAAAAAGGTTTTTTTTTGTGAAGCATCAACCAAAAATATGTTACAAAATTGTACAAAGTAAAATTCTAAATATATTATGAAATATTTGATCTACAAATAACAAATTTACTACCTCTCAATAGCTGAAAATACACCTATTTTGAAATAGACAAATTTCTGCCGATTCCGCTGAAACCGGGCCAAATTTGAACTACAGATACCTCATAGTTTGCTCATGATTTTTTGTAAAAATCATTTTTAAATACACAAGTACCTATTTCTTCAGAGATACACCAAAAATTTATCAATATTCAACCTCTAGCTACGAACGGTCATGCCCGCCGTTTTAAATTTTTCCTAAAAGTTAGGTAAGCCGGTGGCCAAAGGTATGCCGACGGCAACATAGAAAGGCCGTAGGCATAGCTTTTGGTGGACCCACACTGGACACGCTGGCAGGTAGGTAAGCCGACGGCCAAAGGTATGCCGACAATCGCACAGAAAGGCTGTAGGCATATATGTTATATGCCAACGGCCAAACGTATGCCGACGGCAAAAAAAAAGCCGTAGGCTTAGGTCCTATATGCCGACGGCCAAAGGTACGCCGACGGTTTTATTATGGCCGTCGGCATACCTCCTTGTATGCCGACGGCCCCGACTAAAAGCCGTCGGCATACCTTTTGCCGTCGGCGTCTAACCTTTTTCCTGTAGTGCCGGCCTATAAAAAGTATCGTTCACTTAGTATAAAGTTTCTACTAATTTATTATAAAATAAGCAACACTTTTTATGCATCCGACGGAGTAATAAAATGGATGTGGTAAGCTCATAATAAGTGTACTTATCTCAGGATGAGCTTTATCGGCGCTTTGAGAAAAAAAAAAAGGGCCCAGCGTGCTTACCGAAGCCAATACCAGAGCTGGGCTTTCTCGTTTTTTAATGGAATACCAGAGCTGGGCTAACAAATGGTCCGTCAATCAGCATGTGTGGGCTGCTACCCGCAAAAAAAAAAAGATATGGCCTGTGGCCATGTTAAGTTTCTATAGGCTTAAGGTTGCATGTTGGAAAAACAAAATCTATGTTTACATAATAGTATTCATATTCTCAAAAAAAAAAAACATAGTAGTATTCCATTTATTTTAATATCCAAGGCATTTCCAAATGCATATATTAAACTTTATATATTTTTACAAGTTCAACATATTTATTTGATATTGAATATATTAATAATTTTCTTTAAACTTTGTCATTTTTCCAAATACATTATTGAGGGAAGGAATATATTTTTCAGGCTTATATAAAGAAGATGGTATATGTTCTTCCTCCTCTACACCGTACGTGTTCTGTTTCATCTGCTTGACATCATGGTAGAAAATCTGCTATTAGCAATGTGTTTAGACTTACTTATTTTATATTTCATACTACATCACATGACTAGTTTATTTCTTATTTTTTTCGGTCATGTTTTACCTACAGCTTTTATGTATTAAATCATGTGAAATATTGCTCATGTCTCCAGCACCGTGGACACCAGCGGCTCCCGGAGGACGAACATGGTGGTAGCCTGTAACGGCAGCGTGCACCAGTCGGATGTGTTGTGTTCCACGGCGGTGGAAGGATGAAGGAAATTTCAGCTCCGAGGATTACAGTTCCTCGTGTGCAAATTGTGCTTTTGGAGTGTGTTTGGGACCTCCAAGATGGAGGGAAGAAAGGTTGCGAACATCGGATACAGGGATTTTTTTGGGGGGATAGAGATGCCCTTTAGGAACAATGTTAGAGTATTTTTTTTTCTCGTTTTCTAGGGAATATGACGGTCCTTAGGAACTAAATAAAAAATCATGGACCTAGCACACCCAAAACCCTAACTCCATCCTCCCTCTTTCAGCCATGGCCGCCTCCCAAAACCATAGATACAACCGCCCGAATGGATCCATGGCCACCGAGTAGCATCTCATCGACCAGATCGATTGCATGCTGAGGACCTCGCAGTGAAGCCACCACGGCAGCTTCTCTCGCCACATTGCCACTAGCCCTACGTGGGCTTGTATCATCCAGCAGGCACCGAGGCCCACGCTGCCGAAGCAGGTGAGAAGGACCTATAAGGCGGCGTACGCGGACGAGTTCTCCCCTGAGGAGGAAGCCTACGCCGCTGGGGTCGCGGCGGGTTCCGTCAATCCACTAGCCGCCACTGCCCCGGCCGCACCTGCGCCTACGCCTTTCGGCCCCGCTTAGTTGGCAGACATTAGCTGGATCAGCAATGACGAGGACATATTCGTCTACGCCGACGACGACACGCAGGAGGATGAGGACATCTCCTTCACGACCGGCAAGCATGCAGCTCAAAATGGAACTGAACGTCCAAAGGGCAGCCGAGCGAGAGGGAGGAAGCCGCCCGCGAAGAAAGGCAGTTTGCCCACGCAAGAGAGAACCATGTGCGAATGGCTAAAACCGAGGTGTCATATCTCCGTCAGCGGCGCTGCCTATGCGCGGTTAATTTTCCTAATATGCCGACGTCCACCACGTATTTCGTAGCAAAAAATGAGCGACCAGGAGGAACCAGCAACTCCATCATCGGTACCGGCTATGGCGAAGGAAAAGCCATCAAGTCGGTGGAGGAACTGACATGGGACTACAAACTACTCAAGACCGGTGCCCCTTCGTTTCCTCAACGCCGGAGCCCTTCAAATTACTGACTAGTATAGCACTACTAATTAAAACATAGCACTAGAAGTACATTTTTATTATCGTTTTCAAATGTAAAATATGTGAAAGTCTATACAAATATGTTTCAAAAATAACCAAACATAGAAAGGACGGACTAAATGGGTCGGTGTGTTGGATTCAGTGGCTAGAAAAGGCCTGTCATAGGCCGGACAGCCGTCTGTTTAGTGACCTAAACGGGTGAAATCAGAACACGTGTGCGTGGATACTAAATGTTGAAGTGTATATCCTGTACTGCCATGTAACGGCTAACTCGTGTATAGATGGATAGATAAGATCAGTTGACTGATAGGATCCGATAGGATAGGAAGCTCATCGTAGCCACGATCACACGACTTGTACCGTGCCTATATGTACCTGTAACCGATGCTGAGTAATACAAGCAGAGTGATAAAATTCAGTTCTAAATGCGTCGGCGGCGTTGGAGATGGTCTTATGTGTTGCAGCTAGCAGAGCTAAAGCGGCCTTCGTCATGCATCTTCGTCCTGCCGCCGCTTGGCCAAGCTGGCGCGCTGCGCCGCTGGCAGTTTCATTAGAGATGGATCCCCTCATTCCTTCCACTAGATGGTTAATTAATTGCGCACATGCACGCCAGCGTCAATCAACCTAGTCCCCTCTCGCTCTGCGCTGAGCTGGTCGGAAGAATGAGCGCGCGGGAGTAGGCCAGCTCCCAGGATCATAAATCCCCCAATCAATCTGACGAAACCCCTCACTCGCGCGCGACGCTGGGTGGTCTTGGCGTCCCCCACGTACGTCTCCCGGCCGCCCTTCAAACAATCCGTCCGCGGTGCCGGGCGGCCACGATTGCCGTCCGGCCATCCGGCCACGCCTTCGATCGGCTTAATTCGACAGCGATCCTCGGCCCCGACAGAACCGACGTGAGAGCACGTTAACGGCTGCTCCGCTCCGTGGTTTGCTCGCTGGCTGCTAAGCGACAATCTCTTCCTTCAAAACTATCGCCATGCCCGGTCTCGTCTCGTCGTCTGTGCACAGTGCTAGCGCAGTGGAGACTTTTGTCCCTCTCCGATCCGGGCACTGTCTCCACGATCCTTCGCCTCGTACTCCCACCATGCTGGTACTCCGTCATGTACGAGCTGACCTGGTCGAAAGAGACCCTGCCGGACAGATGGATTTCCACGATGAGGCATTTCCTCCTCCTTTCTGCAAATTTCCACGGCAGGAAACTTGTAGGCAACTATCGTTAGTACTAGAGGTGCCCATATAATTGATGATTAGCCAGCACGGATGGATGGCAATGGCACGGCCGGAGTACTGATTATTTGTCAACAGCTAACCCCGTACTGCTGTGCTTTCCGCGATTAATTTCCTCTCTTCGATCTCCCCCGCTTTCGTGAAGCACAAATTTGGAAAAAAAAGGGATGATTAAAGCGTGACAGAGATGCGGCATGCAACATGTGCAACGCAAGCAAAGCCTTTCCTTCGGCTTCGGACAAGTTCAGATGGTTCACAAAAGTACACTACTCAGTGGGCTACAGATAATTGGGAAAAGTACTACACTAACCAGTGATAAATAGTACTACAGAAATCAGTGGTATGCAAAGTACAAGTACAAAATGTTTATTTTTTACAAGTGCTCTTACTACTGGCTAGTACAGAATGTTCTCAATCTACACCGTCTCTGAAGAAAATTAACATAGTATACTATACGTGTACTGCGTGTTACAGTCTCTAATTAACCTTCCAATCGCTCTATACTGTCGTGCTCGTGCCGTGTAAATATATGTATAGTATGTGGGGATCGGTGAAATTCAAGAATGTGAAAATCCAAGGGGGAAGGACGAAAAAAAGGGAAGGAACCCACTGAGAACTCAGAAGTATTCCAAGTTGAAATCGAAATTCGCCAGGAGGCTCTGTTCTTGGCAGCTGGGCAGCGAGAACTTGTACTCCTCCAGCGACGCCTCGTCCTCCAGCGACGCCAAGGCCAGGTGATCCGTCTTATCGGCCCAGCGCAGCACCTCGCCGACGTCCGGCGCGCTGCCCACCTCGTTCCAGTTGCTGCTGTTGCTGGAGCTCTCCCCGTAGCCCAGGTTCTCCGACACGTCCAGCACGCTGCTGTAGTCGGCCGCGCCGAACAGGGCCTCGTCCTCCTCGTCCCCGCCATCCTGCTTGCCACCGCCGACGAACTGGCTGCAGTACAATGCAGCCGCGTTTGCCGCGCCCATATCAGCTCCGTACACAGCACCGAAGTCGGCGCACACTGGGAACGGGTCGAACACCGCCGACGGCCTCGGCGCCACGCCGTCCGCCGAGGCGATGGCAACAACACGCGGCTTCTGGTCCTCTTCCTCTTCGGCGTCCGGCAGCAATGCCGTGTCGCCGATGATGGGCTTGTGCGTGGCGGGGTCGATGCCCTGCTGCCGGAGCTTCTTCTTGACGCAGCTGTTCCAGAAGTTCTTGATCTCGTTGTCGGTCCGCCCGGGCAGGTGCGCCGCGATCTGCGACCACCGGTTGCCGAGGATCTCGTGAAGGGCGACGATGAGGTCCTCCTCCTGCTGGGAGAAGCTGCCGCGCTTGAGGTCCGGGCGGAGGTAGTTGATCCACCGCAGGCGGCAGCTCTTGCCGCACCGGTGCAGCCCGGCCAGCCTGGGCACGGAGCTCCAGCAGCCTACGCCGTGCCGGATGATGTGGTTGTACAGCTTCTCGTCCTCCTCCGGTGACCACAGCCCCTTGCGGAGCTTGGGCTGCTCGCCGCCGCCGCCGCTCGACAGCCGTCCCATTGGTTTTCCTTTCGGAACAGTTGGCTGGCTGGCCTCGTTGCTACTCCGACGAGGCGACGTCGACGGGTGATTGTAGTGGGCTAATGGCACTCAACTGACCGACGGTTGCTTCCTGCCGATCGTTGCCCGGTGGCTATATATATGGAGGGAAGCGTGCGTGGCAAGAACCGCAAGCTCACTCGGCGAGAGGGGGAGAGAGAGCTCGGTGAGGCGCGATCATGTGTAGTAGGTTTGAAGCAAGCAAGGGCGCGGTGTACATGTGGATTGAAGCTTAAGACACCCCCGGCCTGTGGCGCACGGCGGGATAAAATAGTCTCCTCGCCAAGGAGACACACAGAGAGGCCTCGACGGTGTTAGTTGGAGACTTCGTCGCACAAGCAAAAAAGAACTCTCATGGCCTGGGCGATGATACTGTCAGTTACGAGCGACTTAACGATGCAATTCTGGCTAATTAAGCCCTAACCATAAGCCATCAATGTGCCCGGCCGGGGACCTATTAGTCCCAACTGGTAGTACGGTGCAAGCAATTAGAACTCGCGTCATGGATAATGCTAAGTGTGCTAACTCGATTATTGCCTGTCCAATCCTGTGCCCGGGCGCGGATTACTGCTTATCATCCCGGTCAGCCTTCAGCAGCTCAGCACATCTCCAACAGTGTGACCCATCCAGTCCGTCCGCGTCATTTCCAGGCCGTAAAATGCTGCTCAATGGGGGTGATGCAAACAGACAATTGTCCTTTTTTTTCTGTCCACCACTATCCATTTTTCAGTCCAAATTTAGGTCAGGTTTGGGTCGACCTCAAACAGACGCGGAGCATTTGAATAGGGCTGTCAACGAGCTGAGCTCGAGCACTTCACTTGAGCTCATTTCTTAATTCGAGCCAACACGCAAGTTTGAGTTTAGTTTTTTTTAAAACTAAAAGGGGTGCTCCTCCGATTTCGTAAAGAAATCAAAACGAGCAGGTTTGTATCATCGGTCTTACGGCACTCGACCTCCACCATACGTGCGAACCACTCCCTCCGTTTACAAATAGATGACTTTCTTTTTTCTAAAAGTGGATGTATCTAGACACTAAAACATGTCTGCATACATCCACTTTAGGACAAATAGAAGTCATCTATTTATGTACGGAGGGAGTAGATAACAAAAGGAACCTTACCAAGAGGAACCTAGAGTTTTAAGCCAGCAGAACAATAAAGACGCTGAAAAAGTAGAAAAACACTAGATAGCTGGACGCCCAACAATAGAGTTATAGGGAAGTGAGCATAGCTTAACTGGTTGGGGGAATGGATGTACAAACCCAACACCCAAGTTCAAGTCCTCACGGGCGCGAATTTAGGTTCCTATTTATACTTGAGGACCAGTCCTTCCTGGTACTCATGCAATTTATCCTGAGTATCAGGCTTGATTTATAATCAAGATATAAATCCTGATACTCATGCATATATGGCAGTGTGCATCCCTAGTTGGTGCAGAGGCCGGGGAAGTAAAAGGTCCTGAAGGATGAGCGTATGACGACAGCAGAGGCGACTACGGGGGCGACCGCGCCTGATCGCCTTCGCCGCCGGCGGGTAGCCCCTGAGGCTCCACTACCTTTGCTGTCTCCGGGGGGTTCGAGGTTTGCCGCTCTCGCCGACGAGGCAGAGGCGACGGCCACTGCGGCTGCGGAGGACATGCTGGGGGAGGTATGGGAGATCTCCCGGTCGGACGTGGTGCGGGCATCGGTGGATGTCAAACTGGTCGAGGAGGAGTTCTGGGAACGCATGGGCTATTCGACGAAGGAGTCAAGGAGGTGGGAGGAGGTTCACGGGGATGAGCGTGCCAAGGTATTGCCCGCGTCACCGTCGTCTACCTCGCCGGTTCCTTCTTCCTCGGATGCCAATGGTGACGCTGTTTCGTCGAGGTCCGGGCGGCTGCTGCGGAAATCGCCGGTGAGGGTTGGGTGGAGAGGCCCCATCCCTCACCCTCGGGTTACGCCCCTGCCTTGCCTGGGTGAGTTCTTCCCGGCGTGGTCTCCGGCGCCGGCTTCGAGCAAGGATGGCGAGATTGACGTGGAAGAACGGCGGCGGCCATGGTCGGTCGATCCGTCTTTCGTGGATCACGGCGGGACGTCCGTCATTCGAATCTCCTCGCAAGGTGGGCCTGATGTGCGGGTCATCGGGCCACGCGCCAGGCCATGGGCCTACTTCGAGGAGGCGTTCGGTACGTACTCGAATCGGATCGACTGTCGAGTGACGAAACCTGCAGCGGAGCCTAGGGTTCCTTTGCCACGATCTTCGTCAACCTCCTACAAGCCGTCATCGCATCCGTCAGGCGTCTGCAGAGGGAGAACCTACGCCGCGGCCCTGCGCTCTCCTAGGCCGATGGCGTAGCAACAGGGCGAGGGAGTCCCCACTGGTCCGCGGCAGCAGCCGGTGCAGACTGGTGGCAGCGGACGTGGAGCAGGTGTTGGGAGCGGCGGCGCTCAGCTTGGGCGCCCAACGGGGGGGGCTCCAATCTTCGCCCCAGGGGCGCTCCTGTCTGCCCAGGCCATGGCGCGGCATAGTCACCCGCCGGCGGCAGTGGCTACTGGTCTGGTGACGGGGCGTGTCACTGCGCCGGTGGCGCTAGGGGTTGGGGTTGCGTCGTCAACGGCGGGCATGTCGGTGGCTGCTGGTGTAGGTGGTTCAGGTGTGCTTGCTGGTGTTCGGGCTGATACGGTGCAGGGAGATGCTGCTGCTCCTAGCTTTGTGGTCGGTGCTGCACCGGCTGTGGTTTCTAAGAAGAAAAAGAACAAAAAGAAGAAGGTGGTCCAGAATTCAGGGGGTGCGGGATCGTCGCTTGGAGTCATTCTCGTGGAGGGGGCTGCGGCATTACCGACACTGATGGTTGAGCAGACGGTGATTACCACCGATGTTCCCGGAGGGGTCGATGTTGCGGCGGCTCTAACTGCTAAAAAGATTAGATGCTGGAAGTGCGAGGTGGATAGCACGCCACCAAAGACTGCAAGGTGGAGCACTACTGCTATATTTGTGACAACAATAAGCATCCCCTGAAGAAGTGTACCACTCTCAAGGTTCCAAAGCCTTCGGTCTTTATTGCGGGGATTGGGCGAACACATACTATGTTCTCTCAGTTCCCTGATAACCTTTACAAGGATCAGGGGGATTCGTCTGATCGGCCTGTTGCATTGGTGACGGTCGTAGGCACTGCCGCGACAGCTAGGCAGGTGGAGACGATGGTTGCCAGGATGAGTTCTATGGCTAGGTGGAGATGGGAGGCGATCCCCTCTGGTGATAATCTGTTCAAAGTGGCCTTTCCTTTGGTGGCTGAATTGGACAGGTTTGATGGGATGGACTTCGGTGTTCCTTCACAGTCTACTCGGCTAATGTTCAGTAAGTGGAGGCAGCAGGAGATTGAGCCAGTGTTGGAGCTGTTTGAGACTTGGGTACATGTGGAGGGGGTGCCGCACTCGCTGAGACATTTTCTTTGGCTGTGGGCAGTCGGGAATCTTATTGGTATTACTCTCGATGTAGATCTTCTTACTCTACGATGTAGAGGTATCGTCAGACTCCGGATGGCTTTGTCTGACGAGGATGTATTTAATAAGGTGGATGAGAAGGGATCTTATATCAGTACGGACGGAGTTCTGCGGAAAAAAGGGTATTCATTTACTTTTCGACCGGAGCCGGAGAACTTTGTCGCTGAGACTGATTTTCTGCCATTCATCTGGGACCATAAGGTGCATTCTGAGTCCAGGCAGTCTGGGGCTAGTGGTGCGGAGGTTGCTGGTGATGCGGAGGGTTTTGAGGAGTCTGAGCAAGGTCCTACGAGCATGGCTATTGATCAGCCTTCTGCGAGAGGTGATGTGCATGTGCAGGCCTTGGAGATTCTAAAAAACTTTGCTCTTACTCCTTTTTCTCCGAGACGGAAGGGTGCGGATACGCAAGAGGTCTCTTCTGAGAGGACTCTGGAGTTGTTCTTGTCGGGGTCGTGCGGACGCGTGACAGGTGCGACCACTTCGCCTTCGGAGACTTCAGGTAGCGTGGCAGGTCTTGCCGTCGACGTCGAGACCCCAGTGTTGGTAACGCCGACTGCGGTGTTGCGGGGACCACGTGGAGCGGAGGAGGTACTGGACGCGGGGCGGGCCAGGTTGGGCGACACGCAGCTGCAAGTTGTCGTCGAGTCGGTAGAGCTGGTGGCTCGCGGGGCGACTCTGTCGCCAATGCGACTACTGGGCCAGGCGGTGTGCAGCTCGTTGCTGACCGCGAGCTTGCGGTAGGATAGGTGGCGACCGAGCAGGCTAGGCCGGGCGGCGTGCAGCCATTTGCCGCCCGTGCATCGGCTATGGAGGAGCAGGTTGGGCCGGGCGGTATGCAGTTTCCTGTTGCTCGCGCACCGGCTATGGAGGACGACGGATCCGCTGGGGGGCTGGACGTGGCTGGGCCGGTCCAACACGGTTCCCCGGCAGCTGCTGCTTCACCGCCTGGTCGGCTACTGGGGCCGGACCGACCCACTGCGACATCGATAGTACCACCACGGGCGCTCAACGATGATTTCGTCGGTATGGTGCACGGCGGAGGTGGGTCGGCCGCTATGTCGACTCTTGGGTCGGAGGAGGATTCAGTTGCTTCAGTGGTTGGGGGATATCTACGCCACCATTGTCCCCCTACGCCGCTGTTTTCGTGCCGGCTGCTACAGCTACGAAGGAGCTGCGGCGGAGTGCGCGCCATAGGATGGCGAGGGATGGTTCTTCCACGACTGACGAGGACGCCTTATCCAAGGCCATGCACAGGAAGGCGGCTTTGCTTTCTACTGCACCGAAAGGTACGACACTGCTTAATAAGTCTTTTCTTTCTTTTTCAGATACCGATATTTCGTCTAGACTAGGCAATATTGGTGTTAAGTTAGGAAGAAACGATGCTGAGATCACGATGTCGGCCAATGCGTTGAAGCATATGGAATATGACCGTTTAATGGTTAAACCATGTGCATCTCCGAAGGTGGACATACCACACATGGATGATGATTCAGCGAATGCCTCTTCGGATGGATAGCTGCTATCACATCTTGTGGGGGAAGTGACTGAGGTGAGTTTGGATGAGGACGGACTAGGATCCCTCGTCGATCTGTATGCATCCGGACGGAAATCTAAAACCGCCAAGCAGAAGAGGAAATATTTGCCGCGTTTCACAGCGAGACCGCCAAAGAACCCAATTGTTTCCCGATGAATGGCTTATTCACTAATAGCAGAGGTCTTGGTGACTTGGCTAAACATTTGAATATTGCTCAATGCGTCAGGGATCATAATTTGGAGTTCGTGGCGATCTCCGAATCTGGGAGGAGAGATTTTTCAGTGAGTGTTTTGAACCGCCTTTCGGGGGGTCTAGACTTCACTTGGCACTCTATTCCTCTGCGTGGTAGATCGGGGGGCATTTTACTAGGCGATAAATCAGACTCCATAGAAGTATTAGCAAGGTCGGATGGTGATTTTCATGTAAAATTACATCTCCATAACCGCGTTCATAACTTTGTATGGAGTTTGGTTGCTGTGTATGGTGCTGCCCAGGAAGAGTTCAAGGAGGCTTTTCTTCGAGAGTTGGTAAACCTGGCTAATAATAATCCACACCCAATCTTAATTGGTGGGGATTTTAATATGCTAAGGTTTCCTCATGAGAAGAGTCGTGGACGGTTTGATGGTCATTGGCCTTTCTTGTTTAATGTTGTTATTGATAGCTTGGATTTGAGAGAGGTTTATATGACAGGACGACAGTTCACGTGGGCAAACAGTCTGTCAGAGCCTACGTACGAAAAACTAGACCGCGTGCTGATGAGTACCGATTGGGAATATAAGTTCCCATTGGTAACGGTGCGGTCTCTAGAACATATTGAAGCTTAGTCAGACCATGCCCCCTCCTACTCTCAACTGGAACAACGAAACCACATTCACAACCGCAGTTTAAGTTTGAACTGGGCTGGTTTTACGTGATGGTTTTGATGAGCTGGTTAAGAGAGTCTGGAGCAAACCGGTCATCGATGGCAACCCAATTCGGAGATGGAATATTAAAATGCGCAACTTGCGTAAATATCTCCGTGGATGGGCTAGACATACGACTGGGATGCTTAAAAAGGAGAAAGAACACCTTTGTTCCATTATCGATGAGTTGGATCGGATCGCTGAGACTAGATTGCTTCCACGCAAGAGATTGAACTTAAGAGTCAATCAAATGCAAAGGTAGAAAATATGTTGCGAGAAGAGGAACTCAAATGGTATCAGAGGTCGAAAGCTCAATTTACTCTTGAAGGAGACTCGAATACTCGTTATTTCCATAATGTCACCAATGGCAGACACAGGAAAAAACGAATTCACTCTCTCCATCAAGAAGAAGGGCTGATTGAGGGACAAGAGTGTCTCAAGGCTTATATCACAAAGTTCTATAAAGGTCTATTTAGGGCTCCCGAAGTAAGTAATCTTACTATGAATGATACCCGAACAGATTATATTCCCCAAGTCTCTAATGAGGAAAACGCCTTTCTTAATGCTCCCTTCTCGGAAGAGGAGATAAAAAAGGAGATATTCCAAATGGAGAAAAATAAGGCACCTGGGCTGGATGGTTGTCCAGCAGAGTTTTACCAGCATTTTTGGGAGGTTATCAAGGATGACCTCATCGACATGTTTGGTTGCTTACAGGCTGGACACCTAGAGCTTTACCGCCTGAACTTTGGGGAAATCGTTTTGTTACCTAAGGTTTAGGAGGCAGAAAGGATACAACAGTATAGACCAATCTGCCTTCTCAACGTTAGTTTCAAAATCTTTACTAAGGTTGCAACCATGAGGTTAAATTTGGTGGCAGATCATGTGGTTGAACCTACGCAGACTGCATTCTTGCAGGGTAGGAATATCCTTGATGGGGTCGTGATTCTACACGAAACCATACATGAGATGCATACGAAAAAACTAAATGGAGTAATTCTTAAAATAGACTTCGAAAAAGCCTATGATAAGGTGAACTGGGAGTTTCTCCAACAGACTCTGAGAATGAAAGGATTCTCAGAAGAGTGGTGTACTCTCGTTCGCAGTTTCGTGGAAGGAGCTAGTGTAGCTATCAAAGTCAATGATGATGTTGGCCGCTACTTCCAAACCAAAAAAGGCTTAAGGCAAGGTGATCCGCTATCACACATATTGTTCAATATTGTGGCAGATATGTTAGCGATCATGATTGATAGAGCCAAGGAAAGCGGTCAAATTGAAGGGGTAATTCTACACCTTGTTTATGGGGGATGTCCATTCTTCAATATGGAGACGATACTATTCTTTTTATGGAACACGATTTGGAGAAAGCGTCCAACCTGAAACTAATTCTTTCAGTGTTCGAGCAACTATCAGGATTGAAGATTAATTTCCATAAAAGTGAATTGTTTTGCTTTGGCGAAGCCCAAGATGTTGTTGCACAGTACGCAGAGTTATTCGGGTGCAAGCAAGGTCAATTTCCTATTAAGTATTTGGGAATACCAATACATTATAGGAGGTTGACTAATGCAGAATGGGGCCAGGTCGAAGAGCGTCTGCAGAAAAGACTTGCTAGATGGAAAGGAAAATTGTTGTCACTAGGTGGAAGGCTGGTGCTCATTAACTCAGTACTATCCAATATGGTACTGTATATGATATCATTCTTTCATTTGCCTAAAGGAGTCTTGAAAAAACTGGATTATTTCCGATCAAGATTTTTTTGGCAAGGTGACAGCGAGAAAAGGAAATATCGTTTGGCTAGATGGGATGCAGTTTGTCGCCGAAAGGATCAAGGAGGGCTAGGGATTCATGACCTACAAGTCAAGAACTCCGCCCTACTCGGTAAATGGATGTTCAAACTATTGACCGGCGATGGTGTTTGAAAAACACTCCTTAAACGAAAATACATAGGCTCGAAAGAAGTTTCACAGGTTATGTGGAAACCTGGTGATTCACACTTTTGGGCTGGACTTATGGCGACTAAAAACTTATTTTTTCGCTATGGGGTATTTAAGATTAAGGATGGATCGCAAATACGGTTCTGGGAAGATAAGTGGTTAGGTAATACCACTCTTCGAGAACAGTATCCGGCGTTGTACACTATAGCGCGACATAAGGATGATACGCTGGCTACGGTCATGCAAACATCACCTCCTAATGTTACGTTCAGACGAGATTTAATCGGGCCAAGACTGGCTTCTTGGCAGATCCTGGTTAATAGGTTAACTATGGTTATTCTAACACCAGGTATTGATGAATTTCGTTGGAAGCTTACTAAGAACGGAATGTTCTCGGTGGATTCTATGTATAGGGCTATGATCCAATCGGACATACCAGTCGATATTTTTAGAAATGTATGGCGTCTGAAGGTGCCACTAAAGATTAAGATCTTTGTGTGGTACCTTCGGAAGGGGGTCATACTTACAAAGGATAATCTTTTCAAACGTAATTGGCATGGGTGTTCTAAGTGTGTTTCTTGTTCTCATGATGAGACGATTCGACACTTATTCTTTGATTGCTCTTTTGCGCGTTCTATATGGTCAGCTATCCAAATAGCTTCGAACCTTTATCATCCCACACCAGTCGCGAATATATTCGGTAACTGGTTGAATGGGGTAGATAAACGGTTCAAGACTATTATTAGGGTAGGAGCGCTTGCCGTTATTTGGTCGCTCTAGCTTTGTAGAAATGACAAGATTTTCAACGATAAAAATTTCTCTCGTATGCAGGTTCTATTCTGGTGCACAGGTATTCTCCGTTCGTGGTCCATATTACAGCGGAGGGAGTTTCGAGACCTCTTTATGGAGGGATGTGCACGGCTGGAGCGGGTGGTGATGGGTATTTTTATCCCACATGGATGGCCGCTTGATCTACGGATAGCAGCCCCATAGCATCGACAGTCTGCATCTTCATGATTTGTTTAGACTTGTCGTACTTTTCTTTCTTTTTTGGTGTTCGGCTGTGTGCATTGTCATGATGCAGAGGCCGGGTGTAATGCTTAAATATTTTAAGTAATAAAGCCCTTTATCAAAAAAAGATAGCTGGACGCCAAAGGGGATCAACGCTTCATCAGGAACTTGGCCAAAAGCCTCTGACAGGTCTCCTCCTGGGCATCTTCCGCGCTGGGGATAGCTTCTGTGTTCTTCCATGAGCATGGAATCAGTGTCAGGCGATCCACAAAAGCTCTCCTCGCAGGTTGTTCAGCTTCAGGATGTTCTGGTCCAGCAAGATCGAGACGGCGCCTATTGCCAAGACCTTCCATTGCGTCAATTCTTGTACCATCCTTCACCAAATGTCCTGAACACCTGGCCAGCATTTTCCCTGAAAACAAAGATAGTTACGGTGTTTCCACACTGGCCACATTGCAGTAGTGCACACAACATTGATAATAGAATTTTTTTTCTTTCACTAATCCACCATTTAGCAATAGATTCAAAGTTGTGACCTACTGGTAACGCTGGACCTCCAGCTCGGACGTTTTGGCTCGGCCCGAGCTTGGGCAGGCTTGGAGTGAGCTGGCTCGGCCCGCTGACAATTTTGACCAAGCCGAGCTCACTTTAGCGGACCGAAAGTAGCTCGGGCCGAGCCAGGCTCGGCTCGGTCCAACCCGTTTAACTCGTTATGTTTGTAAATGAGGAAGCCCACGTAGCATATACTCTAGCCCATTAACTCGTTCCTGGAACATATCAGGAGGCAACCATCGCTTCAAGTAAGTTTATTTCTTCTGCATTGACGCCGCCACAAGCAAACCCCTTCTCCTCCAAGTAGACACCGTGCTTGTCACATGCCATCTGGTCGTGCTCATCGGGCAGGCCATCCCGGCGTCGTGCTTGTCACTGGCCATCTCCTCCATGCAAACCCAAGCTACATCGCGACGCGCCGCGCCACACTGGATGCAAAGGAGCTCGCCTGGGCGTTGTTCTTCCACGTCGTTCAGCTCTGCTTCGTATCACCGGCAACTAGACGAAGCAAGGTAACATCAAGGACGAGGATCCACCATGGACCCACCTGGCAGCGACGTGTTGCACTTGGCTCGCTAGCCGGCTCGTTTAGCATCGAGTCAGCCGGAGCGGCTCGTGGAGTACCTCGAGCTGGCTCGCGGCTCGCCATTATAGGCTCGAGCTTTTGCCAGGATCGGCCCGAGCTGGACCGTCCAGCAAGACCTATTGTCACTCCCAGCAAATCTAAGACAATCTCCCAAACTCGTTTAGCAACAAAACAGTCAAAGAAGATATGAAGGTTTGTTTCAGCTTCAGAGCAGAATAGACAAGACCCATCAGGTACAGACCTACGTTTAGCCAGATTGTCTCTAGTAAGTAACCTATTATTGGCCAACAGACAAAGGAAAATGTGCAGCCTGGGGGTACCTTCACACTCCAGACAGCAGGGGTGTGGACAGGGATAATCTCACAGTTATTAACAATAGCATAGAATGATCTAACACTATATTCTCCAGAGGATTCAAACATCCAAATGGGGTGATCAACCTCCTCTAAAAGGTCAATGGTGTTCACAAGCTGACACAACTCCTCCCATTGAAGCCATGTTTCTTGGGAGACATTTCTCCTGAAGGTGAGCCTAAGCCCCCCCCCCCCCCGATAGGCTTGAGAAACCGTTATATCTTGCTCATTGGAAATTTTAAAAAGATTCCCATAGCAAACACCTAAGCTGCAATTGCCTATCCAGACATCACTCCAAAATTTCACTTTTCTGCCATTACCAAATTTCCATTGAAAACCACATTTGGCGGCTCTAGTACCCCGCATGACCCCCTTCCAAAAGGGAGAGAACACAGTGGGAACAGAGGAAAAGATGTTTGTGTTAGGATTGTACTTGAAATCAACAATTTCTTTCCAAATTTTATTCTCATCCTAATGATACCTGTTAATCCAAGAGACCAAAAGGTAGAGATTAAAATATCCTAGGTTCTGGATCCCTATACCCCCAAATTCCTTCTCAAAGTCACCAAATCCTAATTAGCCAAATGGTATTTTTTTTATTCCCTTCTAAATCACTCCACGGGAATTGAGACATTTGGGAATTAATGGCAGCAATAGCCCATTTAGGGAACATGATGACAGACAATAGATAGAGGGGATGCTAGCAATACAGGCTTTTAATAGGACAAGTCTGCTCTGATAGTTCAGGAGCTTCCCTCTACATCCAGAAAACCTTTTAAAGGTTTTGTCAATGAAAGGTTGAAGGTCCTCCCTCCTATGCTTAGAGAAGTGAAGGGGAACACCTAAGTACTTACAAGGGAAATCAGAAATTTTGGAGCAGAAAACCTGAGCAAAAACATTCATCTCTTCTACATCCACATGGATTCCCATTAGATCAGTCTTTTGTTAATTAATTTTCATTCCTAACATGTTTTCATAACAGGAAAGCAGCCACTTTAAGTTTCTAGCATATTCAATTCTTGCATCAAGGAACAGGATAATGTCGTCAGCATACTGAAGACTGATGACACCACTAGGGACAACTTGAGGGAGCAAAGCATGAATCAAATCATAGTTAGGTGCCTTAAACAACATTTTAGAGAAGACATCTGCAATAAGATAAAAAAGAATAGGAGAGCTAGGATCTCCCTGCTTTAAACCTTTACCTACTTTAACGTAGGGGGTGTTTTCAGCATTTACCTTTAGACACAAGGATCCACCAACCAGGAGAGATTTGATCCAAGCCCTAACAGTAGGCCCAAAACCCCTTGATTAGAGCATATCATCTAGGAAATTGAATTGACTCTATCAGACGCTTTTTCATAATCTATTTTTGGGACCAAGGCAGAATCCCCTCTAGTGTGAGCAGCATGGATTAACTCCTGTGCAGAAACCACACTCTCAAGAATAAACATTTCTTTGATAAAGGTTGTTTGATTATTAGAGATAATCCTACTGCCCACTAAGGAAAGTCTATTATTAAGGGTCTTGGAGATGAATTGCCTAGGATGATTGGGCTGAGTTTTTTTAAGTCCCTGCATCAGGTTCTTTTGGGATAAGGGTGAAAATTTCATAGTTAAGTCTGGCAACAGACAATCTACCCAATTCGAAATCTCTTACTAGGTCCATGAAGTCATTTTTAACCGAGTGACAAAAACGTGACAGATGGAGGATGTGTTGTTGCCATTAGGGAGAAAACAACAATGTTTACATTACACACTTTGCTTACTGTGATTATCTGCTGCTTGCAACTTAATACCCAACGTTTGTTCGGACGATATTTAGAGGGTGGATTATTAGTCATAGATGCAGTTGGATGACGGTCTATGTATCTTATTGTAATGCCCGCATGAATCTCATAATAATCATCATGTCATGCATGTTTCATTATCTATCAATTGCCTAGCTGTAATTTGTTCACCACACTTGTTAGCTATGTTTTATGGAGAGACACCTATAGTGAACTGTGGACCCCGGTCCATTTTCTCATACTGATAATACAACCACTGCAATTATTGTTTTCACACTGCTACTATTGTTTTCATATTGTTCTCATACTGTTTTCCACACCAAACGTTTAACCTCTTTGTGTTCAGCAAAACCGGTGAGATTGACGACCTCACTGTTTCCATGGGGCAAATGAATTGATTGTGTTGCATAGGTTCCACGTTGCTTCTGAACCGGTAGTGCGTGATATGTATCCAACGTATCTATAATTTCTGATGCTCCATGATCATATTATGCCAATTGCAACATGTTTTCTCCCTTATTCATAGCATTTTTATACGTTTTCCGGGACTAACCTATTAACAAGATGCCAAGTGCCAGTCCTTGTTTTCTGTTGTTTTTGGTTTCAGAAAAGTAGTTCTAGAAACAATCTCGGAATTGGACCCCACAAAGCCCGAAGTGCCTATTTTCCCAGGAAGCATCCAGAACACTTAAGGAGAGTCGAAGACGGGCACCAGGGGCCACACCATAGGGTGGCGCGGCCAGGGGCTATAGGTGTGGGGCCCCCTAGCCTCCAC
Organism: Alopecurus myosuroides; assembly: GCA_028641055.1. Taxonomy (NCBI): domain Eukaryota; kingdom Viridiplantae; phylum Streptophyta; class Magnoliopsida; order Poales; family Poaceae; genus Alopecurus; species Alopecurus myosuroides. Next base: position 57,065,980 of record CM054061.1, read on the forward strand.
CGCCTTTGCTCTTTCGCCTTTTTATTCCCCCGGCATGGAAAACCCTAAGCACCCGATCAAAAATCCCCGAAAAGTTCCGCAGCCGCTGTCACCGTCAACCCTAGATCAGGGGGGTTCTGAAGCTGTCTCCGGCACCCTGCCGGACAGGAAATCATCACCGGAGGCTTCTACATCACCATGCATGCCTCCGGGGTGATGCGTGAGTAGTTCATCCCTGGACTACGGGTTCGTAGCTGTAGCTAGATGGTTGTCTTCTCCTCATATGCCTCCATGTTTAGATCTCGTGAGCTGCCTATCATGATCGAGATCGATCTTATGTAACTCTATATGCTGTGTTTGCTGGGATCCGATGAATATTGAACTTATGCCAAGTTGATTATAGTCTTTACTGCATATGTTATTTGTGATCTTGCATGCTTTCCGTTGCTAGTGGTTGCTCTGGACAAGCAGTTGCTAGTGACTCCAAGAGGGAGAATTTATGCTTGATAGTGGGTTCATGCCTCCTCAACACCTTGCTCGAGTGACAGTAACGTGAAGGGGGAGGATGTGCTGTTTCCATTAGGGAGGAAATAGCGGTGTGAGTGCCCGCGTGCACAAGCATTGCTTACATTACACACATTGTTTAATACAGTTATCTGTTGCTTGCAACTTAATACCTAAGGCGGTTCGGGTGATAACCTGAGGTTGGATTATTAGTCATAGATGCAGATGGATTTCGGTCTATGTATTTTTTTGTAATGCCCGCACTAAATATCGTAGTAGTCATCATGTTATAATGTGCACTACGGTGCAACCTCTATTTGTCAATTGCCCAGCTGTAATTTGTTCACCCAACATGTTCTCTTTATGGAGAGACACCAGTAGTGAACCTATGAACCCCGGTCCATTTTCCACACTGTTAAACAAACCACAACAACTCTCTTTACTTATTGCAAGCATGCATCATTTTCCACACTATACGTCTAATCTTTGTTTTCAGCAAGACTGATGAGATTGACAACCTCACTATACCGTTGAGACAAAGTATTTTGGTTGTGTTGTGTGCAGGTTCCACGTTGTTGCTGACACCGGTGAGGCGCCATCACCACCGTCAGTGGCATCAACCTTCCCGAGATCCTCTTCCTCCTACTGGATTGATAACCTTGGTTCTTAACTGAGGGAAATTCTTGCCGCTTGCTCATCACACCCTGCTCTTGGGTTTTTCAACACACCATCAAAGCAGTCGAAGAATTTCTGGCGCCGTTGCCGGGGAGGAAGAAGTCTTCTGGCAAGGGGAGTCTCTCACTCTCAACCTCTTTATTTTGTTTATTGTCTTGTTTTTATTTTTGTCTTGTTTTTCTTCTCTATAATAAAACACACACACACACAAATAGTTTACTGAATAGCTTTTATTTATTTGCTTGCATTATTCTACTAAAATGAGTTCCTCTGAGAATACTAAGTTGTGTGACTTCACTAGCACAAACAACAATGATTTTATTTGCACACCTCTTGCTCCACCTTCTCCTACTGCTGCTTTCTATGAGATTAAACCTGCTTTATTAAATCTTGTGATGAAAGAGCAATTTTCTGGTATTAGTACTGATGATGCTGTTGTCCACCTTAATAATTTTGTTGAACTATGTGAGATGCAAAAATATAAATATGTGGATGGAGATATTATTAAACTGAAATTATTTCCTTTCTCTTTGAGAGGAAGAGCTAAAGAATGGTTGCTATCTTTGCCTAGAAATAGTATTGATTCATGGACTAAGTGTAAAGATGCTTTCTTTGGGAAATATTATCCTCCTGCTAAGATTATATCCCTGAGAAGTGACATAATGAATTTTAAACAATTTGATAATGAACATGTTGCTAAAGCTTGGGAAAGAATGAAAACTATGGTGAAGAATTGTCCCACTCATGGACTGACTACTTGGATGATTATACAAACTTTTTATGCAGCACCGAATTTCTCCTCAAGGAACCTATTGGATTCAGCTGCTGGAGGTACCTTTATGTCCATAACTTTGGGCAATGCAACAAAGCTTCTTGATGATATGATGATAAATTATTCAGAGTGACACACTGAGAGAGCTCCACAAGGTAAGAAGGTAAATTCTGTTGAGGAAACCTGCTCTTTGAGTGAAAGGATTGATGCTATTATGTCTATGCTTGTTAATGGTAAAGCTCAAGTTGATCCAAAAAATGTTCCTTTAGCCTCTTTGGTTGCTCAAGAAGAGCATGTTGATGTAAACTTTATTAGAAATAATAATTTTAACAACAATGCTTATAGAAATAATTTTGGTGGAAACAATTATAAGCCTTATCCTCCTAATAATAGTTATGGTAATTCTTATGGAAACTCCTACAATAGAAATAAAAGCTCTAGCTCTGATCTTGAAAACATGCTTAGAGAATTTATTAGCACACAAACTCTTTTAATAATCTGTTTAGGAAAAGCTTGGTAAAATAAATGATCTTGCCTCTAAAGTAGATAGCCTTGCTATTGATTTTGATTTTGATTTTCTAAAACTAAAGTTTTTGCCACAATATGTTAAACAAAGTAAAACTTTGAATGCCATCCATGTTCGAATAGATAATAATGTTAGGTTGATGGCTGAATTACGTGCTAGGTGGGAAAGAGAAGATGAATTGGATAGAAAGAATAATACTGCTAGAGTTTGCACTATCACAACCACTAGTAAAACTGAAGCTCCAAGTGCTAGTAAACCTCCTACTATGAATGGTAAAGTAGTTGGTGTTAATAAAGTCCCTACTCCTTCGGTGAAACATTCTAAATTGCCTCAAATTGCTGAAACTTCTTCTAATAAAAGTGCTAATTTTTTTAAAGATGTAGGAGATAATGGTCCCATTACTTTTGATGATAATAATTTTGATTTTGATGATTGTAATATCTCTGAAGTTATTATGTTTTTACAAAAGCTTGCTAGAAGTCCCAATGCTAGTGCCATGAATATGGCCTTTACTAAACATATGAACAATACTCTCATGAAAGTTAGGGAAGAAAAGTTTAAACTTGAAACATCTATCCCTAGGAAATTAGATGATGGTTGGGAGCCTATAATTAAGATAAAAGTAAATGATTTTGATTGCAATGATTTGTGTGATCTTGGTGCTAGTATCTCTGTTATGCCTCAAAAGCTTTATGACATGCTTGATCTACCACCGTTGGAACACTGTTATTTGGATGTTCATCTTGCTGATAATGCTAAGAAGAAACCTCTTGGTAGAATTGATGATGTTCTTATTATGGTTAACAATAACCTTTCCCCTATTGATTTTATTGTTATGAACATTGAATGTAATGTTTCTTGTCCTATTGTTTTGGGAAGACCTTTTCTTAGAACTGTTGGTGCTATTATTGATATGAAAGAGGGGAGCATTAAATATCAATTCCCCCTCAAGAAAGGTTTGGAACACTTTCCTAGAAAGAAGATGAAGCTACCTTTTTTCTCTATTATTAGAGAAAGATATGATGTTGATGCTTCTTCACTTGAAAATATTTGAGTTGATTTTCTATGCCTACCTGAAAGGCGTTAAAGAAAAGCGCTACTTGGAGACAACTCGTTTTATTTCTCTGTTTTCATTCAGTTTTCCTTTGTTTTCTTTTGTGTGATTTGCACCTAGGTGTTGTATATTTCCTTAGCAACCGCTCTGTATCTTTTCTTTTGATTTTTTGTTGAGCCAAGTAAAGCCTCTAGTGGAAAGTTGAGACTATATTTCGGATTTCTGCGCAGAAAACAGATTTCTGCTGTCCACTGTTAATTACGTATAAAATCACAGAAAATTCAAAATGACCTGAGTTTTTTGTGATTAATCCTGGGCTATATACGTAACTTTTTTTATTTGAACACTTTTTTATTTGAGCAACATAATATTTTCGAAAAAATTGATCTTTACCGGCTGTTCTGTTTTGACAGATTTCTGCCAATTATTGCATTTGCATCTTAATCTATTTCTTTTGGTGTTCTTTTGAGAAAAAAGTTTTAAAAGAAGTTGTGACAGTAGCTAATGTGATTTTGAGTGCTAGGATTATGTTGAAACTGAACCATGTGAATTTATTATTTCGATTGCACTAACGTTGCTAATGAAGATTGTGAGAATTTTGGTGTGAAGGAAGTTTTCAAGGGTCAAGAGAAGAGGATGATATGATGTGATCAAAATGAGTGAAAAGCCTAAGCTTGGGGATGACCCGGTGGTACATCCCAGCAAATTATAAGAAGACTCAAGCGTCGAAGCTTGGGGATGCCCAAGGCATCCCCTTCTTCATCAAAAAATTATCACGTCACTTCTAGTGAGACTATATTTTTATTCGGTCACATCTTATGTGCTTTACTTGGAGCGTCTTTTATTTTTTTTCAGTTTGTTTTTGTTTTTTATTTAATCTTGGTTGTACCCCAACATACTTTTATTGGAGATTGACACGCTCCGCTTTTTCATGAGAATACTTTGTATTCTTAACTCTGTCTGGTTGCTGCATTTATTTAGCTCCTGTTTGGCATGCATCTCTTATCAGAGATGTTAGTTTTAGTAGTGTTATGTGAGTACTCTCATGTTTGTTTGTTGTATCATAAAGAGTATTTTTGTTAAACCATGTTTTGTATGGTTCTTGTTGGGAGAAGAAAACTGTTGCTTGATGTAGAATTTATAACAGTGCTAGTAGAAGCTTGTATAGACTGTGGCTAGAACTTTTTCATGCCATGCTAAATGTTATTTTAGTTTTAAAGCCTTGTGGTTATTGTGTAGCATGAATAGCCTTAAATAGCTGAGAGCATTTAATATGTCTTGAAGGATTCATGAGTTGTTCTTGTCATAGTAACGCATCAATATATGGTATTCTCTTTCGAATGTTTTATTTGGTTGACTTGGCGCATGCTCACACCATGTTTATGACTACAAACCACTCACGAATAGCCTCCATGACCACTTAGTTTTTTAACTTGTGATACTGCTTATGCTTTAATTAATGATGCTTATGTCACTATGCGTGATTATGGCTCTTATGCTCTCTTGATTTGTCGCTCCCAGTCTTTTGCTAGCCTCCACCTGTACTGAGTATGAGCTCTACTCGTGCATCCAAACTCCTTAAACCAAAGTTTTTTCCATTGTGTACACACCCTACCTACCTACATGTGGTATTTAACTGCCACTCCAAGTAAATTTCTCATGTGTTACCTTTAAAACCTTCAAAATTATTCATGTTTTGTGTTCTTGTTTTTGCTCATGAGGACGTCAATAGAGAATATGTATCTCACTTGTTGATTGGATTTCACACCCTGGACTAGTGGCTTCATCCGCTTATCCAAATAATAGAAGAGCTAGCAGCAGGGTGCCCGGCCCCAAATTAATACCAACAAATTCTCTTCACTATATTTGCCCCTGATTTATCAGTCAAAGCATAATTGTGTAAACAAAAGAGAAAGAGGGATGACCTTCTACACCAATTGCATCCTTCACCATGGGAGCCGCTCTTGTGAATCCAGTTGGCTTGTGACGTACTGTATTGTCTGTTTACCATTCGTTGACCTTAACATACACCTCTCCTAAAGTATAGACACTCCTCCACGGTATGTGATTGTTGGCAGGTACCCGAGGATTCGGTTAGCCATGGTTTGTGAAAGATAGATGGGAGGACTGTCAAACTTTTAATACCTCTGTTTAATAAAATAAAAATCTCTAGCACATGAGTGATCCCTGCTTCCCTATGCGAAGGGCCTTTCTTTTACTTTTATGTTGAGTCTCCATCTTCTAACTTTATGCACGGTTGAGAGAGCAGTTTTGCCATTCTGAGTTCTATGTGCATTTGTCCCATAAACATCAATAGTTACTTCATGATGTGATATCATTTGTTCTTAAATTATTTTTTCTAGTCTTCCTCATGAACTTTGAAAGTGTCCTGGCATTTATGTTTTGTCCCACTCTTAAGGACTAGCGAAATACCACTTTGCCATGCTTTCTCTATACTTGAAAGAAATGTTTATCTTTCTTTGCATTATTATTCATGATCCTTTATTTGAGATACTCTTCGTGATGCAAAGTAATTGCTATGCTTTATTATTAAAGTTCTATTTATCATGTTTGTGTTTGAAGTTCTATGATCTCAGCGTGCATAAGCTTTTACATTAGATTGATCAAGTTTATGATAGTAGCATGTCACCTCAGAAATTACTGTTTTATCGTTTACCTACTCGAGGTCGAGTAGGAACTAAGCTTCGGGATGCTTGATACGCCTCCAACGTATCTATAATGTCTGATGCTCCATGATCATATTATGCCAATTGCTACATGTTTTCTCCCTTATTTATAGCATTTTTATATGTTTTCTGGGACTAACATATTAACAAGATGCCAAGTGCCAGTTCTCTATTTTCTGATGTTTTTGGTTTCAGAAAAGTTGTTCTGGAAACATTCTTGGAATTGGACCCCACAAAGCCCGAAGTGCCTATTTTCCCCGGAAGCATCCAGAACACCTGTAACATCCCAGTGTTTGGGAGGTCGTAAGGATCTAAATTTAATATGTGCATTTGAAAGCATGCATCTGAAAATACGGGAAATTTTGGCGTGAAAGTTTAAACGAATCAAAGTGACCAATGTTTCACCTGACATGATGAAATAGGTCTAGTTCTTCTGGTCAAGAGTACATTTGGAGGGATCTTTATAACATAGTATCTCTACAAACCAAATCCTTTGATAAGACAAACCATAATTGGTTATGATCAAACACAAACTCTCAACAACCTTAACCACAAGTCTATAAGTGACTTGGGATAATTCACTAGGTAACTACAACCAAAGAGGGTGAGTCTCCAAATCACATAAGTGATAATCATAATTCCACAAATGAGTAATACACAATTGAACCATCTCATCAACAGAGATGTTATGTCCCATAAAAGAACAACCCTCTAAGTTATCAATTCATTTACCCACCATCTTTCTAAATCATGTAATAACTATTAAGTGAACCTCCACTAGTAAATAATAAAGGATTAATAGAACACAAATGATACCCACAAGTCTTAACTCAAAACCCACCAATGGGAAATGATATAATAATTGTACTAATATATTTATCGAATATGTACATATCTCATCCACCATAAAAGAAGTACCTTAAAGAAGAAGTAAATCTTCTTAACCTGCTGTTAAACCTTGATCATTACTTATGATATTCCCAAACCCCTATATCTGCATTATGAATGACAAAGGTAATAAAGTGATGAATATAAAGTAAATCATGACACCTGGGAAAACAATTAACAACTATGACATAAGTCATTAAACCCCCAATAACATCCACATGCTCATTATTTTAATCATCTTATACAAGTGAGCATATGAAATCTCAACACATCAATGAGCCATGTGATCAACTTACTATTAAGTCACCATTCCATAAGCATTCCACATCTTTATCCAAATCAACATTCAACAACTTAAGTACCTCTGGAGGAAAGTAATGAATAACAACAAGTAATAACGAGGAATTGAAAGCTAAGTAAAACAATCATATATAAAACAAGTATGTATCTTATGGGAAATAAAATAAGAAGCATATGGAAGTAAAATAAAAGCTTAACCAACTCTTAATCTAGATCTTTCTACTTTTTTTTACTCTGTCTAGAATATCTTATTTTCTTGTTTCCCAGTCTTCTTGAAGTCAATCTGAAGTAACCCCAAGAAAAGAAGGAACTACCACCAGAAGATGTTCAGAAGGATTCTTTAGGTTGTCCTAGAAGTGTTAACTCAATCTCTCTGGGAGAATTTGGAAAATCATACACCAAGATCCATTCTTATTAAACTCTCTTGAAATAATGTGGTATTCTAATGTTGGTGTTATATAGAAGTAGTTTGGTAACAAGTTTGCAGCCTTGTTAACAAATCACTTTTGTAGGCTCTAACAACTGAGTGTCATATACAAATAAACATAAAGATTATTGATGACCTTGTACTTATCAGCCATTCGTATATGAAAAGTAATATGAGGGCAAGCCTTGCAAACTTGTCAACAAATTCTTCTTATATGCATAAGGAAAACTGATGTTATAAAATACACCTACATTCTGATATATATAAAACCATGATCCATAAAAGGAGAAGAATAACAAGGATAAAATAAGAAACCACAGTATAACTTGAACCACACATGCAAGTTATAAATAAGGAAGCTTAGCATAATGAACTATACAGGGTACGAGTAGGTGATATCAGAGACCTATAATCTTTATTCCTTGTCAAGCTCATCGCAGATAAGTAATACATGATAACCTCTTTAAGGAAAACAATTATCAAGTATGAAATGATAACATGCCCTAACATTCACATGTTTGTGATATGTGAAGGTTAATGGTAACAATATTAACACCTTGTTTTCCAGATCATTCTCATCCATAAGAAAATGTATAATAAAAAAATTCACATATATATAATCATGAAAATGATTACCTGTTCTAAAACAAACATGGGATAATATCCATATTGGAACCTATGTGGAAAACAAGCAAATAAGATTCCAAAGCCACTCATGTTTTCCACTTTATCAAGTGCTTAAATTAACAAACATGGCTTGCACATACCTAAGTAAAAGGTCAACCAAAAATTTGCTAACACTTCCAACTATGAAAGATGGCATGATATCATAAAAGAAATCAAGTTTCTTAACCCATTAAAATCATTTGGTGTGACATGGAATAAATTTCCATATTAAATGATTTTCATAACACTGCATAGAACTAGTACCAAGTAGATTTACTAAATTAATTTCTATAAGGAATTGTATCTAAAATTGTCCAATTAAGTTATATCACCTTGTTAAACCACATGTTCATTGTGTGCTCATGATATTCATGCTTAAAATAATTTTAAAGCCATTTAATCAATTAAATAGTAAGAAATAACAAAAATCACTTAATCTAATACCCTAAATAAAAAATACAAATATTGCTCAATTTCACCAAAACAAAACATCGTGAGATTGCATTTTTGATGAGGAATTCAAATATTTTTTTTTATTAATTTTTCTATTTACAAGAAGACCCTGAAAACAAGGTTTTATTATTGGTAATTTGTAAAAAATTCGAGGGTGTTTTCCATAATTTTTTTTCTTTTCTTTCTTCCTCAGTTCCGACCAGAAGGCAGAGGAGAGCGGCGTGATGTCCATGCCGTCGTGGCCACCTCCTGCTCACTGCCTTTGTGCGAGGATAAGAAGAAGCAGGCGTCTGCATCTGCTCCTCTCTCTCGCAGTCTCCCTCTCTCTCGTTGCATGTGTGAAAAGAAACCCGAAACCCTAGCTTTTCCGGCCGTCGTCGCGTGCCGTCGACTCCGTCCACTCCGCATGGAACCAAGGCTATCATCGGGTTTGCCATGTCCTCCTCTACCTCCTCAAGCTTGTGCACGGTGGGAGATGGCCGGAGGCTCACGAATTTTTTCGTTCCTTTCTTCACTGCCGCCGGCTGCCGTGGAAGCTCACCGGCAATTCCAACCTCGTCGTGCTTCCTCGTTTGCTCCACTGCAATCAGGGTGAGCTTATGCACCTCACCGTGCCCTCCGTTCGTTTAATTATCGTCAAAATCATTCCATCGCCGGAGACCGTATCTCGCAGCCGCGCCATTGCTTGTTGTGGTCACTCCGGTGACCACTAGGCAGTGGCGCCGCTACCAAATGGTTCCTCATGAACCCCTCTACAGAATAGGAGCGATCAATTTCACCAATTCGAGCTCAATCCTCAGATTCGAATCCCACAGAGAAGGATTTCTCTGGTGCTGACGCAGCCATGACGTCATTCAATTTTCCCTTTCCTTTTTCTTTTCTTTTTGATTTAAAAATCAAATATGACAGGTGGGACCCACCTGTCGATTTGAATATTGGCAGAAAATTATTAAAATTTGTTAAATCAATAATTTGAATTCTATAACTCAGGAAAATATGAATAATATATCAAATTAATCAGAGAAATATAATCTAAATGTTTGTGAACTTTTGAAAAATGTTTGATAAAATTTAATATTTAATATTTGTTTAATTAAATGAAATCATTTAAAATGGAGAAAAATAATAAATAATTCATAAAATCAGAAAAATACAAATTATATACCAAAATGCTCCAAATAACAAATGCAACTCATCTATGAGGTTTTGATAGTCATTTGACAAAGGTTTCATGTGTGCAATATTTGCTTAGTCATTTAATTCATTTAAAATTAATAAATTAATAACTTATTCAAATAATTTCAGAAAGCATTGAATGTTATATCAAATTAAAGCGAAAAGTATTTCCAATTAAAATATATCAAACATAAAACATTTTGTTCAATTTATAAAACTGTTTATAAAGGTATAATGGAATTCAATAATACTCCATGATAACCAGAAACAATTGCCACAACGTTATTTTCCTTATTAATAAAACTCTCATATTTTCACACCTACTAAACCTCTCATCACAATTCAGAAGTAAGTATTGTGATGATAGAGTTAGCTATACTAGTTCATCATTTTCAACTAAACTCGTTGTCATTAGCTCAACACTTTTGGAACATAAAATCAAACAAATTTGTTATCCTTTCAATAATTATTTTCCATGTGTTATTGTCTTGTTACCTCACCAAGTGATAACACTTTTACTTAAACATAATAACAGTTGATTTGATAAATAAAATTGAAACATATGTAAGTCTAAAAGAAGTAATAACCACATCACCAAAAGTAATGAAACCATTCACCTAAAACCTGTGAGATTAAGTTATCGTATCGATCATAGCTTACACTTGTAAGTTGGGGCATTTTATAGGGTATTTCGCGATGCATCTCATTACTATGCATGTATCATCTTGCCATTGTTTTCTATAGTCCTTACCGGGACTACTTTGCTGTCTTTCAGATCTCGGGATTTCTCTACGCGACCCTCGAACCCTAAGACATGGACTATTATTGTCATTTAATTCGATCCCAGGCAAGTTCATCACTTGCTCATATCCTTTGCAGTATTTCATAACGAACTATTTGAAAAAAAAAACCTATCGTATTACCACTTATTCTCAAAAGAATGCATGATCCTATTTTCATAATATTATGACTAATTGAATGACTACCCGAGTGGTAGTGTTCTGTTTGGTGGGCGGATGGAACCATGGTAAGATGAATAGGTCAAAGGAAGGTTCCATCTGCATGGGAAAGTATTACCTAGGATTAATCACAACTGCCGTCAGGATTCTTGCGTCGTAAATTCGCATTAACCATGGGTCGTGTATGGGTCGAGTAAGTCAGTTGTGATCTTGTCTCGTTCGCATGTCAACGGGCTGCCAGAGACGTTCGTTGTAGGTCTTGCGAGACTACATGCACATGGGTGGGATTCCTTAATTTCCACGGACTCTGGGGTCTATGATGGTCTGCCAGGGGCGCCTAGATATCCATCGTGGAGGGTGGAATCAGGGGTTCAATCTGCTGGTGGAAATGGGTGGGCACGCGTTGTGCGGAGAAACATGGTTTGACTTGGACCAACAACCGGGCCCCACACCTGAGTGGGAGTGGACAGGATCTTGAGCCTGGTTGTGCAACATGGTCTTGCTGAACGGACAACGACGTCGCCTAGAGGGGGGGGTGAATAGGCGATTAAAACTTTTCCGGTTAATGCTTGCTAAATGCGGAAATAAACTAGGTGTTTAAATTAACAAGCATACAACCTAAATATTCTAAGGTCAACTAGATGAACCAACAACTTATGCTAAGCAAGACAAGTAACAAGGTGATAGCAAGATATATAACTTCAAGCTCGAAGGCTATCACAATGTAAATTGCATAAGTAAAAAGCTCGGGTATAGAAATAACCGAGGCACACGGAGACGAAGATGTATTCCCGAGTTCCTCCCACAAAGGGGAGTACGTCTCGTTGGAGGGGTGTGAGCTCACCACGAAGGCCTACTCAACGCCACAAAGGCCTCACCCTATTCTCCGATGAACCCCGCCACAAAGGCCTAGTTCACCTTCCACTATTGGCAACCTTCAAACCCGAGGCACGCATCCACAACTCAATTGGAGGCTCTCGGTGTCACCACAATATTGGGGCACGCATCCACAACTCAATTGGAGGCTCCCAAGAACACCACAAGTCGTCTAGGGTCAAAGACCCAAAAGTAACAAGCTCATAAACTTTCAACTTCCACGAATCCTCGTGGAGAGCAAACCGATGCAACCGATGCAAATGGCAAGAGCACAAGTGCTCAAATCCTTCACTCTCAAATTCCAACAAAGCAACAAATGCTTATGGGGAAATAAGATAGGAAGAACAATGGAGGAGAAACACCAAGAACTCCAAGATCAAGATCTACTAAGTTTCCCTCACTAAGAAGGAAGATGGATTGGTGGAAATATAGATCTAGATCTCCTCTACCTTCTCCCTCAAAGATATGCAAGAATCATAGGAGGGATTGGGAGAGGGGCAAGCTTTCCAAGGTCAACAATGGTGGGGGAGAGGGAGAAAAACGTGCTTGGAAGACTTGGGGACCAATGGGGAAGAAAGCCCCCTTAAATAGGTCCCCACAAAAACTAGCCGTTTTGTGTGCAGTCTGAGCAGGATATTTCAAAATATCCGGTTCAAAACTGGACCAAATAATCCGGTCCGACAGGAATATCCGGTCCGAAGTGAATAATCCGGCTCATCTCTGTGAGCAAACTGGTCCGAAAACTGCCCAAACCGGAATATCCGGTATGCCCCGAATAATCCGGTTCAAATAATCCGGTTCACTTCTGAAAGTTTTGACTCCGGTCCTTAGCCGTTTTCGAGCAAAATCTCCGGAATGGAGGGACAGATGCCAACCGGATATTCCGGTTCAAACTTGAACCGGAATTTCCGCCCCTCGCAAGACTAACAAAAACAACAACACGAAAACTGCAATAACTTTTTTATCCGGACTCCGTTTTTTATGATCTTGGGCTCGTTGAAATCACCACAACGAGATCTACAATAATATGCAGAGAAACATCATTGTCCACCAATGGAAGATAAAACCAAATGGGTATCTCAAATAGGAACACCCGGTAAAACTTCCAACACGAAAACTCACATAACTTTTGCGAATGAACTCCGAATTAGGTGAGTCCAAATGCATTGGAAAGATAACAGCAAGGAGTATCCAAATAAAAGGTGAAAATATTGATACCTCAAAGTATGGAGAAGTTACCACACCTGGAAGGTGTGGGAACATTCTCAAAGATGAACGGAATATTTTCACCACCGAAAACGCAACAAGTTTTTCTTACGAAATCCGTCTTCGAGAAACCAAGGCTTGTCATGAAGATCACGACAAGCACTAAAACCCAAAGGAGACAAAAGCCAAATAAGAACCAAGAAAGATGATATGCAAAGTATGCAAAGGTTTGAGCTCTCCATAACGATTCGATCGAGTTACTCACTTGAGAGTCCCTCTTGATAGTACGACTATCTATCCTATAACCCGGTCTCCCAAAGACACGAGACCGGTAAAATAGAAAACCTATCAAGATTATACCTTTTCCTTGAGCATTCCACTTGACCTAGATGATGACGATCTTTACTCTCTCAAGTTGGATCTTCTTTCTTGATTGCGCTTGCTAGCACAAACTCCGCTTGATGAAGACTTGCAAGTTGCTCCCCCATACACCATTATGGGGGAGACTAGATCCCCCATACACCATTATGGGAGAGGCCCTTAGGAAAATCTTGACAAGACCACAATCTCCAAACGGGTGGCAAGCATCAAGCATAGGATATCATCTAGATGCTTCACTTGAGCTTCCACGTCAAGCTAGATGACAAACACCGCTTGACGACGACATCGACCATGGGCAATATGAAATCTTTCTTTTGGTTCATGCCCATGGAAAGATACCTAACCACACATAGAGATGCGACACACACATGTCATGGGTTAGTTCACAAAGCTATATTGACAATTGCTTACCATACCATGAGATACACAATCCCACTTGGTACAACTTGTAGCTTTGTGTGTTGATCGCTTGCTTGATCAACCTTGTATCTTTTCTTCTCACTACTAAAGATGATGTCTTGAAGATGATAATGAAAGATCACCTAATCCTTTTCTTCAAGACATACTAGCAATAAGCTCAACTCAAACCATGACCATTCTTCATATAAATCCATGAATATAACAATGGCCATCAAGGAAGCTAATAGAGTTCAACACATGAACTCCATTATTTCCTATGGACAAGATCTACAAAGATAACTAAATGCAAACATTAGTCCATAAGGATTGTCATTAATTACCAAAACCACATATGGGGTAACCATGCGCTTTCAATCTCCCCCATTTTGGTAATTGATGACAATCCCTTTTTACGAGGGTTTATATGATGAATAAAGCAAACATGCTAAACAAGAGCAAGGATGCAATAGAATGGAAAGGCAAATGCTTAAGAACGAAACTAAAGCATAAACCAAATTCCCTTAAACCCTCTAAACTTCCCCCCCCCCATTGGCATCCATTACCGAAATGGGCAAAAGGAGTAGAAGGCCAATATAGTAAGAGCTCCCCCATAGTGTATGCATTCCTCATGATATGAGTGAAATCAAGTGCATATCTACAACTATGAATAGATGGAGGGAGATCAAACTATATTGAGGATCCAAAGATTTACAAGCAAAGTAAAAGTGAAGGATACTTTCACAAAGAAGCAACCAACCACAAGGATCCGAAAAACCGATTGACCAACATCAATATTTTGATAGGATCAACCAAGTGTTATAGAAAATCAAGAGGGAACTCCCCAAGGTACATGCACAATGTTAGATTTGAATTACTATATAATGTGCACAACATGGAATCATCACTCCCTTCTAGATAATTTTGAACACAAACAAGAGCAAGAGAATAGATTGGAGATGAAGCAAAGTAACTTGCAAACAAACAAAAGTTGAGCAATGAAGATCAAGAAGTGACAAATAAAGACTTACTCAACCGAAATAGATGCGTGTGACAAGGAAAGACATTTTTAGGAGACTAATAGGATGATAGAATCATCAACATAGTCTTTCAATATAAGAGGCACATAGCGTGTATCATGTCTTTCCCATACACACAAACCATCAAAAGGATAACACACATAGGTCCACAAGCTTATTAAGATGCAAAAGGAATACCAAAAGAAAAGCAAAGCTTGTGCCTTTTAGGAACCACCAAGGAATATAAAGCAATAAAACGTGGTAAAAAAATAGAATATCAATTAAAGATGTAACTATTATCGTGTGTATAAGTTTCTAAGTGTAAAAGAATCACAAAGATATATATCCACAAAGAAACATGCACACACAAAATAGGTACAAAGGTGAAGAACATGATATCCAAGAGAGGTTCATAAATATACCAATAAGATTTTTGCTTGAAAGCAAAGCAATAAGCTTAGTTTAATCTTAAGGGGATATGGATGAACAAACAAAACTCATCAAAGCATCAAAAATATCACAAGGGAAAAGTGATAGTTGGAATGCTTCGAGAAAGGTAACGCATATCACAAAAGATTCAAATGGTTTTTGAGAATTCATCAATATTGAATATGAGAGACTTCAAGTAGAAGTTGCTAGATTAATATACTCGGGATTGGTGAATCATGAAAATGACTATAAATATACCCTTAGTATGTAATCATCCCGGCTTACTCATAGTTGCAATTAAGATGCTTTTGATAAGACATTTGCAAGAACCAAATGAAATGCAACAAAAGGAAATCATGCCAAGAAGCAACCTACACAAGGTTGAAATCTAGAAAAGTATGCATGAGATAGATACTTGTTACCGAGACGACATTGGTGATGAAGAGGATGCGAGTTTGATAATCATTGTAGCTTGACTCCTATAATACCATGGTGAGAACACCTTCCTTATGAATGGAGCAAGCAACCAATGTATCTCCATTGTACCTAAAAACAAAGTTCAAGTACAAAATGGTACCCAAACTCATTGGGTCCAAAGTAGTTAGAACAACTACAATACATAGGACAAACTCCACATAAATATGTGCATATTAATATGAATTTGAATTTCATGCACATCTTATCCATTTAGGATTTGATGGAGTTTATCCTATATATTGGATCAACGAAAGTAAGCATGCCAAAAGATATACATAGTAAATATGCATGCACAAGACTTTCAACAACCAAAACAAGATACAAATTGGACAAAGAACCAATTAAACCAATAAGACACTCAAAAGAGTGAAAAGAAAGATAATTGTCCAAATTATATCAAGACCCAAATCAACACATGATTGAGGAAACCAAATAGAGAAGATACCAAAAAAAACATCAAAGAATAAACAAACACTTTTCATGATAGCACACAAAGTACCAAGAAGAAAAATGTTCGTCTTCCAAAGAGACAAGTCATTGGGATAAAATACAAATTTAAATACAACAAGTGTTCAACGCATATAGGATAGTTCTTCCAAAAATAGTGAATTATTTATGATCTTGCATTTGAATACAAAATGCACATAATGGAATCATTACTCTCCATATATATTATTCAAACACTAGTCATGTTTAAATAAAAACAATTAGACGCAATACCAATTCAAAGAACGGTGATCTACTCAATGTAGGATAGCTTCTCCAAGAATAGTGCAACCCAAAGAAGTATGACTTTGAACATAAGTGCACAAGTATGGGATAATTGCTTTTTCTAACTCAAGAAAGCATAAACAAATTTTGAGTAGAGCAAGGAAGACACAAAGGAGTTTGAACCAAACAAATCCTTGGCAAGAAAGAATGCAATTTTAGAGCAATGGCCAAAGTAAATATGATCAATAAACTTACCACAAATTGTTATAACTTGTCAAAGACAAGAGATGTATGGAGATATTTCTCGGTGGTAGATTTGTTCACAATCATATTCACAAAACATAAGCATGTGGTAAAAGATAGGAACAATAAAAAACATGCTTAGGAAGAGATTCTTGAAGGCTACAAACAGAACCCGAAAAGCAAGGCAACAAGAACTCTCTAACAAACAAGATACCAAAGAAGAGATACACAAGATATTTTTAGAAAATATGGAACTTGTTTGAGAAACATGCCACAAAGGGACAAGATAACTAACAACTCTAGGTGGCAATACCTCAAATGTTCACATTTTCTAGGCTTGTAATATGCACATAGCTTATTACTCCCCCATAATGTGATAATCCATTGAAATCAACAAGAGGCAAAAATAAATCCAACTAGAGAAAGTTAATGGAAATTTAGAAATGAATTTCTCATGAGAATGACATACCACATAGAGAATAGATAATATTGATATATCAACACTAAGTGGTATTCCTCATGTACACACATTTTAGGATAGTAAAGTGCAAAGCATATTACTCCCCCAAAATGGGATAGTCCATTAATCTCCCAAAGAGCCAACTAAGATAAGCAATGAAAGCAATGAAGGCTCAACACAAAGAACACAAGTACATGGAGTGCAAACCAACAAACATAACTAGATTACTAAAGATAGGTAAGTAGGAAGCACAACATATACAAACACATGCTAGACACAAAAACTAACATATGCAAGGGAGCAAGCAACTTTCAATGTATATAGATTTAAATACAAGTTACCGCTTGGAGGAACATTGGGTAAGAGATATATATAATCCAAGTGACTTGGCTTGAGGAAATATAATTGATGAAGATCCCTTAATTCTTCATGAAATAGCCAAGTCTCCAATGCCCTCCATACTACACATATTGATCAAGTTTGAGCTTGTTGGTCCCCAACCAAGTTGGGTCCTAAGAGGTTAGTCACAATAGGTTTGGCAACCCAAATGGTTCTTTTCTTGACACCACTTAAAGTACCAACATACTTGGCAAACACATTGCCCACATTATCCTTCCGAATGGAATAAACATTATCAACAAGGATAGGGTTGGATAATGTACCATTTGTACATGAAGAAGCAAAGTGTCCCTTCTTGCGACAAAGGTAGCAACATCGACTCTTTTCTTTCTTCTCAATAGGCTTCTCAACAAGAGGAGCATTTGCTTGAGTCTTCTTAGGAGGAGGCCGTTGTTCAACTCGTGGTTGAGCATGAGATTGAACAAGACGCCGCTTCCCTAGTTGCTTCTCACTAAGAGGCTTCTTCTTCAAAGGGCAAGATCTAACATGGTGCCCTTCAATCTTGCACTTTAAGCAAATAATCTTGGCCGAATCTTTTTCTTGTTCTTGGCCCTTCTTCTTGTCAATAATGGACTTGTTCTTGATATTGGAGTTGAATCCAAGTCCACTCTTGTCATTGGGAATTCTTCGCACTCTCAACATCTTGTCAAGTGTGGAACTCCCTTCATGACACTTTTCCAAGTCTTTCTTCAAAGAGGTGACTTGGGCCTTGGGCTCTTTATTTTCCTCTACATGGTTAGAAACAACACAAGAGCTAGAGGAAGTAGATGCTTTATTGTTAGAGCAACAAGGCAAGGAAAGCAATTCATCACAAGATGTAGAAACATTATGGGAGGATGAATTACTAATACGAGCACAAGTCAATATAGCATTATTAGAAGATATTGTGCTAGTACCCACAAGACTCTCACAAGATGTCACCTTTGTAGTGATAGCCTCAAGAGCTAATTTTAGCTTGGTATGGGATGCTAGAAGATCGTCATGAGAGCTAGATAGCTTTTCATGACTTTCTTCCAATTTCCCACACTTGCTAGTCATTAACTCAAGTTGAGCCCTTAGCTCAACATTCTCCTTCAAAATAGATGCTTCACAAGATGTGGAGTTAGTAGCACAAGCATCATTAGAAATAGAAGAAGATAACTTGGCAAGCTCATTATTTAACCTAGAGTTTTCCTCAATTAGATTAGCATTGCCAACAACAAATGCAACCTTTTCATTTTTAAGCACTTTATATTTAGCATTGGTATGGTCACGTGCTTTAGTGAGATAGGCTATTTGTTCATTATAGAGCTCCTCGATAGATTCAAGTTTCTCCTCAAGAGTAACTCGGAGCTCATACTCTTCCTCAAGAGACATAGTGAGGGATGCCTTTTCATCGGCATCACTTCTTTCGATCTCACCTTTATTTTCAATGATTTTAGCGCTACAAATAGCAAAAGCCAATATTTCACCCAAAGGAGTGATAGCTTTACTACCTTTAGGGAGATCAAGAAGAATTAACTCACCCTTCTCCATTAAGGAGACCTCATCCTCATACTCTCCACAAGATAAATCCTCATCCTCATCATCACAAGATGTAGTGGGTTCCAAAGGTGGGGATACCTTTGAATCCCTAGCCATAAGGCACAAGTGAGGATAGGAAGTTGATTAAGAGAGAATGCATGAAGGTCCATTTAGGTCCATGTCTTGTTCCAACAAAAGTTGGGATTCCTCTACATTGTTAGCCACACACGTACTAGAGGAAATGGAAGCATTGTTTGTATGAAAACAAGACATAGGAAGCATATCATCATGAGATTTAGTTGAACAACTATTACATGATATGCAAGGACTATCAATACTAGCATGTAAGGATTTTTGAGTGCTAGAAGAGATTAAGTCCAAAGATAGAATGTTGCAATGAGATAGAGATGAAGTATACTCAATAGTAAATTCACTATCTACAATGCAATTTCTATCACCACTCACCATATCATTACCTTGTGACAAATCACATGTTGGTGGAGTGGAGAAAGATGTGAAATCATCACGACCGGAAGTGGATGGAGAACAATCATCCTCAATAATATTGGACACATCATATATATCTTGAAGTTTTGTCCATAGCTCATGAGCGTTCCGAAAAGGCATGATTGATTCAATAACTACATCGCTCAAAACGCACAAGAGACCATTAGATACAAGAGTATTGAGATAAGAGTTTTCCTCATCCTCTAAAGATAAATCTTCAGAATCCTTTGGAGGAGGAAAATCCATATCTACAATTCTCTTAACATACTTTGGACCCATGTCCGTAAGAAAATTAAGAATGCGAATTTACCAAACATCATAATTTCTACCATAGAATATAAAAGCGGGATCATGTTCTATTTCTCTAAACGACATCGTACTCTCTAGGATGTAAAGCCTAAAAAAGAGAGACGAGGCTCTGATACCAATTGAACGGACAACGACGTCGCCTAGACGGGGGGTGAATAGGCGATTAAAACTTTTCCGGTTAATGCTTGCTAAATGCGGAAATAAACTAGGTGTTTAAATTAACAAGCATACAACCTAAATATTCTAAGGTCAACTAGATGAACCAACAACTTATGCTAAGCAAGACAAGTAACAAGGTGATAGCAAGATATATAACTTCAAGCTCGAAGGCTATCACAATGTAAATTGCATAAGTAAAAAGCTCGGGTATAGAAATAACCGAGGCACACGGAGACGAAGATGTATTCCCGAGTTCCTCCCACAAAGGGGAGTACGTCTCGTTGGAGGGGTGTGAGCTCACCACGAAGGCCTACTCAACGCCACAAAGGCCTCACCCTATTCTCCGATGAACCCCGCCACAAAGGCCTAGTTCACCTTCCACTATTGGCAACCTTCAAACC
The DNA here is from genome assembly GCA_028641055.1 of Alopecurus myosuroides. Taxonomy (NCBI): domain Eukaryota; kingdom Viridiplantae; phylum Streptophyta; class Magnoliopsida; order Poales; family Poaceae; genus Alopecurus; species Alopecurus myosuroides. Next base: position 57,086,522 of record CM054061.1, read on the forward strand.
CGAGGCACGCATCCACAACTCAATTGGAGGCTCTCGGTGTCACCACAATATTGGGGCACGCATCCACAACTCAATTGGAGGCTCCCAAGAACACCACAAGTCGTCTAGGGTCAAAGACCCAAGAGTAACAAGCTCACAAACTTTCAACTTCCACGAATCCTCGTGGAGAGAGCAAACCGATGCAACCGATGCAAATGGCAAGAGCACAAGTGCTCAAATCCTTCACTCTCAAATTCCAACAAAGCAACAAATGCTTATGGGGGAATAAGATATGAAGAACAATGGAGGAGAAACACCAAGAACTCCAAGATCAAGATCTACTAAGTTTCCCTCACTGAGAAGGAAGATGGATTGGTGGAAATGTAGATCTAGATCTCCTCTACCTTCTTCCTCAAAGTTATGCAAGAATCATAGAAGGGGTTGGGAGAGGGGCAAGCTTTCCAAGGTCAACAATGGTGGGGGAGAGGGAGAAAAACGTGCTTGGAAGACTTGGGGACCAATGGGGAAGAAAGCCCCCTTAAATAGGTCCCCACAAAAACTAGCCGTTTTGTGTGCAGTCTGAGCAGGATATTTCAAAATATCCGGTTCAAAACTAGACCAAATAATCTGGTCCGACGGAAATATCCGGTCCGAAGTGAATAATCCGGTTCCAAATAATCCGGCTCATCTCTGTGAGCAAACTGGTCCGAAAACTGCCCAAACCGGAATATCCGGTATGCCCCGAATAATCCGGTTCACTTCTGAAAGTTTTGACTCCGGTCCTTAGCCGTTTTTGAGCAAAATCTCCAGAGTGGAGGGACGGATGCCAACCGGATATTCCGGTTCAAACTTGAACCGGAATTTCCGCCCCTCGCAAGACTAACAAAAACAACAACACGAAAACTGCAATAACTTTTTCATCCGGACTCCCTTTTTCATGATCTTGGGCTCGTTGAAATCACCACAACGAGATATACAATAATATGCAGAGAAACATCATTGTCCACCAATGGAAGATAAAACCAAATGGGTAAAGTTTTAGACCTCTCAAATAGGAACACCCGGTAAAACTTCCAACACGAAAACTCACATAACTTTTGCGAATGAACTCCGAATTAGGTGAGTCCAAATGCATTGGAAAGATAACAGCAAGGAGTATCCAAATAAAAGGTGAAAATATTGATACCTCAAAGTATGGAGAAGTTACCACACCTGGAAGGTGTGGGAACATTCTCAAAGATGAACGGAATATTTTCACCACCGAAAACGCAACAAGTTTTTCTTACGAAATCCGTCTTCGAGAAACCAAGGCTTGTCATGAAGATCACGACAAGCACTAAAACCCAAAGGAGACAAAAGCCAAATAAGAACCAAGAAAGATGATATGCAAAGTATGCAAAGGTTTGAGCTCTCCATAACGATTCGATCGAGTTACTCACTTGAGAGCCCCTCTTGATAGTACGACTATCTATCCTATAACCCGGTCTCCCAAAGACACGAGACCGGTAAAATAGAAAACCTATCAAGATTATACCTTTGCCTTGAGCATTCCACTTGATCTAGATGATGACGATCTTGACTCTCTCAAGTTGGATCTTCTTTCTTGATTGCGCTTGCTAGCACAAACTCCGCTTGATGAAGACTTGCAAGTTGCTCCCCCATACACCATTATGGGAGAGAATAGATCCCCCATACACCATTATGGGAGAGACCCTTCGGAAAATCTTGACAAGACCACAATCTCCAAACGGGTGGCAAGCATCAAGCATAGGATATCATCTAGATGCTTCACTTGAGCTTCCACGTCAAGCTAGATGACAAACACCGCTTGACGACGACATAGACCATGGGCAATATGAAATCTTCCTTTTGGTTCATGCCCATGGAAAGATACCTAACCACACATAGAGATGCGACACACACATATCATGGGTTAGTTCACAAAGCTATATTGACAATTGCTTACCATACCATGAGATACACAATCCCACTTGGTACAACTTGTAGCTTTGTGTGTTGATCGCTTGCTTGATCAACCTTGTATCTTTGCTTCTCACTACTAAAGATGATGTCTTGAAGATGATAATGAAAGATCACCTAATCCTTTTCTTCAAGACATACTAGCAATAAGCTCAACTCAAACCATGACCATTCTTCATATAAATCCATGAATATAACAATGGCCATCAAGGAAGCTAATAGAGTTCAACACATGAACTCCATTATTTCCTATGGACAAGATCTACAAAGATAACTCAATGCAAACATTAGTCCATAAGGATTGTCATTAATTACCAAAACCACATATGAGGGAACCATGCGCTTTCACTTGCTCGCCCATGGGTAAAGTAACGCACCTCTGTAGAGTGTAAAAGGATGTGGCATGTTACCCCTTGTTCCGGGAAGGAACTGTGAACGCCGCAGGAAAGGCAACTCCATGAACTTCTAGTCCTGTGAAGATCTGGCGGGCATAGTTTTTAGAATCAAAAGCAACCTCTTGAAGAAAGTTTTACAAAACCTTGCATTAGCTTATGACTCTTTTGAGTCTACAGCTGTAGTTAGTGCATCAAACTACCCATTGTTTATCATGAATTTGCTGAGTAACGCTCGTTACTCATTCGTTCCCGTTTGACCCCCTGCTTAGAGTTGAAGCATTATGGAAGTCGTCATCGTGAAGCCATCGCTACCCATGAAGCTAGGTGGAGTCAAATCATCGTTATCAACAACGCTGGAGGAGGATAAGTTACCAAGGTGTTGGTGGAGACCATTCTTGGACTTAGCAGTTTCAAGCCATAGATTAGGGCTGACATCAGCCGTAGTGGATTAAGTTCTGAGCTAGAGTTATTCTCCAGCTTGGAGCTTCGCATTGCTTCTTCTATTGTTTCATTTGCAGGAGATCGTCTTGATTCATCAAAGAGATTCTCAAGATTTTGTAATGAACTTTGTATCCTATAGTTTTGCCTGGACCTGCTATGTTTCTGTTGTACTACTCTGAGGGATGTAATATTCACGGATAAGTCTTTCTATGAGTATTATGTCAATGACTTGCGCACTACACATGCGGTAGTGTGTTGGGTCACCACAACACCGAAGGAGAGTCGAAGGCGGGCACCAGGGGGGCCACACCATAGGGTGGTGCGCCCCCTGGCCGCGCCAGCTATAGTTATGGCCCCCCTGGCCTCCACCGCCTTTGCCATTTCGCCTATTTATTCCCCCCGGATGAAAAACCCTAAGCACCTGATAAAAAATCCCCGAAAAGTTCTGCAACCGTCATCACCGTCAACCTTAGACCAGGGGGGTTCTGAAGCTGTCTCCGGCACTCTGCCGGAGAGGAAATCATCACCGGAGGCTTCTACATCACCATGCCTACCTTCGAAGTGATGCGTGAGTAGTTCATCCCTGGACTACGGGTTCGTAGCTGTAGCTGGATGGTTGTCTTCTTCTCATATGCCTCCATGTTTAGATCCCGTGAGCTGCCTATCATAATCGAGATTGATCTTATGTAACTCTATATGTTGTGTTTGCTGGGATCCGATGAATATTGAACTTATGCCAAGTTGATTATAGTCTTTACTGCATATGTTATTTGTGATCTTGCATGCTTTCCGTTGCTAGTGGTTGCTCTGGCCAAGTAGTTGCTAGTGAATCCAAGAGGGAGTATTTATGCTTGATAGTGGGTTCATGCCTCCTCACCATCTTGCTCGAGTGACAGAAACGTGAAGGGGGAGGATGTGTTATTGCCATTAGGTAGAAAACAGCGGTGTGAGTGCCCGCGTGTACAAGCATTGCTTACATTACACACATTGTTTAATGTAGTTATCTGTTGCTTGCAACGTAATACCTAAGGGGGTTCGCATGATAATCTGAGGGTGGATTATTAGTCATAGATGCAGATGGATTTCGGTCTATTTATTTTGTTGTAATGCCCGCACTAAATATCGTAGTAGTCATCATGTTATAATGTGCACTACGGTGCAACCTCTGTTTGTCAATTACCCAGCTATAATTTGTTCACCCAACATGTTATCTTTATGGAGAGACACCTCTAGTGAACCTATGAACCCCGGTCCATTTTCCACACTGTTAAACAAACCACAACAGTTTCCTGCTCTCTTTACTTACTGCAAACATACATCATTTTCCACACTATAGGTCTAATCTTTGTTTTCAGCAAGACCGGTGAGATTGACAACCTCACTTTACCCTTGGGACAAAGTATTTTGGTTGTGTTGTGTGCAGGTTCCACGTTGTTGCTGACACCGGTGAGGCGCCATCACCACCGTCAGTTGCATCAACCTTCCCGAGATCCTCTTCCTCCTACTGGATTGATAACATTGGTTCTTAACTGAGGGAAATTCTTGCCGCTTTCTCATCACACCCTCCTCTTGGGGTTTCCAACACACCATCAAAGCAGTCAGTGCGTCCTGCCACCTCAGCTCATCAAACCTTCCTCTTGGGGTCTCCCAACGAGTGCAAGACCTTCACCATCAGGCTGGTAGCGAGGTTGAGCTCTGTTGTACCTTTGATTTTCCCTAGGCGGTGCCATCCCTTGCGGCTTGAGAGGCTGAGCTTGACCAGCAGGAGAAGCCGCCATGGATGCGGGGGGAACCGAGACGGGGGGCCCTGGAGGGCCACACCCCTCTCGACCCCGACCGGAGCCGCCATGGCCCACTTGCATTTTCCGACGAAGAACCTCCGCGAAGGAAGGGTGAGCTATCGCCACAGACGACCGGTTTGGGCGAGCACTATGATGAAGCAGCGCAGACCTAGTGGCGGGGAAGTAGTCGCCGATAGTGAGCTCTAGATCTGGAATCCCCTTCCGCACCCACCATAGGACGCTCCGAAGATAAGGTTTGGGTCGGGTGTGAGAAGACGAAATTGCCCACAATGATCCTTGACCACGTCGTCTTCTGGCTCCACGTCGCTAGACACTGGGTCCGCACAGGAGCGCAACACGGGGCCACACGGATTTGAGTTTAGTTTGTTAAGACTTCGAGCTGAGATTTTAACAAGTTGAACACGAATGGTTTGTCGAACCCAAAATTTTGTTTTCATAGGCCTAATAATTTGGCTAAGCATGCTGGGAGTTGGGGAGGCCTAACATATTTCGACGAGTGATAAATCACACCACGTACACGCCTACCGAGTTTTTGTCGAACTCTCGGAGCTCTGAGCCCCAAAAGGTTGCGAGCATCAGTCCAGGCTTGAGTTTGGGTTGTTAAGGCCTTGACCCGAGCATGACCCTCTTTAACAAGTCAACCTAGATTTGTTTGACGAGCCCAAACTTTTTTGACAGCCCTACCTAAAACATCCTCACCTAGTCCATCCCTGGACCGCCAACCAGTGCCAGAACATTCCCACTCCACCCTTTGCTCTCCCTATCCAAGCTCCAACTCGTACCCTACACATGGCCGACGCAGTCGCTGCCGCCAGCGTCACAGATGAGTATGCGGCCATGCATGTCGACTCCTATTCCCCGTGGCTCCGGTGAAGAAGCAAAAGAAATCTCTCACCAAGGAGCATAGGGCCAGCGTCGAAGCGGGGCAACCAGAGTAGGAATCAACAGGCCACCGAACTTGCAGCCGCCGCTATTCACAAGGAGCAGACCTTGGCCAATGACAATGACACCATCGCTGCCATAGGGCGCAACAAGCCGTCCTCATATGTCCATGGCGCCCGCCGCCAGCTCCACCGCCTCGGCTGGACGGTCGCCCAAGCCTAAGGCGCGGTCTCCCTCCATGTCGGCAACACCATCTCCACTTCCACCGACCTATTGGTACCTTTCCGGCCATGTGCCCCCATCGACACTGCCCCTCGTCCCGTCTGAAGCCGACCATTCTACCTCGATGGCCTCCATGCCCAAACACCAATCCCTTGCACTGCCACTCGCCCAAGCCCACCTACTCGCCGTGCTGTAGAACAAAGTTGTGCGTGCAACTACCCCGACGAACCTCACAAAAGGTCGCAGCCTGTTCGGCGAAATGCCGAAGCTTGTGTCGGACGAGGACATGTTCTACGAGCAGGGGGACGAGCTTATCCATGACATGATCAGGGAGAATGGACAGGACTATTGCCATGACGATTAGGCCATGGCGGATCCGGAGACAAATCTCGATGTGGTACACATCTTCTATTTCTATGAACACTCAACAAGCAAAGGTTCACGGAGAGGGAGGACGAGCTGATTTGTGAGTCATGGATCGAGGTTGGGATTGACACCATTGTAAGGGCTGATCAAACCGGCAACACATAGTGTAGGAGGTTTTATACTCACTACAATGAAAGGAAGATGCTCCCTCCCTTTCAAATATCAATCCAAAAGAGGCGGTCCTTGATCCGAGCGGAGTGTAGAAAGTTTTCTGGCTCCGTCGAGCATGTGAAGGCTCAACCACTTAGTGGCGTTGGCGTGAATGATCAGGTCTGGCGCCTTCCCTTCTCACATGCACGTTTTGTGGCTCCTATGCATACAAATGTATTTTGTTCTTATAGGTCTTGCAAGATTTGGAAACCTTCAAGGACGAATATAAGAAGGCCTTTATCTTGACCCGTTATAACAAAGAACTCAACTAAAGTGGAAGAACCTCTACAACAGACTGAATAAAGCCATGGGGACGGCGACCCATCGGAGAGTGAGAAAAGACCAGGAGGGAGGAACAACTCCAAGCTAGAGTTGAAGCGTGATGCGTCAACGATAGCGTTGCAAGAGTCATTGAATGGATTCATAACACAAAAAGACAAGTCATGTGAGAAGAAGGAGGAGAGGAAGGAGAAGGAACATTGGGAGAGGAAAGAGGCATCGAAGCAATAATTCGAATTGTAAAATAAGAAGTTCAAGATCGAGGAGAAAAATGCAAAGACAAGAGCCAAGAAAGCCGAAGTCAAGCAAAAGGATTGAACTTGCCATCATGGACATGTACACGTGACACATTCACCTTGACTCCAAAAAACAAGGCGGACTACAAGAAGAAACAAAGATACTTCATGGAACGAGACAGATCATCTTGTTCGTTTCACAAAATTGTTGTATGGCGGCATGAGCTATGGTCGGGGTGGTTTTGGGTGATGTCTATGGTGGCATGGCAGTATTCTTTTGGTCCAATGGGATTTGAATTATATATTTGCATTACATAATTTGCTATATTTGATATTTTCTATAAATTTGTTGATCATATTTGATCACAATGAAAATTCGCGAAACATGACGGACCAACTTGGTTGGTCTGTTTGATGTACATAAAGCATCTCTAGCAGAGCCCTATCCTTCCGACCTGTAAAATCGGGATACATGTCGAGTTTTGCCAATTTTACAGGTTAAAAACACACGAGTCAGAGCAACAACCGAAAAATAAATTATAAAAACGAATATTCTATTTGATGTTTTTTTTTGCTCGTTCATCTTATTCCCTAAATCACGTGCAGAGGCAAGTACTAGTACTAACCATCGTATGAAGCACGAAGCTGAGCATCAACTAATACTAGGCACGAAACACGAAGCTGAGCAGTATCAACTAGTACATGCACGAAGCTCCGGGCCGGTCAAAGTCAAGCAGGCAGCAGCCCTGGGCGCCCTGCACAAAGCCGCCCGCAGGTGTCTGTCGGATGGAGCATGGAAGCTCGGCAACGAGCGTCTGCCCAGGAAGCCCCCCGCGTCGTCCGTCACGGACGGAGCCGCCGCGTCACGGCGCCGGCGATAGGGACGAACGGCCAGTACGCTGGCACAGACATCCATGTTCCGGCGCAAGGAATGAAAAATTTCAAACATAAATTTGACATTTTGCCGGAGCCCTAAAAAAATGGACGGCTGAAGTTTTGGGCATGGACGACGGTGTGGAAAGAATTTCGGCCAGTTCATGACCCGTATACTACTCTACAACCCATGTACATAATGGTTAGAGGCTTATATTTTCCGTGGCCTGTAAATCATTTATAGATCCGCGAAATTTTACGGTCACTGCTATGGCCTTAAAACTGAGCCGAAGCCGGAATTTTATGGCTTTGAGCTAAAGATGCTCTTGCCGAAAAGGCTGAACATGTGTCCGTTTGATGACGCAAACTGATAAAATACGGACAAATCACGCTACCGTTAGGATGGCCCCATTGGAGATGTTCCATCTCATCAAATCTTTAATTACCACTTGGTCATTGACCTCAGCGACCGATCACGTCCCGCGAATCAACGG